>JAWNOO010000112.1:0-600000 GCA_035045905.1 Drosophila anomelani
CTGTCTGTCTGTCTGCGTATTAAGCGTATAATTTTAAAGCTAGAGTCGCGAATTTCGGTATGTATGTATATTAAGAACTATAGTCTGTGTGATCCCTGAAAATTTGGTTGCGATCAGATAAAAATTGTCGAAGTTATAAAAGAAATAATTTTGTATGGCCACAAACGGCTGCTGTCAGCATGCCTCATTTGGTTGACCAATTAGACCAACTAAATATTCTTATCAGTTCTGTGGTTGTGTTCGGAAAAGAATCTTATAAGATATTCGAGAAGCAATTTTAATAAATTGTAATAATTATTAGCCGCTTGAATGCAATAATAACGCGTTTTTACACACATAGATACATGTGAATGTATTTTTGTATGCATGTGATTATATTACACTTGCATTTGCATTTGTCCGTTATGTTCAAAATTGTATTAACTGTTTTTTCTTGCGTCTTGACGCTTTTCTGGTTTAAGTATGGGTAGCGGGTATCTCACAGTCGTGCTCACTCGACTGTAGCTTTCTTACTTGTTGTTATTTACCATTCGTACGCGCTACAAAAAATGACGGAAGACAGACAAAAAAATATATGTCAAAGTTGATGTAAAAAGGAGCTCTCGAAAACAATTAAATTTTAAAATTAAATAGCGTTCATTCGTCGTCAATTAAAATAAATATTGAAGATAAAGGTATGCACTATAAAACTGAGTAATTTGTATGCCATTATCTTTGGTGTTATTGCTTTATTATTAGTTTAACCGGATGATGAAACTTATTTTATAAAAAGGAGCATATATTTCTTTGTTTATATTTTAAATTTCAGCTGCAACTTTTTGAAACCTTCGGACTTGTTCGCTTTTTTGTGTTCTAGCATATTTTGTGTTTTTTTTCTGTTCGTGCCTATTTTGTGTTTTATTGTGTTCCAACATATTTTGTTTTTTCTGTGTACATCAAATTTACTTGTGCTTTCCCTCAATTGCTAATTTGCGAATTTATTAATTACATTTTTTGATTTTTTTTAATATTTTGGGAATTAGATCAGTGCAAACTCTTGCGCTTAAATATTTTTTTCAGCTAAGGGTTAATTTGCAGATAAAGATAAAGAAGTGTATGAGGACCTTAAACTCATATTTAAATCTGATGTTTCTAATAAAAATATTGATACCTTATTCAAAAAATTTGCAGAAATGTGGAATACATGCCATAGAATACAAGCAAAAGTTATTAAGTTAAATTCTTATTAAGTCTAAATTGTGGTTAGCACAATTTGAACATTTATTTTTAAATTAACCCTATACATCATCTAATTTATTTTTATTTATTTTATATTTTATATTTTTATTTATATTCTTTACTTGTTTTTTAATAGTGATTTTTGTATTTATATGTTTTTTTATTATTTACATTTATATTTATACCCTTGCAGGGTATTATAATTTCAGTCAGAAGTTTGCAACGCAGTGAAGGAGACATCTCCGACCCTATAAAGTATATATATTCTTGATCTGGATCAACAGCCGAGTCGATCTAGCCATGTCCGTCTGTCCGTCCGTCCGTCTGTCCGATTATACGCAAACTAGTTTAATTTCATGAAAATCGGACAACTATATCCTATAGCTGTCATTGAAACAATCAGGGAAATAAAAGATACCTCAACATATTTTCATCATATTTGAGATTTGGCAACTTTGTATTATTCCTGAATTTCGGTTTTAATTTTATCAAAATCGGACGTCTATATCTTATCCCTGGCGTGGCAGCCTAGCATTATAGTCACGCACGCCCCTAAGTAGGCAACACTTTTTATTATTTCAGAATTTAGCTTTTAATTATTTGATTTAATTTGTAATCTTGTTTGTTTTAATTAAATCTGTGGTAAGCAATTAAACACGAAGAAATTGCTATATCATTGGTCCAGGCACATACAAATTTACAGATTTCAGCGTTTAGTATTTACAAAAAACATAAAGAGGAGCTACAACAACAACTAAAAACTCACACGTTCATAATAAAATCGCAATCCTCTGAAAAGGAACATGGCCCCGAAATGAAGAAAGGGGAATCGTATTCCTTCGACCACATTTTAAGAAACCTGTTATTTGTTCCAATGAGTAGTAATTAGGAATATAAGTGGCATCCTGAGAAGTGACACGTGATAATCATCAGTTTTCATTTAGAGCTATTGGCATGTAATAAGTTAACATATCGTCACGCTTGAAAGTTGTTAAGACACGATTGTAAGTGTAACTACCCTAATAGGGTATTCCCACACAGCTATGTACATCTAACATCCCACATCCGTTTGACGGGTGTTCTATATGTATTTCTCGTTCCAAATAGTTTCATTTCGTTCCATATCCGGTGTACATCCGTTGTACATCAAAATTTGATGTACTCGTTTTGGCGATAGTCACGCGATAGTTACGCGATAGTTTTCCAAAGCCAATTAGATTTATTCTTATTCCCCGTGAAGAATGTTTAAAATTGACAGTTGGAACAATGAAATTGGTGCATTTGAGAAATGGAAGGCTCCGAATCAAGATATAAAACTGGAGCCAGAACATTCTCCCTCCTCAAGGGGAACTCAGGCCTCCGATAATCTTTCGCTTGCAGAGCGCGCTAAGCTGGGCAACGACAAGAGGCTTGTGGAAATCGCTCGCGAAGTGGCAGACATTTGTGTATAATAAACATCCTACAAAACTTCAAAAAACAAAAGAACTAGCTTTTAATTTCAAACATTTATTTAATTATTGGGCAATTGCAGATCTTATTTTTTCTGCAAGGATGTAGCTGATCCTGTAGGTCATAAGCTGGCAGCTGCGAATTATCTCGGATAACGCTGTTCTCCTCCTCTTTTTGAGAACTCTACCATCCACAGGCTTCTTGGCATTTGCTCAATAGCCTCGAAGTCGTCGCCATTTTCTGAGCTTACTGTTGTAAGAGCTTTGACCAATTTCAGGTTTAGCTGCTGTACCATAGCCAAAATAGCCAAATCTTTCATATTTAAAGACATTTTTTTACGTTACTTATGAGTGATAGCTTTCAAAAGCAGTCAAATCGGATGGAGGATGTAGATGTAGCTCTATGGGAATACTAGTTTCACATCTGTTAAAAATCACAACTGTTTCAAACGGATGTACTGTGTGAGCAAAGCACATAATCTGTACAATTACTGCAAACGTCAACTGCGTACATAAGTATTCAAGCGGCAGGTCATTGATAAACAATGTAATAGTAGGTCAAGGTGGCTAACCTTGTGAGATGTCAGATGTGACATTGAGGCTAACAAAGTTTAGGGATTGCCGATAATTTAGAGAGAGACTGTCAAGTTAAAGGCATCCGATTTGATGGTGGTGGGGAATAACAAATAATTCCCTCCAAATGAGGGGAAATTCGGAAGATTCTAAAGATACCGAGCACGCAGCTCGGTATTTCCATCGGGTATTTTGGCCGAAAAAAATGGTCATATTTTAATTTTTGGCATATTATTGCAATAAAGATTATCTAAATAATATAGTTTGAAGATTTTTTGCTAGAAGTAAAAAAAAACACGAAAGGAAGCTAACTTCGGCTCACCGAAGTTTGTATACCCTTGCAGAGTTTAAACAAAAAATTAAAAACGAAATTCTGAAATAATAATTTGTTGCCAAATCTCAAATTTGATGGCAATGATTTGAAACACGGCTAAGCTATGGTTTTTTTTTATTTTCCTGATTGTTCCTATGGAAGCTATAGGATATAGTCAGCCGATTTTCATGAAATTAAAATCAAAATTCAGAAATACTAAAATATGGCTAAATATCAAATTTGGTGAAAATATGTTGAAATCTGACAAAGTTCTGGGTTTTTCTTTTATTTTCCTAATTGTTCCTAAGGAAGCTATAGGGTATAGTCAGCCGATTTTCATGAAATTAAAATCGAAATTCAGGAATAATAAAATATGGCTAAATATCAAATTTGGTGAAAATATGTTGAAAACTGACAATGTTATGGTTTTTTCTTTTATTTTCCTGATTGTTCCTATGGAAGCTATAGGATATAGTCAGCCGATTTTCATGAAATTAAAACGGAAATTCGGAAATAATACTAAATGGGCAAATATCAAATTTTGTGAAAATTGGTTAAAAACTGACAAAGTTATAATATTTTTTCGTATATTTTTCTGATTTTTCCTATGGCAGCTATATGATATAGTTGTCCGATCCGGCCCGTTCCGACATATGTACGAGTGAGAGTATATAGAAGCCTAACTGCAAAGTTTCATTCAGATAGCTTTACAACTGAGGGACTAGTTTGCGTAGAAACGGACAGACGGACAGAAGGACAGACGGACATGGCTAGATCGACTCGGCTGTTGATCCTGATCAAGAATATATATACTTTATAGGGTCGGAGATGCCTCCTTCACTGCGTTGCAAACTTTTGACTGAAACTAATACACCTTGCAAGGGTATAACAAGTTTTTGATTAACAAACAAACATTTAAGTTGAAAAATCATTCCCTGCATGAATGATCATTGTAAATTGTTTAAAATTTGTTTAAGATGGACATACAGTCAGGTGTCCCGACAGTAGAATACCATGTACCATTACAAGGCGCGTCCCAAAATTATATAAAAGAAAGATAATAAGAATAAAAAACTGAGACAAATTTACGTATAATGCAAATGTCTGTCCATTCAAGAGCAAAGTCGATAGCTCAGTGGGTAAAGCTCCACATATATTTTTGTAAGCAATTGGCCTGGGTTCAACTCAACCCCAAGCATAAGGAATTTTTTCAAATCATTAAGTATAGTTCTTTGCTCGCATTTTTTTATTTCTTAGTATTAAATACTGCAATTATTTAGATTTACTGGAAAAAAAATATATATATTTGCTGTAAATAAAAAATTATTTTGATTTACTGGAAAAAATAAAAAAAAAATATTTGCTATAAATAAAAAAGTTTTCACTCGTCGCCGACGGGATTCGAAACCGTTGCAACTAACATTCCAAAAAGACTTCAGCTTAGCCAGCTGCACCACCAACCAATTCAAAATGAGAAATTTTATTTTGTTTAATGAACGTTTTGATTTATTTGGAGCCCTCTGCCTAGGCTGCCTCCTGTACACGTAAAGTGTATAAAGTAAAAAGCCTATATCTCCGCTATTTATGGCACGATCGCAATGAAATTTGGACAATCTGTGTATTTTGTTAAAATACATTAGGGTTTTTAATATGGTTTACATAACTTTATAAATTTAGGATCTAAACGTTTTTTTCCAATAGCTCCTCCAAAAAGGGGAGCAGCAAAAATGTAAAACAAACTTTATCTGCGTGCAGATATAAGAAGTCTAAATCCCAAGTTTGAATTCATCAACTTGTCATCAACTTGTCATCAACTTGTCATCAACTTGTCATCAACTTTTCATCAACTTGTCGTCAACTTGTCATCAACTTGTCATCAACAATTCATCAACCATTCATCAACCCTTTAATTCATATATAATGCATAAAAATGTTTTAAATATTATTTATTTTTTGACTTATTCTATACTTAAACTAAATAACATATATAAATATTTAACATTAAATATTAATCTATTTATTAAAGGCCTCTTCAACGTCTGCTCCTCGGTGTTGCGCTTCCTGTTCAGAGTCCAAATTTTTGACACACCTTAGGCACCTTGGGCAATTGAATCTATAGAAAAAATAATAATTATCCAAGGGAAAAAATATTTAAATTAAATAAAAATTACCCAAAAGAGCCAAGTAGAACTTATCATGATTCATGTTTTATCATGTTGCAGAAGGAGATATTCTTTTCTTGTTTCAATATATTAGCCATTACTGCAGTCTGAAAAGAAAAGGGTGCAAATCAATTTATTTAAATACAAAACAATCACTTTACTCACCTTTTTATATACATATTCAAATATCCCGAAATAAATACTTCAATTTACACATCTTCAAATGCGAAGAGAATGGGGAGAAGCACGACGAAACTGAAACCCGATGACCGAAAATTCTAGCGTTTGCCAGGGCATAGCCGACTATAGCAATACCTTGTAATTTAAACCACAAAAAACAAATAATGCAACAGTAACATATTGGCTACGGCCAAAGCAATTAATAAACATATGCCAATATACCATAGATTAAATAAGCCAAAATTAATTCAAGATAATCTAAAATATTTATAAATTCCCAATTTATTTTAAAAAGAGTATTCTGATGTCGCTGCCACACAATTGGTTTTCGCCACAATTTTTTTCCCCCTCCCTTCGCTCTATCACTATCTCTCTTTAATTTATGGACCTTTCGCTGCTCCGAAAATATGCAGTCGAAGTTTCGAGAATTAACGGATTTGTTTTTGTTTTTTTTCGGACCCGAAGGGAGTTCGGGTACTCGAAAGAAGTTCGGGTTTAAGTCGCAGTCGGCAGAGCGTCGATTCTGCCGACGTCGCAGTCGGAACGTTGATGAATTGTTGATTACAGAGGGCTATTGATGACAAGCGGTACTGCAGGGACTTTTGTACCTTTGGTACATGGTATAATAATACTGAATACACTTGACATACTTTCGTCCATGGCTGGCGTTTTTGTAACTTACTGTTTAAAAAAAAGCCTTTGCGGTGTTAGAAGAAATTCTCGAATACGAATTATCAAACACCAAATTAATTTTATTTCCAGAAAGGTATTTTGAAAATACTATCTATATATATAAAAATGGTGGCAAAAATGTTCGCATTATCATCACAAGAGAACGGCTGGACCGATTTAGATCAAATTTTTTCCAGTTGTTTGTAATTGCCAGAATAAGGCAAATACATAAGAAAATTTTGGTAAAACCTTCTGGAAAAGTCGCTAGAGGCTCAAGAGTTATACACAGTTGATGTAAAACTGTTATTGAACAATAGAAGGCGATGTGGTGTTATTCATAATATAGTGTACATATATGTTTAATTTAAGTCGAATTTTAAAGTTGAGCATTGCAAGACAGAAAATTTCATGAAATAAAATTGCGCATCAGATAAGTAATTTTGTCACTTCGGAGTGATGGTTATACGTATTATTTATATGTTCTATACCTACAGTCAGCAAAATAATGCCTGCTGTTAGACGGCGTTCGCGCAATGCAATAAGTAGTCGGAATTTCCGTAATAGTCGGACGCAAGAGGAAAGTGGAGTTTTGAATGCATCGGCACGTGCTCGAATGGCACAGCATCGCGCTGCACAAAACCCACCTCAAGCCCGACAAAATAATAGAAGAAGTCGAACCGCAAATGAAAACTTGAATCGCGCTGCATTCGCATACAATTCTGAAACACCCTACAAGGATCATAGCTGCGTTGTTATTGGTTCATTGTCTGTGGTATGTCAGCATTGTAATGCACTGAAGTTTCGATTGGAAACCCCCGGCTTATGCTGTGCAGGTGGTAAAATTAAATTGCCCGTTTTGGCTCATCCACCAGAGCCATTGTATTCGCTACTTTATGGAAATTCAGCCCAATCAAACAGTTTCCTAAAGCTTGCACAAAAATATAACGGATGCTTTCAAATGACGTCATTTGGAGCCGAGGTTGTTCATCAACCAGGCTACAATCCAAGTTATAAGGTAATGGCGTCTCTCTATTATCAAAATGAACAACTCCAATTTTTTTTTTAAATTGCATCCCAATATTCAGATTCATGGGCAAATTCACCACCGAGCGGGCGCTTTGTTACCACCACAAAACAAAGATCATAAATTCCTTCAGATCTATTTCATTGGTGATTCGGTAGTTGAACTAAATCACCGCTGTGCAATTTACACTGCAACTAAACGTGAAATTATAGAACAATTGCAAAATCTTCTCCATGAGCATAATGAATTGGTCAGGTTGTTCAAAACCGCATTGGATATAATGCATAATGACGAACATAAAATCATTATCAGCGCTGACAAAAGACCCACTGGTAGCCATGCAAGACAATTTAATGCTCCCACTATCAATGAAGTCGCAGTGGTGATTGTTGGTGAGAATGTGGAATCACGCGATATTGTTCTTAAGCGTCGGGATGATGGCCAATTGCAGAGAGTTTATGAGACTCATCGGTCATATGATGCTCTTCAATACCCGTTAATGTTCTGTCGTGGAGAAGATGGGTATCACTTCAACATAAAGATGGTCAATCCAATGACAGGTTTGTATACATTTCTTACATCACTTCTTTTTGATTCTACAACTAAGTTTGAATTAAAATTTTAGGAGAAGAAACGAATAAGAAGGTTAGCTCTATGAATTTTTATGCGTATCGATTGATGATTCGACAAGATGTTGACAATCATCTGTTAAGATACCGCCGTTTGTTTCAACAGTACTGTGTCGACATGTACGTCAAAGTAGAAACGGAACGTCTAAATTTTATTCGTTTTAATCAGTCGAAGTTGCGCTCAGACGAGTACATCCACTTGCGTGACGCAATCGCTACTGAAGGACACGCGGCCAACATCGGTTGTTTGACCATTTTCCCAGCTACTTATGTTGGAAGCCTGCGCCATATGCATGAGTATGCACAAGATGCGATGACGTATGTCCGAAATTACGGGCGCCCGGATTTATTCATAACGTTCACGTGCAATCCAAAATGGCCCGAAATTATCAATCTATTGCTTCCAGGACAAACATCAAGCGATCGACCTGACATCACTGCACGAGTATTCAAGCAAAAGATCACAGTGCTTATGGATTATATTGTAAAGCAGAAGGTTTTTGGCGCAGTTCGTTGTTGGATGTACTCGGTTGAGTGGCAGAAGCGTGGCTTACCACATGCGCACATTCTGCTCTGGATGTTCGACAAGATCCGACCAGATCATATTGATTCGATTATTTCAGCCGAAATACCAGATATACAAACTGATCCCGAGCTGTATTCCATTGTGACAACGACCATGATCCATGGCCCTTGCGGAGTCCACAACCCAGAATCAATATGCATGGAAAACGGAAAATGCACAAAACGATTTCCCCGTCCGTTGACGGCTGAAACCATCAGTGGAAACGATGGATATCCATTGTATAGGCGTCGTTCTCCAGATGATAACGGCAAATGGATTGAATTAATGGTGAAACGTAACGAAACAAACGTAACAGTAATCGTGGATAACCGCTGGATCGTTCCATATTGCCCGCTTTTGTCGAAAACATTCTCAACGCATTGCAATGTTGAGTACTGCAACTCTATCAAATCCATCAAATACGTTTGCAAATATGTGAACAAAGGGAGCGACATGGCGGTGTTTGGCATTGCTGATCCGAATGCAAACGACGAGGTGACAAAATTTCAACTTGGACGCTACGTTAGTTGTAACGAGGCCATTTGGAGGATATTTTCATTTCCGATTCATGAACGTCACCCGACTGTCGTGCACTTATCTATTCACTTAGAGAACGGCCAGCGTGTCTACTTTACGGACGCGAACGCAGCGCAAAGAGCAGAACGGCCACCAGCGACAACGTTGACAAATTTCTTTTCGACATGCGAAAGCGATCCGTTCGCAAGGACTTTATGATATGTACAACGAAGCATTAGTACGGATCGAAGACATATGCATGCTCATGTGCGGCAGTCTACTATCGACATTGGGAATGCCCGCGCCAATTCGTTCAGTGCACGATACATTCAATCGGGAATTTCTACGGGAGCAACACTACAATCAGGATAACCTGGCCGAAAGAGTTCGAACAAATGTGCCGCTTTTGAATGCCGAGCAGAAGAAAGTGTACGATTCGATAATGAAGGTTGTTGACGATGAAACGGGAGGCTTATACTTTATCGATGCTCCTGGTGGGACAGGCAAGACATTCGTCATTTCGTTGATTCTGGCAACGATTCGGTCAAGATCCCCATGAATCTTCTGACGGTTGACCAGCCAACGTGCACGATGAGCAAGAATTCAGCGACAGCAAAATTGATGCGAGAATGCAAAATCATCATTTGGGATGAATGCACGATGGCGCATAAACGAGCTTTAGAGGCCGTTGACCGAACGATGAAGGATTTAAGAGGTGATTCGAGACTATTTGGTGGGGCTTTGATATTGCTGTCCGGAGATTTTCGCCAAACGCTTCCCGTTGTCCCGAAATCTACGGCTGCCGATGAAGTTAATGCATGCCTAAAATCGTCCTCTTTGTGGCGATATGTAAACAAGTTTAAATTGACCAGGAACATGAGAGTCGCATTGCAGAATGATCCATCCGCTGCTGAATTCTCGAGACAACTGCTGGCGCTCGGAAATGGTGAAATTCCTGTTGATGTTTCGACTGGACTAATATCGTTCCCAACAAATTTTTGCGAGTTTACATCATCGAAAGAGGAACTCATCACAAAAGTGTTTCCAGACATTGCAGAAAATTATAAAAATATCGACTGGATTAGTGAGCGGGCAATACTAGCACCGAAGAATAAGGACGTAGATAGTTTGAATTTCTTTATTCAAAGTCAAATCGCTGGAGAACTTCATTCATACAGATCCGTTGACAGCGTGACCAACGAGGATGAAGCGACCAACTATCCGATAGAATTTTTGAACTCACTGGATGTGCCAGGAACTCCACCGCATAATGTGCAACTGAAGGTGGGATCAGTTATTATAATGCTGCGGAATCTAAATCATCCGAGATTATGCAACGGTACGCGGTTGTCCGTTAAGAAACTAATGAACAACGTGATTCAAGCGACTATAATCAAGGGCAAGTTTAAAGGAGAGGAAGTTCTTATTCCACGAATTCCGATTATTCCAACAGATCTTCCATTTCAATTCAAGAGGATTCAGTTCCCAGTTCGATTGGCATTTGCGATGACAATCAATAAATCGCAAGGCCAATCGTTGGAAGTTTGCGGGATAAATCTGAAATATCAATGTTTTTCGCATGGACAGTTATACGTAACCTGTTCACGTGTGGGAAAGCCGTCATCATTATATATTTTTGCACCAGATAAGAAAACAAAAAATATTGTTTATCAGATCGCTCTCCACTGATTTCGAGTCAAAAAAAAATTTAACAACAAATTTGAATAACCAGTGTTCTATTATTACTATGGGGTTATATGAAGTCGTGAAATTGGGCCGAGACAAAGTTCGCAAGGTCCGCTACAAAAAAATTTAACCAAGACAAAAAACATCAATTAGGGGCGAGACAAGGTTCGCCGGGTCCGCTAGTTTTCTATATATGTTAAGAATCTGTGTGCAACATTTTGAAACTATCGGTTACACAGTTGTCCTAAATTATAGACACAGACTTATTTTATACTGCATTTGCCCGTTTGCATATACATATGTACTTGATATGCGCCCGGGTCTCCGTTAGTTTTACGCTGAACATTTTGCATTTACTACTCTATAGCAGCGAGATTCATAAAAACGTTACTATGCTATAGCAGGCGCTGTCACTTTGACGAGAGCAGTAGCAATAAAATTGAAAATTTTTGCTATGCTATAACACTTTCAAGTATAAGTTCATTCGTTGCACACCAATGGAAATAAAGTCAAGAACATTTTAAAATACTTCGATGAGCTTAATGCTGGTCACGTGAAATGCAAGAAATGTTCTCGGATTCTGAAGAGCGACCGTGTTTTTAATAAAAAAAAAAAACCATTTGCAGTTACACGACTCCAACCTGGGCAGAAGGAAAAGGAATCTGGCTGCATGCATTATAATTAGAATGAACTTTTTAAATACAGAAAATAAAAAAAATGTTTTAGTCTAACTTTTAAATTTTTCACTATCATAACACTTTCACTATAACACGCCTCTCGAGTAGTAAAGGATTGGTTCCGAGAGCAAAATGTATATGATATTGATGCCAAGTCAATCCACGGATCTAAATCCTATCCAGAATCTCTGGGGTGAACTCAAAGGAGACGTCGGAAAGACTTTCTGCCAAAATAAAGGGATATTGTCCAAAGGACCTGGTATAACATTCCAATTGGAACTTGTCGCATGTTAATATCCTCCAGTCCAAGACGAATGGAGAAAGTCCTACCAAAAATGGCGGATATACCGGCTGCCAGATACCAAAAATTTGTACACCTATTATTGTGACCAGCCAAAATTGCCGGATTAAAGGATATATTTAATTTAGTTGAATATTAAGAGGTTTGTGAAACTGTTTTTACTTTTTGTTTAAAGACAATTAATATACGTTTTCAAAAAGCTTTGATTTGTTGCGATTGGAGAAGAGATGGCTTAGAAATAACAAGTTAAAAACAAAACAAAAAATCACACCTATTATTTTGTCCATGAGTGTATGTTAGTTTTCGGCTGGCGAAAATCCTCCATCGGAACCCTCCACAACGGCGCCGGCTGGGCAATGACCACTGTATTATCCCGGATAACGGGTAATGCATCGCCGCTTGTTCCATCCGAGGTGTGTCTAGCTAAGGCTTCGGTTCAACTCCTTCCGCCCAAAAGAAGGAGGAGATGAAGGCTTAAAACGCAAGTGGGTGGTTCGCGCTAGTTGTACCGTCACTGCCAAAAAAACTAATCAGGGCAAACTTCACCGCTCGGGTGCCGCCGTCGATACAGACACGGCCCGAAGAGCGAGCAGCCCAACAAAAGCAAGGAGGAGAGCCTCCTCAACTCGCCGAAACCAGGCACCAGCTCTCCGTGTAGGGACGGGCCGAAACGTTCAAGCGAGGGGAGGAAGGCGAAGGCGCAGTATAAGGCTGCCCTCGCAATCCAAAGCCACGCATCATGACCGGGTATCAAGAAATACGAAGAGAACACTAGCGACCATGGTGGAACAGGGACCTCTCACTCCAACGCAACAACCTCAGAGTTTTTCAAAATCACTAAACAAGCGAAAGATGATACAATCAACGATGGATATAAAATCCTACTAAGGGACTACAATAAGGAAATACGCAGTGCGCAAAGAAGCTCTTGGAGGAACTTCTGCTCCAACATAGAGACGGCCCCAGAAACGCGAGACTCCAGAAGTTGTTATCGAAGAACCCTACCCTACAGAGTCAGCTCAAAAGCGACCATAAACAGTGGACTGAGGGCAGCGAAGAGGCCCTAACAGCACTAATGGAAACACCAAGGATGCACCGAAGTCACCGACGCCAATGAGCATCAAGTACTAACAACGTGTAAAGAGCATCTTCCAACAGATCTAATAACCTCCAGAAGAATCCACTGGGCTATAGACTGCTTCGCGGGGATAAAAGCACCGGGACTCGATGGAATATTCCCAGCCATGCTACAGGTGACCAAAGAAGAGATCACCCCATGGCTCTACGCAGTATATAGAACTTTTATGAACACGGGCTATATGCCTATTCAAAGAAGGACCTCTCGGATTGTCTTCCTGACCTCTTTCCTACGGAAAACGCTAGAAAAGCTGCTGGAACATATAGTGGCGTGCAAGTTTGAGTACAAGTTTGGAAGTTTAAACTTTTGATCCTTATAAAAAATTTATTAGTGAAGCAAATAAACCAGGGATCGTAAATGATTATCGGTCAAATTTTGAAATGAAAAAATCAACCACTTAGAGCAGACTTAAAAAAAAAAATATAAATTCCTGTGAATCCTTGTTGTCTAATCTATCCATTTCTGGGATTATTATTTATTTTAGGAGTTTTATTATATATATCATTTATAATGATTAAAATTGAGTAATATTATATTAATCTATAATAATTATTATTTTTGAGCAAAAATATAAAAATCTATACATAATTATTATTTTTAAACAATAAAATATAAATCAATAATTATTATTATTTTTGATTTAATAAAATAAAAATCAAAAATAATAATTATTTTCGATTTAAAATAAAAATTAAAAATAATAATTATTTTCGATTTTTATTTTTTTAGTCAATAATAAATCTCGTTCGATAATTTAAGGGGGTTAATGCATATTTTTTGCAAATTTTTTTACTTCTAGAGCACATCCGAAGGATCAATTGTGTGCTATGGGATTGACACGCCCCCCTCCGCTTCCCCGTGAAATTGGGAAAATGTATTATTTGGAGATTTTCATGATCTCCACTCGCGACTCTAGCTTTAATTTTATACGCTTAATACGCTTTTTTATGATTTGCGGGGGCGGAAGTGGGCGTGGTAAAAATCTGAAACAAACTTGATCTGCGTGCAAGCATAAAAAATCTCAAATATGATGAAAATATGTTAAGAAACAGCGAAGGTATGATTTTACCTTTTATTTCCCTGATTGTTCCATTGGCAGCTATAGGATATAGTTGTCCGATTTTAATGAAATTAAAACCGAAATTTTGAAATAATATTAAATGGCCAAATATCAAATTTGGTGAAAATATGTTGAAAACTGACAAAGTTATAATTTGTTTTCGACGATTTTTCCGATTGTTCCTATGGCAACTATATGATATAGTCGTCCGATTCGGCTCGTTTCGACTTATGCACGAGTGAGAGTATATAGAAGACTAACTACAAAGTTTCATTAAGATAGCTTTAAAACTGAGGGACTAGTTCGCGTATAATCGGACAGACGGACATGGCTAGATCGACTCGGCTGTTGATCCTGATCAAGAATATATATACTTTATAGGGTCGGAAATTCTTCCTTCTACCTTTTACATACATTTTCTGCCGGCACAAAGTTATAATACCCTTCTACCCTATGGGTAGCGGGTATAAAAATTAAAAGCAAAATTCTGAAATATTAAAAAGTGTTGCCTAGTTAGGGGCGTGCGAGACGAAAATGCTAGGCGTTGCTGCCAGGGATAAGATATAGTCGTCCGATTTTCATAAAATTAAAACAGAAATTCAGGAATCCAATTCGGAGGACCTTTTACAATTCCAAAAGGAATTGTTTAAAAGTAGTTCAGAGCATCTCAAACTATATTAAAAATATTATAGAAAATTGTTTCCCTGCACAACATATTTTAAAGAATTTATTTTGTTTTTTTTTTTCTCAAAACGTGCTTAATTGAGAACATGCCGCTTTCTTTAGTTTTTTAATTATTATTATTTTATTACTTATTCAATTATGTTCTTACTTATGCCTAATGGTTAACAATAAACTAATATTCAAAAATAAAACTTAGTTCTCTTCCAAGTGAACGGTCGTGTTTTTTTCTTGCGCTCTCGTTTTTGTGTTACAACTTTGCGTTGAAACCACCGGGGTTTATTTAAAACTTCTACTTTGTGTTCTATATAGTTCCCGTTGACTTCGCGTGTGCATGCAGCTATATTGATTTACTTATAATCATCTTTTTGCCATTAATTAATCGTGCTGCCAGTGTTTGCTTTTCTTGCCCCCTTCGATGTCGATGACGTGAGAAAAAACATAGGCTTGCGCTATTGTTGCGATGTCTGTCGTGACGTTGAAAGGGAAATAAAGTCTTTAATGCAGCAAACCAAGGGCAGTTCTAAGGAGTTGTTATCGTGTTTTAATGAAACTCATAAAATCTTCTTAGCGCTTGATAAACAATTTAATAGCCTTACGCTATTAAATGAGTCTCCAATGTGCAACTGGAGTGCAGCATCGAGACGGATTCCAACAACCTAAGGCGGGCTCTCAACAACAGCCGCCTTGAGCTCAGAATTAAATCCCAGAATTCTGAGATCAAGTGTTAGGAAAGAGTCGGTATCTGAAAAAGCTGGGGGACTGATCGTTCCCCCGTTAATTTCTCACCATAGCCCCATAAATATACCCCCCCAGGGATTACCGGCTGACAATTGCACGGCAGGCACTCAGCCTGTCGTGCCACAAGCCCTCATTGCTGTCCCACCTACGAAACAGATATTTGTTTCGCGGCTTTCCCCTGGTCAAACATCTGAAGATGTGATTGCCGTTATACGAGGCAAAGGCAGAGCTGATAATTTGAAATTAAAGGTGGAAAAATTCAAATTTTCTTAAGCTAGGGATATCTCTTCTTTCAAAATAAATGTCCCAAATGAATTCTTTGGCACGATATGCTCAACCCAATTCTGGGCTGAGTATGTCGTCGAAGCTAAGAAAAAGAAACGGCCTGTGGGTATAACTCTTCCCAAGCCCGATCTGACCACTGTGCCTCCTACATCCTCTAACTCTGCCCAAAAAAACTAAATACTTCTCTGATAATCTCCTATCAGAATGCAAGAGGCTTGCGTAGTAACCTGCCTAAATTGTATTCTGATAAATTGTATTCTGATAGTTTTGCAGTCGCCTCCCATGTTATTGTGTTCACAGAAACCTGGCTAAAGCAGGAGATTCTTAGTTCCGAAGTATTCCCAGCTGCGCTCACGATTTATCGCCTAGATCGGCCTGTCAGGCGCGGGGGTGGGGTCCTCGTAGCGGTCAACTCCACTCTCACGTCAGAATTATTAACTTTTGAGGAAAGCAACGCAGTTGAATTTCTTTGTGTGAAACTACAATTTAATGGTCGCTTTATTTTTATTACATGTTCCTACATTCCTCCACTGTCGGAACTGCCTGTTTTTTGGAACCACCTTTCCGCCATTCGGTTGGTTTCCAATATGCTTTCTGATAGAGATCATTTAGTAGTCTTGGGTGATTTTAATATCCCTGGGGCTATTTGGTCCCTAAATAACTCCTCTAACACACTTCAATCCTCAACACAACACAACTCAACACATGATTTTATTGCTGGCTTGTTCGACATTTCGCTGTCTCAAGTCAACCATGTACGAAATTCCTTAGAGCGCTTGATTGATCTTTGTTTTGTCTCTGATCCGGCGAGTGTTAGTTTAGCAAGGGTCGCGCCGCTGACGCAACCGGAAGATCCCTATCATCCTACTTTCGATGTGACACTCGACATTGGTGCTGATACACAGAAAATATCTGATAGACCAGCCAAAAGAGTTTACTGCTTTCGCAAGTCAGCCTTCGACCGGCTGAATACTTTTATTTCAGACTTTAACTGGTCGGATTTATACATGTGCACCAGAGATCTGCAATGAGTATTAAAGTTTCGGGTACACCCAATCATTTACTTGTATCTGCTATGATTGGATAGTGTTGGTTGAGCAGATCAAAGTGAGCTATGAGCCCATAGGCATGAGTTTTCATACGATTGCGTCAAAAGCCCAAATCACATCATTGATTGTTTCTGAGCGCTTCCTTTCATACTAATGAGCGTTTGTGAGCGTTCGGAGCTGCGGAGCTGAGCGCGTTGAGCGTCGGGTGTACTGCTCACTTTTCGAGCCCCTTGCAGCGCACTGTTTTTTTTTTGTTTTTTTTTTTTAATTTTAAGTTTTTATTATTTGATTAGCGCACTGCAACCCAAGTGGCAGCTTAATCTAATCGCATTGTGAGACCATATGGTTTAGCCAAAGGATGAATGTGGAAATTGGTCCTATTGTACAGAAAAACGAAATAGATTGGAGACAGGATCCGTTGATAGTTTGATCTTTTTAAGTTCATTTTTTTTAAATTATAATTAATAACCTATCCATGCCCCTTACCACCAGAAGTGAGTCGGAGCACATCTAAAAAAAACACTCCCTTCTTCCGTCAGAGGTAAGGGTACGGCTTTACATAGCGGTCACTTGCTATTTTCTTCATAAATAAATAAATAAATCAAATGATAACCCCAATTTTTCTATTTATTGGGGAGTGCTTTGCTTTAATTTAGAAAACACTAAAAATGAGGAAACTCTTACAAAAATGAGCGCTCAATCGTGTTGATTACGCTCACCAACGCTCATTTATTCCACTTCATCACAAACCAAAAACTCAGTGGGGTGAGTTTTCCGAAGTAGGCCTAGAGTTTTTGGAACATGAAAACAAAACAAGAAAGGAAGCTAACTTCGGCTCACCGAAGTTTGTATACCCTTGCAGAGTTTAAACAAAAAATTAAAAACGAAATTCTAAAATAATAATCTGTTGCCAAATCTCAAATTTGATGGCAATGGTTTTTTATTTTCCTGATTGTTCCTATGGAAGCTATAGGATATAGTCAGCCGATTTTCAAGTTATGGATTTTTCTTTTATTTTCCTGATTGTTCCTATGGATATAGGATATAGTCAGCCGATTTTCATGAAATTAAAACCGAAATTCGGAAATAATATTAAATGGCCAAATATCAAATTTGGTGAAAATTGGTTGAAAACTGACAAAGCTATAATTTTGTTCGTAGATTTTCCCGATTGTTCCTATGGCAGCTATATGATATAGTCGTCCGATCCGGCCCGTTCCAACATATGTACGAGTGAGAGTATATAGAAGCCTAACTGCAAAGTTTAATTCAGATAGCTTTAAAACTGAGGGGACTAGTTTGCGTAGAAACGGACAGACGGACATGGCTAGATCGACTCGGCTGTTGATCCTGATCAAGAATATATATACTTTATAGTGTCTGAGATGCCTCCTTCACTGCGTTGCAAACTTCTGACTGAAACTATAATACCCTTCAAGGGTATAAAAATAAAAAATATTTGCTAAAAATAAACAAGTAAGAAAACTACAGATGGACAGACGGACATGGCTAGATCGACTCGGCTATTCATCCTGATCAAGAATATATATACTTTAAAGGGTCAGAGATGTCTCCTTTACTGCAAGGGTATAAAAAATGAGACAAATTTACATTTAATGCAAATGTCTTTCAATTCAAGAGCAAAGTCGATACCTCGGTGAATAAAATGTTTAATAAACGTTTTAATTTATTTGAAGCCCTCTGCCTGGTTTGCCTCTCGTATACATAATATGTATAAAGTAAAGAGCCTATTTATGGCACGATCGCAATGCAATTTAGACTATCTGTGTATTTTGATAAAATACATAAAGAATATGGTATACAAATAGCTCCTCCAAAAAGGGGAGCAGCAAAAATTGAATACAAACTTAATCTGCGTGCAGATATAAGTTTAAATCCCAAGTTTTGTGTCTCTAGCTCTTATAGTCTCCGAGATCTAGGCGTTCATACAGACAGACGGACGGACACGGCTATATCGACTCCTTTAGTAGTCCTGACCAATTTATTTATTTAGGTAACTTTTGGGTGTCTGCCACGCCTCCTTCTGCCTGTTACAGAAAATCGCGTATAAAAAATGTATTTGTTGTCTTCTTTGTTAATAATTCTTAGTTGCTCCACAATTAGGACTCCAATTTTGTAATAAATCTTAGGTCAACAGCAGAACTGTCAAATTTTCTTTATCTATACAACTGGCTAAGAACAAGAAAACAATTCTATAGTGACGCACAATAAATTACCGGTATTGGTCACAATATTCCACTTTAATTTAGTTTTTTTTATAACAAAACAAAAAGATAACCACTTGCAGGAGATATGGACAACGATGCTGATAAATTCAGACTATTTACTTTTGAAATTTTCGACGTCAATGTTTGCTTCAATGATATATTCGTCATCGGTGGTAGTTTGACTTATGTTTGTTATATTTTTAAAGGTTGGTCAACTTATTATTGCATTTCTTACTTTAATGTAATAACATGGACAGTGGTGTTGGCATGTATACATATAAAATAAATTCGGTTTACAATTTCTCTTATTTCACTTTCACTTATTAACAGTTTTACAGTTACAGGTTTGCAGTCACAGTTTTGCATTTTGCTCTTTATTAAACTGTAATATTTCGATTTGCAATAAATTAAAACCGAAATTCTGAAAAAAATGATGTTTAAATTGATTTAAAAAAAATCTGAAAAAAAAACGAATTTTTAAATTTGTTTTTATTATTTTCTTGAAATTTTCCGATGGCCAAATGGCATTGTCTCAAATTATGTAAATATGTTGAAAACTACAAATTTATATATATTTTTTTTTATACCCTTGTAGGGTATTATAATTTCAGTCAGAAGTTTGCAACGCAGTGAAGGAGACATCTCCGACCCTATAAAGTATATATATTCTTGATCAGGATCAACAGCC
Source organism: Drosophila anomelani (assembly GCA_035045905.1). NCBI lineage: Eukaryota > Metazoa > Arthropoda > Insecta > Diptera > Drosophilidae > Drosophila > Drosophila anomelani. The sequence goes on from JAWNOO010000112.1 coordinate 19,835, forward strand.
GAGTAGATCTAGCCATGTCCGTCTGTCCGATTATACGCAAACTAGTCCATCAGTTTTAAAGCTATCTTTATGAAACTTTGCAGTTAGTCTTCTATATACTCTCACTCGTGCATAAGTCGAAACGAGCCGAATCGGACGACTATTATCATATAGCTGCCATAGGAACAATCGGAAAAATCTTCGAAAACAAATTATAACTTTGTCAGTTTTCAACATATTTTCACCAAATTTGATATTTGGCCATTTAATATTATTTCAGAATTTCGGTTTTAATTTCATTAAAATCGGACAACTATATCCTATAGCTGCCATTGGAACAATCAGGGAAATAAAAGATAAAATCATACCTTCGCTGTTTCTTAACATATTTTCATCATATTTGAGATTTGGCAACTTTGTATTATTCCTGAATTTCGGTTTTAATTTTATCAAAATCGGACGACTATATCTTATCCCTGGCGTGGCAGCCTAGCATTATAGTCACGCACGCCCCTAAGTAGGCAACACTTTTTATTATTACAGAATTTTGTTTTTAATTTTTTGATTTTATTTATTTAATTATTTAATTGAATCTGCCAGGGTAAATATATAAACTTCGGTGAGCCGAAGTTAGTTTTCTTTCTTGTTTTAATTTGCGATTAATCTGCAAAGTTTTACTCAGAACTTATAAATTGACTAGTGACCAGTTTGCATAAAAACGGACGTGGCTAGATCGACTCGGCTGTTCCTGCAATCTCTGACCTTAAATATAAAATTTTATTTTAAATGTAATGGTAGAGATCTTCTATATATAAAAACACGAAACTTTGCTGACTTTTCTAGATTTTGATATAAATTGTCCTATAACTATATAGTGATCCGAATTTAATAAAATATAAAACACTATATAAAAGAAATAGTACCTTAAAATCACAATTTACGAATGGAAAGGTTATGCACTATATGCCTTGGACGTTATTAGCATTTCCACAAAGCCTTGTATTCTTAATTTTAAACAGGCATAACTTTGAAAAGCTACGCTGCCTGCTCCAGAAGTATTTTGTTTTTCTATTGCTAGCGCTGTCGTTTTGACGAGAGCAGTTGCAGCGGCGTAACAGTAAAATTGAAAACTGTGCTATGCTCTGTTCCGAGTTTTCTGACTTGTTAACTATGCTACAGCAGAAAATTTGGAAAATGGTCTGGAGATTACTAGCCTTAGTAAAAATTTTAGAGCAAGAAGAGAAGAGCAATAGCAATATGAAAACAAAATACTACGGGAGCGGCGTAGCTTTTCAAACTCTGCTGCTATACTCTGCTACTGCTCTCATTAAAGTGACAGCGCCTGCTATATTATAGCAAAATTTTTATACCCGTTACCAATAGGGTAGAAGGGTATTATAACATTGTGCCGGCAGGAAATGTATCTAACAGGTAGAAGGAGGCATTTCCGACCCTATAAAGTATATATATTCTTGATCAGCGTCAACAGCCGAGACGATCTAGCTATGTCCGTCTGTCTGTCTGTATGTCTGTCTGTCTGTCTGTCTGTATGTCTCTCTGTCTGTCTGTCTGTCTGTCCGTCTGTCCGTATGAAACACTGGATCTAAGAGACTATACGAGATAGAGCTGTAATTTTTTTTCGACAGTATTTCTTATGCTTGCACGCAGATCAAGTTTGTTTCAAATTTTTACCACGCGCACTTCCGCCCCCGTAAATGATCAAAAAGCGTAATTTTAAAGCTAGAGTCGAATTTTGATATGTACATATATTAAGAACTATAGTCTGTGTGATCCCTGCAAATTGGGTTGCGATCAGATAAAAATGGTCGAAGTTATTAAAGAAATACATAATTTTGTATGGCCACAAACGGCTGCTGGCAGCATGCCTCATTTGGTTGACCAAATAGACCAACTAAATATTCTTACCAGTTCTTGGTTGTGTTCGGAAAAGAATCTTATAAGATATTCGAAAAGCAATTTTAATAAATGGTAATAATTATTAGCCGCTTGAATGCAATAAAAACGCGTTTTTACACACATAGATACATGTGGATGTATTTTTGTATACATGTGATTATATTACACTTGCATTTGCATTTGTCCGTTATGTTCAAAATTGTATTAACTGTTTTTTCTGGCGTCCTGACGCTTTTCTGGTTTAAGTATGGGTAGCGGGTATCTCACAGTCGAGCTCACTCGACTGTAGCTTTCTTATTTGTTATGAATCTTGCTGCTATGAAGTAGTAAATGCAAACCCTTTTTTTTATCGTATTAAATTGTTAGGGGGGTTAAAAAAAGTTTGTTTACACCCTCAGCTTAGCCTTAAAACTTTAAAATTAAAGGAAAAATTTTACGCCCCAAATGCCTTTGGAAATGAACCTCAGCCTTCCAATAACTAAACTATGTTGACCTGTAAAAACTTTTTCAAAATCTGAGCTATGACGTATTTGGCTTCTTCCTTTGTAATATTTTGTCATTAATATTGACCACTGGGTCAATAATCTATAGAGTACACTGCTTACCTGAGGTGTAATTTCACCAAAGAGAACGATCGCCAACGTGGAAAATATAACGGCAAAAAGTCCAGAAGTTAAACCATCCAGCAGAATGGTAAAGGTTGAGTTAACCAACACATTACCCAAGAGAATACTGCACAACAGATAATTACCTTGATCTCGAACTGGCGCAATTTTTGATGCATATCTCTTTTCTTTTTCCGTACCAGTGTTTCGCAGAATCTGATATGTTAAAATGTGATGTTATACAAAAATTATTAATATTTGCTTTATGATATCACCTTTAATTCTGTACGGTCCATAGCCATTAAACCCAAGTTAAGACCAGAGAATAGAGCAGAAAAGCAAAGGCATGTTACTATAATGATTATGGATATCCAAACAGGTAATAATGGTTCGTGAGTTTCTACTTTAAGACAACTGGAATTTCCTTGGTGTGCCAAGGGCGATGTAGTCTCGGCTGTGCTATTCTAAAATAAATAACATTTTTATTAAATAATATTTAAAAACATTATGAAATATATAAAAACTTGCATTATTTTTTTCCTCAGCAGTTTTGGCACATATATAAAATACACCTAAAGTTGACGGAAATTTAACAATATAGGTTGCAGAGAACCCATCATTTGCAACTTCCAACGGTGTAAAAAAATCAGTGGCTGGCTTAAGACATGGACCACCATATTCATTTGCCTCAGTGGTAAATGTTATAACAGTATTTTTTTGTAAGCCACTGCCGAAAACTCTAAACGTTTGATCTTTGTCTACCAACACACTAGGTATTCCATTATTTGTTTCTACTGTGTCATCTTCCAATCGTATTCCCACAACTCGAATACTATTCAAACCATGGCGACTTCTAGGCAAACTATAAAGAAAGAAAGCAAAGCCGTTAATAAAATTCAAAATGTATTATAATTTAGAAATGAAAATCAGTCCAAATATTACGAAATCACTGATGGGGGGTGGAACATATCTTTGCAAATGCTTTTATTCAATGTCTTGCTAACAGTATTTACAAGCTAACTTCGACGCGTCCAAGTTTGTATACATAGGCAGATTGGAATGGACTCATTAAGAATTAGTACAACAAACGCTGTACAAATTTCAGTTAAACCAAAAACGAACCTAGCTTCGGCTCGACGAGGTACACCCTTGCATTGCAATTAAAAACGACATTTTGGAATAATACAAATTATCAAAATCTTAAATTAGATGAAACAAGAAAGGAAGCTAACTTCGGCTCACCGAAATTTGTATACCCAGAATTTAAACAAAAAATTAATTAATTAATAATTAATTAATTAATGTTTGCGTGCCCCAAGCTCTAAAGCAGCTTCCAAAACCTTTTCCCGATAATAGGTTGCATTAATTTTGACACCAGGCTCGATGAAAACGATTGGACAGCGTCCATCAGTCATCACAGATGGTATGGACAGACCATTACTTGAGATGCAAAATTACTTCTGGTGGCCCTTCGCGTCGCATGCTGCGCTGAGATATTTTCAGTTCTTTGGCGATTGAGCTCACGAACAATCGCTGGTTGTGATTTCCCAGCCAAATATAACGCAATTACACTATTGCGTTTGAAATCCATCTCGAAGAACTTTTGTTTTATAAAAGTGAGACGCAAATGGTTTTGGCAGCTTGAAAACAATACATTGAACTGTCATCGGCATGAATTTGACATCGGTTTGCCGAGCTATGGTACATCAGTGTGAAGTTAGTAACACTTCGAGTGCCTAACCCTGTAGTCGTCTGATCCGGCTCGTTCCGACATATGTGAGAGTGAGAGTATATAGAAGACTAACTACAAAGTTTCATTCAGATAGCTTTAAAACTGAGGGACTAGTTTGAGTAGGAACGGACAGACGGACATGGCTAGATCGAGTCGGCTGTTGATCCTGATCAAGAATATATATACTTTATAGAGTCGGAGATGTCTCCTTGACTGCGTTGCAAACTTTTGACTAAATGTTTAAAAATGTTGAAAAACCATGAAGGTGTGACTTTTTATACCATGCACCAAAGGTACACAGGTATTATAGTTTTGTGCGAGTGCGATTTTCTGTAACAGGCAGAAGGAGGCGTGGCAGACCCCCAAAAGTTACCTAAATATTGGTCAGGACCACTAAAGGAGTCGATATAGCCATGTCCGTCTGTCCGTCCGTCTGTCCGTCTGTCTGTATGAACGCCTAGATCTCAGAGACTATGAGAGCTAGAGACACCAAACTTTGGATTTAGACTTCTTATATGTGCACGCAGATCAAGTTTGTTTTAAATTTTTGCTGCTCCCCTTTTTGGAGGAGCTATTAGAAAAAAACGTATAGCTCCTAAAGATATAAAGTTATGTAAACCATATTAAAAAGCATGATGTTTTTTATCAAAATACACAGATTTTTCGAATTTCATTGGGATCGTGCCATAAATAGCAGAGATATAGGCTTTTTACTTTATACACATTATGTGTACAAGAGGCAGCCCAGGCAGAGGGCTCCAAATAAATCAAAACGTTCATTATACGTTTTAGGTTTGTTCACATTATTATGAAAATAAGATTATTCTCTTTGAAGTGGTTGGTGGTGCAGCTGGCTAAGCTGAAGTGTTTTTGAAAAGTTAATTGTCACGGGTTGGGATCCCGTCGGAGACGAGTGAAAGCTTTTTATACCCGCTACCCATAGGGTAGAAGGGTATAATAACTTTATGCCGGCAGGAAATGTATGTAACAGGTAGAAGGAAGCATTTCCGACCCTATAAAGTATATATATTCTTGATCAGGATCAACAGCAGAGTCGATCAAGCCATGTCCGTCTGTCTGTCTGTCTGTCTGTCTGTCTGTCCGTCTGTCCGTATGAAACACTGGATCTCAGAGATTATAAGAGATAGAGCTCTAATTTTTCGACAGTATTTCTTATGCTTGCACGCAGATCAAGTTTGTTTCAAATTTTTACCACGCCCACTTTCGCCCCCGCAAATCATAAAAAAACGTATTTCGGTATGTATATTAAAAACTATAGTCTGTGTGATTCCTGAAAATTTGGTTGCGATCAGATAAAAATTGTCGAAGTTATAAAAGAAATAATTTTGTATGGCCACAAACGGCTGCTGTCAGCATGCCTCATTTGGTTGACCAATTAGACCAACTAAATATTCTTATCAGTTCTGTGGTTGTGTTCGGAAAAGAATCTTATAAGATATTCGAGAAGCATTTTTAATAAATGGTAATAATTATTAGCCGCTTTAATGTAATAATAAAGCGTTTCTACACACATAGATACATGTGTATGCATTTTTGTATGCATGTGATTATATTACACTTGCATTTGCATTTGTCCGTTATGTTCAAAATTGTATTAACTTTTTTTTATGGCGTCCTGACGCTTTTCTGGTTTAAGTATGGGTAGCGGGTATCTCACAGTCGAGCTCACTCGACTGTAGCTTTCTTACTTGTTTATTTTTAGCAAATATTTTTTATTTTTATACCCTTGCAGGGTATTATAGTTTCAGTCAAAAGTTAGCAACGCAGTGAAGGAGACATCTCTGACGCTATAAAGTATATATCTTCTTGATCAGGATCAACAGCCGAGTCGATCTACCCATGTCCGTCAGTCCGTTTCTACGCAAACTAGTCCCTCAGTTTTAAAGCTATCTGAATGAAACGTTGCAGTTAGGCTTCTATATACTCTCACTCGTACATATGTTGGAAAGGGCCAGATCGGATGACTATATCATATAGCTGCCATAGGAACAATCCGAAAAATGTTTAAAAAAATTCTAATTTTGTCAGTTTTTCACATATTTTCACCAAATTTGATATTCAGGATAAATATGGCTTTATTCTTCCTGAATTTTCATTTTAATTTCATGAAAATCGGCGGACTATATCCTATAGCTTCCATAGGAACAATCAGGAAAATAAAAGAAACAAGATGGAAATACAGTCGGGTGTCCCGACAGTAGAATACCCTGTACCATTACAAGGCGCGTCCCAAAATTATATAAAAGAAAGAGAATAAGAATAAAAAACTGAGACAAATTTACATATAATGCAAATGTCTTCCCATTCAAGAGAAAAGTCGATAGCTCAGTGGGTAAAGCTACACATACATTTTTGTAAGCAATTGGCCTGGGTTCGAATCAACCGCAGGCATAAGGAATTTTTTCATTTTCAAAACATTAAGTATAGTTCATTGCTTGCATTTTTTTTATTTCTTAGTATTAAATACTGTATTTATTTTTATTTACTGGAAAAAAAAAAAAATTGCTAAAAAAAAAAAAGTTCTCACTCGTCGCCGACGGGATTCGAACCCGTGACAACTCACATTTGAAAAAGACTTCAGCTTAGCCAGCTGCACCACCAACCAATTCAAAATGAGTAACCTTATTTTCATAGTAATGTGAACATAAGTAAAATGTTTAATGAACGTTTTGATTTATTTGGAGCCATCTGCCTGGGCTGCCTCTTGTAATGTGTATAAAGTAAAAAGCCTATATCTCCGCTATTTATGGCACGATCGCAATAAAATTGGGACAGTCTGTGTATTTTGATAAAATGCATTAAGCTTTTTAATATGGTTTACATAACTTTATAAATTTCGGAGCTATACGTTTTTTTTCAAATAGCTCCTCCAAAAAGGGGAGCAGCAAAAATTTAAAACAAACTTGATCTGCAGATCTACAGACGGACAGACGGACGGACGGACATGGCTATATCGACTCCTTTAGTGGTCCTGACCAATATTTAGGTAACTTTTGGGGGTCTGCCACGCCTCCTTCTGCCTGTTACAGAAAATCGCACAAAACTATAATACCTTTGTACCTTTGGTACATGGTATAAAAATTATAACTTTGTCAGTTTTCATCGAATTTTTTACCAAATTTGATATTTGGTCATTTAATATTATTTCCGAATTTCGGTTTTAATTTCATGAAAATCGGACAACTATATCCTATAGCTTCCATAGGAACAATCAGGAAAATAAAAAACCATAGCTTAGCCGTGTTTCAAACCATTGCCATCAAATTTGAGATTTGGCTACTAATTATTATTTCAGAATTTCGGTTTTAATTTTTTGTTTAAATTCTGCAAGGGTATACCAACTTCGGTGAGCCGAAGTTAGCTTCCTTTCTTGTATTTATTTTTTTTCAGTAAATTAAAATAATTACAGTATTTAATACTAAGAAATAAAAAAAATGCAAGCAAAGAACTTAATGTTTTGAAATTAAAAAAAATCCTTATGCCTGCGGTTAATTCGAATTTCGATTGCTTACAAAAATGTATGTGCAGCTTTACCCACTGAGCTAACAACTTTGCTCATGAATGGGAAGACATTTTCATTATATCTATGTACATTTGCCTCAGTTTTTTATTCTTATTCTCTATCTTTTATATAATTTTAGGACGCGCCTTGTAATGGTACTTGGTATTCTACTGTCGGGACACCCGACTGTATGTCCATCTTGTTTTCTATTATTTTCCCAATTATTCCTATGAGAGCTATATGATATAGTCGTCCGTTCCGACATATGCACGAGGGAGAGCATATAGAAGACTCTCTGCAAAATTTTTATCAGATAGGACAAGTTTGCATAGAAAGGGACAGTCGCACATGGCTAGATCATCTTGGCTGATAATGCTGATCAATAACATACTATATGTACTTAAAAGATTCCGATTACACCGGGTGTCCTACTGAAACACGGAAATATGACTAATTTTATGTGTGAGATGTACCCCTTTGTATATTCTTCGCTTTTATATATTCTTACTAGTATATACGTTAGAATGGGCGGGATCAGACAACTATAACATATAGTTGCCAACTATATCATATAGAAGCGATCAGAACACATTCATAAATAAATTATAACGTTGCCAGTTTTCAACATATAAAGGGAAATCCGAAAAAGAAGAAAAGTTGACTTCCGAGTTGAAATTTGAACATGCCTTATAGATTTCGTATAAATTTCTGTTAGTTTTCTTTTTAATTGGATTTATTCTCAATATTCCAATTGTAAACAACAAAGGTATATAAACTGCAAAGTGCTGCAATTAGCTTCCTTACCTGTTTTTTCTTATTTTTCATTTAAATTGGTATGCAAATCTATTTGTGCAAAGTACTCTAATTTGCAATTTTATGATTTCAAATTTAATTTAATATAATTTAATAAATATCGGTTTTAAATATTTATCAATCGGACGACTATATCTTATTCCTGGCGTGGCCTGCCTAGCATTTTCGTTACGCACGCACCTAAGTAGACAACACTTTTGGTGTTCAATAAGGGAAAAAACCATGTCTTTGCCGGTTTTCAACATATGTTTATTAAATATGGAATTTGACCACTTCTTATTATTTCAGAATTTTGTTTTTAATTTTTTTTATGTAATTTGTAATCTGCAAGGGTATACCAACTTCGGTGAGCCGAAGTTAGCTTCCTTTCTTGTTTTGCTCAAATAAAAATAATTTGAAAACTGAAAAATTAATATTTAACTATTTTTTTTTTCTAGCATTTACACTATCATTTACTAACAAGATGGACATACAGTCGGGTGTCCCGACAGTAGAATACCATGTACCATTACAAGGCGCGTCCCAAAATTATATAAAAGACAGATAATAAGAATAAAAAACGGAGACAAATTTACGTATAACGCAAATGTCTTCCCATTGAAGAGCAAAGTCGATAGCTCAGTGGGTTAAGCTGCACGTAAATTTTTGTAAGTAATTGGCCTGGGTTCGAATTAGAGGTCTGCATGAATACAGTCAAAGCAGCATTTGGCACTCTCATTCAAAGTTCTGACTGACTGAGTGAGACATTGAGTAAAACGGATTTGGTTAATGTGGTAAAGGCATGAGTAGAAAATTAACCATATCCGAACGGCGAAGCAATGCACAAATGAGTTTCGCGACAGAGTACTCGGTTAGTTGGCGCCGCATTGGCGACGTCAAATGTATTGCCTGTTTGTTTTTTGTTTTTGTTTTACTTTTCAATACAAGACAAAGAAAAATAGAAAGACATGGATAAATTATTATATAAATATAAATATATATTGTATACATATGTACATATGTAATTCATTTAATTATTTTTTTATATCCGCTACCCATAGGGTAGAAGGGTATTATAACTTTGTGCCGGCAGGAAATGTATGTAACAGGTAGAAGGAAGCATTTCCGACCCTATAAAGTATATATATTCTTGATCAGGATCAACAGCCGAGTCGATCTAGCCATGTCCGTCTGTCTGTCTGTCCGTCTGTCCGTCTGTCCGTATGAAACACTGGATCTCAGAGACTATAAGAGATAGAGCTCTAATTTTTTTTCGACAGTATTTCTTCTGCTTGCACGCAGATCAAGTTTGTTTCAAATTTTTGCCACGCCCACTTCCGCCCCCGCAAATCATAAAAAAGCGTATTAAGCGTATAATTTTAAAGCTAGAGTCGCGAAAATCGGTGTTTATATTAAGAACTATAGTCTGTGTGATCCCTGAAAATTTGGTTGCGATCAGATAAAAATTGTCGAAGTTATTAAAGAAATAATTTTGTATGGCCACAAAATTGTGCAGCTAGTTTTATATAATAAAGGGAAAATTCACCCTATTTGCTGCTCTGCTGCTTCTGCTCTGCAAACAATCAACGACAAGAATGCCACAATTTTATCCGAGTACTCGAAACATTCACTCTGCTTTTACTCATTCTATCCATTCCGCTTTGGTTTGAATTCCACTCATTCCGCATACAACGAATACAACGCTAACCAGTGCGCAACTCACTTTGTTGAAACCGTTTTGGCACGCCAAATTGTGAGTCTTGCTTGTTGTACTCAAATAACCGAAACTTTTGAGTGCACGAGTGGTGCAGACCTCTAGTTCGAATCAACCGCAGGCATAAGAAATTTTTGTAATTTCAAAAAATTAAATATAGTTCTTTGCTTGCATTTTTTTTTATTTCTTAGTATTAAATACTGCAATTATTTTGATTTACTGGAAAAAATACAAACAAAAATTATTTGATATAAATAAAAAAGTTTTCACTCGTCGCCGACGGGATTTGAACCCGTGACAACTAACATTTCAAAAAGACTTTAGCTTAGCCAGCTGCACCACCAACCAATTCAAAATAAGTAATCTTATTTTCATAGTAATGTGAACATAAGTAAAATAATTAATGAACGTTTTGATTTATTTGGAGCCCTCTGCCTGGGCTGCCCCTTGTACACGTAATGTGTATAAGTAAAGAGCCTATATTTCCGCTATTTATGGCACGATCGCAATGAAATTTGGACAATCTGTGTATTTTGATAAAATACATTAAGCTTTTCAATATGGTTTACATAACCTTATAAATTTAGGAGTTATACGTTTTTGTCAAATAGCTCCTCCAAAAAGGGGAGCAGCACAAATTTAAAACAGATATAAGAAGTCTAAATCAAAAGTTTGGTGTCTCTAGCTCTTATAGTATCTGAGATCTAGGCATTCATACAGACAGACAGACAGACGGACATGGCTATATCGACTCCTTTAGTGGTCCTGACCACAATATTTAGGTAACTTTTGGGGGTCTGCCACGACTCCTTCTGCCTTTTACAGAAAATCGCACACGCACAAAACTATAATACCTTTGTACCTTTGGTACATGGTATAAAAATTAACCTATATTAAACGTATTTCGAAAAGATTATGCATTTCTGGACTATAAATTATTAGTTCTATATATTTTCGAAACATTACATAAAATGCAATAAATAAAGAAAATATAAAAAGGGTGAAGCTATCGCGCTGCAGTTACCCCTGAACTATTAAAAGTAATTTTTTCGTGTTTTTATACCCTAGCAGGGTATATTAGTTTCAGTCAGAAGTCCGTCTGTTCGTCTGTCCGTTTCTACGCAAACTAGTCCCTCAGTTTTAAAGCTATCTGAATGAAACTTTGCAGTTAGGCTTCTATATACTCTCACTCGTACATATGTCGGAACGGGCCAGATCGGACCACTATATCATAAGCTGCCAGAGGAACGATCCGAAAAATTTTCAAAAAACAAATAATAACTTTGTCAGTTTTCAACCAATTCTCACCAAATTTGATATTTGCCCATTTAGTATTATTTCCGACTTTCGGTTTTAATTTCATGAAAATCGGCTGACTATATCTTATAGCTTCTATAGAAACAATCAGGATAATTATAACTTTGTCAGTTTTCAACCAATTTTCACCAAATTTGATATTTTTGCCCATTTAGTATTATTTCCGAATTTCGGTTTTAAATTCATGAAAATCGGCTGACTATATCCTATAGCTTCCATAGGAACAATCAGGAAAATAAAAGAAAAAACCATTACTTTGTCAGTTTTCAACATATTTTCACCAAATTTGATATTTAGCCATATTTTATTATTCCTGAATTTTGATTTTAATTTCATGAAAATCGGCTGACTATATCCTATAGCTTCCATAGGAACAATCAGGAAAATAAAAAAACCATAGCTTAGCCGTGTTTCAAACCATTGCCATCAAATTTGAGATTTGGCAACAAATTATTATTTCAGAATTTCGTTTTTAATTGTTTGTTTAAAGTCTGCTAGGGTATACAAACTTCGGTGAACCGAAGTTAGCTTCCTTTCTTGTTTATTAGTTATTTTAGAGTGCATCCTGACGTTGCCAGAGTCGGAGAGTATTAAAACTGATTCTGGTAGATGGCGTCTTTTGATATAAACACCTGAAACCTGGAACACCTAAATATGTACACCTGGAAGGTAACAATTTATCTGTGAATTTATTGTAAATGGCGAGATAGCTATTCACATTCCCAAAATCGCGATGTTTCAAACAGATATCTTTTTTTCTCATTTTTCTGTAAAGATATCGTTACAATAAATAAATCAAATAAATTGATCTAAGAAAAGAATGCTTCTCTCAAGGGCAATTATATTTAGACCTTTTCAAGTAGGAGTAATACATCATACAACTATTACTATTTGTTTCACGTTCGAAGACAGGACTAACCGCTCGTAAATCATAATATACAATAAACCTAATAAAATTTTCTTTCTACGTGAATTTTTATGGATTTAATGTGTTATGACTAATCGATAAAACGTAAGAATATGACTGTACAGACATCCAAGTACAATGAAAAATCAACAAACTCAAGCATTGGCTGGGACCGACCATATCCAGATATTTTTGGATTGCCGTGACAAATGAAATTCAGATAATGGCCAGCGTTGTTTGTCTGCTTGGTGTTACTTGCAGAATACATACATACTTTTCTATGTTAACAGAAACATTTGGGAATAAGTGCAAAGTTTCTTAACTTATCTCTGATACTTAAATGGGGACGGACTACTTGATTTACTTGTTTAATTCAAAAAGATTGGAGATTGCCTCTTTAAAAATATATTAACCCAAATCGGATAGGCAACCTTATCTAATAAATGGCAACAAAATTAGAGGTTCAAATCAAATAGAATACGAAAAAAATTATTTTAATTACACACAAGTAATATAACAATAACTTTATAAGTATGCAAGGGCAGGCATTATGGGCAAAGTCGCGCACGAGACATTGGTGCAAGGATTGATTTTGGGTATTTTTTTTTTATTTTTAAGATATTTGCAAAATTGAAGTGATTCGCACGGGACAGAAAACGGTAGTGGTTTTTGAGGTCGACCGATTCAAACACCGATTTCTGCGGAACCAGAGCAAATATTTTAATGCAACAAATTTTTAACGTTTGTGCACAGATGATTCTCAAAGATGGTTATAAGTTTTATAAAATTAAATTAAATTAAATTTGAAGTATATTCGCACGGGACATCTTGGAAAGCCTCATATTATATTAAAATTGTGTCGTTATTGATCGACGAATATTTCCCTTCGCATTTTATTTCGATTCTTTGTATTCTTTATTTTATTTTAGATGTTGTTATAAAAACAAAACAACATTGTGACATTTTCATTAAAATTAATAAATGCGATAACGCAACTAAGCATTGAAATATTTAAAAATTTGTTTCAGGAAATTCTGAATTCTTTAAAATGTGATCATTTCCTTATTCATGTTTAAAAACAAATTTTTACAGAACTTAGAAGTTTTTCGCCGCGTTGGACCCTTTTGTAAAAATGTCCATACATCGTATTCAAAATTTTGTTTCTATTTTTTTGTTTATCAACGCCCAATGCTTAGTAGTAGCCGAATATATTCCAAGGCATTCCTTTGGGACTCTGAGGGGAATCGAACGGAAATTTCGAAAATCCTTCTTTCCTAGTATAATTCCGGAATACTGTATATCTGATTTATTTGTTAATTCATTTATTCTTATTAAGTGCAACGCGTCTCCTCCGGCGGCTGTTGGTCTTTTAAGAGACTCATGCAATGTGCAAATTAAAATAAATTAAATTTTAAAATCAAATAGATATGCATACCAATTTACATGAAAAATATGAAAAAACATGTAAGGAAGCATACTGCAGCACTTTGTTGTTTACAATTAGAATATTGAGAATAAATCCAATTAAAAAGAAAACTAACAGAAATTTATACGAAATCTATACGGCATGTTCCAATTTCTACTCGGAAGTCAACTTGATAACTTTTTCGGATTTCCCTTTAACATATTTAACATTTTCATCCGTGAATCTGTGGTGACTCTTCGGAAGTTAAAACTTGATGAGATCTGGGAATGGTAAATGGTATCATTTTCCTATACAAATAATATTTACAGTTTTCCATTGTCAGATTTACATTTTTCTTTACATCAAACGATCATTCCTAGGGCAGCTATATTATGATATAATCATAAGATTTGCATAAAATTTGATCCGAAATTCTGAAATAATACAAGAAGATATGTTGAAAACTGGCAACGTTATAATTTATTTATGAATGTGTTCTGATCGCTTCTATATGATATAGTTGGCAACTATATGACATAGTTGTCTGATCCCGCCCATTCTAACGTACATATATATAGTGAGAATATATAAAAGCGAAGAATATACATATATACACACATCTCACACAAAAAAATGGTCGTATTTCCGTGTTCCAGCGGAGGACACCCGGTGTGTAATTGGAATCCGGCCGCCCAAGGCCTCTTTCCAGTTGCCCCAGGGTCTAACGCATCTGACAAATTTGTATACACTTGCAGGGCAGTTTCAGAAGTGACATCTCCGACCCTATAAAGTCTATTATTATTCAGTATAATATTTCTACGCAAACTAGTCCCTCCGCTGTCAACCAATCTGAATAAAGCTTTGCAGATAGTCTTCTTATACTATCACTCGTTCTTATGACGGAACGGACAACTATATCATATATCTGCCATAAGAACAAAATTTTACTTTGTCAGTTTTCAAAATATTTTCATCAAATTTGAGATTTTGCAATATATTCTTATTTCTGAATTTCGTTTTTAAGTGCATAATTTAATTCCTTTCTTGTTTATTGCTGTATTTTATTAGAGAACCTGAAAATATGTTGAAAACCAGTGAAAGTTAATATTAACAACTTTGTCTGCCCGAAATGAAAAGTAAACCCCTTTTTTTTACAAAACTATCAAACGATTCCGACCAAATCAATAAAGTGGTCCGCTTCTACCTTTTCCGAAATTTATGGGAGTGAGAGTATATAGAATACTATCTGCAAAGCTTTATTCAGATAGGAATTCAGCTGTTTAAGCTGATCACCGCGTTGCAAAATTTTAACTAAAATTACTATATCAATGGTAAAAAAAAACTTAAAACAAATATTTCTCTTCTTTTTTTCTAGAGACCCGATTCAATTGTGTAAAATATCGGTGTGAATTAGATTTCTGCATGAATGTACCCAAAACGGCAAATGAATCACTCATTCTAGAAGCAGATTCACTTTTTTACCTGTACAGTTTTAATGAGTGTAAGTAAGTAGGCTAAAATTGCCTTATTGTACAGCTTTTAGGGAGTACAGCAAATTGGTATGACGTCTAGGCACTGTACAGTGTTTTGGTGTACAGTATACTTCTGTACAGTGAGATACACTTCATGACTAATAAGTCAAATATGGAAACTGATCCAATATGCTTGTGATATATAAAATAATAAAAGAAATTCTTGTGGGTGTAAATAGATTGTAATTTATTTAATAATTGTTACTTTGTCATTAATATTTGTTTATGCATGCGGCCAAAGTAATAAGTGTCTCTCTTATAAATATTGAAACACAGAACTTACCTCTATGGATTGATTGGAATAATAAGATAATATATTTTTAATGTTTGAGTGTAGGAACATTATTTTGTGTACCATGTCTTCAGTGGTTGCAATTTTCGAGCGTTTCTCACATATTAAATTTTTCGCGACCGAAAAAACCATTTCGGATGATGCGCCGGAGTCGTAAATGTTTTGCAACTAATTTGGAAATTGACCACCACTGCAGAACGTCAAAATCCTATTTATAGTGAATATTTACATTTTTACATATATGTGTTAATTTCCTCTTGTATACATATATAATAAACTACTGGTGTTTTAAATAGATTCGGAATTTTCCGCCGTTTTCCTTGCAATCCGTTTTCTAAGTATTGAAGTATACTGAACTCACAGTTGTGTCATTCTGATTTATTTGATGTACAGTGTGTTAGAAAACTACAAATCTAGTACTCACTCATGAAGTATACAAGCTAATACTGTACTCACTTTAAGCAAGAGCAATACAAGTGTTGTGCTACTTCCTACTGACATGTAGAGTACACTGTACAGTAGTTAATGAGTACAGTATTTTACTGAACACTAAACTACTGTACAGTTCTATGAAACTAGAAATGAATACATTCATGCAGAAGGTCTAGTGTGAATCGAGTCTTATTATTTTCAGTATAAAAATGTATATACGTTATGTATAAATTTTAACATTTTATTACCCTTGCAAGGTATTATGGTTTCAGTCAGAAGTTTGCAACACAGTGAAGGACACATCTCCGACCCTATAAAGTATATATGTACATATATTCTTAAATAGCATCAAAAGCCGATTCGATCTAGCCATGTCCGTCTGCCCGATTATACGCAAACTAGTCACTCAGTTTTAAACAAGAGCTATACATTACAATTTTTATAAAATTAAAATAAATTCTTGTCGCATGTTTTTTTTTCACTTTGAATGCGTACGAATTTCGCATTCGACATCAGAGAATTGCCCGTATATTAATTTGAGATTTGGTCATTGTTAATTATTCCAGAATTTCGGTTTTAATTTTATGAAAATCACTATGTCATATAGCTTACATAAAATTAATAAGAAAAATAATAGAATAAATTATACTTTACTGTTTTCAAAATATTTTAAATTATTTTATTATTTATCTTTTTATTATTTCATATTTTCATCAATTTTGATACAAACTTCAGTAAGCCGAAGTCAACTACCTTTTTTTCTGCAATTTAATATTTTTTGTATTTTTCCCTCGGCTGCATCTTACTCAATAAGGAAAGGCGACTGGGATTTTTGCTAAAAACTGGAGGGTCGAATCAAATTTCAGTATCTTAGATTCAGTGTCGGTCTTTCAGGCTGAGGTACTCGCCATATTAGAGGCTCTTATTACAATCAGACCTCAGGGGTACCATAGTAAGGATTTACCCAAGAGCCAAACGGCTATCTGACAACACATTAACAATAAAAGGATACTGATTGCGTTGAACGACAGTCAAAAAGCAACGAACAAATGATGGTCAAGGTTAGCGGAACATAGGTGTTCGAAGTTATGATCGCACGCAATGAAGATGGGAACACCAAGAGAGTTGCTCTATCACCACTCTTTCCTATCTATCTTCGCTTTGGTGCTGAAATGTTTCGAAATATTCTATATCAGCCATGTGCTGTCTCGTAAAGAGAAACAGGGAAGCCATACAAACAGAAAAAAAAAACATATCCAGCAACTTCGCAGTTTTCAACATGCTGACGCCTTTCAAAAAACCTAACGAATCTACTTGTGTCTGTGTCTGATATTTGACTTGACGTATGTACATATACCATATCATAAAAATCTGTTGCTTTTGATACAGTTTAATATCAATTCTGGTCGTTTTCAGGCGAACTCCGTTCTTGTTCAAATCTGGTCAGGACCAAGGAAAATGTGCCTTCCTTGTATGAGTCCTTTATGAATCTTTAAGTTGCCAAATCTCAAAATTGTTAAACGGCTATGTTATGTTTTTTTTTCCTGATTGTTCCTATGGAAGCTATAGGATATAGTTGTCCGATTTTCATGAAATTAAAACTGAAACAAAATAATATTAGATGGCCAAATATAAAATTTGGTGAAAATATGTTGAAAACTGACATAGTTAAAATTTTTTTTTGAAAAGTTTTCCGGTTGTTCCTGTGATAGCTATAGATATAGTCGTCCGATCCGGCCAGTTCCGACATATGTACGAGAGAGTATATAGAAGACTAACTGCAAAGTTTCATTCAGATAGCCTTAAAACTGAGGTTCTAGTTTATAAATTATAAAAAGGGTGGTTTGCAGTGTACATCCTAATTGCCCATAGGATCACCGGATTTAAAAAACTAAACTGCATTACTTAAAGGATAAATGTCCCGAGGTACTCACGAAGCGTTTTTCCCCTAATTATATCCTTGCAGGGTATTATTATTTCAGTCAGAAGTCTGCAACGCAGTGAAGGAGACATCTCCGACCCTATAAAGTATATATATTCTTGATCAGGATCAATAGGCGAGTCGATCTAGCCATGTTCGTCTGTCCGTCCTTCTATCCGATTATACGCAAACTAGTCCCTCAGTTTCAAAGCTATCTGAATGAAACTTTGTAGTTAGTTTTCTATATACTCTCAATCGTACATATGTCGGAACCGGCCGGATCGGACGACTATATCATATAGCTGCCATAGGAACAATCGGAAAAATCTTCGAAAAAAAATTATAATGCAGTTTTAACAATTTCCCAATTTTGGTTTCCCTTAAAATTTTTTTGAATTTGGGGTTTTTTAAAGGAATTTTAGGTTTAAAAAAAGGAAAATTAACAGCGGGTGCGGGAACTGCTTAAAAGGCAAAATTATATAAAAGAAAGAGAATAAGAATAAAAAACTGAGACAAATTTACATATAATGCAAATGTCTTCCCATTCAGGAGCAAAGTCGACAGCTCAGTGGGTAAAGCTACACATACGTTTTTGTAAGCAATTGGCCTGGGTTCGAATCAACCCCAGGCATAAGGAATTTTTTCAAAACATTAAGTATACATATCAGGTCTATGCATATGAAACTGCGTTTTACTTCATTGTTAATTATTGGTAACAAAAGTGATTGATAAAATTTTGGTAAAAATTTTTTTAGCATCTTTTGACATCTGGCAAAAGTGCTTAAACGTTATTTCCGACATTTTTTTGCAATAGATATTTTTTTTAAATATTGAAAATGTCGACTTTTTTACCCACAAACCACGATTCGCGGACATCGTTGCGTCTCTGCTATTTTTTAATGAAAATTTCTGTGGAAGCCCAAAAATTATCACTGGGGATGAAAAGTGGATCTATTTTCAAAACGCCAATCGAAAAAATCCTATGTTGGTCCAGTTCAACCGGCCCAATCCCAATCTCGGCCAAACCGTTTCCGCCGCAAGGACATTCTGGGCGTTTTCTGGGATCAGGCCGGAATCTTTTGATATGAACTCCTAAAACCGGTTGAAACCGTTGATGGCGAAGGCTACCAGCAACAATTGGAAGAATTTAAAAAATCTCTGCTCCAAAAACGTCCAGAATAGGCCAAAATGCAGCACAAAGCAATTCCATTTGTTCGCCAGTTTGGGACATGGATTAGCCAACCAGCGCTTAGATTCCTATAAAGGCCTTGAGATTTGGCTCGAAGACTGGTTTGGGTCCAAGGATAATGAATCCTTCTAGCAAGGAATTCATAAATTGCCCGAAAGATGGGCAAAATGTGTGGCTTCTGAAGGGGCATAGTTTAAAGATTGAAAATGTCACCATTTTTTTTTAATAAATCTCCAAAGTTGGAAAAAATACGCAGTTTCATATGCATAGACCTGGTAGTTCTTTGCTTGCATTTTTTTTATTTCTTAGTATTAAAAAAAATATATATTCTATAAATATATTCAGCTGCACCACCAACCAATTCAAAAGAGTGATCCTATTTTTATAATAATGTGAATATAACTAGAATGTTTATTGAACGTTTTGATTTATTTGGAGCCCTCTGCCCGGGCTGCTTCTTGTACACGTAATGTGTATAAAGTAAAAAGCCTATATTTCCGCTATTTATGGCACGATCGCAATGAAATTTGGACAATCTGTGTATTTTGATAAAATACATTAAGCTTTTCAATATGGACAGACAGACAGACGGACGGACAGACGGACATGGCTATATCGACTCCTTTAGTGGTCCTGACCACAATATTTAGGTAACTTTTGGGGGTCTGCCACGCCTCCTTCTGCCTGTTACAGAAAATCGCACTCGCACAAAACTATAATACCTTTGTACCTTTGGTACATGGTATAAAAACCATAGCTTAGCCCTGTTTCAAACCATTGCCATAAAATTTGAGATTTGGCAACTAATTATTATTTCAGAATTTCGGTTTTAATTTTTTGCTTAAATTCTGCAAGGGTATACAAACTTCTGTGAGCCGAAGTTAGCTTCCTTTCTTGTTTATTATTAAGATAATAGTTTTAAGGAATCTTCGACTATTATTTTTCTTTCGCCATTATTGGTGTTCTCATAAGTAGCCATGGAGCTAAATAATTGGAGGTACTTTTCAGGAAAGTTATAATTATGACCACATAATTTATGGCTGAATTTATCTGAAGAAAGAATACATGTACATGAATTTATAAGTTATGCAAGCAAAGAACTACCAGGTCTATGCATATGAAACTGCGTATTTTTTCCAACTTTGGAGATTTATTAAAAAAAAAAAGTGTTTTGGTTTTCACAAAGTTTACTTGGCTAAAAACTCTCTCCACCTCAGCATTTGACCATGGCAATGAAAGCAGGCTGAGGGCAAATTTCACAAGGGCCTAATAGGGGTTGTTACCTGCAGAATCCAGATACCTCTGAACTTCTAACCAAAATTTCGTAGTATTTTCAATATTTTCCCAATTTATTAGGTGAATATTGGAATGTTGTGAAATTATCTAGCTTTTAATCTCAGAATGTATTGAAAATATATTTATAATAGGCAGGATTGAGTCCTTTTTGGATTTCAAAATAAAAAAGGACAGATTTCCAGATGAAAAATCTAAAAATAGGACAGATTTAAGGTTTGCGGATGATTTAAATTTTTTTTCCGGATGAAGCGTTAAAAACAGGACAGACCGGTCCGGAAAAAGAACAAATTGGCATCACTGCTCTCAGTGGTTTTTGAACAAAATTTAAGAAAGCCTGGAGCCAGTTCGAACAAAAAAATCGTGTGCAAAAAAATCGTATGGCGTTACGAATCTTGTATATTCCAATGTCTTAGCTATAACTTTGTTAATTTGTGCATATGATCGATGTGAAACGTTTACACAATATTCAAAATACATATTGTGCAGTTATATCCAAAAAAAAAAAAAAAAAAAAAAACAACTTTCGAAAAAAAAATTAACTACCTAATCATAGTTTTTGAGTATATATGTAAATACATATATAAGATATGTACAATTTAAATTCGTATATTGGACAAAAACATGAATTTTTTGGCTTTTGAAGCTTCCGAAACGAAAAAGATATTTTTGAAAGTATTAAATATTTTTCGATTTTAAAAAATACTTTATCTTTTTTCTAATTAGCTGTCAACGTCTGTACATACCATAGACTTATAACTATTAGTTCACAGGAAATTAAGTTAAATATTGAACAGAACATTTTTTTCACGAATAATTAACGGCAAATTATGGTATAATCCAGAGGTCGGCGCGTCGCAACCACATGTGGTTGGAAGAGCCTCTGCCGGCAGCGCTGCCAGCACACAGACAGTACGCTCAAAGCATCAGTTACATTGCTCTGGCTAAATCTAGCCACTTTTAGCGGAAAATAGCTATTTTTATAGTAAGAGCTATTGATTTTGCATAGAAAACCAAATGCTAGCTATATTATTATATAGTTATATTATCATATCTGGACATAGAAGTCGTTTATTCACTCACACATATGCAATTTTGGATTGCAATTGTGATAGTGCCGACCACTGGTATAATCCAAAGTGGCTCTGCTAACTTGATGCACATCTCATTTTTTCGTTTTTACCTATGCTAATCAAAAAGATCATCAGCATACAATTTTTTTATTTGAACTTACATGTTGGTAAAAACCAAACGTTTTGAAAATCGATTTTTTTTTGTTAAAATCTGCGCATGTAATTTTTTTGTCATCAAATTCTTTTTTGCTTCTAAGGTTTAAATAGAACATAAACTTATAATAAATGAACATAATTTTTGTTTTTGTATTTCCGACATGAATAAGGGGAGAAAATCGGTGATCAAGGCGCTGCGCCTGCGATTTCATTACTACAAGTATAATCGCTTGAAATGCGGTGGCAGTGCTACTAACTGCATAATTTATATATTTTTTTGATATTCCATTATACACGCTTCTGTAGCGCATACAAAATATGTATGTACATACCCTGCAGTACCGCATGTCATCAATAGCCCTCTGTCATCAACAATTCATCAACGTGCCAACTGCGACGTCGGCAGAATCGACGCTCTCAGTCGACAAATCGTGTCAAAGCCGACTCTCGCGCGCTCTCATTTCCTCTCCGTTGATGAATTGTTGATGAAAATGTTGACATGCACTCTCGCACTCTCAGTAATATAAGCGGGGTGGGTTTTTTAGTTGCGTTTTAACTTCTGAATAACTTTGGAGTAATATGTACATCTTAGATGGCAAAAGTGAAAGTTAAAGTTAAATTGTTTAAAAATTCCATTTATAGTTTGAAAGTTTGTAACAATTTGTGTTAGTGTTAGTGCAGTTATTAGGAAAACAGTGGAATTATATTAGAAATAGTGGGTCTATACAGAAATCAACATGTCATTAACATTTGATCAACATTTCATCAACAATTCATCAACAGCCGAAGGGGTGTTCTTTTGTGATTCCTCTGGGATTCTTAACTGAATTCCTAGCTGATTCCGAACAGATTCCGCTTATAAATTCACGTTTGATTCAGGAGGGAATCTTTTTCGAAAATCACGGTGAATTCATGCCCTGATTCAGGTCGAATTCCGATATGATTCACCGGTTAGTTCGAATTCACCCCTGGAGCCTCTTTTTCAAAATTTTTGTATGAAAATTCACCCCGAATTCTGCATGAATTCACGCGTGAATCAGGTTCAGTCCTACATGATTCTTCTATGAATCAGGTCTGAAGGGTATGTATACACATACCTAGATACATATATATTTTTTACACCACAAGTAACTGAAATCAATCCAATTGTAAACTACACGACTATAAAAGCTTATGTTTTCCGAAGTTGTTGTCTTCTCGTTTTTTAGTAAAAAAAATATATAAAATAAAAACTAAATTAGTTTGTCAGTCGGTGTATGCACATTATCTGCTTGTGAACAGCACACAACCAGATATATCTGGATAGCTAAGTGCATATATATAAATATATACATACATATGCATGTATGTATTTACAAATATAGACAACCCAATCCATACACCATTTCCATGCATTGAGACATCCATGTACAACAACATTAATTTAATAAACAGTCATATTATATATGAACATATGTGCATTTAATAAAGAAGAATAAATAAATATATATGTGCGACAATGTTGCTTATAACGAACGAATTCTCTTTCTGTACATACGTCCATATGTTTGTAAATCACAGATAAGTACATATTTATGTACATGTTATACCACATTATCATACATTTGAAGGCATGAAAACAGATATATGTACATATGTATAAATATATGTATTGAATGTTTTAAGTAATAAAATAAGTGTCCACTCGGATAACTGTGTATTCTTGGGCGAAAACTTGCCTTGATTGATCTTGTGATAATGATACTGAAAGGTCGGCATAACCTTTCGCAAGTTGGGTATTTGATTCCTCCACCGGCGTTCCAATTGCAACATTAATTATAAAGAAAAGCACAAGAGGCGTAATATATGTTTTCTTCATTTTTAAAGAACGAAGCCACTGGCATAATCGCAAAATTGATTTTTCATTTTTTACCCGCGACTCTAAGTTTTGAACTTCTTTGAATAGCAAACGTAAAATTTCATAACAGTTTGCCAATGTACTAATAAGGTTAACAATCTTGTTATTCCCAGAACATATAAAACGTTTCTGACATTTGTAAATATATTGTTTATTTTTATCCATACTATGTATGCCCTGGGAAAGATGTTTTATTATTAACGGTTTCGGACCGACTCACTAGCACTTAATACCTCTTACATTTATGTGTCAGACACATAGAGCTGGAAAACAATCGATGGCACTATCGAAACCATCGATGTTTTTGAAATTTTCTTAACATCGATGGTTCGTTGGCCACTATCGATTGTTTTTATTAAATCTGTGAATTGAGGGCAACGTGGAAGTAAAATGGGGTTTGTGTCGCATTATTATAATTATATTAAATATTTAATCAAATGTAGTGAAAATTTAAATACCTTGGAAGCAAGCGGAGGTGTTGGTTGTAGGCGTGGTGCTACAAAATGGATAAATGTGTGAAAAGTAAATATTGTTTCTATATGACGCTTTGCATACAGTGAAAATGTATACATACATGCGTATGTATTGGTATGCAAAAGCATTGAAAAGACCGGAATTTATGCATATACTCATTGGATGCTTTTTTTATTTTTATTATTTTAGTAACATCAACATCAACTGGCGACATCGCGAGCGTTAAGCAAAGCTGGACAGATTGTGTCCGACGGGAGATGCGCACTAAAACCAAACATTGTTGATAAACTTTTGTTACTAAACCAGAATAGTGATCTCAAATAAACACCTTGTTAATTGTTATTTTTGTGTTTTAAATGAAAACATCGATGAAACATCGATGTGCAATAATATCGTCGCACTATCGATATTATATATATTTATTTTTGTTTTTAACGTCGATGGTAAGCTAAGATTTTTTTAACAATTACAATTAGGGTAACTCCGACTGAAATATCAGCAGCTAGAGACAGCCGTTCTAGCTGCTCCTTATGTCGCATTAGATACTTTATTAGAAACTAGAAAAAGACAGATGTATGTGACACTTGGGTTTCACCGACTTTAAAAGGTATACAATAAGATATATTGATAATTTATGGAGTCATCCTTGAAGTGCTGCTGTTTTTATGCATACACTTTCAGTATTAACACCCAAAAAATTAATTTCAGTTAAATTTGCAACTCAAGAACCTCGTCAACTAATTGTTCTGAAGTTTTTTTGCATTTTAGTTTCAACAATTAATTGCAAAACATCAGCAAAAATCAATTTTTATTATGTGCCCAATTTGACTCGTGACCTCTAATGAGCTGGCTAATATACTAATTAAATAAAATTTTCTTTCACTAGGTTAGGTTAGGTTAGCCCGGGCGGCCCTCATGGGGGGCCACGCATAGGTCAGTATGGCCCTTAGTTGCCCGGGGGGACTTTTCCTTAAATGAACCTGGAGTGGTTTACGTGGTTTCGAAGTCCTTGAGGATCGAGGCGCATTTCGCGAAGGCGAGCAGTTCTCATTGAGGCCTCTCCTAGAGAGGCCAGCATTGGGGCGCCTAAGTACCTTATTCTCGCCCGTGTCAAGGCCGGGCACTTGCAGATGAGATGTTCCAAGGTTTCGGTTGCCTCGAATTCATCACATTTTCTGCAGTTGCCGTTGTCGGTGATGCCCAGCTTGACTGCATGTGCCGCGGCCAGGCAGTGTCCTGTGAGTATTCCCACTAGTAAACTGCAGTCCTTCCTTGGCAGTTGCAGCACGTAGAGGCTGATATTTTGCAGGTTCCGGAGTTCCTTCTCTATCTGCTTCTTGCACGTGCGTTTGCCTGACTCTCTAGCTCGCTTTGGAGCGCTCTTAGGGAGACGGGGAAGTTTTTTGTTCTGTCGCTCGTCAATCCTGCGGTCTCGTTGCCATCGATGCCCTGGTGGCTGGGAACCCACTAGATCCGCCTCGTGCTTAGGGTATCTCCGACGATTGCATGGATCTGATCGCGGCTTGACTGTCTACGAACATGTTTACCGCCTCACGTTGGCGGTCTTTTCTCTGCGCAAGCTCTGCCGCCTTTCTGATGGCGAAGACTTCCGCTTGAAATATGCTGCATTGGCTTGGTAGCTTATACGACAGCCTTATCTCAGGGTCTGTACAGTATATGCCCGCTCCTACTCCTCCTTCCATCTTGGAGCCGTCGGTGTATATGTTAAGGTGTCGAGTGTGTTCCTGAGCCGTTTGCCAGTCTTCCGGTCCCATGAGTATTGATATTTTAGCATCCGGGCAGGTCCTGGGTATCATGTAGTCAGATAAACTGCTCATGTCTCAGTCAATTGAACTGTGCCCGAATCCTTGTGGCGACATATTTCCTGATGCCCTAGGCGGCCCATTATTGCGTCTGTACTGACGTTGTTGAAGGCCCCGGATATGTCCACAAACGCTCCGGCGTACTCTTTATCGTGCAGGTCTTTCTCGATGGTGGCTACTAGCGAATGTAGTGCCGTCTCTACCGATTTGCCTTTTGTGTACCCATGCTGATGGGTTGACAGCAGCTTTTTAGTGTTTTCAGTAAGAATCCTTGGGGCTCACGTGACTACACTTTCCTGCTCTGGGCAGGAAGACAATCCGAGAGGTCCTCCATTGGATAGGGATATAGCCCGTACTTATACAAGGTCTATATATTGCGTAGAGACACGGGGTGATCTCTACTTTGGTCATCTGTAGCATGGCTGGGAATATTTCATCGAGTCCCGGTGCTTTTATCCCAGCGAAGGACTTTATAGTCCAGTGGATTCTTCTGGAGGTTTGTAGAACTGTTGGAAGATGCTCTTCACACGTTGCTAGTACCTGATGCTCATTGGCATCGGCTACTTCGGTGCATCCTGGGAGATGCGCTTTCATTAGTGCTGTTAGGGCCTCTTCTCTGCCCTCTGTCCACTTTCCGTCTTCGCTTTTGAGCTGACTGTGTATGGTAGGTTGCTTCGATAGCAACTTCCGGAGTCTCGCCGTTTCTGGGGCCGTCTCTATGTTGGAGCAGAAGTTCCTCCAAGAGCTTCTTTGCGCCCTTCGTATCTCCTTCTTGTAGTCCCTTTTATGATTTTATATTCGTCGTTGATTATGTCATCTTTCGCTTGTTTAGCGATTTTGAAGAACTCTCTGATGTTGTTGCGTTGGAGAGAGAGGTCCCTGTTCCACCATGATGGCTTGGTTCTCTTCCTATTTCTTGATATTGTGCATGATGCGTGGTACGCATCTAGTAATTCCTTGGGAAGCGTGTCTAGGGACTTTTCTATTTCCTCCACGGATGTAACTGTGCCTGGACCAGTCGCGGGTCTCGCAGTGATAGTCTTTTTAAACTTTCCTCAGTTTGTGTTTCGGGGGTTTCTGAAGGCGTTTGGTTTTTGAGAATATTCGAAGTCGTAGTGAAACTGGATGTACTTGTGGTCTAAGAAGGATGGTCTCTCAAGGACTTTCCACTCTGATACCATGGTACTCTGCCCTGCTACTAGTGTTAAGTCTAGCACGTTAGAGGAGGTAGGACCCACGGAGGTATGTACTTCCCCTACGTTTGCTACGTAAAGATTGGAACAAAGTATAAATCCTAAAAGTTACACACCTCTTTCGTCAATGTAGGGGCTCTCCCACATGTACTGACGTGCGTAGGCATCTGCGCTGACCAGTATTAGGTGGTACTTCGGGCTGGCTTCCATCAGGCTCCTGAGTTACTCCGGTGGGGCTGTCCTGTCTTGAGCCATGTAGCAGGAAGCTACCAGTAGGCGCTTTTTCTTGCTTTCAAGCATTACCACAGTCAGATCATCCGTGCTTTAATAAGACATAAGGTTAGCTTGGAGACCCTTCCCTTCCTTCTGTTTACCGGCGGTGTGTATAAGGACTTTAGTCCTGCAATGGAGTTGCCCGAGGCAATCCACGGCTCTTGGACTAGAGCTATATCAGAAGTTCCGCCGACGCGAGCTTGCTCTTATGAAGGTTGAGCTGCAGTACCCTCAGGGCCATGGGTACCAGCTCCGGACGGGTTGACTATGACTGTCACATCACCGTCCTCTTCCTCCTCATCCAAGACGTCCAGAGTCATATTCTGAGCAGTGTCGATGATGGAGTCAAGACGTAGGCCCTTCTTCACCTCTCCTGCCTGCAGGGTGTGTGCGTCCTTGTCAACAGGGTGGCGCTTTTTGAGGCGTAGGTAGACACTACCTAAGCCCCACGCCATCTTCCCATACCTGGGGTACAGGATGTCCTCCGCCTCCTTGTTAATCTGAAGGATGCGCACTGCCCCCCTTCTTGGGTGTTGCAATGTGCAGTACCTTCCAGTGTGCGGTGGGAACGGCCAGGTTTTGGCGCTGTAGCAGCTTCAGCGCCCGGTCACCTTGGATTGCGATGGGGAAGAGTACCTTCGCTATCGGGATGGATGGGATTAATTCCCTGTCCATATACCATATTATATGTAGATATATCGGTTTTTGCCTGTAATGCATTAGCTAATGCATTGACAATGCATTATAGTCATCTTGCTTGCACTTGTGAAAAACCCTATAGAGCTGTCAAAGCTTTAATGAAGTCCCTAATTAATGCAGTAGTTATCATTAAAGGATAGTATCCAGAGAGTAAAACGTTTTGCAGCGGGAAAATATTTAATGTTTTCAAGAGTGACCGCTGATTTTGCTAGATGTTCTGCATTTTTGGCCGGCAAATTATGCGGGCATATATCCTTGTTATAATATTTTTAAAATATCAATAGAAAAATGAACAGAAAAATTAAAACTACTATTGCTATTGCAGTAATAAATGAGGAATATTCTCAACCAAATAGCAAGCGATCCAAGTATTGGGTGAGCCCATACCTGCGAGATCAATTAAGGGGCGATATTCTTCCAATTTAAGCATTGTTTACTATTTTGTTATCAAAAACATACATTGTTACCTACTCTTTTGTTTTTTTATAGTTCGTAAATCTGCACTAAACTCCTGTGATGTTTTTGAATATTAAACCGGAACTGTAGAAGAAAGCGCGAGGGGAAAACAGTCAAGAACAGTCAGTTTTTTTAAATTTGCCATTTTTTTCGCATCCTCCTCGGAAAATACTAAATACACTTTAGTATTTGTTCGCAGCGGAACAAAGTGTTCATTACCTGTTCGGCATTTTTGGCCGGCAAATGATGCGGGCATACATGCTTGTTTAGAATATTTTTAAAATGTCGATCAAAATTTAACAAGAAAATAAGAACTACTATTGCCAGTAATTATTGTCGTACACGATTATGAAGATTCTCAACCAAATAGAAAGCGCCCCAAGTATTGGGTGAGCTCATACCTGCAAGATCAATTAAAGGGCGATATTCTTCCTTTGTATGTACGTATTTTTTACATATTTTTATATCAGTAATACACTCTCCCACCTCCTAATATCATGTCCTATCATAATCCAAAATAAACTTCCCTTCTTCCCTCAGAATACACCTATTTCTGCAATATCTCATCCAACACCAGAAAATATAAGTAATATTTTAAAACTTATTAATCATTTTAATATATATTATCAGATCTATACATTTTATCAATACAAATACATTGAATTCAACCTATTAAATAGTATGTAAACAAAGTAAAAACAAACTGAAAACAATACAGCCGAAGGCCCCAGACGCCATGGCTTCTGTAGTAGATTTAAGTTGTGTAAACCTAAGTCTACGATGTAATAATAATAATAATTTACATTCTTATCATTACCTTTTGTTAGTTTTATAGTTACTAAGTCTGCAACAAACTCCTGTGATGTTTTTTGAAAATTTAACGGATTTACGGAACTGAAGAAGGTAGGCAGAGAGGCAATCGAGGGTCGAGAACAGCCTGTTTTTTTAAATTTGCCATTCTTTATATTTTTGTTTTCTAGTATATTTCTAGTATATTTGTTTTCGTGTCAGGTTACCGACCTTTAAAACGGCCGCTGTCGAACAGCCGTTTTCAACTATTTGCCTCTCGCTCTCTCTCACTACTTAAAGACGGTGTTTTACTGTCTGGATACTGTGCTTAACGAACTTCAAACGGCCGCTCACGAACAACCGTTCTCAACTATTTGCGTCACTGCTTTAACACGGTTTTTTCTGTGAATACTTTGCTTAAGCTAGCTCAATAGAGGTCATACGTCCAATTAGGCACAGCATACGAATTGATTTTTGCTGATGTTTTGCAATTATTTGTTGAAAAACAATCTTTAAAAATGTAGAATGTTTTACTTGACGAGGTTTTGGAGTTGCAAACTTAACTAAAAATAATTTTTTTGGTGTTAATAATACAATTTGTATGATTATAACATTGGGAAAAACAAAACTACAGGGATTCCACATTCATAAAGACAGGAGTACTTCAACGATGAGTCCAGAAATTAATACCACTTTTTTTTGTTTATAGATGTCTAACGCAAGAATATTTTGAAAAACACCCACATGTTTCCTTGGAATACGTTTAGATTTGGCACCATTTTGTTTACATTTTCGTTGCAATTGGTCAAATTTCAACCGAGTAAAAGAAGACGTTGCATAGAAAAACTATTGCCTAACTGTCGGCAAAACAAGTGCGTCAAATTTCAGCTGTCAGCTGCATCTTGTGGGAAGGTCCTAACTTAATCAAAAGAATGTTGGCGGTAACCCAGACGAAAACAATGTGTTCCTGCCTTTCAGCATCCTTTGAACGGACGGTCTATAAGGTTTTGCCGTTCTGAAATTTCTCATTTTGTTCTCCATCCAGGACACCTAGGACATTGAATCAGTAGGATCATTTGATATTGGGGTCAAATCTAGCATATATGTCTACTCAAAAGAATTTGGAGATATTTTTTCGAAAAAACGCTAGTTTTCGGTTGCATAACATCATATATCTCAAAATACCTACGACGGCTCTCTTTGTTTAAAATTCGCCATTCTTTTTCGCAACCTCCTTGGAAAATACTAAAAACCCTCTTCTAGTATACTTTTTTCGTTTTTGGATACCGACCTTTATAACGGCCGCCTAAATAAAACCGTTCTCAACCATTTGCCTCTTGCTTTTAATTTTTTTGTTTGAATGCGTTATTAAAAAGAGATGCATTCTTATGTATCTCAATATTTAAACCATCTGCTATAAGTTTTTTAAGAAATCGTATAAAAAAAATTGTTAAACCAATAACTATTTTTAATGTACCGTAAAACAATATGATAGTTCAGACAAAAAGTTCGAAGTCGAAAAGTTGTTAGTAATATTGTTTGTACGTAGTTTAACGACGATTGACGGGTGGGACGAATTTGCCAAGGGCTAGAGAGAGATAATATTCCAGCGTTCGCCGCAAACTATCCTTACCCTAGACTTCTATTTTTAGCTCCATCAATTACAAAATTCATTAAAAAATCAAACAAAAATACAAAAAAAACGAGACGCTTACTCCGTCGAGTTCGGTGGGTAGTGCCAAGTCGAACACTCCCCAAACGCTACGACCAACTATAACCAAGGCAAGCCACGCCAAGGTTTGTGGGGCTAATGATAAGCCAAAATCGTTAACCCACCAACAGAGGAAGGCGCAGGTCCACGGCCCGCTTCATTCTGGCAAAGATAGCCAAGAACGAAGAGGGGGGCAAAGCGGACCAGCGCGATAGAGAAGACAAGGTCCGATTCCAGATAGTAATCGAGAACTTTGAGAGATACGAAAGGGAACAGCCGGAAGCATTCCTTCCTCACCAGGTGAAGCGGTACCGCTCCTAGGAGGTGAGCGAGAGCCCTCCAAAGAGAGCAAAGGATGCTAAGGGGGCTCCGAAAGCCACATCGTTTGTCAGGCCGGCGAAAAAGTTCAGCGAGGTGGTTAGAAAAAGCCTCGCAATGGGCCTGGTGGACAAACTCAACGACAATGGGCTTCTGCTGGCGGGACTTCCTGGGGAAGTGTATACCCTTGCAGAGTTTAAACAAAAAATTAAAAACGAAATTCTGAAATAATAATTTGTTGCCAAATCTCAAATTTGATGGCAATGGTTTGAAACACGGCAAAGCTATGGTTTTTTTTATTTTCCTGATTGTTTTTATGGAAGCTATAGGATATAGTCAGCCGATTTTCATGAAATTAAAATCAAAATTCAGGAATACTAAAATATGGGTAACCATCAAATTTGGTGAAAATATGTTGAAATCTGACAAAGTTATGGTTTTTTCTTTTTTTTCCTGATTGTTCCTATGGAAGCTATAGGATATAGTTAGCCGATTTTCATGAAGTTAAAACCAAAATTCAGGAATAATAAAATATGGCTAAATATCAAATTTGGTGAAAATATGTTGAAAACTGACAAAGTTATGGTTTTTTCTTTAATTATTGCCATGGCAGTAATTATTGTCATAATAGATAAGGAAGATTCTCAACCAAATAAAAAGTGATCAAAGTATTGGGTGAGCCCATACCTACGAGATCAATTAAAGGGCGATATTCTTCCTATGTTCTTCCTCTCACCTCCTAATATCATGTCCTATCATAATCCAAAATAAACTTCCCTTCTTCCCTCAGAATTCACCTATTTCTGCAATATCTCATCCAACACCAGAAAATATAAGTAATATTTTAAAACTTATTAATCATTTTAATATATATTATCAGATCTATAAATTTTATCAATACAATTAATTGAATTCAACCTATTAAATAGTATGTAAACAAAGAAATAACAAACTGAAAACAATACAGACGAAGGCCCCAGACGCCATGGCTTCTGTAGTAGATTTAAGTTTTGTAAACCTAAGTCTACGATTTAATAATAATAAATTTACATTCTTATCTTTTGTTAGTTTTATAGTTAGTACATTTGCTACAAACTCCTGTGATGTTTTTTGAAAATTTAACGGATTTACGGAACTGAAGAAGGTAGGCAGAGAGGCAATCGAGGGTCGAGAACAGCCTGTTTTTTTAAATTTGCCATTCTTTATATTTTTGTTTTCTAGTATATTTCTAGTATATTTGTTTTCGTGTCAGGTTACCGACCTTTAAAACGGCCGCTGTCGAACAGCCGTTTTCAACTATTTGCCTCTCGCTCTCTCTCACTACTTAAAGACGGTGTTTTACTGTCTGGATACTGTGCTTAACGAACTTCAAACGGCCGCTCACGAACAACCGTTCTCAACTATTTGCGTCACTTCTTTAACACGGTTTTTTCTGTGAATACTTTGCTTAAGCTAGCTCAATAGAGGTCATACGTCCAATTAGGCACTGCATACGAATTGATTTTTGCTGATGTTTTGCAATTATTTGTTGAAAAACAATCTTTAAAAATGTAGAATGTTTTACTTGACGAGGTTTTGGAGTTGCAAACTTAACTAAAAATAATTTTTTTGGTGTTAATAATACAATTTGTATGATTATAACATTGGGAAAAACAAAACTACAGGGATTCCACATTCATAAAGACAGGAGTACTTCAACGATGAGTCCAGAAATTAATACCATTTTTTTTTGTTTATAGATGTCTAACGCAAGAATATTTTGAAAAACACCCACATGTTTCCTTGGAATACATTTAGATTTGGCACCATTTTGTTTACATTTTCGTTGCAATTGGTCAAATTTCAACCGAGTAAAAGAAGACGTTGCATAGAAAAACTATTGCCTAACTGTCGGCAAAACAAGTGCGTCAAATTTCAGCTGTCAGCTGCATCTTGTGGGAAGGTCCTAACTTAATCAAAAGAATGTTGGCGGTAACCCAGACGAAAACAATGTGTTCCTGCCTTTCAGCATCCTTTGAACGGACGGTCTTTAAGGTTTTGCCGTTCTGAAATTTCTCATTTTGTTCTCCATCCAGGACACCTAGGACATTGAATCAGTAGGATCATTTGATATTGGGGTCAAATCTAGCATATATGTCTACTCAAAAGAATTTGGAGATATTTTTTCGAAAAAACGCTAGTTTTCGGTTGCATAACATCATATATCTCAAAATACCTACGACGGCTCTCTTTGTTTAAAATTCGCCATTCTTTTTCGCAACCTCCTTGGAAAATACTAAAAACCCTCTTCTAGTATACTTTTTTCGTTTTTGGATACCGACCTTTATAACGGCCGCCTAAATAAAACCGTTCTCAACCATTTGCCTCTTGCTTTTAATTTTTTTGTTTGAATGCGTTATTAAAAAGATATGCATTCTTATGTATCTCAATATTTAAACCATCTGCTATAAGTTTTTTAAGAAATCGTATAAAAAAAATTGTTAAACCAATAACTATTTTTAATGTACCGTAAAACAATATGATAGTTCAGAAAAAAGGTCGAAGTCGAAAAGTTGTTAGTAATATTGTTTGTACGTAGTTTAACGACGATTGACGGGTGGGACGAATTTGCCAAGGGCTAGAGAGAGATAATATTCCAGCGTTCGCCGGAAACTATCCTTACCCTAGACTTCTATTTTTAGCTCCATCAATTACAAAATTCATTAAAAAATCAAACAAAAATACAAAAAAAACGAGACGCTTACTCCGTCGACTTCGGTGGTTAGTGCCAAGTCGAACACTCCCCAAACGCTACGACCAACTATAACCAAGGCAAGCCACGCCAAGGTTTGTGGGGCTAATGATAAGCCAAAATCGTTAACCCACCAACAGAGGAAGGCGCAGGTCCACGGCCCGCTTCATTCTGGCAAAGATAGCCAAGAACGAAGAGGGGGGCAAAGCGGACCAGCGCGATAGAGAAGACAAGGTCCGATTCCAGATAGTAATCGAGAACTTTGAGAGATACGAAAGGGAACAGCCGGAAGCATTCCTTCCTCACCAGGCGAAGCGGTACCGCTCCTAGGAGGTGAGCGAGAGCCCTCCAAAGAGAGCAAAGGATGCTAAGGGGGCTCCGAAAGCCACATCGTTTGTCAGGCCGGCGAAAAAGTTCAGCGAGGTGGTTAGAAAAAGCCTCGCAATGGGCCTGGTGGACAAACTCAACGACAATGGGCTTCTGCTGGCGGGACTTCCTGGGGAAGTGTATACCCTTGCAGAGTTTAAACAAAAAATTAAAAACGAAATTCTGAAATAATAATTTGTTGCCAAATCTCAAATTTGATGGCAATGGTTTGAAACACGGCAAAGCTATGGTTTTTTTTATTTTCCTGATTGTTTTTATGGAAGCTATAGGATATAGTCAGCCGATTTTCATGAAATTAAAATCAAAATTCAGGAATACTAAAATATGGGTAACCATCAAATTTGGTGAAAATATGTTGAAATCTGACAAAGTTATGGTTTTTTCTTTTTTTTCCTGATTGTTCCTATGGAAGCTATAGGATATAGTTAGCCGATTTTCATGAAGTTAAAACCAAAATTCAGGAATAATAAAATATGGCTAAATATCAAATTTGGTGAAAATATGTTGAAAACTGACAAAGTTATGGTTTTTTCTTTAATTATTGCCATGGCAGTAATTATTGTCATAATAGATAAGGAAGATTCTCAACCAAATAAAAAGTGATCAAAGTATTGGGTGAGCCCATACCTACGAGATCAATTAAAGGGCGATATTCTTCCTATGTTCTTCCTCTCACCTCCTAATATCATGTCCTATCATAATCCAAAATAAACTTCCCTTCTTCCCTCAGAATTCACCTATTTCTGCAATATCTCATCCAACACCAGAAAATATAAGTAATATTTTAAAACTTATTAATCATTTTAATATATATTATCAGATCTATAAATTTTATCAATACAATTAATTGAATTCAACCTATTAAATAGTATGTAAACAAAGAAATAACAAACTGAAAACAATACAGACGAAGGCCCCAGACGCCATGGCTTCTGTAGTAGATTTAAGTTTTGTAAACCTAAGTCTACGATTTAATAATAATAAATTTACATTCTTATCTTTTGTTAGTTTTATAGTTAGTACATTTGCTACAAACTCCTGTGATGTTTTTTGAAAATTTAACGGATTTACGGAACTGAAGAAGGTAGGCAGAGAGGCAATCGAGGGTCGAGAACAGCCTGTTTTTTTAAATTTGCCATTCTTTATATTTTTGTTTTCTAGTATATTTCTAGTATATTTGTTTTCGTGTCAGGTTACCGACCTTTAAAACGGCCGCTGTCGAACAGCCGTTTTCAACTATTTGCCTCTCGCTCTCTCTCACTACTTAAAGACGGTGTTTTACTGTCTGGTTACTGTGCTTAACGAACTTCAAACGGCCGCTCACGAACAACCGTTCTCAACTATTTGCGTCACTGCTTTAACACGGTTTTTTCTGTGAATACTTTGCTTAAGCTAGCTCAATAGAGGTCATACGTCCAATTAGGCACAGCATACGAATTGATTTTTGCTGATGTTTTGCAATTATTTGTTGAAAAACAATCTTTAAAAATGTAGAATGTTTTACTTGACGAGGTTTTGGAGTTGCAAACTTAACTAAAAATAATTTTTTTGGTGTTAATAATACAATTTGTATGATTATAACATTGGGAAAAACAAAACTACAGGGATTCCACATTCATAAAGACAGGAGTACTTCAACGATGAGTCCAGAAATTAATACCACTTTTTTTTGTTTATAGATGTCTAACGCAAGAATATTTTGAAAAACACCCACATGTTTCCTTGGAATACATTTAGATTTGGCACCATTTTGTTTACATTTTCGTTGCAATTGGTCAAATTTCAACCGAGTAAAAGAAGACGTTGCATAGAAAAACTATTGCCTAACTGTCGGCAAAACAAGTGCGTCAAATTTCAGCTGTCAGCTGCATCTTGTGGGAAGGTCCTAACTTAATCAAAAGAATGTTGGCGGTAACCCAGACGAAAACAATGTGTTCCTGCCTTTCAGCATCCTTTGAACGGACGGTCTATAAGGTTTTGCCGTTCTGAAATTTCTCATTTTGTTCTCCATCCAGGACACCTAGGACATTGAATCAGTAGGATCATTTGATATTGGGGTCAAATCTAGCATATATGTCTACTCAAAAGAATTTGGAGATATTTTTTCGAAAAAACGCTAGTTTTCGGTTGCATAACATCATATATCTCAAAATACCTACGACGGCTCTCTTTGTTTAAAATTCGCCATTCTTTTTCGCAACCTCCTTGGAAAATACTAAAAACCCTCTTCTAGTATACTTTTTTCGTTTTTGGATACCGACCTTTATAACGGCCGCCTAAATAAAACCGTTCTCAACCATTTGCCTCTTGCTTTTAATTTTTTTGTTTGAATGCGTTATTAAAAAGAGATGCATTCTTATGTATCTCAATATTTAAACCATCTGCTATAAGTTTTTTAAGAAATCGTATAAAAAAAATTGTTAAACCAATAACTATTTTTAATGTACCGTAAAACAATATGATAGTTCAGAAAAAAGGTCGAAGTCGAAAAGTTGTTAGTAATATTGTTTGTACGTAGTTTAACGACGATTGACGGGTGGGACGAATTTGCCAAGGGCTAGAGAGAGATAATATTCCAGCGTTCGCCGCAAACTATCCTTACCCTAGACTTCTATTTTTAGCTCCATCAATTACAAAATTCATTAAAAAATCAAACAAAAATACAAAAAAAACGAGACGCTTACTCCGTCGAGTTCGGTGGGTAGTGCCAAGTCGAACACTCCCCAAACGCTACGACCAACTATAACCAAGGCAAGCCACGCCAAGGTTTGTGGGGCTAATGATAAGCCAAAATCGTTAACCCACCAACAGAGGAAGGCGCAGGTCCACGGCCCGCTTCATTCTGGCAAAGATAGCCAAGAACGAAGAGGGGGGCAAAGCGGACCAGCGCGATAGAGAAGACAAGGTCCGATTCCAGATAGTAATCGAGAACTTTGAGAGATACGAAAGGGAACAGCCGGAAGCATTCCTTCCTCACCAGGCGAAGCGGTACCGCTCCTAGGAGGTGAGCGAGAGCCCTCCAAAGAGAGCAAAGGATGCTAAGGGGGCTCCGAAAGCCACATCGTTTGTCAGGCCGGCGAAAAAGTTCAGCGAGGTGGTTAGAAAAAGCCTCGCAATGGGCCTGGTGGACAAACTCAACGACAATGGGCTTCTGCTGGCGGGACTTCCTGGGGAAGTGTATACCCTTGCAGAGTTTAAACAAAAAATTAAAAACGAAATTCTGAAATAATAATTTGTTGCCAAATCTCAAATTTGATGGCAATGGTTTGAAACACGGCAAAGCTATGGTTTTTTTTATTTTCCTGATTGTTTTTATGGAAGCTATAGGATATAGTCAGCCGATTTTCATGAAATTAAAATCAAAATTCAGGAATACTAAAATATGGGTAACCATCAAATTTGGTGAAAATATGTTGAAATCTGACAAAGTTATGGTTTTTTCTTTTTTTTCCTGATTGTTCCTATGGAAGCTATAGGATATAGTTAGCCGATTTTCATGAAGTTAAAACCAAAATTCAGGAATAATAAAATATGGCTAAATATCAAATTTGGTGAAAATATGTTGAAAACTGACAAAGTTATGGTTTTTTCTTTAATTATTGCCATGGCAGTAATTATTGTCATAATAGATAAGGAAGATTCTCAACCAAATAAAAAGTGATCAAAGTATTGGGTGAGCCCATACCTACGAGATCAATTAAAGGGCGATATTCTTCCTATGTTCTTCCTCTCACCTCCTAATATCATGTCCTATCATAATCCAAAATAAACTTCCCTTCTTCCCTCAGAATTCACCTATTTCTGCAATATCTCATCCAACACCAGAAAATATAAGTAATATTTTAAAACTTATTAATCATTTTAATATATATTATCAGATCTATAAATTTTATCAATACAATTAATTGAATTCAACCTATTAAATAGTATGTAAACAAAGAAATAACAAATTGAAAACAATACAGACGAAGGCCCCAGACGCCATGGCTTCTGTAGTAGATTTAAGTTTTGTAAACCTAAGTCTACGATTTAATAATAATAAATTTACATTCTTATCTTTTGTTAGTTTTATAGTTAGTACATTTGCTACAAACTCCTGTGATGTTTTTTGAAAATTTAACGGATTTACGGAACTGAAGAAGGTAGGCAGAGAGGCAATCGAGGGTCAAGAACAGCCTGTTTTTTTAAATTTGCCATTCTTTATATTTTTGTTTTCTAGTATATTTATAGTATATTTGTTTTCGTGTCAGGTTACCGGCCTTTAAAACAGACGCTGACGAACAGCCGTTTTCAACTATTTGCCTCTCGCTCTCTCTCACTGCTTAAAGACGGTTTTTTACTGTCTGGATACGGTGCTTCAACTTGAAAAGATAAAACATTAATTCCGCTGCGAAACGTTTTACTGTCTGGATACTATCCTTAATACCTGCTATTCGACCGGGGCTCCGAGTCGCAGCGTTCAAAAAATTCTATATCCGTTAATTTTATTTGGAAACACTGGAAATTTTGACACGATACACTTCAAATGTTTTTCTATCGAATAAAAAATATACAATGTTTGACCATTTTTGACCCGCATAAGCCTTTAAAGATGATCAATCGTTTCAAATCACTATATTAATTAAATTAAATTAAATTAAATGTATACGTCTTATATAAATTAATCCTAATAATATTTTAAACAGATTTGTTTATTTTCCAAACCGGATTGATGCATAGACCAAAATGGAAAAAATCGATGTAATCGATGTCAATTTTTCCCAGCTCTGCGCAAAGGTTTAATTTATTAATAAATCATCGGTCACACTGGCTTTGGTATAGAAGAATTTCTGAACAAGAAAAGAACAATTTAAACAATGGACGAGTTGTTAAACGATGTTGTACCACAGGAAGATTTAGAGGTTCCGAGTTGAGAGATAGGGTTTTATTAGAGCAGTAAAAAATGTCTTTATTACAGAAATTTGAAAAAAAATATCATCACGAGCTTGAGTTGGATGGAGAAGTTACTACTGAGACAAAGTTTGAGTAAGCAATTTTTATATTAAATACACAAATCCTAATATTTTTTCTTTACAATATGACAGGTATGCATTCTGCTTGGTTCGCAGTCGCTATACAAATGATATCAAAAAGGTGACACATTATTAATAATACTTCATATCTTTACGCAAGTGCAAAATTCAATATTCTCCAGGGAATCATGATTTTGGAGGAGTTGGCCCGTACACATCCAGATGGCAGACGTGATTACATCTATTATTTAGCATTTGGAAATGCTCGTATTAAGGAGTACACATCTGGCTTAAAATACTGCAGAGCTTTTCTGGATATCGAATCGAATGATCAAGTGCGCTCTTTGGAGGTGAAAATTACTGTGTCGAAAATTGCTGACATGTTGATTATTACTTTATTTCTCAATTCAGGAATATATAAAAAAACAAAGTGATAAGGAAATTGCTAAGGGTATGGCAGTTGCTGGAGGAGCCGCTCTAGTACTCGGAGGAATATTGGGACTAGGAATTGCCATGGCTAGAAAGTAATAAAAATGTTATTTTTATTTAATTAGTGAATCGGATCACGATGTATTTATTTTATGATATCAAATTTATATAAGTTAAAATTGTTTATTTTAAATAAACATAAATTTACTTCTCTTGTAGTAAACCAAAACGGGAGAAATAATGTAATCGACGATTTTGTGAGGAATCTTATCTTCTTTCGTAGCTGCACTACATGATGCTGACTTAAAATTATGACAATTTTTCCAATATGTACATTTCAATATTGACACATTTTTTATATGTATATCTAAATATTTATGTTTTAAGCACTCGATTGTCCTTTTTAAAGCTTAACTCTGGTTATATTTGGCTTATAAATGCTGTTTGTTACTGGTCAAACCGTTTTTATGTAGTAAAACACAACGTTGTTCAATTAAAAAAAACTAAAAGTATAAAAGCTATTGAACAATAGATACCGTTACCGAGTAGTGGTTCTCCGTAACTACAAGTACTTTGGCATACATACATATGGGCAAATCCCACGTGTCGCACGCTACATTCGCTTGATTTTAGATAATGAAAATCAATTTACCGAAAACGTTTGTTATGTTTTTATAGTGAATTGAGAGTACTTTCGTTGGGTATAAGGTTTAATTTTTGTGGAGTCACTGTTTTGAAAATAATTAATAAAATTGTGACGTGTCGCACGCTACACGCCGCGGAAGTGAATTTCAAAATTGTCATTTCAAACGCAATTTTTAGCGAATTATGCAATATAAACTCTATGAAAGTTAATATCCAAAAGAAAGTTAAGAATATTAGAAGACAATAACCGATCGTTTGGTCATAATAATGTTTACGGATTTTTAGCAAAGTCGTAAATTCATTGTGTCGCACGCTACATTTTTTTCCATCGGACTTTGAACGCTTTTTTTTATTATTTAAATACATTAGAAGACCATATATGCATTTTATATTGAATATTTGCATGTTAGAAAATAAAAGTCAAAGCACAAATCCTCTGTTTAGAAGAAATAAGCAAAACAAAACATGCCCTTTTTTTGGCCATTTTTCATTAAAATAATGAAAAATTGCGATTGCGAGAATATGCGACTCAAAGCTCTGTCATAAAAGCAGGTTGGCAAACCTTTTCGGCTCTTTATACAAATTTTATTGGATGCCACTTTTAAACGAAAAGTTTTATCGCAAAAATTTAAATTGTTTAAAATAGAATAATACATTCATATAAGTTAGTCCACTAACTACAAGTACACCATATACATACATACAATGTATTTTATATATTAACGTATCAAAAAAGGATGCGGTACTTTTTACTCGTTTCTTTTGTGCGTTTTGTGCAGGATATATTGGTTAGATAACTTTTTACTTAAGTAGGCGGCCACCGCTTGCATAATTGTGTATCATGGGATATGAAAAAATGTATTAAAAAATGTATACTTCAAATTGTTTTCTTGCTAAGTATCCTTCTATCATGTACCTACCAAGGCATTGGTCTTCGTCGTTTGTTACGCGGTTTTAGAATACCAACTTAATAAAGAACAAAAAAATAGAACAAGAAGAAGGTCTGCAATATTTTAAGAATTTTCTCTGGTCTATTAACAGACATTGCGGTGGTAAAACACCGCAACGGCATATTATGCGCTGTTGTGGTGCTCAAATTAGGCACCGTTGCCGATCTCTGATTGAAATATAAAAATTTATCACGATCAAGAACATATGTACATATGTATATTCCTACGCCCTTTGGACTATAAAATAAATATTAGTATCATTAATTAGCTCTGCGCGGTACTAATCATGATACAATTATGTATAATTAGTACGGCTAAAACTCTCTATATTTCGACTTGTTGTTAAAAATGTAACATTGAGTAATGGAGGCTTATAAGCATGCAATTATTGTGGATCTTGGGCTGTGCGCATTTGCTAAGAGGCGGAGGGGGATAGAGCATTCGGAATATTGTGCTGAATATAGCGGTATATGCAGTGGCAACCAGAAGAGCTCAAATATTGTTTGTTGTTGCTTTCTCCATAACCCTCATGCGAGTTTGCCCCTTTTTATTGCGAGATGCAAGCAAGTTGCCTCAGACAGCAGTCAAAATCGCACACTGCCGCGATTTTGATCTGTTCGTTTTAAGGGGGTCGTTTTTTTTTCAAGCCTGCCTGGATTAAAATAATTGTATACTCGCTGGAAAAAGCGGATATCCGGCTTTTGTATGCCGGATTGTCTCTATTTTCAAAGGGAGCGGAACTACAAATACACCGCACAATGTATTTGAGAACAGCTTCTCAAAGCGCTTCATAAAAAAATGATGTGGTTGTTTCCTTTCCTTTTTTGGGCGATCTTTCTATGTGGTGCCGAATGAAAGCAGCACCTACTGTTTAGTAAACTTATTACTCTTATTAACAGAAACCGCATACACAATTGTGTATTATAAAACATGAACAAATTTTAAAAACAACATTGAGCATTAAAATGCTTACTTAAATAACGTAATTATTTAATGAACCGTTGGCCTTGGTTTTTATACCCGCTACCCAAAGGGT
Source organism: Drosophila anomelani (assembly GCA_035045905.1). Classification (NCBI taxonomy): domain Eukaryota; kingdom Metazoa; phylum Arthropoda; class Insecta; order Diptera; family Drosophilidae; genus Drosophila; species Drosophila anomelani. The sequence continues at coordinate 62,437 of JAWNOO010000112.1, forward strand.
AGAAGGGTATTATAACTTTGTGCCGGCAGGAAATGTATGTAACAGGTAGAAGGAAGCATTTCCAACCCTATAAAGTATATATATTCTTGATCAGGATCAACAGCCGAGTCGATCTAGCCATGTCCGTCTGTCTGTCTGTCTGTCTGTCCGTCTGTCCGTATGAAACACTGGATCTCAGAGACTATAAGAGATAGAGCTCTAATTTTTTTTCGACAGTATTTCTTATGCTTGCACGCAGATCAAGTTTATTTCAAATTTTTGCCACGCCCACTTCCGCCCCCGAAAATCATAAAAAAACGTATTAAGCGTATAATTTTAAAGCTAGAGTCTGTAAGTATATTAAGAATTATAGTCTGTGTGATCCCTGAAAATTTGGTTGCGATCAGATAAAAATTGTCGAAGTTATTAAAGAAATAATTTTGTATGGCCACAAACGGCTGCTGGCAGCATGCCTCATTTGGTTGACCAATTAGACCAACTAAATATTCTTATCCGTTCTTGGTTGTGTTCGGAAAAGAATCTTATAAGATGTTCGAGAAGCAATTTTAATAAATGGTAAAAATTATTTGCCGCTTAAATGCAATAATAACGCGTTTTTACACACATAGATACACGTGTATGTATTTTTGTATGCATGTGATTATATTACACTTGCATTTGCATTTGTCCGTTATGTTCAAAATTGTATTAACTGTTTTTTCTGGCGTCCCGACGCTTTTCTGGTTTATGTATGGGTAGCGGGTATCTCACAGTCGAGCTCACTCGACTGTAGCTTTCTTACTTGTTTCTGTTAAGCGGTGTTAGAATAACAAAACAAACAAGGAGCAAAAAAAAAAACTGCAACAGGAGACGATTTAGCTCCAGTTCCACCTCTAGGTTTGGCGGTTGGATGACCTGGCGCTGCAAAGCTACTTGGGCACCAGCTCGAAGTCGTGGCTCTGAAGCAGTGGGGTGTCTCGCTTGAGGTGACCGCCCTCGCCAGTGAGAGTGCGCACGTTCCATGCATTTATTCGACAGAAAATTCCATCAATGGTAACGCGTCAATAAGGGCGTTGAGTGTAGCGATAAAAGGAGATGTGGCACAGTGGCTCTCTCAAATATGCTACTCTGATATACATAACTTGGCCCGAATTTAAGGGACTTTTCAATCAGCAATTCGCCACTGTCGGAGTCGGAGTCGCACGTGGTTCCCATCGCTCTACCTTCGTTCAAAGTTTTCATTGTGAATATTGAGCTTCAAAGTCAAAATTTTTCGCAAGTGATTTGTGTTTCCCAAAACATCTGGATCATTTTTTATAAAGACAGTGAGTTTAATGTACGAAAAAAAATTATGGTTTATTTTATTTTTCTATTATTTCCCTTTGGTTTTCGTGTGCTGTGCGATTACGGCTTACCGTTGCATCGGTTCAGTGTTGTTGTTAGTAGAAAACAGAGTCTCACTTCAATATGACGAAACTGATAAGTGACTCACCTATCACCAATATGGGCACTCTCTCAAATAATCTCTTGCATGTGGTAAACCCTGCGAACCCCCAATATACTGTTCAGTCCACGCAACATACCCAATGATGTTACCTAGGCTATTGCTGATGACTCAGGTGGCGAAGATGCTGCGTCTGGTCATGTATTGGCCCCTAGTTCTGGACTTGCCGATCTCGTCGTAACTCCGAGCTGCGGGTGCTGCCGCAAATTAAGCATTGCCTGCTTCCAATCACCACAAGGATGTCCACTCTGTGATTCCCCCGGCGTAACCATCCCATCACCTTCAATTTCTAGTACCAGACCACATCACTCAACGATTTTTGGTGTTGCCTAAAAGCGACTGGCACCTCTCGCTGGTGATGCCCAGAGAAGCTCGTTTTTGTTTTCCGTCTTAGTCCTGATGCTTTCGAAAAAGACGTTTCTTGTACTGAATTCTCAGTTTCAAAATTCAGTTTTAAGCAGAGACGAGATATTTATACCCCTGCAGGGTATATTAGTTTCAGTCAAAAGTTTGCAACGCAGTGAAGGAGGCATCTCCGACCCTATAAAGTATATATATTCTTGATCAGGATCAACAGCCGAGTCGATCTAGCCATGTCCGTCTGTCCGTCTGTCCGTTTCTACGCAAACTAGTCCCTCAGTTTTAAAGCTATCTGAATGAAACTTTGCAGTTAGGCTTCTATATACTGTCACTCGTACATATGTCGGAACGGGCCGGATCGGACGACTATATCATATAGTTGCCATAGGAACGATCCGAAAAATTAAAAAAAAAAAATTATAACTTTGTCAGTTTTTCACATATTTTCACCAAATTTGATATTTAGCCATATTTTATTATTACTGAATTTCGGTTTTAATTTCATGAAAATCGGCTGACTATATCCTATAGCTTCCATAGGAACAATCAGGAAAATAAAAGAAAAAACCATAACTTTTTCAGATTTCCACATATTTTCACCAAATTTGATATTTAGCCATTTTTTATTATTAATGAATTTGGTTTTAATTTCATGAAAATCGGCTGACTATATCCTAGAGCTTCCATAGGAAAAATCAGGAAAATAAAAGAAAAATTCATAACTTTGTCAGTTTTCAACATATTTTCACCAAATTTGATAGTTACCCATATTTTAGTATTCCTGAATTTCGATTTTAATTTCATGAAAATCGGCTGACTATATCCTATAGCTTCCATAGGAACAATCAGGAAAATAAAAAAAAAACCATAACTTTGTCAGTTTTCAACATATTTTCACCAAATTTGATATTTAGCCATATTTTATTATTCCTGAATTTTAATTTCATGAAAATCGGCTGACTATATCCTATAGCTTCCATAGGAACAATCAGGAAAATAAAAAAAACCATAGCTTAGCCGTGTTTCAAACCATTGCCATCAAATTTAAGATTTGGCAACAAATTATTATTTCAGAATTTCGTTTTTAATTTTTTGTTTAAACTCTGCAAGGGTATACAAACTTCGGTGAGCCGAAGTTAGCTTCCTTTCTTGTTATTTATTTAAAATTGCACTTTCAGATGTAATATTCGCTCAGGCTCTTGATACTTGCATTTGTTCACGAATTTCTTAACATAAGTATTCGTTTTTTTTCACTATCTAAATGTTCGCAGCTTGCTAGGGGAACTTAGCTAACTGCACGCTAATAGTGTCTCTTTTGATGCCAACGTTTTTTGCATTTCCAGTCGGAGTGGGCTGCAAGGTCAATCGATAGATCGATTAGGATTGGTTTGGTAAGCCCAGAGCGGGAAGTGAGGTAGGTCGGGAGCGAACCGGTGAAGATGGCGGGGAATTTAAGAGAAGTTGCTTTTACTCTTTGGCCTCGGCCATTGCACCAGAAATTCAACGGTTTCTAAGGCGGAGCTCTGGCAGCGGTGCGAGGCCATAAAAGGAGGCGAAAACGGTTAGATAGCGTGCGACGGGAGTATCAGCTAAAAAGAAGAAAACGTGACGATGAAAGTTAAGTGGAAGTGAATACAAATTTCTAACGAAAGGAAATTTCCTTGCCAGCGTGGCAGTGGTATAATCACTGGCCACGGAAATTTCTTTCTTGTGTTTTTCGGTTACCCCTGTGTTCGTCGCCGGCCGTTTGTGTATGTGATGAAGAGGCCGGGATTCGCCGTTGCACGCAGCCAGTCAGAGCCGTTTCCAACGCCAGTCAGGCCCGTTTTCGACTTTTTGTCTTCGACGCCAGCACCGAGGATTTTCGATCGCCACTGGAGTGCTTATTCGGCATCTATACGCAACAGACCCGGTGAGTCCGCTCCAGAACTGGGCCGGCGTGCACTGGCCGAATATTTTTATTGAGAGTAAATTCCGCCAAAGGGGCTGGATATTCCTATATACATACATATATGTAAGGCCTCAAAGCCTGTTTATAATTTTTTGAATTGAATTGAACGTTGAATATTGGTGTTACAAAGTGTGTGTATGTGGTGTGATGAAAACTAAACGGGACTGCCGACCTCACTGCTTCTGCTGACGACTTCTGCTTTTGACCACTTGACCGACGATTGATCCTCCGAACGCTGTGTAAACGAACTGGCTAGTTTTTTCGCAGCCACAAATTGTGTCCGCTTTATAGCAACCAGGTCACCTTCTTTGTAGAGTTTTTCCATGACTCGGTTCTTGTCGTAGTTCCTCTTATATGCTTTCTGGGCTTCTTGAATCTGTTTCTTTGCCTCCATATGCATCTGTTTTCTTTCTTGATCAAATTCATTGATTATTTCTCCCTCCAATAAGGACAACAAATTATCGCTGACTTTGTTGAACTTTTGTACACCAAACAATAACTGGAACGGTGTCTTCATTATGGAGCAGTGAACATGTGAGTTTATAGCTCCTTGAACTTGAGCTTCAAACTTATACCACTTCGGCGGATAACTTGGCTATCATTGATATTATATACCTGTTTACTCGTTCAATTTGTCCACTTCCTCTTGCAACTCCTATTGTAGACCACACGTGTTCAATTCCATTTTCCAAAACATGCTCTTGAAATTGATTGGACGTAAATGGGACTCCTATATCGCTTATGATGCGAACTGGATGGCCAAAGACAGCTGATCATTTCTGTAACTTCTTCACAACCTCATCGCTTCCAGTGCTTTTTGTTGGGTATAACCACACAAACTTGGTGAATGTGACCACGGCTGCAAAAATAAACCGATACTGCTTGGAAGTTGCATCCATTGGTCCGAGATGATCTATATGAAGAGTATGCAGCGGTTAATCTCCCTTGTCAATACAATACAGGTGGTCTTTTTTCTTTCCAACCTTCTTGTTTATCAAAATACGTTTCGTGCAGTTGTTGATGACTTCAGTTTCATTCTTCTCCACATGCGGGATCCAAATTTATTGCTGCAAGGAGTGCATAGTTTTCTGCAACGCAAAATGGCCGATTTCATGTGCTTTCTGATAATTTAATTTTCCATTGATTTAGGAACCACCATGACCTCGTTGCCATCTATAGCTTTGATAAGAATTCCTTCAGAACTTCAAGAACTGCTGATATATACTTATCTCTCTGCTGAGCTGCTTTTATTTAAACTGAGATTTCTGACGTTACTATGAAAACGTTACTATGGATAGCGGCTTAAGCTGTCGACGTGTTTCACTTTATATCCTGAGCGATGCTCATCTTGAAATGTGAAGTCTTCAAGCTACAAATATGCAGCTTTTACTTCTAGAATATAACTGTGGCGCTTTGCGTCTGCTGCTGAAGTTTTCTTGCTCCAATAGGCCACTGGAGGAAGTTCACTCTCGAATCTCTGCATTAATATGCCACCAAACCCATTCATCGACGCATCCGTATGTAGTTCCGTTGGTGCTTCTGTGCTGTACAGTTGCAGGACTGGTTCATACGACAGTATATCTTTTAACTGATCCATGCTCTTTTCTGCTCAGCTTCGAATATAAACTCTGCGTCTTTTTTAATGCCTACTCTCGTACAAACTTCGGAAAAAATCCTGTCAGTCCGAGGAACGATTGGACTTCTTTAATGCTCTCCTTTCCTGACCAGATTTTGCCGTCCTCCACAGTGTGACCTAAGAAGTTGATCCTGTTTTCTGTTGACAATGCCTTGTTCGTTTGCGCAAATATGATTATATCATCGACGCAGATCTGCATGACGTTTTCCTCTATCAAATTTTTTAAAAGTGGCATTGATGGCAAACGGTGCTTTACAGAATTCGAACAAACCCTCTTTGGTGAAAAAGCAGTGTACCGGCGACTAGACTCTTTGACCGGCACGTGTAGGAAACTGTTCTCGAGATCCATGACAGTGAACACCTTTGCAGACTGAAGCATTTCCACTACTTCGTACATTAAAGGTACGGGAAAGCTGTCTTTAAGTACCATTCTGTTCAGTTGGCGGAAGTCAATACAAATTCTGTTGGTCCCGTCCTTCTTCTTTACAATGACCACACGACTTGCAAAATTTGAGGTTGATTTGCGTACTATTTGCGTCTGCTTCCATAGCTGATTAACGACTTGGTTGGTGGCGAAAGGGCTTAATCTGCTCATCCGGTAAAATCTTCATTTGCACAGGGCATTCGATTGGCGATTCTGCCGGCTTGTAGTTGTCGACCAACGACTGAATTATCAGCTTGAACTGTTCAGAAACGCTTATGTTATTATCAGTCTCTATAATATTGTAAATACTTAGCTCCTTATGTCCAGCACTGTCTGGCCGCGCTGACACCTTGGTGAAACTAAATCCTTCCTCATCCAACGTGACTCGAAACTTGGATGCGAAGTCAAAACCAAGCAGGGCGTTATCTTCGATGTTTGTATCCGGCAGTGTGAAAAATTTTTGTTCCACCTCAGCTCAATCGACGTTTACGGTGCCTGTGAATGCACCCAGCGGCTTTTTTTTTGCACATTTCCGATACTTCGCAGCGTTGTATAACATTTTTTAAGCTTCACGTTGACCACTTTCTTGAAAACTGAGATGCAAACAATTGACACATCCGCTCCAGTGTCCACCAGAGAATTTATTCCGACTCCGTTCAAACTTATAACTCTATGTCGTTTGGATGACTGCACCACCTCCACAGCTTTGGTTACTTGTTTATAATCCCTTACAATATGTCTTACGCCATCGCATTTAAAACACTTCGTATTCACCTTGCAATCCTTCTTCATGTGCTCCGTCGATCCACAATAAAGCAACGAGCATTTCGATGGCTGTCACTGGATTTGTTGTTCTTGTCACCACTGTGTGACTTAATTTGATGTCACATGCACTTGCGTTGCTTTATCTCGTACTTCTCTTTGAGCTCGTGAAATTCTTTAGAGCTGTACGGGTTAAATTGGAATTCACTTGGTATGTATCCAATAACGGACTCTTCGTCGATTGTTCCCTAGCTGCTATATTTTTCATAATCAAAATATACTCTTGGAAACTTTTGTTCGCGCCACAAGGGCGCTTAGTTCTGAGCGGCAGTGTGGGAGCGAGCGCTGCACTAGAGCTTGCACTCCCGCTCACCGACCCTCTCAGTTTCTCTCCCGCTCCCGTCTTCCAGCGAAGATCCACCTTTCCGCGGTTCCGGGCCTCTTCCACTCTTAGTTTTAAGTTAGTGCTAAAACTGAAGTTGTGCAAATAAAGCAATATATATTGTGAAGTGGAAAACGTCGCCCCATCTTCTTCTTTTGTGGATTTGGGATTTTCATCAGCAGCAGCCACCAACCATTCCACCCAAGCAGTTCGACGACCACCCTGATCGACAGCCGGCCTTATTTTGGTGCATCCGCCCACTCCATTTCATCTTTCTTCTTCTTTCTCTCTCCTAGTTTCGCATGCAAATCAGCACTCGTCATTGTACTTCTAAATTCTCCAATCAACAAGTTTTTTAATTGATCAAACGTATTAACTACTTCCGAATCCAAGAACAGCTTTGCCAACTTCGTTATTTCTCCACGGGCTTGAACATATTTCTGTTGTTTGTTCAAGTTATATGCCTCGGCATTTTGTTCGAAATTGTTGAACCACTTTTCCACTGGAACAGTTTCTACATCAAAGTCCGGAACGACATTTGCATAAATTTCAGCCGATATTGTGGTTCTATTCCGATCCTTGTCAGTGACTTTATCCGCTTGGATTTTCAGCGTTAGTAACTGAATAATTTGTTGAAGGCTCTCGTTACTCATCCCTTCCTGACTTTTTATTTCCGATTCGTTTCCTTTTTCCCGCTGTTTTTCCTTTTTTCCACCTTCTTCTTCTTCTTGAATTTCACATTGGATTGCAACAAATTTATCCTATAGCTTCCATAGGAACAATCAGGAAAATAAAAGAAACAAGAAAGGAAGCTAACTTCGGCTCACCGAAGTTTGTATACCCTTGCAGAGTTTAAACAAAAAATTAAAAACGAAATTCTGAAATAATAATTTGTTGCCAAATCTTAAATTTGATGGCAATGGTTTAAAACACGGCTAAGCTATGGTTTTTTTTTATTTTCCTGATTGTTCCTATGGAAGCTATAGGTTATAGTCATCCGATTTTCATGAAATTAAAATCAAAATTCAGAAATACTAAAATATGGGTAACTATCAAATTTGGTGAAAATATGTTGAAAACTGACAAAGTTATGGTTTTTTCTTTTATTTTCCTGATTGTTCCTATGGAAGCTATAGGATATAGTCAGCCGAGTTTCATGAAATTAAAACCGAAATTCGGAAATAATACTAAATGGGCAAATATCAAATTTGGTGAAAATTGGTTGAAAACTAACAAAGTAATAATTTTTTTTCGTAGATTTTTCCGATTGTTCCTATGGCAGCTATATGATATAGTCGTCCGATCCGGCCCTTTCCGACATATGTACGAGTGAGAGTATATAGAAGCCTAACTGCAAAGTTTCATTCAGATAGCTTTAAAGCTGACGGACTAGTTTGCGTAGAAACGGACAGACGGACAGACGGACATGGCTAGATCAACTCGGCTGTTGATCCTGATCAAGAATATATATACTTTATAGGGTCGGAGATGCCTCCTTCACTGCGTTGCAAACTTTTGACTGAAACTAATATACCCTGCAAGGGTATAAAAATGATAACTTTGTCAGTTTTCAACGAATTTTCACCAAATTTGATATTTGGTCATTTAATATTATTTCCGAATTTCGGTTTTAATTTTATGAAAATCGGACAACTATATCCTATAGCTTTCATAGGAACAATCAAGAAAATAAAAAACCATAGCTTAGCCGTGTTTCAAACCATTTTTGTTCAAATTCTGCAAGGGTATACAAACTTCAGTGAGCCGCAGTTAGCTTCCTTTCTTGCTTGAATTGAATTGAAAGTTGAATATTGGTGTTACAAAGTGTGTGCATGTGATGAAAACTAAACGAGACTGGCGACCTCACAGTTTCTGCTGACGACTTCTGCTTTTGACCACTTGACCGACGATTGATTCTGCGACGCACCAACTGCTATGCTTGGATCCTTCGAAGACTGCTTTCGCTTCTTGACGACTGAACTCCAACTTTACAAAAACGACCTCTGCTTTTCGTACGCTTTTTATATCCCTTTTTCTGACGCTAGAGATCATCACCTTTTTATTGCTTTTTCACGCTTGAGATGTTACTCCTCAACCAACCTATAACTATCGCTTCCCTGCAGTACCATTCATCAACAATTCATCAACAATTCATCAACAGCCGAAGGGGTGTTGTTGATGATTCATCGATGAATTGCCATACAAACTGTTGATGAATTTAACATGGGCATGTCCTAGGCTGTCATCAACAACATGTCATCAACAATTGTTGATGACAAGTTGATGAAAAGTTGATGAAAAGTTGATGACAAGTTGATGACAAGTTGATGAATTCATCAACTTTTCATCAACAATTCATCAACTTGTCATAAACTTTTCATCAACTTGTCATCAACAATTCAACAACCCTTTAATTCATATATAATGCATAAAAATGTTTTAAATATTATTTATTTTTTGACTAATTCTATACTTAAACTAATTAACAAATATAAACTTTTAACATTAAATATTAATCTATTTATTAAAGGCCTCTTCAAGGTCGTTTTGCTCCTCGGTGTTGCGCTTCATATTCAGAGTCCAAATTTTTGACACACCTTAGGCACCTTGGGCAATTGAATCTATAGAAAAAATAAAAATTAGCCAAGGGAAAAAATATATAAATTATATAAAAATTACCCAAAAGAGCCACGTAGAACTTATCATGATTCATGTTTTATCATGTTGCAGAAGGAGATATTCTTTCCTCGTTTCAATATATTAGCCATTACTGCAGTCTGAAAAGAAAAGGGTGCAAATCAATTTATTTAATTACAAAACAATCACTTTACTCACCTTTTTATATATTCAAATATCCCGAAATAAAACTTCAATTTATAGACTTCTTATTTCCACTGCACTTCATCTTCAAATGCGTTTTCGCCACAATTTTTTTCCCCCTCCCTTCGCTCTATCACTATCTCTCTTTAATTTACGGACCTTTCGCTGCTCCGAAAATATGCAGTCGAAGTTTCGAGAATTAACGGATTTGTTTTTGTTTTTTTTCGGACCCGAAGGGAGTTCGGGTACTCGAAAGAAGTTCGGGTTCAAGTCGCAGTCGGCAGAGCGTCGATTCTGCCGACGTCGCAGTCGGCACGTTGATGAATTGTTGATTACAGAGGGCTATTGATGACAAGCGGTACTGCAGGGTTAGCTTTACTTTACATATACACACATACATTGTGACGATAGTCACTCTTCGTATATATTTGTAAATATTAGAGATAGGGTTAGCTATAAGTTGTATATACATATTAGTCGTAAGTTGTTTATATTAGGGGTAGGTTGTATTAGGTATAAGTTAGGAGCTAGGGAAGTAGGGTTAAACGCACATCACCACCAGCAACATCGCCGGCCATCACCGCCAGCAACATCGCTGGATACCACCGGCTACTCCGCCAGCAACATCGCTGGACACCGCCGATTGCGGGACGGTACCGCAACACGGGACAAGGAACTAGGATGGGCCGGCAAAGCCACATCCCGGAGAATGGAACGCTGGGCCAGCCAATCAGCGGCCAGCAGAGGGGCCCGCCGAGCCACGATCGCGGCAGAGGGCCGATAGCGCCGGCAGCGGCAGAGCCCAGGAATGCGAAACGGAATTCGCAGCGGCCACCTGCGAGCTGCAGACAGAGCAAGACGGAAGATCGCAAACATGCAAGAATGCATGGAATGCGGAACGGCGCGTGCCATGAAGCGCGGCAGCGCAGTCGCGCAGGGACCATAGGAATTTGGGTCAAGATCAGATTGAAATCTGATATGCGAATCACTCGCGGTGGACCCACCGAGCTAGGAAGTCTACTTTTCAAAGTGATAGAAATAATAACCCAAATCCGACGACGACCCCAGCAGTAGAGAAGACAAGGACAAGGATACACCAGGACAACGAGGAAGACAGAACACGGCAAGGACATAGAAGCTACTGGAAGGAAACGGTACAACGCAGTACAACGGTACAACGGTGAGCACAGCCACCGGCCCAAACATAGCAACGGGGTGTGTGTGAGCTAGGAGGAAAGAGAAGAGAGGGAAACATAACTAATAGGAATAAAATAGACAAACAGTACAGAGAAAACATGTAACAAATACACATCTAAGCTAAGCATATTAAATGCCACCAGATCTATTACTTTCCCTACCCTCTCTAGCCAACCACGACCCTCTGGGCCCCCTCCTCCTCGCCTCGTCCGCCGCTGGGTCTCCAGGGCGGCGAGCCAAGCAGGACGGGACCAGACGCGCCACGCTGCTGAGATTAATTCCGGGCGTTGGCGAGGTGACGGCCACTGGGATCTTCCCAAGCCTAGCCTAATCTCGGGGAGCCGCCACAGGGATTAGCCCGGGCGGAACGCAGGCTACCGCGAGTCACGGGGCATAGCTGGGAGGCAGCCCGCCGGTGGATACACCAGGCGGAGCCGCCGGGCCGCGGTGCTTGGGTAATCCAGGCCGTGGTTTTAGGTCAGGATTGTGGGCGCGGGAGCGAGCTGCTGGGACTCCAGAGCCACGTCTCCAGTCTTTAGTGGAGGGTCCGGCCGCTGGGACTCCAGAGCCGGCAGTTTTCGTCCCGCCCAGCGTGGGCAATAGGGAGTCTATAAGGGGCATGTGCATGTGTGTAGGTGTGTGTGTGGCCGAGTTCGCAAATCGCAGTGGCCGCCGGCAAAACCCACCCCTTTAAAAATTCTCTATACGAAACGGCACCTCCATGTACTGGCGTTTCCAAAACCAAATGTTTCTTGATGGGGCTCTGGGCCGCTGAGGATCATCTCGCGCATCATTACAGAATGGCGCCCGTAAACAGGGACCGTCAGGACATGGAGGATGTAGGAATACCTACTACGGTGGATTAAAGACCCACCGGCCGAACAGAGATTTTTAGCGGAGGGTATACATACATATATGTATGCATAGGCAAAGCCAGAAATTGCGACGCACGTGCAGCCACCAAATACATACATACATACACGCATGTACAGAAACGACCAGAAAATCGTAATAGCGACGCACATGCAGCCGCCAAACTGTACCTTGTTTTGCCCAAAGTTAGCGAAAAGGGGAAAGCAAAAAGGGCAATAGGAAAATTCCATTCATGAGAAATATAGTCTCGTCAAAAGTAGGCAGCGAGATTCACATTTTTAGACAATAAGAAGAGAGAAAGAAACGTTGCATTGCTGCCTCTGCCGACGCCGGCAGAGCAGAACAGAACCGAAGGGTGCAGATCACGCGACGGGTGTAGAGTCTACACCGTAGACATACATATGTACATTGTAGTACATCCACATATTTACATAATTGACATACACATATTATAGTATATATATACTAATGATCCGCTTCTGCTTGCGCTGCCATCAGGGCAGGGAGCAAGTATATAAGTTAACAGTGGTTAGCTAGATCAGAGTCCGTTGACCACAGTCAACTTGACGACAACGCTCCGGCCAAATTGCTGACCAAGCGATGGGCCGGATGCTCGTGCACGGACGGCAGACACTGCATATTTGCGTGGCCGCTGTGAGCTTTGTTAGCTATAAGTTTATTCTTTTATAATCAGTCTTGTTTTGAATTCATATGAATAAAGAGCTAATGCTCGGAAACTTTACTCAGGCCATCGCCTTTGATTATTTTTTGAAATACGCCTACTGAGCTTAAGGCCAGAGGCATAGGAGGGCAGTTACCCTCTCAACATAATTCCTGTCATCACCCCCTCACCTCGCAGCAGCAGCAGGAGGGATACAGTAACCAACCTAGAAGGAAGACAACCATTTCACTCGTCAGCCAACCGGCTACGGATGAAAATGACTAATTTATATACTGGCCCTTTGATTAGCAATATGACACTCAGTAATACTCTGTCGCAAAGAACACATCGGGAAGATAATTCGAAAACTTAAAAACAAGGATACCAAGGAAAATTTAAAACAAGGACAAAAACAAGGATACCAAGGAAAATTTAAATCAAGTTCAAAGCAAAGATAAAACACAGCAAGGATATCAGTGAATAAGACACACCGATCAAATAATAAAACACGGCGAGGATAATTAAATAAAACAAGGACACAACAAAACATTAATTAATAAATACGCGGAGAAATAAAACAAATAAATTCGGCCACGAATCAGATAAAACAAATAAATAATATAACAAAGTTTAACAATAAATAATAAATAACCCGGGAACGGGACAATAAATAAATAAATAATAAAATAAGAACAATAATAAATAATCATTAAACTAATTAAAACCCGCGGTACGATAGGAACAATCGAATAACATCGAATAGAAATAACGAATAAAATTAATCGATCGGGAAAATACTTGAAAGCAAACGATAAATACTAAATAAATAAATAAATAAATATCAATAAGAACCCAAGCTGAAATAAGTAATAAAATATAAATAAAATAATAAATAATAGGATCAGGGGAAGCAATTCAAGGAAAATACCACGAGGAAATAAACTAAGGAAAACCAGCAAGAAAAACTTACTGAGGACACCGAGAATAAAACAAACAAGCCAAGGAAATAAATCGAATGGACTAATTAAATAAAATAAATAATAAAATAAATAAATACTATAATAATAAATAGCACACAAATAAAATTACAAATAATAAATAAATTGTACTAAGCGGGGGGAAAAAAAAAATAATAATAAATACCAAAAGAAAAAAAAATAAATAAGAGTAGGCATACAAAAAAAAAAAAAACAACACAAGAGCTAACACGTAGAATACCAACCGAGAATAATATATAATAATAAATAAATATCAATAAACGACCAAGGAAAAGAATACACATCGAGGACTTAGGAAAATAAAAAAAAACATCATGGGTGTTACATGGATCAGCTACCGGAAGAAGCTGGAGTTGGAGACAATCCTCCTCGAATTCGGATTGGAACGCGGAGGCACCGTGGAAGAACAGCGATCGCGGCTGATCAATTTCGCAAGGCAACCGGATCACGACGAAGGAGTACGAATTCGTCTCGAGGAACTAGAGAGAAACTTTGGAAATGCCCCACCGGAGATGCGAAGTTACTTTCGCCGATGTACTTGGACCCGGAAACTAACTCACCGGGACCTGCAGCACCGACGGCACCACTTACACTTTTGCTGCCACGGAGCACATCGCCTGCCGCAGGACGACGCCTGCCGACGAAGACCGAGGACCCACCGCGTACGACGAATTATCATGGGGACCTGGGAGCCTTACTGGATCGGATGACCAGATGGGGACTCTCGTTCGACGGGACGACGGAACCGCTCGGATTCATTGAGCACATCGAGGAACGGGCCGATACCTGCCGGATCGACCGGAAGTATCTGGCTGCAGCTTTAGTCGTGTTACTAACCGGCCGCGCCGAAAACTGGTATAGGACCAGTGGACTGCAAGAAGCCACCTGGACGGAAGTACGCAAGGAGTTTTTGGATTTCTTCTTGCCACCGCGCTACTACCAGCGGTTGGAGGACGAGATTAGGGCACGCTTCCAGAGGCCTAACGAGCCCTTCAAGGAATACTTGGTAGACCTGCGCCTACAAATGCGTCGGGCAGGATTCACACCGGAGCGTGAATTGGAGCGTGTTTACGACAACATGCTGCCGGAGTACCAACTCTTCACAAGAAGACAGGATTTTCGTACCCTGGAGGAATTAACTCGCTTAGTAGTCGACTACGAGGTAACTCGCAGTCGGGGCGAACAAACAAGGAATCATCGAGATATACCCTCACGGGCACCGCCTGCTGTCAACATGAACATGGATCGCACGGCTCGTCAGCCGCCGGCTCCACTCATGAGTAGGAATGCGAGTATGGGCCGAGCGACGGCATCACCATCGGGACAAGCACCGATAAACGTACGGGAGGCGTGCAGGAACTGCGGCCAGCCTGGACACTTCGCGGTGGACTGCCGGAACCCCAAAATAACTTTCTGTTGGGACTGTGGACGACGGGAGATACGGACAATGGAATGTTGTCGACGACGGGCATCGGGAAACGGCAACGGGCCTCGTGTGACCGGGAATCACCCGAGGAACCCAGCCAACCCGAACAACTAGAAGAAATAATACTCAAGCAACGCAGGGGGCGCATCCAAGCCGCCATCACCATGGTGGGATGAAGATTCGTAGCCACCCTGGACACCGGAGCTACTCACAGCTTCATCAGCGAGGACTTAGCAAAACAATTGGACAATACATATAATACACAGGAGATACGGACACAGGTCAAGCTTGCCGACGGGACCTGTCGACAGCTTACGAAGGCTCTAGCAGCAGATATCCACTGCGGGAATCGTAGCACGCCGACCATCTTGCTAGTGATGGCGGACGTGCTGGATGATGTGCTGTTAGGGATGGATTTCTTGTGCGGAATCGGAGCCACCATTCAGTGCGGGGGACAAGCCCTCCACTTGACAACAGAAGAAGCAGAAGAGATGCCGCCGTGGGCACGGACACGGACGTCAAGGAAAGCAGAAGAGATGCCGCCGTGGGCACGGACACGGACGTCAAGGAAAGCAGAAGAGATGCCGCCGTGGGCACGGACACGGACGTCAAGGGAAGCAGAAGAGATGCCGCCGTGGGCACGGACACGGACGAGGTCCACCAGGACGGAAGACATAGCAGAGCCACGCTCTGAGTCACACTCCATACACGAGGAACAGCAGAGGGAGCCACGCTCCACACGACGAGGATCATCGGGCACGGTTACCCAGGAGGGGCCGGCTGCCATACATCGAGGACAACGAACAGAGCCACGCTCTGAACAACGGGAGTCACACTCCACACACGAGGAACAGCAGAGGGAGTCACGCTCCATACATCAGGAACAACAACTAGCACAGAGGGCAGTGCCACAGCCACGCACTAGGCAGAAGGAACTATGTCAACTACCGATACCTACGCCTCGGGCACAGATCCCGAACACACCCGCGGCAACGAGCCGGGACACAGAAGCACCTACGACGACCAGCTGGAAACACGTTTTACCCGTGGCTGATGCCACCGCCGCGCAGCGAAACCCTTTTCGCACCTCCAAGAAACGTGTCCGTTTTCAGGACCACGTCGAGGAAACGCCGGAACCAAACGCGTCTCTATGCGGTACCGTCAACTCAGTGAACCATGCCCCAGAGGAAGAGCTGGACTCACTCGAACCGACACATCCCGTGTCAGAATACCCAGAACCATGGGTAAAAGGATTCCTCGAGCAGGAATTAGAGAAATTCGACAACCTATCCGGAGTCTCTCACATCGCGGAGCACCGGATCATCATGCGTAACGACCGACCGATAAAGCAGAGATATTTTCCACGGAATCCGGCCATGAGGGCCGTGATAGATAAGCAGATCGACGAACTGCTCAGGGATGGACGCATCGAGCCGTCGAAGAGCCCGCACAGTGCACCCATTGTGATCGCGGCCAAAAAGAACGGAGATGCTAGGATGTGCATCGATTATAGACAACTCAACGACAACTCTGTGCCGGATGCATACCCGCTGCCAAGGATCCATCAGATCTTGGAGCGGTTACGAAACGCAAAGTACATATCGACGCTGGACTTGAAAAACGGATACTGGCAAATCCCGGTGGCTCAGGAGAGCCGGGAATGCACAGCCTTTACGGTCCCGGGCCGAGGTTTATTCCACTGGCGAGTCATGCCTTTTGGACTTCACTCGGCGCCGGCAACTTTTCAACGGGCCTTGGACACGGTCATAGGACCAGACATGGAACCGCACGCGTTCGCTTACTTGGACGACATCATCGTCATTGGATCGACTCTGGAGGAACACGTAGCGAATCTGAGGGAAGTGTTCCGCCGGCTACGACGAGCCAATCTACGGCTGAACAAGGAAAAATGTCACTTTTTCCAGCGACACATCGCCTACCTGGGGCATGTAATTAGTGAAGAAGGAATTCACACGGACCCGGACAAAGTGGCCGCGTTCCGCGAGTTGCAGCCGCCAACTTGCCTGAAGGAACTTCGGAGATGCCTGGGAATCGCTTTCTGGTATCGTCGATTTGTTCCCAACTTCGCCGATGTTGTGGAACCGATGACATCGCTGCTGAAGAAGGGCCAAAAATGGGACTGGACATCGAGGCAGGATCAGGCCTTCCAGGAGTTGAAGACAAAGCTAACGGAGGCACCCGTCTTAGTCTGCCCGGATTTCGAACAGAAGTTCGTATTACAAACGGATGCCAGCGAATATGGCATCGGAGCCGTTCTGACGCAGACCATCGAGGGGCAGGAACGAGTTGTGGCCTATGCCAGCCGTCGCCTGAACGGCGCAGAAAGGAACTATTCGGTGACCGAGAAGGAATGTCTCGCCATCGTATGGGCAATCAGGAAGATGCGCTGTTACGTTGAGGGATATCGCTTTGAAGTTATCACGGATCACCAGGCCTTAAAGTGGCTGAACTCCATCGATAACCCGACCGGTTGAATCGCACGCTGGGCACTCGAGCTGCAGCAGTATCAATACGATGTTCACTACCGGAGAGGGGCCCAAAACTTAGTGGCCGACGCTCTCTCACGCCGCTCTCTTCTCCGATGTTGGAGAAAGTTCGGACTGAACCGGCAAAGTACCCCGACTACAGGGAAGAAAGCGGACAGCTTTATCGCCGCATCGGGCTACGGCCACAGGAGGAGGAGTACACACCATGGAAGCTGTGTGTAGGAGCGGACTATCGCCATCGGGTTCTACAGGAGAATCACGATACGCCCACCGCCGGACACTTGGGAATTCGCAAGACAAGCAATAGAATTGCCCAACGATACTATTGGCCGGGACTCTTTCGCGATGTCGCCCGCTACGTACACCACTGCCTAAGCTGTCAACGGTTCAAAGTCAGCCAGGAAAAGCCGGCAGGGAAAATGTTCACCCGGCAAGTGGAGGAGCCATTCCACGTTCTCTGCGCGGATTTCGTCGGACCTTTGCCTCGTTCAAAGCAAGGGAACACGATGCTCCTGGTCTTCTTGGACTCCTTCAGTAAATGGGTGGAGTTGATACCATTACGAAAGGCCACCGGAACTCATCTAGAGCGCGCATTTAGGGAACGGATCCTGAGCCGTTTCGGCGTGCCCAGGGTGTTTGTCTGCGACAACGGTACCCAATTTACGGGAAGATCGTTCCGGAACTTCTGCAAGATGCTGGGAATGGAACTCCAGCATACGGCCCCATACACACCGAGGCAAAATCCCACGGAAAGGGCCAACCGGACGATCAAGACGATGATCGCGCAGTACCTAGAGGGACACTCGCAGAACGAGTGGGACCAATTATTACCCGAGATATCGCTGGCAATAAACAGCAGTATCTCCGACACGACAGGATTCAGCCCAGCCTTCCTGATTCAAGGAAGGGAACCACGACTGCCGCACGCACTTTATGACGAGGTTACACCGGGACGAGGAACCCCCGAGATAACCCCAACGGAGCGTGGCGAGCGACTAAAGAGCATTTTCGAGGTGGTTAGGAACAACGCTGATCGCGCATCCGCGGATCAGAGTCGCCACTATAATCTTCGCCGACGGACTTGGAGACCGCCGGTAGGATCACTGGTATTGGTGCGGTGCCATCACTTATCAAACGCGGCTGAAGGATTCGCAGCAAAATTGGCAGCGAAATATGATAGGCCGTTCAAGATGGCCAAGTTTCCATCGCCTAACATTGTGCAGCTGCACATACCCGGCAGTCGACGACGGCGGACCGCCAGCCTCAACCAACTGAAGCCATATCATCAGGACAAGGACAACGAGGACGAGGAACAACTCGAGGAAAACCATCCGGGACGATGGATAAGACTCCATGGAGGAGGAGCAGACGGAACCCCGCCGGAATACCTCCCGCCCGGGAACCATGGGTACAGGCCCCACCCGACTGGACCACCCCCACGGGCAGGCTGCCCCAGGGCCTGATCGATCGGATCCAGGACCGACTGGCCCTGAGAGGACGGCGCACATGGCGGTATTTGGACGAGGAGCAGGAACAACGTTTCCGGGTCCAAATAAATCTACGAGGACACGTCCGCGTCACTCTTCGCCCCACCCGGACGTAGGAGGGGGGTGTGATGATAGTCACTCTTTGTATATATTTGTAAATATTAGAGATAGGGTTAGCTATAAGTTGTATATACATTTTAGTCGTAAGTTGTTTATATTAGGGGTAGGTTGTATTAGGTATAAGTTAGGAGCTAGGGAAGTAGGGTTACCACCAGCAACATCGCCGGCCATCACCACCAGCAACATCGCTGGATACCACCGGCTACTCCGCCAGCAACATCGCTGGACACCGCCGATTGCGGGACGGTACCGCAACACGGGACAAGGAACTAGGATGGGCCGGCAGAGCCCCATCCCGGAGAATGGAACGCTGGGCCAGCCAATCAGCGGCCAGCAGAGGGGCCCGCCGAGCCACGATCGCGGCAGAGGGCCGATAGCGCCGGCAGCGGCAGAGCCCAGGAATGCGAAACGGAATTCGCAGCGGCCACCTGCGAGCTGCAGACAGAGCGGGAAGGAAGATCGCAGATATGCAAGAATGCATGGAATGCGGAACGGCGCGTGCCATGAAGCGCGGCAGCGCAGTCGCGCAGGGACCATAGGAATTTGGGTCAAGATCAGATTGAAATCTGATATCCAAAATCACTCGCGGTGGACCCACCGAGCTAGGAAGTCTACTTTTCAAAGTGATAGAAATAATAACCCAAATCCGACGACGACCCCAGCAGTAGAGAAGACAAGGACAAGGATACACCAGGACAACGAGGAAGACAGAACACGGCAAGGACATAGAAGCTACTGGAAGGAAACGGTACAACGCAGTACAACGGTACAACGGTGAGCACGGCCACCGGCCCAAACATAGCAACGGGGTGTGTGTGAGCTAGGAGGAAAGAGAAGAGAGGGAAACATAACTAATAGGAATAAGATAGACAAACAGTACAGAGAAAACATGTAACAAATACACATCTAAGCTAAGCATATTAAATGTCACCAGATCTATTACTTTCCCTACCCTCTCTAGCCAACCACGACCCTCTGGGCCCCCTCCTCCTCGCCTCGTCCGCCGCTGGGTCTCCAGGGCGGCGAGCCAAGCAGGACGGGACCAGACGCGCCACGCTGCTGAGATTAATTCCGGGCGTTGGCGAGGTGACGGCCACTGGGATCTTCCCAAGCCTAGCCTAATCTCGGGGAGCCGCCACAGGGATTAGCCCGGGCGGAACGCAGGCTACCGCGAGTCACGGGGCATAGCTGGGAGGCAGCCCGCCGGTGGATACACCAGGCGGAGCCGCCGGGCCGCGGTGCTTGGGTAATCCAGGCCGTGGTTTTAGGTCAGGATTGTGGGCGCGGGAGCGAGCTGCTGGGACTCCAGAGCCACGTCTCCAGTCTTTAGTGGAGGGTCCGGCCGCTGGGACTCCAGAGCCGGCAGTTTTCGTCCCGCCCAGCGTGGGCAATAGGGAGTCTATAAGGGGCATGTGCATGTTTTTTTGTATTCAGGGTTTTATTACCTACTTGCTATAACATATACGCTTACAAATACGACTATAATATTACAATTATTGCCGGCAGCGGCAGAGCCCAGGAATGCGAAACGGAATTCGCAGCGGCCACCTGCGAGCTGCAGACAGAGCGGGAAGGAAGATCGCAGATATGCAAGAATGCATGGAATGCGGAACGGCGCGTGCCATGAAGCGCGGCAGCGCAGTCGCGCAGGGACCATAGGAATTTGGGTCAAGATCAGATTGAAATCTGATATCCAAAATCACTCGCGGTGGACCCACCGAGCTAGGAAGTCTACTTTTCAAAGTGATAGAAATAATAACCCAAATCCGACGACGACCCCAGCAGTAGAGAAGACAAGGACAAGGATACACCAGGACAACGAGGAAGACAGAACACGGCAAGGACATAGAAGCTACTGGAAGGAAACGGTACAACGCAGTACAACGGTACAACGGTGAGCACGGCCACCGGCCCAAACATAGCAACGGGGTGTGTGTGAGCTATTCCGGGCGTTGGCGAGGTGACGGCCACTGGGATCTTCCCAAGCCTAGCCTAATCTCGGGGAGCCGCCACAGGGATTAGCCCGGGCGGAACGCAGGCTACCGCGAGTCACGGGGCATAGCTGGGAGGCAGCCCGCCGGTGGATACACCAGGCGGAGCCGCCGGGCCGCGGTGCTTGGGTAATCCAGGCCGTGGTTTTAGGTCAGGATTGTGGGCGCGTGAGCGAGCTGCTGGGACTCCAGAGCCACGTCTCCAGTCTTTAGTGGAGGGTCCGGCCGCTGGGACTCCAGAGCCGGCAGTTTTCGTCCCGCCCAGCGTGGGCAATAGGGAGTCTATAAGGGGCATGTGCATGTTTTTTTGTATTCAGGGTTTTATTACCTACTTGCTATAACATATACGCTTACAAATACGACTATAATATTACAACAAAAATACAGAGAGGATAGGGGGAAGAAATGGTGGGAGGGGGGAAGCGGTTACGCGGTATCGCCGCCTGGCATTGCTTCGCGTGCGCAGTACCCCTTACTCCTGCTGCTCCTTCCGTCTACGCTCCAGGTCCCTCAGCTTTTTCATGACCTCCGCCGTGAACGTTGGTGCCGCCTCCCACACTGTCCTGTCGTCCAGCATCCTCGGGACGAGTGTTTCCACGCCGATTTCGCACCCGGCTGCCGCCTCCAGCTCCTGCCGTTCGAGGCCAAACCTGCGGCACTCGAAGAGCACGTGCCGCGCGTCTTCCACAATGCCGGTACCGCACTCTGGGCACCAGTCTTCCGTCTCGTGGCCAAACCGCTTCAGGTACTGGCGGAAGCATCCGTGGCCACTTAGCATGTGCATGTGTGTAGGGCATGTGCATGTGCATGTGTGTAGGTGTGTGTTTGGCCGAGTTCGCAAATCGCAGTGGCCGCCGGCAAAACCCACCCCTTTAAAAATTCTCTATACGAAACGGCACCTCCATGTACTGGCGTTTCCAAAAACAAATGTTTCTGGATGGGGCTCTGGGCGCTGAGGATCATCTCGGCCGTAGCGCATCATTACAGAATGGCGCCCGTAAACAGGGACCGTCAGGACATGGAGGATGTAGGAATACCTACTACGGTGGATTAAAGACCCACCGGCCGAACAGAGATTTTTAGCGGAGGGTATACATACATATATGTATGCATAGGCAAAGCCAGAAATTGCGACGCACGTGCAGCCACCAAATACATACATACATACACGCATGTACAGAAACGACCAGAAAATCGTAATAGCGACGCACATGCAGCCGCCAAACTGTACCTTGTTTTGCCCAAAGTTAGCGAAAAGGGGAAAGCAAAAAGGGCAATAGGAAAATTCCATTCATGAGAAATATAGTCTCGTCAAAAGTAGGCAGCGAGATTCACATTTTTAGACAATAAGAAGAGAGAAAGAAACGTTGCATTGCTGCCGCTGCCGACGCCGGCAGAGCAGAACAGAACCGAAGGGTGCAGATCACGCGACGGGTGTAGAGTCTACACCGTAGACATACATATGTACATTGTAGTACATCCACATATTTACATAATTGACATACACATATTATAGTATATATATACTAATGATCCGCTTCTGCTTGCGCTGCCATCAGGGCAGGGAGCAAGTATATATACTGGCCCTTTGATTAGCAATATGACACTCAGTAATACTCTGTCGCAAAGAACACATCGGGAAGATAATTCGAAAACTTAAAAACAAGGATACCAAGGAAAATTTAAAACAAGGACAAAAACAAGGATACCAAGGAAAATTTAAATCAAGTTCAAAGCAAGGATAAAACACAGCAAGGATATCAGTGAATAAGACACACCGATCAAATAATAAAACACGGCGAGGATAATTAAATAAAACAAGGACACAACAAAACATTAATTAATAAATACGCGGAGAAATAAAACAAATAAATTCGGCCACGAATCAGATAAAACAAATAAATAATATAACAAAGTTTAACAATAAATAATAAATAACCCGGGAACGGGACAATAAATAAATAAATAATAAAATAACAACAATAATAAATAATCATTAAACTAATTAAAACCCGCGGTACGATAGGAACAATCGAATAGCATCGAATAGAAATAACGAATAAAATTAATCGATCGGGAAAATACTTGAAAGCAAACGATAAATACTAAATAAATAAATAAATAAATATCAATAAGAACCCAAGCTGAAATAAGTAATAAAATATAAATAAAATAATAAATAATAGGATCAGGGGAAGCAATTCAAGGAAAATACCACGAGGAAATAAACTAAGGAAAACCAGCAAGAAAAACTTACTGAGGACACCGAGAATAAAACAAACAAGCCAAGGAAATAAATCGAATGGACTAATTAAATAAAATAAATAATAAAATAAATAAATACTATAATAATAAATAGCACACAAATAAAATTACAAATAATAAATAAATTGTACTAAGCGGGGAAAAAAAAAAAATAAATAAGAGTAGGCATACAAAAAAAAACAACACAAGAGCTAACACGTAGAATACCAACCGGGAATAATATATAATAATAAATAAATATCAATAAACGACCAAGGAAAAGAATACACATCGAGGACTTAGGAAAATAAAAAAAAACATCATGGGTGTTACATGGATCAGCTACCGGAAGAAGCTGGAGTTGGAGACAATCCTCCTCGAATTCGGATTGGAACGCGGAGGCACCGTGGAAGAACAGCGATCGCGGCTGATCAATTTCGCAAGGCAACCGGATCACGACGAAGGAGTACGAATTCGTCTCGAGGAACTAGAGAGAAACTTTGGAAATGCCCCACCGGAGATGCGAAGTTACTTTCGCCGATGTACTTGGACCCGGAAACTAACTCACCGGGATCTGCAGCACCGACGGCACCACTTACACTTTTGCTGCCACGGAGCACATCGCCTGCCGCAGGACGACGCCTGCCGACGAAGACCGAGGACCCACCGCGTACGACGAATTATCATGGGGACCTGGGAGCCTTACTGGATCGGATGACCAGATGGGGACTCTCGTTCGACGGGACGACGGAACCGCTCGGATTCATTGAGCACATCGAGGAACGGGCCGATACCTGCCGGATCGACCGGAAGTATCTGGCTGCAGCTTTAGTCGTGTTACTAACCGGCCGCGCCGAAAACTGGTATAGGACCAGTGGACTGCAAGAAGCCACCTGGACGGAAGTACGCAAGGAGTTTTTGGATTTCTTCTTGCCACCGCGCTACTACCAGCGGTTGGAGGACGAGATTAGGGCACGCTTCCAGAGGCCTAACGAGCCCTTCAAGGAATACTTGGTAGACCTGCGCCTACAAATGCGTCGGGCAGGATTCACACCGGAGCGTGAATTGGAGCGTGTTTACGACAACGTGCTGCCGGAGTACCAACTCTTCACAAGAAGACAGGATTTTCGTACCCTGGAGGAATTAACTCGCTTAGTAGTCGACTACGAGGTAACTCGCAGTCGGGGCGAACAAACAAGGAATCATCGAGATATACCCTCACGGGCACCGCCTGCTGTCAACATGAACATGGATCGCACGGCTCGTCAGCCGCCGGCTCCACTCATGAGTAGGAATGCGAGTATGGGCCGAGCGACGGCATCACCATCGGGACAAGCACCGATAAACGTACGGGAGGCGTGCAGGAACTGCGGCCAGCCTGGACACTTCGCGGTGGACTGCCGGAACCCCAAAATAACTTTCTGTTGGGACTGTGGACGACGGGAGATACGGACAATGGAATGTTGTCGACGACGGGCATCGGGAAACGGCAACGGGCCTCGTGTGACCGGGAATCACCCGAGGAACCCAGCCAACCCGAACAACTAGAAGAAATAATACTCAAGCAACGCAGGGGGCGCATCCAAGCCGCCATCACCATGGTGGGATGAAGATTCGTAGCCACCCTGGACACCGGAGCTACTCACAGCTTCATCAGCGAGGACTTAGCAAAACAATTGGACAATACATATAATACACAGGAGATACGGACACAGGTCAAGCTTGCCGACGGGACCTGTCGACAGCTTACGAAGGCTCTAGCAGCAGATATCCACTGCGGGAATCGTAGCACGCCGACCATCTTGCTAGTGATGGCGGACGTGCTGGATGATGTGCTGTTAGGGATGGATTTCTTGTGCGGAATCGGAGCCACCATTCAGTGCGGGGGACAAGCCCTCCACTTGACAACAGAAGAAGCAGAAGAGATGCCGCCGTGGGCACGGACACGGACGTCAAGGAAAGCAGAAGAGATGCCGCCGTGGGCACGGACACGGACGTCAAGGAAAGCAGAAGAGATGCCGCCGTGGGCACGGACACGGACGTCAAGGGAAGCAGAAGAGATGCCGCCGTGGGCACGGACACGGACGAGGTCCACCAGGACGGAAGACATAGCAGAGCCACGCTCTGAGTCACACTCCATACACGAGGAACAGCAGAGGGAGCCACGCTCCAAACGACGAGGATCATCGGGCACGGTTACCCAGGAGGGGCCGGCTGCCATACATCGAGGACAACGAACAGAGCCACGCTCTGAACAACGGGAGTCACACTCCACACACGAGGAACAGCAGAGGGAGTCACGCTCCATACATCAGGAACAACAACTAGCACAGAGGGCAGTGCCACAGCCACGCACTAGGCAGAAGGAACTATGTCAACTACCGATACCTACGCCTCGGGCACAGATCCCGAACACACCCGCGGCAACGAGCCGGGACACAGAAGCACCTACGACGACCAGCTGGAAACACGTTTTACCCGTGGCTGATGCCACCGCCGCGCAGCGAAACCCTTTTCGCACCTCCAAGAAACGTGTCCGTTTTCAGGACCACGTCGAGGAAACGCCGGAACCAAACGCGTCTCTATGCGGTACCGTCAACTCAGTGAACCATGCCCCAGAGGAAGAGCTGGACTCACTCGAACCGACACATCCCGTGTCAGAATACCCAGAACCATGGGTAAAAGGATTCCTCGAGCAGGAATTAGAGAAATTCGACAACCTATCCGGAGTCTCTCACATCGCGGAGCACCGGATCATCATGCGTAACGACCGACCGATAAAGCAGAGATATTTTCCACGGAATCCGGCCATGAGGGCCGTGATAGATAAGCAGATCGACGAACTGCTCAGGGATGGACGCATCGAGCCGTCGAAGAGCCCGCACAGTGCACCCATTGTGATCGCGGCCAAAAAGAACGGAGATGCTAGGATGTGCATCGATTATAGGCAACTCAACGACAACTCTGTGCCGGATGCATACCCGCTGCCAAGGATCCATCAGATCTTGGAGCGGTTACGAAACGCAAAGTACATATCGACGCTGGACTTGAAAAACGGATACTGGCAAATCCCGGTGGCTCAGGAGAGCCGGGAATGCACAGCCTTTACGGTCCCGGGCCGAGGTTTATTCCACTGGCGAGTCATGCCTTTTGGACTTCACTCGGCGCCGGCAACTTTTCAACGGGCCTTGGACACGGTCATAGGACCAGACATGGAACCGCACGCGTTCGCTTACTTGGACGACATCATCGTCATTGGATCGACTCTGGAGGAACACGTAGCGAATCTGAGGGAAGTGTTCCGCCGGCTACGACGAGCCAATCTACGGCTGAACAAGGAAAAATGTCACTTTTTCCAGCGACACATCGCCTACCTGGGGCATGTAATTAGTGAAGAAGGAATTCACACGGACCCGGACAAAGTGGCCGCGATCCGCGAGTTGCAGCCGCCAACTTGCCTGAAGGAACTTCGGAGATGCCTGGGAATCGCTTCCTGGTATCGTCGATTTGTTCCCAACTTCGCCGATGTTGTGGAACCGATGACATCGCTGCTGAAGAAGGGCCAAAAATGGGACTGGACATCGAGGCAGGATCAGGCCTTCCAGGAGTTGAAGACAAAGCTAACGGAGGCACCCGTCTTAGTCTGCCCGGATTTCGAACAGAAGTTCGTATTACAAACGGATGCCAGCGAATATGGCATCGGAGCCGTTCTGACGCAGACCATCGAGGGGCAGGAACGAGTTGTGGCCTATGCCAGCCGTCGCCTGAACGGCGCAGAAAGGAACTATTCGGTGACCGAGAAGGAATGTCTCGCCATCGTATGGGCAATCAGGAAGATGCGCTGTTACGTTGAAGGATATCGCTTTGAAGTTATCACGGATCACCAGGCCTTAAAGTGGCTGAACTCCATCGATAACCCGACCGGTTGAATCGCACGCTGGGCACTCGAGCTGCAGCAGTATCAATACGATGTTCACTACCGGAGAGGGGCCCAAAACTTAGTGGTCGACGCTCTCTCACGCCGCTCTCTTCTCCGATGTTGGAGAAAGTTCTGACTGAACCGGCAAAGTACCCCGACTACAGGGAAGAAGCGGACAGCTTTATCGCCGCATCGGGCTACGGCCACAGGAGGAGAAGTACACACCATGGAATCTGTGTGTAGGAGCGGACTATCGCCATCGGGTTCTACAGGAGAATCACGATACGCCCACCGCCGGACACTTGGGAATTCACAAGACAAGCAATAGAATTGCCCAACGATACTATTGGCCGGGACTCTTTCGCGATGTCGCCCGCTACGTACGCCACTGCCTAAGCTGTCAACGGTTCAAAGTCATCCAGGAAAAGCCGGCAGGGAAAATGTTCACCCGGCAAGTGGAGGAGCCATTCCACGTTCTCTGCGCGGATTTCGTCGGACCTTTGCCTCGTTCAAAGCAAGGGAACACGATGCTCCTGGTCTTCTTGGACTCCTTCAGTAAATGGGTGGAGTTGATACCATTACGAAAGGCCACCGGAACTCATCTAGAGCGCGCATTTAGGGAACGGATCCTGAGCCGTTTCGGCGTGCCCAGGGTGTTTGTCTGCGACAACGGTACCCAATTTACGGGAAGATCGTTCCGGAACTTCTGCAAGATGCTGGGAATGGAACTCCAGCATACGGCCCCATACACACCGAGGCAAAATCCCACGGAAAGGGCCAACCGGACGATCAAGACGATGATCGCGCAGTACCTAGAGGGACACTCGCAGAACGAGTGGGACCAATTATTACCCGAGATATCGCTGGCAATAAACAGCAGTATCTCCGACACGACAGGATTCAGCCCAGCCTTCCTGATTCAAGGAAGGGAACCACGACTGCCGCACGCACTTTATGACGAGGTTACACCGGGACGAGGAACCCCCGAGATAACCCCAACGGAGCGTGGCAAGCGACTAAAGAGCATTTTCGAGGTGGTTAGGAACAACGCTGATCGCGCATCCGCGGATCAGAGTCGCCACTATAATCTTCGCCGACGGACTTGGAGACCGCCGGTAGGATCACTGGTATTGGTGCGGCGCCATCACTTATCAAACGCGGCTGAAGGATTCGCAGCAAAATTGGCAGCGAAATATGATAGGCCGTTCAAGGTGGCCAAGTTTCCATCGCCTAACATTGTGCAGCTGCACATACCCGGCAGTCGACGACGGCGGACCGCCAGCCTCAACCAACTGAAGCCATATCATCAGGACAAGGACAACGAGGACGAGGAACAACTCGAGGAAAACCATCCGGGACGATGGATAAGACTCCATGGAGGAGGAGCAGACGGAACCCCGCCGGAATACCTCCCGCCCGGGAACCATGGGTACAGGCCCCACCCGACTGGACCACCCCCACGGGCAGGCTGCCCCAGGGCCTGATCGATCGGATCCAGGACCGACTGGCCCTGAGAAGACGGCGCACATGGCGGTATTTGGACGAGGAGCAGGAACAACGTTTCCGGGTCCAAATAAATCTAAGAGGACACGTCCGCGTCACTCTTCGCCCCACCCGGACGTAGGAGGGGGGTGTGACGATAGTCACTCTTTGTATATATTTGTAAATATTAGAGATAGGGTTAGCTATAAGTTGTATATACATATTAGTAGTAAGTTGTTTATATTAGGGGTAGGTTGTATTAGGTATAAGTTAGGAGCTAGGGAAGTAGGGTTAAACGCACATCACCACCAGCAACATCGCCGGCCATCACCACCAGCAACATCGCTGGATACCACCGGCTACTCCGCCAGCAACATCGCTGGACACCGCCGATTGCGGGACGGTACCGCAACACGGGACTAGAAATGGGCCGGAACTAGGATGGGCCGGCAGAGCCACATCCCGGAGAATGGAACGCTGGGCCAGCCAATCAGCGGCCAGCAGAGGGGCCCGGCGAGCCACGATCGCGGCAGAGGGCCGATAGCGCCGGCAGCGGCAGAACCCAGGAATGCGAAACGGAATTCGCAGCGGCCACCTGCGAGCTGCAGACAGAGCGGGAAGGAAGATCGCAGATATGCAAGAATGCATGGAATGCGGAACGGCGCGTGCCATGAAGCGCGGCAGCGCAGTCGCGCAGGGACCATAGGAATTTGGGTCAAGATCAGATTGAAATCTGATATGCGAATCACTCGCGGTGGACCCACCGAGCTAGGAAGTCTACTTTTCAAAGTGATAGAAATAATAACCCATATCCGACGACGACCCCTGCAGTAGAGAAGACAAGGACAAGGATACACCAGGACAACGAGGAAGACAGAACACGGCAAGGACATAGAAGCTACTGGAAGGAAACGGTACAACGCAGTACAACGGTACAACGGTGAGCACGGCCACCGGCCCAAACATAGCAACGGGGTGTGTGTGAGCTAGGAGGAAAGAGAAGAGAGGGAAACATAACTAATAGGAATAAGATAGACAAACAGTACAGAGAAAACATGAAACAAATACACATCTAAGCTAAGCATTTTAAATGTCACCAGATCTATTACTTTCCCTACCCTCTCTAGCCAACCACGACCCTCTGGGCCCCCTCCTCCTCGCCTCGTCCGCCGCTGGGTCTCCAGGGCGGCGAGCCAAGCAGGACGGGACCAGACGCGCCACGCTGCTGGCGTTTCCAAAAACAAATGTTTCTGGAGGGGGCTCTGGGCCGCTGAGGATCATCTCGGCCGTAGCGCATCATTACAACATATATATATATTTAGATATATATTTATATATATATTTATATATATATTTATATTTGACGCCGCACAGTGGCGCCTCTCGAACAAAAGTCGTGGTTTAATTCAAAAATTCATTGTCGCAAAACTTAACAAAACTATACTCAATCGACAGAAAATTTCCCAACGATTCCGAATCCGTTGAGATAATTATTTTCGGACTTTCGTGTAAAAGTTATGAGCATTCAAAGTTGAAAAATATTTCCGGTTTTGCAACATACAAAAAAAAAGGTGCAATTTGTTGACTTTCAGGTAATATTACACAAAAACTATACAACCGATCGGACTAATTTTGGTTTAAAATTATAGATACATTCATAAACTGTAAATTAAACCAAAAAAAACGACAGTTTGGGTTCGGCTTATACAGGTAAATCGTTACCTGCCAGGTGTCCATTTTTAACACCTTTTTCCAACTTAAGTAGTCCAGAACTTCTAGGGCACCACGGAGCACTCAACTAGACTATAGTATATAGGTCTGTTGCGTGTATTTTTTCTGAATCAGAATCCGTTTAGAAAGTCTGCGTCTAGCTGCGACTCCACCTTTGAGAGCAAATTTAGTGAAACTAATTGTCAAAAGACGCGAAATATGGGTGAAAACGCTTCAGGGGTACCCGTAGCGCGCAAGGCATTTGCAGCGTTAAAATCGTGAATTTTTTTGTTTTATAGCCCAGAAATGCATAAGCTATTAGAAATTCCCCCAATACAGGTTTATTATAAGTCAAAATGTTAGAAAAATGATCAAAAAATAAACAAAATCGAAATTAAAAAAAAAAATTGTAAAATATTTTCAAAATTTTCTTATTTGAGCAAATCAATCAAAATAAAGCTAAACAATTAAATTAATTAAAAAAAAAAGAAAACGTTTTCTATGAGAAAATTCGATTTTTTCACTTTAATACCCTATAAATGGACGAATGGGTGGGCGTGGCACAATGTCCATTTGATATATAAATTTCACATCAATTCACTGTCAAATGCCGTTTAAATTATTGGATTATCTTATTTGGTTTAAAAGTTATGATTTAAACAACGGAAAATGAAAAAAGACGCCACTGTGCGCCGTCGTGGGCCGCCAATCTAGGCCGAGCAAATCTTGCACCTCCTCCTGCAATAGATTTAGTCGTTAGTTTTGTATAGGTTATTATGTCATTAAATGTTTACCTGTATTTGTAAGGGTCACTTGTCCGCCGCGTTTTCATAGCATTGTGTGCGGGATTTGTGTAACACAAGTGCTGCAAATCGAGAAGAGGAGTAGAAGCTGTCGAATACATAAACTAGCGTGCAAACGTACCCACCCCTTATATTTCTCTTGGAGCTCCAGCAGGGATATTAGGTAGGAAAGGGGATATCCAGTCGAGGCCCGGTTGTGGCCTATGTTGATTTTGGAAGCGCCAATTGAAGCAGCCTCGGCGCTAGCGCATCCCTAACGGATGCTACGTGTCCGCCGGGATAAGTCGGTTCAAGCTAGACGATTTGTGTGAATCTGCAGCAGACTATGATGACCTGGAAATTGAGACTTTATTTTGTGATAAATGCATGTTGCTGTGACTGCCGAGTTATTACATAATATTTGTTGTGCCTGAAATATTACCACTTATAACTAACTATTGCCGTGACTGAACATTCTTTCAGCCGTTGAACAGGTGTTCAACCTTCGCTTAGGATCAACGAAAAACTCAGTGGGTTCGCGGTGTGACCGGGTTTGGGTGTCTGTCCATTTGATGGGCTTCCGTCTTAGACTCCATGCAATGACTAATAAAATTGACATTGCGAGGGCCAGCTGATGGTGTAAAAGGTTTTAGTTGAATTCCTTGGCTGTATTTCCTTTCATTGGCTCGGGTGTCTCTTTTAGGCCAATCCTTTGTAGCTTTCGTTTCGCTGACCATGGTGCTGAATGTGCTAATTTTTGAATTGCAGTGCAGTGCAGCCTGGGACAAGTGACAATAAGCCCGGTCCATTACGGTGCACTGTGGAAGATATACCTTTGCACACTGCTTGAAGCTCTCTGGGACTATGCGTGGCGAACATTAATCTGTTTCGTTGATGAGTTGCTGACCACAACAGATCGGATCTCGATTGAGCGATCTCACACATATTTTCAGTTTTGTTGTTAAATAACTGAAATTCACACCGATTTTCCACGATACATGTAGCTTGGTGGTTGAAGCATATCTGCTCGTCGTTTGGCAAAATTAAACATCGCTCACACACGTCTTAGTCAACCCTATGAACTGATCTCTGTGGCATTGACGGCTATGATTTTAGGTTTCAGACTGAATCACTGCCAGCTTACTGCTTTCCATGTTTGAATAGGAATGATGCTAAACATTTCCTGCTGTGTTATGGACACCAACGGTAGCGATATTTTGAAGATGACATGGTCGTAAGTTGTGATTGATTTTGTAGAGTTGAATAACATTATCCGATGATACGGAAAGCAGTTGATCTGTTCCTGGATCTGATCTAGTTACTCCCTTAGATGCTTGGGAGATACTAGTATCGGACTAATAGTTCGATTGCGAATGTCAGAGAGCACATTAGCTATTTCATTCTGCTGCTACCAGAGTTAGCTGAGCTGTTAGGACCATAAGAGTTCGCTGTCGGTGGTCGCCTTGATATTTGTCTCTTTCCTTGTTGATTGTATCTATCTGGTGTTCTAATCTTTTGATACGTTCGTTGGTGGCTGAACTGCTCTTTCTGAGCATCATCAGAAGCTGCAGATACATAAATTTGCGTTCTAGCATACACACCAAGCACACAAGCAGTTCCGTTACACGTTATTGCTTTCACTGAAACGTGGCTCAACTCATCTGTCTCCGATTGCGAATTATTCGCTGGCAACTATACTGTCTACAGGCGTGATCGTCAATTGCGCACTGGCGGCGGAGTCCTTATTGCCGTAAATTCCGAGATTATCTGAATTGGTTCCCATAATATACTCAGATAATACTTTGGAGTTTGTTGCTGCTCGTATTCAAGGTCACGATTATTTTATCCATATCTCATGTTCTTCATTTATTATGAGAGCCAGGAGGAACTGAAAGCGCAAGTTAAACATACATATATAATAGTCAAACAAATTCAGATTTAACCTTAACAAAGGGGAGAGAAAATTACACTTAATTACTCTCAACTAAAATGAACTGAAGCAGCTAATGCACTGGAATACCCAATTAGCATTGCCATTGTTATTCACAAAAAAAGAGAAAACGATGATAGGATAATTTATAAAGTTTATTTATCCATGCCAATCTCTAGGACACCAAGGGAGGTAGAAAGGTCCTAGTCAAAAATAAATATTTATGTATATTACACATTAGCAGACTCCTGCAGAGTAAGCTCAATTATAATTTAGCCAAAGTACCCCAAAGACTCATGCAGAGTAAGGTTCGATCTAATTGGAAAGTGAATAAGATGAAACAAAAGAGACGTGAGGAGTTTACCGATCCAGAAATAAGCTTATAATGAATACACCACATATTCTGGGGTTTTCTAGGGATTGTAAATCAATTAATTTTAGACGTGATACGTATAATGCCTAAACTGGGCCCAAAGTGGACAGACTCAAGATCAGTATTCTTATATAGGGCGACCTATAGTAAAATAAAATGCTTCTGTTACATTACAGAACACCTTGACCCAACGTTTTATGAAGGCTAAAACCCCCCAAGTTTCACCGAGAGTGTCTCTTAAAAGTTTTATCTTTGGGGCCACCATGTTCCATAGGAGGAACGATAGGACTCCACCCTGTGGTGTGTCCCTGTGCACTCCTTTCACCATGGTAGCAGTGCCCCCATCAACTTAGCAGTTTCGTACCCAGAAGTTGCGTCTGTACTGACGTTCTTGAAGGCCCCGGACATGTCTACAAACGCTCCGAGGGCGAGGGTGGCTACTAGCGAATGTAGTGCCGTTTCTACCGATTTCCCTTATGTTTAAGCATGCTTGACAGCAGTCCTCCCACATCGTTCCTTATGTACAGTGGCGTGCAAGTTTGAGTACATGATCAACAGTTTCATGTTTGACCGCACATAATAATTGAACAAATAAAGTAAATGACAAAAAATTTTTTTTTTTTTTTATATGGACGTTGATGTACTACGGTCAGTACTCAAGTGGCCCTTATAAAACCAGGCACGTGCCTGTTAGGGTTAGGTATTAGTAGACGCGAAGGAAAATATAGAAAAGAATACGAGGAAATAAACTACCTGCGAGCTACCAGAATGTTTGCATGCATGCGATCTAAGTGGGTAAGGATTAAAGTTTTTAACATGGAAATTGAGCTGGCCTAACAAGTCAGCACATTCCACATCACCGTGATTAATTTATTGCAAATCAAAATATTATAGTTCAATAAAGAGGAAAATGCAAAACTGTGAATGCAAACCTGTAACTGTGAAACTGTTAATAAACCGAATTTATTTTATATGTATACATGCCAACACCACTGTCCATGTTATTACATTAAAGTAAGAAATACAATAATAAGTTGACCAACCTTAAAAAATATAACAAACATAAGTCAAACTACCACCGATGACGAATATATCGTTGAAGCAAATAAATAAGCAACTAAGAATTATTAACAAAGAAGACAACAAATACATTTTTTATACGCGATTTTCTGTAACAGGCAGAAGGAGGCGTGGCAGACACCCAAAATTTACCTAAATAAATAAATTGGTCAGGACCACTAAAGGAGTCGATATAGCCGTGTCCGTCCGTCTGTCTGTATGAACGCCTAGATCTCGGAGACTATAAGAGCTAGAGACACAAAACTTGGGATTTAAACTTCTTATATCTGCACGCATATCAAGTTTGTATTCAATTTTTGCTGCTCCCCTTTTTGGAGGAGCTATTTGTATACCATATTCTTTATGTATTTTATCAAAATACACAGATAGTCTAAATTGCATTGCGATCGTGCCATAAATAGCGGAGATATAGGCTCTTTACTTTATACATATTATGTATACGAGAGGCAAACCAGGCAGAGGGCTCCAAATAAATTAAAACGTTCATTATACATTTTATTCACCGAGCTATCGACTTTGCTCTTGAATTGAAAGACATTTGCATTAAATGTAAATTTGTATCATTTTTCATACCCTTGCAGTAAAGGAGACATCTCCGACCCTTTAAAGTATATATATTCTTGATCAGGATGAATAGCCGAGTCGATCTAGCCATGTCCGTCTGTCCGTTTCTACGCAAACTACAAGGTGCGTTCCAAAGTAAACAGGACTTTTAACAAAAAGACAGAACAAATAGTTTTTTCGGAAAAATCAACTTTTGTTATTCAACATAGTCTCCTTCTGCTTTGATACAGCTTTTTGCACGGTCCAAAAGCATGTCGAACGAGTGTTTTAGGTTGTTACCCGGTATGGCCGCCAATATGCCGGTGCAAGCCTTTTGAATGGCCTCGACGTCTGCATTACGCTTTCCTTTCATCGGCAAATGAATTCTTTTTCGAAAAGTTAGAAGTCGCACGGTGGCATATCAAGTGAATACGGGGAGTGGTTGATGTTTAAAATGTGATTTTTTGGTCAAATAGTCGTTCACAAGCGTCGATCGTATTATCTTGCAACAAACACCAACTTCCATCTTCGCGATATTCGGGCCGAACACGTCGAATACGGCACACCAAACGCTTCAAAACTCCAAGGTAGAATACCCCATTAACGGTTTGGCCGGGTGGAACAAATTCTTTGTGGACAATACCCTTGGAATCATAAAAACAAATCAGCATTGTCTTCACTCTTGACTTCTTTGGGCTATTTTTTGGGTTTCGACTCGTCCGGCGCCTTCCATTCAGCACTCTGGCGTTTCGTTTCGGGATCATATTGAAAACACCACGTTTCGTCACCAGTCACAATCTTGTAAAGGAAGTTCGGGTCTTTTTTGCCCCTTTAATGATGTCCTTCGAATGTTGAATTCTGAGCAATTTTTGGTCATTTTCGCACCGATGACAAAATCATACTGACACTTAAAACGCAATAACTTCACTTCCAATAGATAAAATGTCATGAAATTTTTACTGAAAGTCGTTAAAGGATAGCAGATTCGAACGCACCAGTTGGCATATAGATGCCTTCACTAGAGGGCGCTAGATTCAAAAAGTCCTCTCACTCTCACTCGTACATATGTCGGAACGAGCCGGATCGGACGACTATATCATATAGCTGCCATAGGAACAATCGGAAAATTTTTAGAAAAAAAATATTAACTTTGTCAGTTTTCAATAAATTGTCATCAAATTTGAGATTTAGCTATATTTTATTATTCTTGACTTTCGAGTTTAATTTCATGAAAATCGGACTACTATATCCCATAGCCTCCATAGGAACAATCAGGAAAATAAAAGAAAAAACCATAACTGTGAAGTGTTTTTTTTTATTTATTTATATAAAGCGAACAATATAGTTAAAACTTAAATAAATAGCTGCTGTGGCCTACTGTTCAAAATATGTTATTTTCATCAAAGTTGAAATTTAGCCGTTTTTTATTATTCCTGTTTTTCGGTTTTAATTTCATGAAAATCAATCGACTATATCCTATAGCGTCCATAGGAATAATCAGGAAAATAAAAAAAAAACCATAACTTTGCCGTTTCTCAAACCATTTCCATCAAATTTGAGATTTGCCCACTAATTATTATTCCAGAATTTCGGTTTTAATTTTTTTTTTTAATTCTGCAAGGGTATACAAACTTCGGTGAGCCGAAGTTAGCTTCCTTTCTTGTTTAGTCTTCTTATTCTCTTTCTTTTATATAATTTGGGGACGCGGCTTGTAATGGTACAGGTCATTCTACTGCCGGGACACCCGACTGAATGTAAATCTTGTTTATGTATTAATTTAAATTAATTAATAAAGTCCCATTAGACCCTGGTCCGGAGTTTTCATCCGTACATAATATAATTGTTTAAAAATATCTGGAATACAGTTAAAGTGAAGAATATATATATATATATACTAAAATGGCCGACTTAAATAATTTATAAGCAAATAAAAAAAAATTTTTTTGTAAAAGGAATATGAGCATCAGAGAACGGCGCAAGCCACCGGAACAGACAATCACTCTGGTGGTTGTGGCACCCATAGAAACACACTCAAGTGTCTTAGGCACCCAATGTTTTTTTCTTGCTAGTAAGGGTGCAAGTGCTTGCATTGGCACAATGCTTCGGGTGATTGGACGCACACGCAACGATATCAGGGTCTGTGCAGTATATTCCCGCTCCTACTCCTCCTTCCATCTTGGAGCCGTCAGTGTATATGTTAAGGTATCGAGTATGGTCATGAGTCGATTTCCAGTCTTCCGGTCCCATGAGAATTGTTATTTTTTTGTAGGGGTTAACCTCAGCGCCCCTGATATGCAGAGCAGTGCCTGCCGCTGGGTTTTTTCCATAAGCTTGGTGTATGTTTTCTTTTCCGTGGCTTGCTACCACACTAAGACTCCGTACAGCGGTGTATCAGAGTAGGTGAGAGACCCTATGTGTTGCTAAGCATCTTCTTGGATGCATAAAGCAGCCTTTTCCATGCCAGCTTGCTGTCTAGCACAGTGCCGAGGTATTTGACTTGTGTTTTCGGGGTCAGTCTGGTTGATTTTGGATTTTTAGGGGATCCATAGCGGTACCTTGTATCTTTTGGTAAAGAGAATGAGGTCCGCCTTATCCGCGTTGATACTGAGTCCTATCTTGTCTGCCCACTCACATATCTCCCTGAGCGTTAATTCCATGATCGAGCTGAGGGTCGATGGACATACACCCGTGATAATTATGCTTATGTCATCCACATAGGCTGTTATCTTTGGGGCTTTCCTCTCGAAAGGTCGTCGACCACCATGTTCCATAGGAGGAGCGATAGGACTCCACCCTGTGGTGTGTCCCTGTGTACTCCTTTCACCATCAACTTAGCAGTTTCGTACCCTGAAGTTGCGTCTATACTGACGTTGTTGAAGGCCCCGGACATGTCTACAAACGCTCCGAGGGCGTAATCTTTATCGTGGAGGGCTTTCTCGATGGTGGCTATTAGCGAATATAGTGCCGTCTCTACCGATTTCCCTTTTGTGTAGGAATGCTGATGGGTTGACAGTAGTCTATGTTGATTTGTAGCCGACCCGTTAAGGTATGGGACATGAACAAAGAGATAGCACATCCGTGCTGGTGGAGGTTTGCATTTATATTGATTTATTCAGTACAAAGAGAAGTCGACTTAAGCTAAGTACATAATTGTTGCTGGCGACTGCGCTGCCGTTGACCACAGCAGAGGCGCAGCCGCATATGTATATCTTAGGTATATGTTCAAGAGCGAGTGTCGTATGGGCATATGTTTATGTATATATGCGGTCAGCGTGGGAATGCTGACTTAGCGTAATGCCGCTATCAGCGTGAGAATTTTTAGTCCACTTGAATTTGTTTCTATGTTTTTAATGGTACAGTGTACCCTCGATATATGCACATACTACAAGTCCTCCCACATCGTTCCTGAAGTATAGTTCCAGCAGCTTTTCTAGCGTTTTCAGTAAGAAAGAGGTAAGGCTTATCGGTCTGCAATCCTTGGGGCTCACGTGACTATTCTTTCCTGCTTTGGGCAGGAAGACAATCTGAGAGGTGCTCTATTGGATAGGGATATATACAAGCTCTATATATTGCGTAGAGCCATTGAGTGATCTCTTCTTTGGTCAACTGTAGCATGGCTGGGAATATTCCATCGAGTCCCGGTGCTTTTATCCACGCGAAGGAGTCTATAGCCCAGTGGATTCTTCTGGAGGTTATTAGTTCTGTTGGAAGTTCCTCCAAGAGCTTCTTTGCGCCCTGCGTATTTCCTCCTTGTAGTCCCTTAGTAGGATTTTATATTCATCGTTGATTTTATCATCTTTCGCTTGCTTAGCGATTTTGAAAAACTCTCTGAGGTTGTTGCGTTGGAGAGAGAGGTCCCTGTTCCACCATGGTGGCTTCTTTTCTTTCATTTCCTATTTCTTGAGGGACTTTTCTATTTCCTCCACGAATATAACTGTGCCCGGACCAGTCGTGAGTCTCGCGGTGATTGTCCTTTTGAACTTGGTGTTCCGGGGGTTTCTGAAGTCAGGCGGTGTTGGAGAATGTTCAAAGTCGTATTGGAACATTAGAGGAGGTAGGACCCACCAAGGTATGTACTTCCCCTACTTTTCGCGCCACAAGGGCGCTTAGTTTTGAGCGGCAGTATAGGGGCGAGCGCTTGCACTCTCGCTTGCACTCTCGCTTGCACTCTCGCTTGCACTCAAGCTTGCACTCCCGCTCTCCGTTTCTCTCCCGCTCCCGTTTTCCTAGCGGAAATCCACCACTCCGCGTTCCCGGGCCAATTTGTCTCTTAGTCTTAAGATAGTCTAAAATTAAAGTTTGTGCCAATAAAGTGCCTTTTCGGACTTGTGGGAATTTTTCTTCGCAGCAGCAACCACCCCCAGCCAGCTTCTACGGCCACCACAACCAGCACGACAGCCGGTCTTATTTTGGATCCTCATCCGCCCACTACAGTTTATGGTCCTTCGTCGCCTGCGATCTATCCAAATCAGCGCCCCCTTTGCGGATTTTTCCAAGATAAGTACGACTATTTTCCTAACCTTTCGTCCGTGGTCGCCATATTCATTTTCGAGCGGCGTTATTTCCATCCGATTCCAAGTTAAAAAGTCAGAAGTGATATATAAATGCCTATATATAAGAATATAGGTAGAAAATACATACGCCTAGCCGCAGTGAAGTTTTTTTCAATTCTTAAGTGCAAAAGTGCTTTGCCAATATTGGCCCTCTACATATTTTTCACTGTGATCCGCTAGTTTCCAAGCGTACATACATACATATTAAAATTTATATATGTGCACATATATATTACATCCAAAAATCACTGTCACATATCTACGTCCGGCACTAAACTGCATGTTAAAAAATCCAAATATATGCACACACAAATCACACCAAGAATAAATAAATTATATTATTTACACATATGTCTACATATATTATTCCAAAGACCCATATACATATTAACAATTGAAAATCAATTTTTAGTAAAAATTTTTTACACACAATTTTTAGTAAAAATTTTTTACACACAATTTTTACAAATATACACACACATATAAAATATTTACACCCGAAATTTATAGTTTGTTATATTAATTGTTTAATTGTCAGTTTATATACGATTTATGCAAAAGTTTAATAAAGAATAAAAAATATACACCCAAAACAAAAATTTCGTTGCATCAATAAAATAAATATATATCAAATTCATATTAATTGTGTTTTTAATTTCTATCCTGACATACATATATATCCGCATACATAAGTTTCCCGCTATTCTGCGAGCAGCCAACATTTTTCCATCAATATACACATACATACATGGGCAGAGCTTAGCGCTATTCTGTGCTAACCCTTCCGTACCATTCCGATTGGATTCCTTAAGGAATCCTGGTGGAATGGGATTTGCTCCTCAAGGAATCGTCAAGGAATTTCCATACAAGCCTACAGGGAATTTCCATATAACGGGGCGGTTGGTACAGGGAATTCGGAGTCCCTGAGGATTCCTCTGCAATTCCTCCAAGATTTCCTCCAGGAATTTGTAGTGAATTTCGAAGTAGATTCCCTCAGGAACGCTAAGGGAATTCTTCGAGGAATCTAAAAGGAATTTGCCAGGAATCTTAGGGGATTCTTTGATGAATTTTAAAGGAATTTGTCAGGATTCCTAGAGGAATTCTTCGAGGAATCTCTAAGGAATCCACCCCCACTCACCCCCACCCTTCCATAGCACAAATAAAAAAAAATGCAAATATATTATTAAGTATTTTATTATTCTATTAAACATTAATTTTATTTATTTTATTTTTTTTATTATTATTATTTTTAATACAGCTTATTGCATGCGCCAACAACTTTTCAGGCTGGCTACTTGGGTCTAAGCTGGAAATATTATCTGTAAAAAAAATATACAAAAATCAGTCATTATTATCAGTTATTATTATTTAAATTTGTAATTAAAATACATACCAATTAGGACTCCATAAAAACTGGAGAAAGCCATCAGCTTCGTCTTCCCAACTATTCTTCTTCTCCGTCTATGTAGTATATCTGAAGCAGCTCCTCTGCAACGACGTTTTTTAATGATTTATAATATGCTTGAAAGAAAGTTATGCCGCGAATGCACTTTCAAAGACCATATGCGCTGAATCCAATTGTGCAAATTAATTTATTCAATAAAAAACGATCAATGTACTCACCTTTTTATATATTTAATTACATTTTATGTAATTAATATAATAATGCGAATATTTTAGAAATTGACACACAACATAGCACTTAAACTTCAAATGTGAAGGGAAAGGGAAAGGCAACCGAGACCAAAAACAGGCGACCGAAAATTCTTATAAATATTCCATCTTATTTTAAAAAGACTATTCTAACGTCCCTGCTACTTATTTTGTTTTTGCCACAGTTTTTTCCCCATCCCTTCTTTC
The DNA here is from genome assembly GCA_035045905.1 of Drosophila anomelani. Classification (NCBI taxonomy): domain Eukaryota; kingdom Metazoa; phylum Arthropoda; class Insecta; order Diptera; family Drosophilidae; genus Drosophila; species Drosophila anomelani. The sequence continues at coordinate 103,991 of JAWNOO010000112.1, forward strand.
TATCGCCATCTCTCTCTCATTTACATGCCACTGCTCCGAAAATATGGTAGAATTTTCGTTGCCTACTTTGTTTCGGACTTCTGTTAACAAAGCCCATACAATTTGTTTTTGTTTTTCGGACATGCCTCAAGGAAAAGGCAGGGAAGGGAATTTTGGTACTGAAGGGAAGCATCGAACGCTATAACTTCATATATGTACACACATACATATATTTGGGCAATTTTTATTTCGTCTCCGTTTTGTTCATACACAAGCACTCATACGATTCAAGTAGTAACGAGCAAAACACAGGGCACCAATCCTGCATCCATACCGAAATACAAAATCGATCGCAGAAACAAAAATTAATATTTTTCGAATAATCGTCAAACAAAATTTCAAACTCGATAGCTATTTTAGAGTCGTTTTTTTCAGCTTGTTTTTTTTTTGGCTTCAGCTATTTTTTTGAAACTTTACCTATATTTAGCTATTTGTTTCCAAGGAGCGTCCAGCTATCTTCTACGTGATCATCGGCTACATTTAGCTATTTTTATCTAGCTGTTTTTCTAGCTATATCAGCTAATTTGCTCCAAACCGAGTCTGCGGGTCAGTTTTTTATGTTTCCTTCATTTTTTGGCGGCGAGCAGGCCGTCCGTTTTGGAGAGCTGAGTATCCTCGTCGAGGGTGACAAGAAGTCAACGCCGACATCAAAAAAGGAAACAAAGACCACCCTTCCTCTCCGCTACCTTCTTGCGTCAAACAAGTGCCCAAGTCCGCTAGCCCGAGACCTAGAAGCTCGAGTGCCACGCCAAAGATAAGAGATCGCCCATCGACGAGCTCAAAAACAAGTCCGAGAATTGTCGTCTCCAAACTAGTGGCGAAAGCGTCGAGCGAGTCTTCACTTGTGGAACAGCCAGAGAATCCCTCTGGGTCCGGGACTAAATTCTTGAGGGTCATACGCGCTAGTAAGAAAATGTCGGTAACCGAGCAGCCAACGGCCGCAACTGCTGCGTTGCAAAAATTCATCGCTGTGAGCGATAGCGTCAGCGCTTTCGAAGACAAGATCAACACTCCTGGTCAGGCCTCGCAATCTTCACACACATTACAAGTCCGTCTGCACCAAGTGCGAGCCTTGTGGGATAAGATCGAAAAGGAGTACGAAATCTGCTCTGACCCAATTGCCCAGGAAGGATCCCTCAGCACCTTGCCTCTCCTACAAGCAAAGTATGACTATTGCTACTCTGTATACGAGACCTGTGCAGCACAGATTAGCGAAACGCTAGACAGAGTGACGCTTCAAGCCGTTCAAGCTCCTCCCGCTCAACCGCTTATTTCGTCCGGTTGCCGGCTACCGCCCTGCGATATCGAAGTTTTCGATGGGGACTACCTCCGATGGCCCACTTTCCGGGACCTGTTCACGGCAGTTTATGTTAACAACCCCAGGCTGACACCGGTCGAGAAGCCTTTCCATCTCCTCACCAAAACTAGTGGCGAGGCAAAGGCCATAGTGTCAAAATCCCCGCTTACTAATGACGGTTTCGCGTCAGCGTGGGATGCGCTTCAAGACCGTTTCCAAAATAAAAGTCTTTTAGTCAACAGCCAACTCAAGCTCTTGTTCAACTTGAGCTCCATTTCTCAAGAGTCGGGACATGGTCTAAAGGAGCTGCAGTCTACGATTCAGGGCGCTAGCACATTCCAATATCTCCACTGACAACTTTGATTGTCTGCTGGTGTTCCTGTGCGCAAGCAAACGGCCGAAGTTAACCCTCTCCTTATGGGAACAGTCCCTAACTTCGAAGTCCGAAATTCCGGCTTGGGAGGAAATGAACACCTTCCTGAGCGAAAGGTATCGGACACTGGAGGCTATCGAGGATATGAAGCCGACTCAGTCAGTTCCCAAAAGGCTGCAATCCTTCGAGACCAAGGTCAGCACCAAACCAAAAGGGTGTGACTTATGTTCAAAGAAAAATCATCCGATTAGATTGTGCCCGCGCTTTCTTCACATGTCTGTCGACGCGCGTTCCGGCTACATAAAAAAGAAGCAGCTATGCCTCAATTGTTTCGCGAGAGGCCATCAGCTACGTGAGTGCACGAGCACACACAACTGTTTCACGTGTAGGGGGAGGCACCACACTCTGCAGCATCGCGGCTCCCCCAGTTCCTCAAACACGAGTTCCTCAAATGCTCGAACTACGAATTCTCCAACCTCGGCGCCCTCTACGCAACCGTCCTCGAGACCCTCCAGTCGCAATGCATCCGCGAGCACCTCAACGGTGCAGAATTATTTCGCCTCAGGCACTACAGCCGTCCTGCTGAGCACGGCAATTATTGACGTGTGCCATTTGGGCACAAGTTACCGAGCCCGAGCTTTATTCGACTCGGGATCGGAGGCTACTTTCATCTCCGAACGCATGTTCAACCTCCTCAAGTTGCCATTCCGCAAAATACAAACCCAAGTATCAGGGCTAAACCAATCGGTTTCGGCAGAGTCAACGAGACTCTGCAAGTTTGCAATCCGCTCCCCTACTAAGCCGGGTCTTCAATTAGATACCGCAGCCTACGTCCTTCCGGAATTAGCGGGCAAACTGCCCTCCCATCCAGTTCCCAGGAATTCTTTGCAAGACCTGCCCGATCTCCAATGGGCAGACCCAAATTTCTTTGAAAGTTCCCAAATCGATATACTGATCGGAGCTGATATTCTACCGTCGGTGATGATGCAAGGCACTAGGAGAAACATTTGTGGCTCACTCCTAGGCCAAGAGACCATCTTCGGCTGGGTACTTACCGGGCCGATCTCCAATACTAAGGCCAACAGAGTCGCGTCCTTCACGACTCAAGTACACCACAAAAATGAAGATTCCTTAGACTCGCTTCTCACGTGGCGATATTTCCAATACGTGTTCAGCACGGACATCACAAAGATGTACCGTCAGATCTGGGTCGCGCCGAAGCATACACCCTTTCAAAGAATCCTGTTCCGAAATAGGGAGGGGGATACGGGCATTGATTATGCCGGGCCGTTCGAGATTAAAAACTATACCGGGAGAGCGTGTCTCATTACGAAGGGATATGTATGTGTATTTGTGTGTTTTTCCACGAAGGCTATCCATTTAGAGCCGACATCCGATCTCACCGCCGAAAAGTTCCTAGCAGCCTTTGCTCGTTTCGTAGCTAGGCGCGGGTGCCCTCAGCGGATTCATTCTGATAGTGGCAAGACATTTGTGGGGGCAGCTTCTCTACTTTCTCGGGACTTCCTTCAATCCGTCAAAGAGTCTGTGACTGATGTATACAGCCATCAGGGACTTGACTGGCGTTTCATCCCGCCCGAGGCTCCACATATGGGGGGTCTGTGGGAAGCAAGGGTGAAAAGTTTCAAAACTCTTTTCTATAAAGCCACGGCTACGCGCAAGTATACATTTGAGGAACTTGCGACGCTCCTTGCCAAGATCGAAGCTTGCCTCAACTCCAGACCCCTCTCCCCGATGTCTGAAAATCCCTCCGATCTAGCCCTCACGCCTGGCCATTTCCTGATTGGAGGGCCGTTTGCTTTCCACGGCTGAGCCTGAGATAAAGGGCGAAGGCAAGTCGATCCTCAATCGATGGCAACATTTGAAAGCCCAACATCAGCAGTTTAGTGCGCGGTGGAAAGAGGTGTATCTCAAAGAACTCCACAAACGCAACAAATGGCAATTTCCGACCCAAACATCCAAATTGACGATATGGTGGTAGTCAAGGAGGACAATTTGCCCTCGAACTGCACATGGCGTCTCGGCAGAATTGTGTCTGTTTTCCCCGGAGCCGATGGCCGAGTTCGAGTGGCCGAAGTCCGTACGGCGCGCGGCACCATAAAACGCCCCGTGCATAAAGTTATCCTTCTCCCTATGGAGAGCAAGGAACGGGCTACTTCCAGCCATTAACCTGCTTCTGTCTGCGAGGTCTTGTACTATGTTATTTTTCTTGTTCTCTTTTCCTCGCAGAACAACTTCATCAGAATAGTGCCACGTCCTCGTACCGCCCAGAATTTGGAGAGCAGACGTACTCGAGGTATTCAATCCTACCGCTGCCGAGTCTGCCGGGGCATCCATCCTCTTCGGAAGTGCAAGAGGTTCCATAAACTGAGCGCCGAAAAGCGCCTTCGGGCGGTGCTTATTAATAAGTACTGCTCGAACTGCCTCGCTCACGAGCACTCAGAAGGGACCTGCCGAAGCACCGAGGGCTGCAAAACGTGTGGAGGTAACCACCACACGTTGCTCCACATGCACGAGGAACCATCTACGTCTCGTCCACGGCCGGAGCGCACCGCTCGTCCCGTCCGCCCGTCTCCAGGTAGCCTGCTCGTCCGGCGGCCCCCACTCCATCGCCGGCTCGTCATCCCGTTCCGAAGGAGCCAGCGCGCACGGCAGCCCCACTCCATCTCCGACCGTGGCTGCCTATCTGCGACAGAAGGTGGTGCACATCCTCCCGACAGTCTGCGTGCTGCTCGACACCGGGAGCACGACGTTTGAGATGGGGGCCCTGATTGACCCGTGCATGGCGGTCAGCAGCATTGACGGGTCGTTGGCGGCGGCATACAAGCTGCCAATCACGCAGGCAGGCGAGGACGAAGTCTGCACGGCGACCCTTCGATCCCGCACGGGCGACTTCCGGCTCGAGGTAGTCTTAAGGCTTGATCCCAGCCTTAGGATTCGAACGCCCGTACGGCCTCTGAGCGACACCATCCGGGCTAAGTTCGATGATATCCAGCTCGCGGACGAACGTTTCCATAGCCCATCGACCATTTCCCTCGCGTTGGGCTCAGACTTGTTCCCCAAGCTGATCCAACCGGGGTTCCTAAAACTGGAAGATGGGCCGCCCGTCGCTCAGAGCACCGTCTTTGGATGGACCGTCTCCGGAGTATGCCAGGAAAAGTAGTCCTGCTTTGCTGCCGCAAGGGGGGATGAATGTTCGCGCCACAAGGGCGCTTAGTTCTGAGCGGCAGTGCAGGGGCGAGCGCTTGCACTCCCGCTTGCACTCCCGCTCTCCGTTTCTCTCCCGCTCTCGTTTTCCTAGCGGAAATCCAACACTCCGCGGTCCCGGGCCAATTTGTCTCTTAGTATTAAGTTAGTCTAAAATTAAAGTTTGTGCCAATAAAGTGCCTTTTTTGTGAAGTCGAAAACGCCGTCGGACTTGTGGGAATTTTTCTTCGCAGCAGCAACCACGCCCAGTCAGCTTCTACGGCCACCACAACCAGCACGACAGCCGGTCTTATTTTGGATCCTCATCCGCCCACTCCAGTTCATGGTAGCCGGCATCCGGACGATTATATGTAGATTGGTACAAAGTATAAAGTCTAAAGGTGACTCACCGCTTTCGTTAATGTCGGGGCTACCCCAAACGCAGTGGTATGCGCCAGTCTGCACCGACCAGTATTTGCTGGTCTTTCGGGCTGGCTTCCACCACGCTCCTGAGTTCCTCCGGTGGGGCTGTCCTGTCGTGAGCCATGTAGCAGGAAGCTACCAGTAGGCGCTTCATCTTGCTTTCAAACATTACCACAGTCAGATCATCCGTGCTGTAATGAGACATAAGGTTAGCTTGGAGACCCTTCCGTACAAGTACGGCGGTTCTGCTTCTGCTAACCGGCGGTTTATAGAACACGTTTAGTGTTGAGGACTTTAGTCCGGCAATGGAGTTGCTCGAGGCTATCCACGGCTCTTAGATTAAAGCTATATCGACGGACCCTTGCTCCATGGCTATCATGAGTTCCGCGAGATTGCTTTTATGGAGGCTGAGCTGCAGTACCCTCAGGGTCATGGCTCCGTACGGGTTGACTATAAATGTCTTCCTCCTCCTCCGAGACGTCCAGAGTCATCTCCTGGGCAGCGTCGATGATGGAGTCAAGACCTAGGTCCTTCTCCACCTCGCCTGCTTGGTGTGCGTGTCCTTGTCCCCAGGGTGGCGCTTTTTGAGGCGTAGGAAGACACTACCTACGACCCACGCCATCTTCCCATACCTGGGGTACAGGATGTCCTCCGACTCCTTGTTAATCTGGAGGACTGCGCACTGGCCCCCTCTTTGGGTGTCGGGTTCGCAATGTGCAGTACCTTCCAGTCCGCGGTAGGAACATCCGGGTTTTGGCCCTGTTATAGCTTCAGCGCTCGGTCGCCTTGGATACCGATGGGGAAGAGTACCTTCACCTTCGAAATGGATGGGATTAGTTCCCTGTCCACCACCTCCAGCTTGGCTCCCTCCCAGAACGCCTCCATTTGGCTAACCGTTTGCCTCAGCCACTTCCTAGTCGGGTCGTCCATGCACTTCAGGATTTTGACCCCGTTCAGCCACCCTGCACCACCAAATGTGGGCAAAGGCGCTGGGGAGTCATCCTTCATCCATGCAAACAGCGCTATAAAAAGAACAAAAAGTACTGGACCTATATAACTGCCTTCTGGGACACCACAGTACACATTTACTACAGAGCATAATTGGGTATTGAAGTGAACACGTTGAGTTCTATGAGATAGATAGGCCGAAATCCAGTCAACTAGAGATTGTGCGAAACCAAAAAGAGAGTGTTTGTGAAGAAAAAAGGATATGGTTGACCGAGTCAAACGCTTCGGTAAAATCAATAAAAATAACATCAGTTTAGCATTTGCTAAGAAAACCACTGTGTATGTGTGAAGAAAATTGAAGCAGGTTTGTTTCTGTTGAACGATGTTTAACGAAGCCATGTTGTGAAGGAGAAATTACGGAAGCACACATGGTTTGGTTGATAAGTTAGTAGCTGCTAAAAAGCTTCGGTAATGCAGAGAGCTTAGCAATACCACGGATAGTGACATCAGTCCTTGATCTTTTTTTATGTAAAGGGATGATGAAAGATTTGTTCCAGATTCTGCCGAGCTTTAAATCTCGCAAAGAGTGATTTAAGACGTTCGTGATTGGCCACGACATAGCTTCGGGACAATTTCGAAGAAATGTACTCGGAATTATGTCATGGTCCGCAGAAAAAAACATAGTTTATTTATTGTTAATATGGGGTTGAGAATAAGGATAAGCAATATTTCCGCTGTATGGTAGAGAAGAGTAGGTGGACTGAAAGAAATCTGCAAACGGCTTAACATTTTCAAAGAAGATGATTCTATTTTGGAATTAAAAAACAATGGACACGTTAGTCTTTCGCGTGGAGCTTACAATTAAGTATAATTGACTAGGGATACTATGTATGCTGTTGCTGCATTGAGCAAAATAGCAACCTATCACTGACTATTCAAATGAATATATTTTGAGCGAACGAATACATATTTCGCTAGGTCACTAGCGGAGTAGTAGGTAAAATATTATTTCTATAACCTAGACTTTTTATTTTTAAGATATGACCAGTGCTAGTTGTACCAAGGGGGCTTGGACAAGCCAACAGATACTTCTGAAATGAACATAGAATAGACGAATACAGAGTCTCGTAGATGGATAAAACTGCAGTTTCAAGGTCATCTCATTACTCTAAGGACGTAAAAACAATAGATCACAAATACTGGTCTGGGCCAATAAAATTTGCTCTGCGAAAACATTTGACACGGGGGGCCGATTAGTCTCATTAGTCGCATTAATCTCTATGTTTTACAATAAGGTTGTGTGGTACGGATCCTCAAGACAAGAAATCGAGGGGCTCCTAGAGATATTGACAAGGCAATCATTGTTAACGAATATTAGGTCAAGAATTCAAGAAATTTATCTGACCCAGAGACAGACCGGTCACTGAAATCATGGTGACTCTCCGCAAATAGGAGATTGTTGTCTAGTGAAATTAGCTAAGACTGATTGGGAAGGTTAAATTCACACATTACTATAAGTTGATCACCGTTATTAATTTCAGAATGTAAGAACTAGTTAAGTAGATATCAATATGGTTAATATAAATTTTGATAGTAATGAATTCAATAGAGTGAGGATTTTCAATAAAAAAGGAGTTCCTAGGCAAGTGAGTAGTGAACTGTAATTAACACACCACCAATCTGTCGATCAGGAAATTATCTACAAGGATTTTGTGGTCAGAGACCAAATTATTAAGCTATGTTTCATTGTGGGGAATTATGTCAGGGTGGATTGAAAGACTTTTAATATACACTTGGCTTAATTATACCCTTGCAGGGTATATTAGTTTCAGTCAAAAGTTTGCAACGCAGTGAAGGTGGCATCTCCGACCCTATAAAGTATATATATTCTTGATCAGGATCAACAGCCGAGTCGATCTAACCATGTCCGTCTGTCCGTTTCTACGCAAACTAGTCCCTCAGTTTTAAAGCTATCTGAATGAAACTTTGCTGTTAGGCTTCTATATACTCTCACTCGTACATATGTCGGAACGGGCCGGATCGGACGACTATATCATATAGCTGCCATAGGAACAATCGGAAAAATCTACGAAAAAAAATTATAACTGTGTCAGTTTTCAACCAATTTTCACCAAATTTGATATTTGCCCATTTAGTATTATTTCCGAATTGCGGTTTTAATTTCATGAAAATCGGCTGACTATATCCTATAGCTTCCATAGGAACAATCAGGAAAATAAAAGAAAAAACCATAACTTTGTCAGTTTTCAACATAATTTCACCAAATTTGATATTTAGCCATATTTTATTATTCCTGAATTTTAAATTTAATTTCATGAAAATCGGCTGACTATATCCTATAGCTTCCATAGGAACAATCAGGAAAATAAAAAAACCATAGCTTAGCCGTGTTTCAAACCATTGCCATCAAATTTGAGATTTGGCAACAAATTATTATTTCAGAATTTCGTTTTTAATTATACCCTTGCAGGGTATATTAGTTTCAGTCAAAAGTTTGCAACGCAGTGAAGGAGGCATCTCCGACCCTATAAAGTATATATATTCTTGATCAGGATCAACAGCCGAGTCGATCTTGCCATGTCCGTCTTGCCGTTTCTACGCAAACTAGTCCCTCAGTTTTAAAGCTATCTGAATGAAACTTTGCAGTTAGGCTTCTATATACTCTCACTCGTACATATGTCGGAACGGGCCGGATCGGACGACTATATCATATAGCTGCCATAGGAACAATCGGAAAAATCTACGAAAAAAAATTATAACTGTGTCAGTTTTCAACCAATTTTCACCAAATTTGATATTTGCCCATTTAGTATTATTTCCGAATTGCGGTTTTAATTTCATGAAAATCGGCTGACTATATCCTATAGCTTCCATAGGAACAATCAGGAAAATAAAAGAAAAAACCATAACTTTGTCAGTTTTCAACATAATTTCACCAAATTTGATATTTAGCCATATTTTATTATTCCTGAATTTTAATTTTAATTTCATGAAAATCGGCTGACTATATCCTATAGCTTCCATTGGAACAATCAGGAAAATAAAAAAACCATAGCTTAGCCGTGTTTCAAACCATTGCCATCAAATTTGAGATTTGGCAACAAATTATTATTTCAGAATTTCGTTTTTAATTATACCCTTGCAGGGTATATTAGTTTCAGTCAAAAGTTTGCAACGCAGTGAAGGAGGCATCTCCGACCCTATAAAGTATATATATTCTTGATCAGGATCAACAGCCGAGTCGATCTTGCCATGTCCGTCTTGCCGTTTCTACGCAAACTAGTCCCTCAGTTTTAAAGCTATCTGAATGAAACTTTGCAGTTAGGCTTCTATATACTCTCACTCGTACATATGTCGGAACGGGCCGGATCGGACGACTATATCATATAGCTGCCATAGGAACAATCGGAAAAATCTACGAAAAAAAATTATAACTGTGTCAGTTTTCAACCAATTTTCACCAAATTTGATATTTGCCCATTTAGTATTATTTCCGAATTGCGGTTTTAATTTCATGAAAATCGGCTGACTATATCCTATAGCTTCCATAGGAACAATCAGGAAAATAAAAGAAAAAACCATAACTTTGTCAGTTTTCAACATAATTTCACCAAATTTGACATTTAGCCATATTTTATTATTCCTGAATTTTAAATTAAATTTCATGAAAATCGGCTGACTATATCCTATAGCTTCCATAGGAACAATCAGGAAAATAAAAAAAACCATAGCTTAGCCGTGTTTCAAACCATTGCCATCAAATTTGAGATTTGGCATAAAATTATTATTTCAGAATTTCGTTTTTAATTATACCCTTGCAGGGTATATTAGTTTCAGTCAAAAGTTTGCAACGCAGTGAAGGAAGCATCTCCGAGCCTATAAAGTATATATATTCTTGATCAGGATCAACAGCCGAGTTGATCTAGCCATGTCCGTCTGTCCGTCTGTCCGTTTCTATGCAAACTAGTCCCTCAGTTTTAAAGCTATCTGAATGAAACTTTGCAGTTAGGCTTCTATATACTCTCACTCGTACATATGTCGGAACGGGCCGGATCGGACGACTATATCATATAGCTGCCATAGGATTAATCGGAAAAATCTACGAAAAACAAGAAAGGAAGCTAACTTCGGCTCACCGAAATTTGTATACCCTAGCAGACTTTTAACAAACAATTAAAAACGAAATTCTGAAATAATAATTTGTTGCCAAATCTCAAATTTGATGGCAATGGTTTGAAACACGGCTAAGCTATGGTTTTTTTATTTTCCTGATTGTTCCTATGGAAGCTATAGGATATAGTCAGCCGATTTTCATGAAATTAAAATCAAAATTCAGAAATACTAAAATATGGCTAAATATCAAATTTGGTGAAAATATGTTGAAATCTGACAAAGTTATGGTTTTTTCTTTTATTTTCCTGATTGTTCCTATGGAAGCTATAGGGTATAGTCAGCTGATTTTCATGAAATAAAAATCGAAATTCAGGAATACTAAAATATGGGTAACTATCAAATTTGGTGAAAATATGTTGAAAACTGACAAAGTTATGAATTTTTCTTTTATTTTCCTGATTGTTCCTATGGAAGCTATAGGATATAGTCAGCCGATTTTCATGAAATTAAAATCAAAATTCAGGAATAATAAAATATGGCTAAATATCAAATTTGGTGAAAATATGTTGAAAACTGACAAAGTTATGGTTTTTTCCTTTATTTTCCTGATTGTTCCTATGGAAGCTATAGGATATAGTCAGCCGATTTTCATGAAATTAAAACCGAAATTCGGAAATAATACTAAATGGGCAAATATCAAATTTGGTAAGAATTGGTTGACAACGGACAGACGGACAGACGGACTTCTGACTGAAACTAATATACCCTGCTAGGGTATAAAAATTATAACTTTGTCAGTTTTCAACCAATTTTCACCAAATTGGATATTTGCCCAATTAGTATTATTTCCGAATTTCGGTTTTAATTTCATGAAAATCGGCTGACTATATCCTATAGCTTCCATATGAACAAACAGGAAAATAAAAGAAAATACCATAACTTTGTCAGTTTTCAACATAATTTCACCAAATTTGATATTTAGCCATATTTTATTATTCCTGAATTTTAATTTTAATTTCATGAAAATCGGCTGACTATATCCTATAGCTTCCATAGGAACACTCAGGAAAATAAAAAAACCATAGCTTAGCCGTGTTTCAAACCATTGCCATCAAATTTGAGATTTGGCAACAAATTATTATTTCAGAATTTCGTTTTTAATTATACCCTTGCAGGGTATATTAGTTTCAGTCAAAAGTTTGCAACGCAGTGAAGGAGGCATCTCCGACCCTATAAAGTATATATATTCTTGATCAGGATCAACAGCCGAGTCGATCTTGCCATGTCCGTCTTGCCGTTTCTACGCAAACTAGTCCCTCAGTTTTAAAGCTATCTGAATGAAACTTTGCAGTTAGGCTTCTATATACTCTCACTCGTACATATGTCGGAACGGGCCGGATCGGACGACTATATCATATAGCTGCCATAGGAACAATCGGAAAAATCTACGAAAAAAAATTATAACTGTGTCAGTTTTCAACCAATTTTCACCAAATTTGATATTTGCCCATTTAGTATTATTTCCGAATTGCGGTTTTAATTTCATGAAAATCGGCTGACTATATCCTATAGCTTCCATAGGAACAATCAGGAAAATAAAAGAAAAAACCATAACTTTGTCAGTTTTCAACATAATTTCACCAAATTTGATATTTAGCCATATTTTCTTATTCCTGAATTTTAAATTTATTTTCATGAAAATCGGCTGACTATAGCCTTTAGCTTCCATAGGAACAATCAGGAAAATAAAAAAAACCATAGCTTAGCCGTGTTTCAAACCATTGTCATCAAATTTGAGATTTGGCAACAAATTATTATTTCAGAATTTCGTTTTTAATTATACCCTTGCAGGGTATATTAGTTTCAGTCAAAAGTTTGCAACGCAGTGAAGGAGGCATCTCCGACCCTATAAAGTATATATATCAACAGCCATGTCCGTCTGTCCGTCTGTCCGTTTCTACGCAAACTAGTCCCTCAGTTTTAAAGCTATCTGAATGAAACTTTCCAGTTAGGCTTCTATATACTCTCACTTGTACATATGTCGGAACGGGCCGGATCGGACGACTATATCATATAGCTGCCATAGGAACAATCGGAAAAATCTACGAAAAAAAATTATAACTGTGTCAGTTTTCAACCAATTTTCACCAAATTTGATATTTGCCCATTTAGTATTATTTCCGAATTGCGGTTTTAATTTCATGAAAATCGGCTGACTATATCCTATAGCTTCCATAGGAACAATCAGGAAAATAAAAGAAAAAACCATAACTTTGTTAGTTTTCAACATAATTTCACCAAATTTGATATTTAGCCATATTTTATTATTCCTGAATTTTAAATTTATTTTCATGAAAATCGGCTGACTATAGCCTATAGCTTCCATAGGAACAATCAGGAAAATAAAAAAAACCATAGCTTAGCCGTGTTTCAAACCATTGTCATCAAATTTGAGATTTGGCAACAAATTATTATTTCAGAATTTCGTTTTTAATTATACCCTTGCAGGGTATATTAGTTTCAGTCAAAAGTTTGCAACGCAGTGAAGGAGGCATCTCCGACCCTATAAAGTATATATATCAACAGCCATGTCCGTCTGTCCGTCTGTCCGTTTCTACGCAAACTAGTCCCTCAGTTTTAAAGCTATCTGAATGAAACTTTCCAGTTAGGCTTCTATATACTCTCACTTGTACATATGTCGGAACGGGCCGGATCGGACGACTATATCATATAGCTGCCATAGGAACAATCGGAAAAATCTACGAAAAAAAATTATAACTGTGTCAGTTTTCAACCAATTTTCACCAAATTTGATATTTGCCCATTTAGTATTATTTCCGAATTTCGGTTTTAATTTCATGAAAATCGGCTGACTATATCCTATAGCTTCCATAGGAACAATCAGGAAAATAAAAGAAAAAACCATAACTTTGTCAGTTTTCAACATAATTTCACCAAATTTGATATTTAGCCATATTTTATTATTCCTGAATTTTAAATTTAATTTCATTAAAATCGGCTGACTATATCCTATAGCTTCCATAGGAACACTCAGGAAAATAAAAAAACCATAGCTTAGCCGTGTTTCAAACCATTGCCATCAAATTTGAGATTTGGCAACAAATTATTATTTCAGAATTTCGTTTTTAATTATACCCTTGCAGGGTATATTAGTTTCAGTCAAAAGTTTGCAACGCAGTGAAGGAGGCTTCTCCGACCCTATAAAGTATATATATTCTTGATCAGGATCAACAGCTGAGTCGATCTTGCCATGTCCGTCTTGCCGTTTCTACGCAAACTAGTCCCTCAGTTTTAAAGCTATCTGAATGAAACTTTGCAGTTAGGCTTCTATATACTCTCACTCGTACATATGTCGGAACGGGCCGGATCGGACGACTATATCATATAGCTGCCATAGGAACAATCGGAAAAATCTACGAAAAAAAATTATAACTGTGTCAGTTTTCAACCAATTTTCACCAAATTTGATATTTGCCCATTTAGTATTATTTCCGAATTGCGGTTTTAATTTCATGAAAATCGGCTGACTATATCCTATAGCTTCCATAGGAACAATCAGGAAAATAAAAGAAAAAACCATAACTTTGTCAGTTTTCAACATAATTTCACCAAATTTGATATTTAGCCATATTTTATTATTCCTGAATTTTAAATTTAATTTCATGAAAATCGGCTGACTATAGCCTATAGCTTCCATAGGAACAATCAGGAAAATAAAAAAAACCATAGCTTAGCCGTGTTTCAAACCATTGTCATCAAATTTGAGATTTGGCAACAAATTCTTATTTCAGAATTTCGTTTTTAATTATACCCTTGCAGGGTATATTAGTTTCAGTCAAAAGTTTGCAACGCAGTGAAGGAGGCATCTCCGACCCTATAAAGTCTATATATCAACAGCCGAGTCGATCTAGCCATGTCCGTCTGTCCGTCTGTCCGTTTCTACGCAAACTAGTCCCTCAGTTTTAAAGCTATCTGAATGAAACTTTCCAGTTAGGCTTCTATATACTCTCACTCGTACATATGTCGGAACGGGCCGGATCGGACGACTATATCATATAGCTGCCATAGGAACAATCGGAAAAATCTACGAAAAAAAATTATAACTGTGTCAGTTTTCAACCAATTTTCACCAAATTTGATATTTGCCCATTTAGTATTATTTCCGAATTGCGGTTTTAATTTCATGAAAATCGGCTGACTATATCCTATAGCTTCCATAGGAACAATCAGGAAAATAAAAGAAAAAACCATAACTTTGTCAGTTTTCAACATAATTTCACCAAATTTGATATTTAGCCATATTTTATTATTCCTGAATTTTAAATTTATTTTCATGAAAATCGGCTGACTATAGCCTATAGCTTCCATAGGAACAATCAGGAAAATAAAAGAAAAAACCATAACTTTGTCAGTTTTCAACATAATTTCACCAAATTTGATATTTAGCCATATTTTATTATTCCTGAATTTTCATTTTAATTTCATGAAAATCGGCTGACTATATCCTATAGCTTCCATAGGAACAATCAGGAAAATAAAAAAAACCATAGCTTAGCCGTGTTTCAAACCATTGCCATCAAATTTGAGATTTGGCATAAAATTATTATTTCAGAATTTCGTTTTTAATTATACCCTTGCAGGGTATATTAGTTTCAGTCAAAAGTTTGCAACGCAGTGAAGGAAGCATCTCCGAGCCTATAAAGTATATATATTCTTGATCAGGATCAACAGCCGAGTTGATCTAGCCATGTCCGTCTGTCCGTCTGTCCGTTTCTATGCAAACTAGTCCCTCAGTTTTAAAGCTATCTGAATGAAACTTTGCAGTTAGGCTTCTATATACTCTCACTCGTACATATGTCGGAACGGGCCGGATCGAACGACTATATCATATAGCTGCCATAGGAACAATCGGAAAAATCTACGAAAAACAAGAAAGGAAGCTAACTTCGGCTCACCGAAGTTTGTATACCCTAGCAGACTTTTAACAAACAATTAAAAACGAAATTCTGAAATAATAATTTGTTGCCAAATCTCAAATTTGATGGCAATGGTTTGAAACACGGCTAAGCTATGGTTTTTTTATTTTCCTGATTGTTCCTATGGAAGCTATAGGATATAGTCAGCCGATTTTCATGAAATTAAAATCAAAATTCAGAAATACTAAAATATGGCTAAATATCAAATTTGGTGAAAATATGTTGAAATCTGACAAAGTTATGGTTTTTTCTTTTATTTTCCTGATTGTTCCTATGGAAGCTATAGGGTATAGTCAGCTGATTTTCATGAAATAAAAATCGAAATTCAGGAATACTAAAATATGGGTAACTATCAAATTTGGTGAAAATATGTTGAAAACTGACAAAGTTATGAATTTTTCTTTTATTTTCCTGATTGTTCCTATGGAAGCTATAGGATATAGTCAGCCGATTTTCATGAAATTAAAATCAAAATTCAGGAATAATAAAATATGGCTAAATATCAAACTTGGTGAAAATATGTTGAAAACTGACAAAGTTATGGTTTTTTCTTTTATTTTCCTGATTGTTCCTATGGAAGCTATAGGATATAGTCAGCCGATTTTCATGAAATTAAAACCGAAATTCGGAAATAATACTAAACGGGCAAATATCAAATTTGGTGAGAATTGGTTGACAACGGACAGACGGACAGACGGACTTCTGACTGAAACTAATATACCCTGCTAGGGTATAAAAATTATAACTTTGTCAGTTTTCAACCAATTTTCACCAAATTGGATATTTGCCCAATTAGTATTATTTCCGAATTTCGGTTTTAATTTCATGAAAATCGGCTGACTATATCCTATAGCTTCCATATGAACAAACAGGAAAACAAAAGAAAATACCATAACTTTGTCAGTTTTCAACATAATTTCACCAAATTTGATATTTAGCCATATTTTATTATTCCTGAATTTTAATTTTAATTTCATGAAAATCGGCTGACTATATCCTATAGCTTCCATAGGAACACTCAGGAAAATAAAAAAACCATAGCTTAGCCGTGTTTCAAACCATTGCCATCAAATTTGAGATTTGGCAACAAATTATTATTTCAGAATTTCGTTTTTAATTATACCCTTGCAGGGTATATTAGTTTCAGTCAAAACTTTGCAACGCAGTGAAGGAGGCATCTCCGACTCTATAAAGTATATATATTCTTGATCAGGATCAACAGCCGAGTTGATCTAGCCATGTCCGTCTGTCCGTCTGTCCGTCTGTCCGTTTCTACGCAAACTAGTCCCTCAGTTTTAAAGCTATCTGAATGAAACTTTGCAGTTAGGCTTCTATATACTCTCACTCGTACATATGTCGGAACGGGCCGGATCGGACGACTATATCATATAGCTGCCATAGGAACAATCGGAAAAATCTACGAAAAACAAGAAAGGAAGCTAACTTCGGCTCACCGAAGTTTGTATACCCTAGCAGACTTTTAACAAACAATTAAAAACGAAATTCTGAAATAATAATTTGTTGCCAAATCTCAAATTTGATGGCAATGGTTTGAAACACGGCTAAGCTATGGTTTTTTTATTTTCCTGATTGTTCCTATGGAAGCTATAGGATATAGTCAGCCGATTTTCATGAAATTAAAATCAAAATTCAGTTTTCAACCAATTTTCACCAAATTGGATATTTGCCCAATTAGTATTATTTCCGAATTTCGGTTTTAATTTCATGAAAATCGGCTGACTATATCCTATAGCTTCCATATGAACAAACAGGAAAATAAAAGAAAATACCATAACTTTGTCAGTTTTCAACATAATTTCACCAAATTTGATATTTAGCCATATTTTATTATTCCTGAATTTTAATTTTAATTTCATGAAAATCGGCTGACTATATCCTATAGCTTCCATAGGAACACTCAGGAAAATAAAAAAACCATAGCTTAGCCGTGTTTCAAACCATTGCCATCAAATTTGAGATTTGGCAACAAATTATTATTTCAGAATTTCGTTTTTAATTATACCCATGCAGGGTATATTAGTTTCAGTCAAAACTTTGCAACGCAGTGAAGGAGACATCTCCGACTCTATAAAGTATATATATTCTTGATCAGGATCAACAGCCGAGTTGATCTAGCCATGTCCGTCTGTCCGTCTGTCCGTCTGTCCGTCTGTCCGTCTGTCCGTTTCTACGCAAACTAGTCCCTCAGTTTTAAAGCTATCTGAATGAAACTTTGCAGTTAGGCTTCTATATACTCTCACTCGTACATATGTCGGAACGGGCCGGATCGGACGACTATATCATATAGCTGCCATAGGAACAATCGGAAAAATCTACGAAAAAAAATTATAACTTTGTCAGTTTTCAACCAATTTTCACCAAATTTGATATTTGCCCATTTAGTATTATTTCCGAATTTCGGTTTTAATTTCATGAAAATCGGCTGACTATATCCTATAGCTTCCATAGGAACAATCAGGAAAATAAAAGAAAAAACCATAACTTTGTCAGTTTTCAACATAATTTCACCAAATTTGATATTTAGCCATATTTTATTATTCCTGAATTTTAATTTTAATTTCATGAAACTCGGCTGACTATATCCTATAGCTTCCATAGGAACAATCAGGAAAATAAAAAAAACCATAGCTTAGCCGTGTTTCAAACCATTGCCATCAAATTTGAGATTTGGCAACAAGTTATTATTTCAGAATTTCGTTTTTAATTATACCCTTGCAGGGTATATTAGTTTCAGTCAAAAGTTTGCAACGCAGTGAAGGAGGCATCTCCGACCCTATAAAGTATATATATTCTTGATCAGGATCAACAGCCGAGTTGATCTAGCCATGTCCGTCTGTCCGTCTATCCGTTTCTACGCAAACTAGTCCCTCAGTTTTAAAGCTATCTGAATGAAACTTTGCAGTTAGGCTTCTATATACTCTCACTCGTACATATGTCGGAACGGGCCGGATCGGACGACTATATCATATAGCTGCCATAGGAACAATCGGAAAAATCTACGAAAAAAAATTATAACTTTGTCAGTTTTCAACCAATTTTCACCAAATTTGATATTTGCCCATTTAGTATTATTTCCGAATTTCGGTTTTAATTTCATGAAAATCGGCTGACTATATCCTATAGCTTCCATAGGAACAATCAGGAAAATAAAAGAAAAAACCATAACTTTGTCAGTTTTCAACATAATTTCACCAAATTTGATATTTAGCCATATTTTATTATTCCTGAATTTTAATTTTAATTTCATGAAAATCGGCTGACTATATCCTATAGCTTCCATAGGAACAATCAGGAAAATAAAAAAAACCATAGCTTAGCCGTGTTTCAAACCATTGCCATCAAATTTGAGATTTGGCAACAAATTATTATTTCAGAATTTCGTTTTTAATTATACCCTTGCAGGGTATATTAGTTTCAGTCAAAAGTTTGCAACGCAGTGAAGGAGGCATCTCCGACCCTATAAAGTATATATATTCTTGATCAGGATCAACAGCCGAGTTGATCTAGCCATGTCCGTCTGTCCGTCTATCCGTTTCTACGCAAACTAGTCCCTCAGTTTTAAAGCTATCTGAATGAAACTTTGCAGTTAGGCTTCTATATACTCTCACTCGTACATATGTCGGAACGGGCCGGATCGGACGACTATATCATATAGCTGCTATAGGAACAACCGGAAAAATCTACGAAAAAAAATTATAACTTTGTCAGTTTTCAACCAATTTTCACCAAATTTGATATTTGCCCATTTAGTATTATTTCCGAATTTCGGTTTTAATTTCATGAAAATCGGCTGACTATATCCTATAGCTTCCATAGGAACAATCAGGAAAATAAAAGAAAAAACCATAACTTTGTCAGTTTTCAACATAATTTCACCAAATTTGATATTTAGCCATATTTTATTAATCCTGAATTTTAATTTTAATTTCATGAAAATCGGCTGACTATATCCTATAGCTTCCATAGGAACAATCAGGAAAATAAAAAAAACCATAGCTTAGCCGTGTTTCAAACCATTGCCATCAAATTTGAGATTTGGCAACAAATTATTATTTCAGAATTTCGTTTTTAATTATACCCTTGCAGGGTATATTAGTTTCAGTCAAAAGCTTGCAACGCAGTGAAGGAGGCATCTCCGACTCTATAAAGTATATATATTCTTGATCAGGATCAACAGCCGAGTTGATCTAGCCATGTCCGTCTGTCCGTTTCTACGCAAACTAGTCCCTCAGTTTTAAAGCTATCTGAATGAAACTTTCCAGTTAGGCTTCTATATACTCTCACTCGTACATATGTCGGAACGGGCCGGATCGGACGACTATATCATATAGCTGCCATAGGAACAATCGGAAAAATCTACGAAAAAAATTTATAACTTTGTCAGTTTTCAACCAATTTTCACCAAATTTGATATTTGCCCATTTAGTATTATTTCCGAATTTCGGTTTTAATTTCATGAAAATCGGCTGACTATATCCTATAGCTTCCATAGGAACAATCAGGAAAATAAAAGAAAAAACCATAACTTTGTCAGTTTTCAACATAATTTCACCAAATTTGATATTTAGCCATATTTTATTATTCCTGAATTTTAATTTTAATTTCATGAAACTCGGCTGACTATATCCTATAGCTTCCATAGGAACAATCAGGAAAATAAAAAAAACCATAGCTTAGCCGTGTTTCAAACCATTGCCATCAAATTTGAGATTTGGCAACAAGTTATTATTTCAGAATTTCGTTTTTAATTATACCCTTGCAGGGTATATTAGTTTCAGTCAAAAGTTTGCAACGCAGTGAAGGAGGCATATCCGACCCTATAAAGTATATATATTCTTGATCAGGATCAACAGCCGAGTTGATCTAGCCATGTCCGTCTGTCCGTCTATCCGTTTCTACGCAAACTAGTCCCTCAGTTTTAAAGCTATCTGAATGAAACTTTCCAGTTAGGCTTCTATATACTCTCACTCGTACATATGTCGGAACGGGCCGGATCGGACGACTATATCATATAGCTGCCATAGGAACAATCGGAAAAATCTACGAAAAAAATTTATAACTTTGTCAGTTTTCAACCAATTTTCACCAAATTTGATATTTGCCCATTTAGTATTATTTCCGAATTTCGGTTTTAATTTCATGAAAATCGGCTGACTATATCCTATAGCTTCCATAGGAACAATCAGGAAAATAAAAGAAAAAACCATAACTTTGTCAGTTTTCAACATAATTTCACCAAATTTGATATTTAGCCATATTTTATTATTCCTGAATTTTAATTTTAATTTCATGAAACTCGGCTGACTATATCCTATAGCTTCCATAGGAACAATCAGGAAAATAAAAAAAACCATAGCTTAGCCGTGTTTCAAACCATTGCCATCAAATTTGAGATTTGGCAACAAGTTATTATTTCAGAATTTCGTTTTTAATTATACCCTTGCAGGGTATATTAGTTTCAGTCAAAAGTTTACAACGCAGTGAAGGAGGCATATCCGACCCTATAAAGTATATATATTCTTGATCAGGATCAACAGCCGAGTTGATCTAGCCATGTCCGTCTGTCCGTCTATCCGTTTCTACGCAAACTAGTCCCTCAGTTTTAAAGCTATCTGAATGAAACTTTGCAGTTAGGCTTCTATATACTCTCACTCGTACATATGTCGGAACGGGCCGGATCGGACGACTATATCATATAGCTGCCATAGGAACAATCGGAAAAATCTACGAAAAACAAGAAAGGAAGCTAACTTCGGCTCACCGAAGTTTGTATACCCTAGCAGACTTTAAACAAACAATTAAAAACGAAATTCTGAAATAATAATTTGTTGCCAAATCTCAAATTTGATGGCAATGGTTTGAAACACGGCTAAGCTATGGTTTTTTTATTTTCCTGATTGTTCCTATGGAAGCTATAGGATATAGTAAGCCGATTTTCATGAAATTAAAATCGAAATTCAGGAATACTAAAATATGGGTAACTATCAATTTTGGTGAAAATATGTTGAAAACTGACAAAGTTATGGTTTTTTCTTTTATTTTCCTGATTGTTCCTATGGAAGCTATAGGGTATAGTCAGCTGATTTTCATGAAATTAAAATCGAAATTCAGGAATACTAAAATATGGGTAACTATCAAATTTGGTGAAAATATGTTGAAAACTGACAAAGTTATGGTTTTTTCTTTTATTTTCCTGATTGTTCCTATGGAAGCTATAGGGTATAGTCAGCTGATTTTCATGAAATTAAAATCGAAATTCAGGAATACTAAAATATGGGTAACTATCAAATTTGGTGAAAATATGTTGAAAACTGACAAAGTTATGGGTTTTTCTTTTATTTTCCTGATTGTTCCTATGGAAGCTATAGGATATAGTCAGCCGATTTTCATGAAATTAAAATCGAAATTCAGGAATACTAAAATATGGGTAACTATCAATTTTGGTGAAAATATGTTGAAAACTGACAAAGTTATGGTTTTTTCTTTTATTTTCCTGATTGTTCCTATGGAAGCTATAGGGTATAGTCAGCTGATTTTCATGAAATTAAAATCGAAATTCAGGAATACTAAAATATGGGTAACTATCAAATTTGGTGAAAATATGTTGAAAACTGACAAAGTTATGGTTTTTTCTTTTATTTTCCTGATTGTTCCTATGGAAGCTATAGGGTATAGTCAGCTGATTTTCATGAAATTAAAATCGAAATTCAGGAATACTAAAATATGGGTAACTATCAAATTTGGTGAAAATATGTTGAAAACTGAGAAAGTTATGAATTTTTCTTTTATTTTCCTGATTGTTCCTATGGAAGCTATAGGATATAGTCAGCCGATTTTCATGAAATTAAAATCAAAATTCAGGAATAATAAAATATGGCTAAATATCAAATTTGGTGAAA
The DNA here is from genome assembly GCA_035045905.1 of Drosophila anomelani. Taxonomy (NCBI): domain Eukaryota; kingdom Metazoa; phylum Arthropoda; class Insecta; order Diptera; family Drosophilidae; genus Drosophila; species Drosophila anomelani. Next base: position 126,326 of record JAWNOO010000112.1, read on the forward strand.
ATATGTTGAAAACTGACAAAGTTATGGGTTTTTCTTTTATTTTCCTGATTGTTCCTATGGAAGCTATAGGATATAGTCAGCCGATTTTCATGAAATTAAAACCGAAATTCGGAAATAATACTAAATGGGCAAATATCAAATTTGGTGAAAATTGGTTGAAAACTGACAAAGTTGTGGTTTTTTCTTTTATTTTCATGATTGTTCCTATGGGAGCTATAGGATATAGTCAGCCGATTTTCATGAAATTAAAACCGAAATTCGGAAATAATACTAAATGGGCAAATATCAAATTTGGTGAAAATTGGTTGAAAACTGACAAAGTTATAATTGTTTTTTGAAAATTTTTCGGATCGTTCCTCTGGCAGCTTATGATATAGTGGTCCGATCCGGCCCGTTCCGACATATGTACGAGTGAGAGTATATAGAAGCCTAACTGCAAAGTTTCAATCAGATAGCTTTAAAACTGAGGGACTAGTTTGCGTAGAAACGGACAGACGGACAGACGGACAGACGGACTTCTAACTGAAACTAATATACCCTGCTAGGGTATAAAAATTATAACTTTGTCAGTTTTCAATCAATTTTCACCAAATTGGATATTTGCCCATTTAGTATTATTTCCGAATTTCGGTTTTAATTTCATGAAAATCGGCTGACTATATCCTATAGCTTCCATAGGAACAATCAGGAAAATAAAAGAAAAAACCATAACTTTGTCAGTTTTCAACATAATTTCACCAAATTTGATATTTAGCCATATTTTATTATTCCTGAATTTTAATTTTAATTTCATGAAAATCGGCTGACTATATCCTATAGCTTCCATAGGAACAATCAGGAAAATAAAAAAAACCATAGCTTAGCCGTGTTTCAAACCATTGCCATCAAATTTGAGATTTGGCAACAAATTATTATTTCAGAATTTCGTTTTTAATTATACCCTTGCAGGGTATATTAGTTTCAGTCAAAAGTTTGCAACGCAGTGAAGGAGGCATCTCCGACCCTATAAAGTATATATATTCTTGATCAGGATCAACAGCCGAGTTGATCTAGCCATGTCCGTCTGTCCGTCTATCCGTTTCTACGCAAACTAGTCCCTCAGTTTTAAAGCTATCTGAATGAAACTTTGCAGTTAGGCTTCTATATACTCTCACTCGTACATATGTCGGAACGGGCCGGATCGGACGACTATATCATATAGCTGCCATAGGAACAATCGGAAAAATCTACGAAAAAAAATTATAACTTTATCAGTTTTCAACCAATTTTCGCCAAATTTGATATTTGCCCATTTAGTATTATTTCCGAATTTCGGTTTTAATTTCATGAAAATCGGCTGACTATATCCTATAGCTTCCATAGGAACAATCAGGAAAACAAAAGAAAAAACCATAACTTTGTCAGTTTTCAACATAATTTCACCAAATTTGATATTTAGCCATATTTTATTATTCCTGAATTTTAATTTTAATTTCATGAAAATCGGCTGACTATATCCTATAGCTTCCATAGGAACAATCAGGAAAATAAAAAAAACCATAGCTTAGCCCTGTTTCAAACCATTGCCATCAAATTTGAGATTTGGCAACAAATTATTATTTCAGAATTTCGTTTTTAATTATACCCTTGCAGGGTATATTAGTTTCAGTCAAAAGTTTGCAACGCAGTGAAGGAGGCATCTCCGACCCTATAAAGTATATATATTCTTGATCAGGATCAACAGCCGAGTTGATCTAGCCATGTCCGTCTGTCCGTCTATCCGTTTCTACGCAAACTAGTCCCTCAGTTTTAAAGCTATCTGAATGAAACTTTGCAGTTAGGCTTCTATATACTCTCACTCGTACATATGTCGGAACGGGCCGGATCGGACGACTATATCATATAGCTGCCATAGGAACAACCGGAAAAATCTACGAAAAAAAATTATAACTTTGTCAGTTTTCAACATAATTTCACCAAATTTGATATTTAGCCATATTTTATTATTCCTGAATTTTAATTTTAATTTCATGAAAATCGGCTGACTATATCCTATAGCTTCCATAGGAACAATCAGGAAAATAAAAAAAACCATAGCTTAGCCGTGATTCAAACCATTGCCATCAAATTTGAGATTTGGCAACAAGTTATTATTTCAGAATTTCGTTTTTAATTATACCCTTGCAGGGTATATTAGTTTCAGTCAAAAGTTTGCAACGCAGTGAAGGAGGCATCTCCGACCCTAAAAAGTATATATATTCTTGATCAGGATCAACAGCCGAGTTGATCTAGCCATGTCCGTCTGTCCGTCTATCCGTTTCTATGCAAACTAGTCCCTCAGTTTTAAAGCTATCTGAATGAAACTTTGCAGTTAGGCTTCTATATACTCTCACTCGTACAGATGTCGGAACGGGCCGGATCGGACGACTATATCATATAGCTGCCATAGGAACAACCGGAAAAATCTACGAAAAAAAATTATAACTTTGTCAGTTTTCAACCAATTTTCACCAAATTTGATATTTGCCCATTTAGTATTATTTCCGAATTTCGGTTTTAATTTCATGAAAATCGGCTGACTATATCCTATAGCTTCCATAGGAACAATCAGGAAAATAAAAAAAACCATAGCTTAGCCGTGTTTCAAACCATTGCCATCAAATTTGAGATTTGGCATAAAATTATTATTTCAGAATTTCGTTTTTAATTATACCATTGCAGGGTATATTAGTTTCAGTCAAAAGTTTGCAACGCAGTGAAGGAAGCATCTCCGAGCCTATAAAGTATATATATTCTTGATCAGGATCAACAGCCGAGTTGATCTAGACATGTCCGTCTGTCCGTCTGTCCGTTTCTATGCAAACTAGTCCCTCAGTTTTAAAGCTATCTGAATGAAACTTTGCAGTTAGGCTTCTATATACTCTCACTCGTACATATGTCGGAACGGGCCGGATCGGACGACTATATCATATAGCTGCCATAGGAACAATCGGAAAAATCTACGAAAAACAAGAAAGAAAGCTAACTTCGGCTCACCGAAGTTTGTATACCCTAGCAGACTTTAAACAAACAATTAAAAACGAAATTCTGAAATAATAATTTGTTGCCAAATCTCAAATTTGATGGCAATGGTTTGAAACACGGCTAAGCTATGGTTTTTTTATTTTCCTGATTGTTCCTATGGAAGCTATAGGATATAGTAAGCCGATTTTCATGAAATTAAAATCGAAATTCAGGAATACTAAAATATGGGTAACTATCAATTTTGGTGAAAATATGTTGAAAACTGACAAAGTTATGGTTTTTTCTTTTATTTTCCTGATTGTTCCTATGGAAGCTATAGGGTATAGTCAGCTGATTTTCATGAAATTAAAATCGAAATTCAGGAATACTAAAATATGGGTAACTATCAAATTTGGTGAAAATATGTTGAAAACTGACAAAGTTATGGTTTTTTCTTTTATTTTCCTGATTGTTCCTATGGAAGCTATAGGGTATAGTCAGCTGATTTTCATGAAATTAAAATCGAAATTCAGGAATACTAAAATATGGGTAACTATCAAATTTGGTGAAATTATGTTGAAAACTGACAAAGTTATGGTTTTTTCTTTTGTTTTCCTGATTGTTCCTATGGAAGCTATAGGATATAGTCAGCCGATTTTCATGAAATTAAAACCGAAATTCGGAAATAATACTAAATGGGCAAATATCAAATTTGGCGAAAATTGGTTGAAAACTGATAAAGTTATAATTTTTTTTCGTAGATTTTTCCGATTGTTCCTATGGCAGCTATATGATATAGTCGTCCGATCCGGCCCGTTCCGACATATGTACGAGTGAGAGTATATAGAAGCCTAACTGCAAAGTTTCATTCAGATAGCTTTAAAACTGAGGGACTAGTTTGCGTAGAAACGGATAGACGGACAGACGGACATGGCTAGATCAACTCGGCTGTTGATCCTGATCAAGAATATATATACTTTATAGGGTCGGAGATGCCTCCTTCACTGCGTTGCAAACTTTTGACTGAAACTAATATACCCTGCAAGGGTATAATTAAAAACGAAATTCTGAAATAATAATTTGTTGCCAAATCTCAAATTTGATGGCAATGGTTTGAAACACGGCTAAGCTATGGTTTTTTTTATTTTCCTGATTGTTCCTATGGAAGCTATAGGATATAGTCAGCCGATTTTCATGAAATTAAAATTAAAATTCAGGAATAATAAAATATGGCTAAATATCAAATTTGGTGAAATTATGTTGAAAACTGACAAAGTTATGGTTTTTTCTTTTATTTTCCTGATTGTTCCTATGGAAGCTATAGGATATAGTCAGCCGATTTTCATGAAATTAAAACCGAAATTCGGAAATAATACTAAATGGGCAAATATCCAATTTGGTGAAAATTGGTTGAAAACTGACAAAGTTATAATTGTTTTTTGAAAATTTTTCGGATCGTTCCTCTGGCAGCTTATGATATAGTGGTCCGATCCGGCCCGTTCCGACATATGTACGAGTGAGAGTATATAGAAGCCTAACTGCAAAGTTTCAATCAGATAGCTTTAAAACTGAGGGACTAGTTTGCGTAGAAACGGACAGACGGACAGACGGACAGACGGACAGACGGACTTCTAACTGAAACTAATATACCCTGCTAGGGTATAAAAATTATAACTTTGTCAGTTTTCAATCAATTTTCACCAAATTGGATATTTGCCCATTTAGTATTATTTCCGAATTTCGGTTTTAATTTCATGAAAATCGGCTGACTATATCCTATAGCTTCCATAGGAACAATCAGGAAAATAAAAGAAAAAACCATAACTTTGTCAGTTTTCAACATAATTTCACCAAATTTGATATTTAGCCATATTTTATTATTCCTGAATTTTAATTTTAATTTCATGAAAATCGGCTGACTATATCCTATAGCTTCCATAGGAACAATCAGGAAAATAAAAAAAACCATAGCTTAGCCGTGTTTCAAACCATTGCCATCAAATTTGAGATTTGGCAACAAATTATTATTTCAGAATTTCGTTTTTAATTATACCCTTGCAGGGTATATTAGTTTCAGTCAAAAGTTTGCAACGCAGTGAAGGAGGCATCTCCGACCCTATAAAGTATATATATTCTTGATCAGGATCAACAGCCGAGTTGATCTAGCCATGTCCGTCTGTCCGTCTATCCGTTTCTACGCAAACTAGTCCCTCAGTTTTAAAGCTATCTGAATGAAACTTTGCAGTTAGGCTTCTATATACTCTCACTCGTACATATGTCGGAACGGGCCGGATCGGACGACTATATCATATAGCTGCCATAGGAACAATCGGAAAAATCTACGAAAAAAAATTATAACTTTATCAGTTTTCAACCAATTTTCGCCAAATTTGATATTTGCCCATTTAGTATTATTTTCGAATTTCGGTTTTAATTTCATGAAAATCGGCTGACTATATCCTATAGCTTCCATAGGAACAATCAGGAAAACAAAAGAAAAAACCATAACTTTGTCAGTTTTCAACATAATTTCACCAAATTTGATATTTAGCCATATTTTATTATTCCTGAATTTTAATTTTAATTTCATGAAAATCGGCTGACTATATCCTATAGCTTCCATAGGAACAATCAGGAAAATAAAAAAAACCATAGCTTAGCCGTGATTCAAACCATTGCCATCAAATTTGAGATTTGGCAACAAGTTATTATTTCAGAATTTCGTTTTTAATTATACCCTTGCAGGGTATATTAGTTTCAGTCAAAAGTTTGCAACGCAGTGAAGGAGGCATCTCCGACCCTAAAAAGTATATATATTCTTGATCAGGATCAACAGCCGAGTTGATCTAGCCATGTCCGTCTGTCCGTCTATCCGTTTCTATGCAAACTAGTCCCTCAGTTTTAAAGCTATCTGAATGAAACTTTGCAGTTAGGCTTCTATATACTCTCACTCGTACATATGTCGGAACGGGCCGGATCGGACGACTATATCATATAGCTGCCATAGGAACAACCGGAAAAATCTACGAAAAAAAATTATAACTTTGTCAGTTTTCAACCAATTTTCACCAAATTTGATATTTGCCCATTTAGTATTATTTCCGAATTTCGGTTTTAATTTCATGAAAATCGGCTGACTATATCCTATAGCTTCCATAGGAACAATCAGGAAAATAAAAGAAAAAACCATAACTTTGTCAGTTTTCAACATAATTTCACCAAATTTGATATTTAGCCATATTTTATTATTCCTGAATTTTAATTTTAATTTCATGAAAATCGGCTGACTATATCCTATAGCTTCCATAGGAACAATCAGGAAAATAAAAAAAACCATAGCTTAGCCGTGTTTCAAACCATTGCCATCAAATTTGAGATTTGGCATAAAATTATTATTTCAGAATTTCGTTTTTAATTATACCCTTGCAGGGTATATTAGTTTCAGTCAAAAGTTTGCAACGCAGTGAAGGAAGCATCTCCGAGCCTATAAAGTATATATATTCTTGATCAGGATCAACAGCCGAGTTGATCTAGACATGTCCGTCTGTCCGTCTGTCCGTTTCTATGCAAACTAGTCCCTCAGTTTTAAAGCTATCTGAATGAAACTTTGCAGTTAGGCTTCTATATACTCTCACTCGTACATATGTCGGAACGGGCCGGATCGGACGACTATATCATATAGCTGCCATAGGAACAATCGGAAAAATCTACGAAAAACAAGAAAGGAAGCTAACTTCGGCTCACCGAAGTTTGTATACCCTAGCAGACTTTAAACAAACAATTAAAAACGAAATTCTGAAATAATAATTTGTTGCCAAATCTCAAATTTGATGGCAATGGTTTGAAACACGGCTAAGCTATGGTTTTTTTATTTTCCTGATTGTTCCTATGGAAGCTATAGGATATAGTAAGCCGATTTTCATGAAATTAAAATCGAAATTCAGGAATACTAAAATATGGGTAACTATCAATTTTGGTGAAAATATGTTGAAAACTGACAAAGTTATGGTTTTTTCTTTTATTTTCCTGATTGTTCCTATGGAAGCTATAGGGTATAGTCAACTGATTTTCATGAAATTAAAATCGAAATTCAGGAATACTAAAATATGGGTAACTATCAAATTTGGTGAAAATATGTTGAAAACTGACAAAGTTATGGTTTTTTCTTTTATTTTCCTGATTGTTCCTATGGAAGCTATAGGGTATAGTCAGCTGATTTTCATGAAATTAAAATCGAAATTCAGGAATACTAAAATATGGGTAACTATCAAATTTGGTGAAAATATGTTGAAAACTGAGAAAGTTATGCATTTTTCTTTTATTTTCCTGATTGTTCCTATGGAAGCTATAGGATATAGTCAGCCGATTTTCATGAAATTAAAATCAAAATTCAGGAATAATAAAATATGGCTAAATATCAAATTTGGTGAAAATATGTTGAAAACTGACAAAGTTATGGGTTTTTCTTTTATTTTCCTGATTGTTCCTATGGAAGCTATAGGATATAGTCAGCCGATTTTCATGAAATTAAAATCGAAATTCAGGAATACTAAAATATGGGTAACTATCAATTTTGGTGAAAATATGTTGAAAACTGACAAAGTTATGGGTTTTTCTTTTATTTTCCTGATTGTTCCTATGGAAGCTATAGGATATAGTCAGCCGATTTTCATGAAATTAAAATCGAAATTCAGGAATACTAAAATATGGGTAACTATCAATTTTGGTGAAAATATGTTGAAAACTGACAAAGTTATGGTTTTTTCTTTTATTTTCCTGATTGTTCCTATGGAAGCTATAGGGTATAGTCAGCTGATTTTCATGAAATTAAAATCGAAATTCAGGAATACTAAAATATGGGTAACTATCAAATTTGGTGAAAATATGTTGAAAACTGACAAAGTTATGGTTTTTTCTTTTATTTTCCTGATTGTTCCTATGGAAGCTATAGGGTATAGTCAGCTGATTTTCATGAAATTAAAATCGAAATTCAGGAATACTAAAATATGGGTAACTATCAAATTTGGTGAAAATATGTTGAAAACTGACAAAGTTATGAATTTTTCTTTTATTTTCCTGATTGTTCCTATGGAAGCTATAGGATATAGTCAGCCGATTTTCATGAAATTAAAATCAAAATTCAGGAATAATAAAATATGGCTAAATATCAAATTTGGTGAAAATATGTTGAAAACTGACAAAGTTATGGGTTTTTCTTTTATTTTCCTGATTGTTCCTATGGAAGCTATAGGATATAGTCAGCCGATTTTCATGAAATTAAAACCGAAATTCGGAAATAATACTAAATGGGCAAATATCAAATTTGGTGAAAATTGGTTGAAAACTGACAAAGTTGTGGTTTTTTCTTTTATTTTCATGATTGTTCCTATGGGAGCTATAGGATATAGTCAGCCGATTTTCATGAAATTAAAACCGCAATTCGGAAATAATACTAAATGGGCAAATATCAAATTTGGTGAAAATTGGTTGAAAACTGACAAAGTTATAATTGTTTTTTGAAAATTTTTCGGATCGTTCCTCTGGCAGCTTATGATATAGTGGTCCGATCCGGCCCGTTCCGACATATGTACGAGTGAGAGTATATAGAAGCCTAACTGCAAAGTTTCAATCAGATAGCTTTAAAACTGAGGGACTAGTTTGCGTAGAAACGGACAGACGGACAGACGGACAGACGGACTTCTAACTGAAACTAATATACCCTGCTAGGGTATAAAAATTATAACTTTGTCAGTTTTCAATCAATTTTCACCAAATTGGATATTTGCCCATTTAGTATTATTTCCGAATTTCGGTTTTAATTTCATGAAAATCGGCTGACTATATCCTATAGCTTCCATAGGAACAATCAGGAAAATAAAAGAAAAAACCATAACTTTGTCAGTTTTCAACATAATTTCACCAAATTTGATATTTAGCCATATTTTATTATTCCTGAATTTTAATTTTAATTTCATGAAAATCGGCTGACTATATCCTATAGCTTCCATAGGAACAATCAGGAAAATAAAAAAAACCATAGCTTAGCCGTGTTTCAAACCATTGCCATCAAATTTGAGATTTGGCAACAAATTATTATTTCAGAATTTCGTTTTTAATTATACCCTTGCAGGGTATATTAGTTTCAGTCAAAAGTTTGCAACGCAGTGAAGAAGGCATCTCCGACCCTATAAAGTATATATATTCTTGATCAGGATCAACAGCCGAGTTGATCTAGCCATGTCCGTCTGTCCGTCTATCCGTTTCTACGCAAACTAGTCCCTCAGTTTTAAAGCTATCTGAATGAAACTTTGCAGTTAGGCTTCTATATACTCTCACTCGTACATATGTCGGAACGGGCCGGATCGGACGACTATATCATATAGCTGCCATAGGAACAACCGGAAAAATCTACGAAAAAAAATTATAACTTTATCAGTTTTCAACCAATTTTCGCCAAATTTGATATTTGCCCATTTAGTATTATTTCCGAATTTCGGTTTTAATTTCATGAAAATCGGCTGACTATATCCTATAGCTTCCATAGGAACAATCAGGAAAACAAAAGAAAAAACCATAACTTTGTCAGTTTTCAACATAATTTCACCAAATTTGATATTTAGCCATATTTTATTATTCCTGAATTTTAATTTTAATTTCATGAAAATCGGCTGACTATATCCTATAGCTTCCATAGGAACAATCAGGAAAATAAAAAAAACCATAGCTTAGCCCTGTTTCAAACCATTGCCATCAAATTTGAGATTTGGCAACAAATTATTATTTCAGAATTTCGTTTTTAATTATACCCTTGCAGGGTATATTAGTTTCAGTCAAAAGTTTGCAACGCAGTGAAGGAGGCATCTCCGACCCTATAAAGTATATATATTCTTGATCAGGATCAACAGCCGAGTTGATCTAGCCATGTCCGTCTGTCCGTCTATCCGTTTCTACGCAAACTAGTCCCTCAGTTTTAAAGCTATCTGAATGAAACTTTGCAGTTAGGCTTCTATATACTCTCACTCGTACATATGTCGGAACGGGCCGGATCGGACGACTATATCATATAGCTGCCATAGGAACAATCGGAAAAATCTACGAAAAAAAATTATAACTCTGTCAGTTTTCCACCAATTTTCACCAAATTTGATATTTGCCCATTTAGTACTATTTCCGAATTTCGGTTTTAATTTCATGAAAATCGGCTGACTATATCCTATAGCTTCCATAGGAACAATCAGGAAAATAAAAGAAAAAACCATAACTTTGTCAGTTTTCAACATAATTTCACCAAATTTGATATTTAGCCATATTTTATTATTCCTGAATTTTAATTTTAATTTCATGAAAATCGGCTGACTATATCCTATAGCTTCCATAGGAACAATCAGGAAAATAAAAAAAACCATAGCTTAGCCCTGTTTCAAACCATTGCCTTCAAAATTGAGATTTGGCAACAAATTATTATTTCAGAATTTCGTTTTTAATTATACCCTTGCAGGGTATATTAGTTTCAGTCAAAAGTTTGCAACGCAGTGAAGGAGGCATCTCCGACCCTATAAAGTATATATATTCTTGATCAGGATCAACAGCCGAGTTGATCTAGCCATGTCCGTCTGTCCGTCTATCCGTTTCTACGCAAACTAGTCCCTCAGTTTTAAAGCTATCTGAATGAAACTTTGCAGTTAGGCTTCTATATACTCTCACTCGTACATATGTCGGAACGGGCCGGATCGGACGACTATATCATATAGCTGCCATAGGAACAATCGGAAAAATCTACGAAAAAAAATTATAACTTTATCAGTTTTCAACCAATTTTCGCCAAATTTGATATTTGCCCATTTAGTATTATTTCCGAATTTCGGTTTTAATTTCATGAAAATCGGCTGACTATATCCTATAGCTTCCATAGGAACAATCAGGAAAACAAAAGAAAAAACCATAACTTTGTCAGTTTTCAACATAATTTCACCAAATTTGATATTTAGCCATATTTTATTATTCCTGAATTTTAATTTTAATTTCATGAAAATCGGCTGACTATATCCTATAGCTTCCATAGGAAAAATCAGGAAAATTAAAAAAACCATAGCTTAGCCGTGTTTCAAACCATTGCCATCAAATTTGAGATTTGGCAACAAATTATTATTTCAGAATTGCGTTTTTAATTATACCCTTGCAGGGTATATTAGTTTCAGTCAAAAGTTTGCAACGCAGTGAAGGAGGCATCTCCGACCCTATAAAGTATATATATTCTTGATCAGGATCAACAGCCGAGTTGATCTAGCCATGTCCGTCTGTCCGTCTGTCCGTTTCTACGCAAACTAGTCCCTCAGTTTTAAAGCTATCTGAATGAAACTTTGCAGTTAGGCTTCTATATACTCTCACTCGTACATATGTCGGAACGGGCCGGATCGGACGACTATATCATATAGCTGCCATAGGAACAATCGGAAAAATCTACGAAAAAAAATTATAACTTTGTCAGTTTTCAACCAATTTTTACCAAATTTGATATTTGCCCATTTAGTATTATTTCCGAATTTCGGTTTTAATTTCATGAAAATCGGCTGACTATATCCTATAGCTTCCATAGGAACAATCAGGAAAATAAAAGAAAAAACCATAACTTTGTCAGTTTTCAACATAATTTCACCAAATTTGATATTTAGCCATATTTTATTATTCCTGAATTTTAATTTTAATTTCATGAAAATCGGCTGACTATATCCTATAGCTTCCATAGGAACAATCAGGAAAATAAACAAAACCATAGCTTAGCCCTGTTTCAAACCATTGCCATCAAAATTGAGATTTGGCAACAAATTATTATTTCAGAATTTCGTTTTTAATTATACCCTTGCAGGGTATATTAGTTTCAGTCAAAAGTTTGCAACGCAGTGAAGGAGGCATCTCCGACCCTATAAAGTATATATATTCTTGATCAGGATCAACAGCCGAGTTGATCTAGCCATGTCCGTCTGTCCGTCTGTCCGTTTCTACGCAAACTAGTCCCTCAGTTTTAAAGCTATCTGAATGAAACTTTGCAGTTAGGCTTCTATATACTCTCACTCGTACATATGTCGGAACGGGCCGGATCGGACGACTATATCATATAGCTGCCATAGGAACAATCGGAAAAATCTACGAAAAAAATTATAACTTTGTCAGTTTTCAACCAATTTTCACCAAATTTGATATTTGCCCATTTAGTATTATTTCCGAATTTCGGTTTTAATTTCATGAAAATCGGCTGACTATATCCTATAGCTTCCATAGGAACAATCAGGAAAATAAAAGAAAAAACCATAACTTTGTCAGTTTTCAACATAATTTCACCAAATTTGATATTTAGCCATATTTTATTATTCCTGAATTTTAATTTTAATTTCATGAAAATCGGCTGACTATATCCTATAGCTTCCATAGGAACAATCAGGAAAATAAAAAAAACCATAGCTTAGCCCTGTTTCAAACCATTGCCATCAAATTTGAGATTTGGCAACAAATTATTATTTCAGAATTTCGTTTTTAATTATACCCTTGCAGGGTATATTAGTTTCAGTCAAAAGTTTGCAACGCAGTGAAGGAGGCATCTCCGACCCTATAAAGTATATATATTCTTGATCAGGATCAACAGCCGAGTTGATCTAGCCATGTCCGTCTGTCCGTCTATCCGTTTCTACGCAAACTAGTCCCTCAGTTTTAAAGCTATCTGAATGAAACTTTGCAGTTAGGCTTCTATATACTCTCACTCGTACATATGTCGGAACGGGCCGGATCGGACGACTATATCATATAGCTGCCATAGGAACAATCGGAAAAATCTACGAAAAAAAATTATAACTTTATCAGTTTTCAACCAATTTTCGCCAAATTTGATATTTGCCCATTTAGTATTATTTCCGAATTTCGGTTTTAATTTCATGAAAATCGGCTGACTATATCCTATAGCTTCCATAGGAACAATCAGGAAAACAAAAGAAAAAACCATAACTTTGTCAGTTTTCAACATAATTTCACCAAATTTGATATTTAGCCATATTTTATTATTCCTGAATTTTAATTTTAATTTCATGAAAATCGGCTGACTATATCCTATAGCTTCCATAGGAAAAATCAGGAAAATTAAAAAAACCATAGCTTAGCCGTGTTTCAAACCATTGCCATCAAATTTGAGATTTGGCAACAAATTATTATTTCAGAATTGCGTTTTTAATTATACCCTTGCAGGGTATATTAGTTTCAGTCAAAAGTTTGCAACGCAGTGAAGGAGGCATCTCCGACCCTATAAAGTATATATATTCTTGATCAGGATCAACAGCCGAGTTGATCTAGCCATGTCCGTCTGTCCGTCTGTCCGTTTCTACGCAAACTAGTCCCTCAGTTTTAAAGCTATCTGAATGAAACTTTGCAGTTAGGCTTCTATATACTCTCACTCGTACATATGTCGGAACGGGCCGGATCGGACGACTATATCATATAGCTGCCATAGGAACAATCGGAAAAATCTACGAAAAAAAATTATAACTTTGTCATTTTTCAACCAATTTTTACCAAATTTGATATTTGCCCATTTAGTATTATTTCCGAATTTCGGTTTTAATTTCATGAAAATCGGCTGACTATATCCTATAGCTTCCATAGGAACAATCAGGAAAATAAAAGAAAAAACCATAACTTTGTCAGTTTTCAACATAATTTCACCAAATTTGATATTTAGCCATATTTTATTATTCCTGAATTTTAATTTTAATTTCATGAAAATCGGCTGACTATATCCTATAGCTTCCATAGGAACAATCAGGAAAATAAAAAAAACCATAGCTTAGCCCTGTTTCAAACCATTGCCATCAAAATTGAGATTTGGCAACAAATTATTATTTCAGAATTTCGTTTTTAATTATACCCTTGCAGGGTATATTAGTTTCAGTCAAAAGTTTGCAACGCAGTGAAGGAGGCATCTCCGACCCTATAAAGTATATATATTCTTGATCAGGATCAACAGCCGAGTTGATCTAGCCATGTCCGTCTGTCCGTCTGTCCGTTTCTACGCAAACTAGTCCCTCAGTTTTAAAGCTATCTGAATGAAACTTTGCAGTTAGGCTTCTATATACTCTCACTCGTACATATGTCGGAACGGGCCGGATCGGACGACTATATCATATAGCTGCCATAGGAACAATCGGAAAAATCTACGAAAAAAATTATAACTTTGTCAGTTTTCAACCAATTTTCACCAAATTTGATATTTGCCCATTTAGTATTATTTCCGAATTTCGGGTTTAATTTCATGAAAATCGGCTGACTATATCCTATAGCTTCCATAGGAACAATCAGGAAAATAAAAGAAAAAACCATAACTTTGTCAGTTTTCAACATAATTTCACCAAATTTGATATTTAGCCATATTTTATTATTCCTGAATTTTAATTTTAATTTCATGAAAATCGGCTGACTATATCCTATAGCTTCCATAGGAACAATCAGGAAAATAAAAAAAACCATAGCTTAGCCCTGTTTCAAACCATTGCCTTCAAAATTGAGATTTGGCAACAAATTATTATTTCAGAATTTCGTTTTTAATTATACCCTTGCAGGGTATATTAGTTTCAGTCAAAAGTTTGCAACGCAGTGAAGGAGGCATCTCCGACCCTATAAAGTATATATATTCTTGATCAGGATCAACAGCCGAGTTGATCTAGCCATGTCCGTCTGTCCGTCTGTCCGTCTGTCCGTTTCTACGCAAACTAGTCCCTCAGTTTTAAAGCTATCTGAATGAAACTTTGCAGTTAGGCTTCTATATACTCTCACTCGTACATATGTCGGAACGGGCCGGATCGGACGACTATATCATATAGCTGCCATAGGAACAATCGGAAAAATCTACGAAAAAAAATTATAACTTTGTCAGTTTTCAACCAATTTTCACCAAATTTGATATTTGCCCATTTAGTATTATTTCCGAATTGCGGTTTTAATTTCATGAAAATCGGCTGACTATATCCTATAGCTTCCATAGGAACAATCAGGAAAATAAAAGAAAATACCATAACTTTGTCAGTTTTCAACATAATTTCACCAAATTTGATATTTAGCCATATTTTATTATTCCTGAATTTTGATTTTAATTTCATGAAAATCGGCTGACTATATCCTATAGCTTCCATAGGAACAATCAGGAAAATAAAAAAAACCATAGCTTAGCCGTGTTTCAAACCATTGCCATCAAATTTGAGATTTGGCAACAAATTATTATTTCAGAATTTCGTTTTTAATTTTTTGTTTAAGCTCTGCAAGGGTATACAAACTTCGGTGAGCCGAAGTTAGCTTCCTTTCTTGTTTTACTTAGCTTACCCAGTAAAGTATGAACATTTTGGTATAGAATTGATAAGTATTACTTTTTTAAATTTTGAAGGAGTTGAGTAAGAATTTAGAGATAAAGTTATTATGTGCTTGTAGCTTATATCTTAGGTAAATTCCTATGTGGATAGATTTGCAGCATGTTTGTTTTGGCTCTGTCCTTGTTGCTGTGAGTCCAGCATCGTAATAAATTTTTAATGGGGGGACGATTTCAGTCAGAGAGCTTAGATTTGGATGAACCCTCCACAAGGCTCCAAGTTCTGTGTGACGTTAGGCTGTAAAGGTGATCGGTAGTTTCAGGGCCTGCTCTGATAAAAGATTCGATTCAATCAATTAGATTTGGGGTCTACTAGACAATAGGGAGTCACGGGGCGTGGTCCCCAGTACGTATGCTTCAGAGTTTCTAAAGCGAGGTGGGGAGTACACAGCGGCCCATGGCGTACTCCCTTATCGATTCGTTCTCCCGTTGTCGCATTTGTGAGATTTATATTTCTAGTTGTTCCTCATATCTCGGGGGCAGGAAGTATTCCAGTAATTCCTCTCTTAGTTGTTCCCACGAGTTGATGTCTGTTGGTGTCGTGTTCGACCAATCGGGAGCGATTTCTTCCAGGATTCGATCTTTCTCTTCGTAGCGGACGGTCGTGTTTTTGTTTTGCGCTCCGACTTTTGTGTTAATTTAACTTCAAACCACCGGGGTTTTATTTAAATTTATCACCTAAACATTCATAATTCTATACCGTTTCGCTAACGCGCGTGCATGCACTTTTCTGTGTAATTAATTTGTATTAATAATCACTTTTTAGTTTTGTGCTAAGACGGTTATCTTTTTCCTCTTTCTTCTTTATCCCGTTTTATTTTTCTCTCCCCCGCTTGAGTCGTCGGTTGCTGTTAGCTGCATATAAGTGGTTCACAGCTCTCATCGCTCTTGTGATTTCTACTGCTCATACTCTAACTCTTGCGCTCTTTCTGTTCTCTCTTTATCTCTTTGTGTTTTTGGCACTGATAGTGTGCACAGTGATTCTAGGGTCTGTGAAAATGTCTCTAAATATTGTCTGCAATATAAAAAACTGTAAAAAAAATGTTTTGGCAGACCAGCCCGGTATCCATTGCTGGCTTTGCGATGTAGTAGTGCATGCTAAGTGCATCGAAATGACAGGTCGCATAGCTGACGCAGTGTCCAGCAGAAAGGGCCTGCGTTATTGTTGTAAGGCCTGTCGACCGGTTGAGAAGGAGATATCATCCTTCATGCGTCAGACCAGGAGTGCATTTTCTGAGATCATGGCCACTTTTCGCAAAGCGAATAACCTGTTCTCCGCGCTTGACGCTCAAACGAAACGCAAAAAATCTGCTGCTGGTCGGCTGCTACTGTATGAGACACAGCATCCGATTTCCTGCCACTTTCCTGCGCCTCAGCTCCTGGTCCCCGCTCCTATGGTGCTGAGATCAGGAACGAGGAAAGATTCGGTAACCGAATCGGACGCTGGTGTATCGGCAGCCGCTCAGCCAGCAATTTCCCCGTCGTCTGCTGTGTCCGCTGCGGAGCCTAAATCTTTGGCTCCGCAAATCACCGTAGAAAAAGCTACCCAGGGTCCAACAATGCCCGGAATACCGGCCGTGGTTGGTAACAATTCGTTACGTAAGCCCCATACAGCAGTCCCACCTTCGAAAACAATATTTGTTTCGAGGCTTGCCCCTGATCTCGCATCGGAAGATGTTCTAGCCTATACATATATAAGGCAAAACCCAAGCCGGTAATATCAAGGTGGAAAAACTCAAATTTTTGTATGCCAGAGACATTACGTCATTCAAGATAAATGTCTCATTCCAGCTCTTTGACACAATTTGCTCGTGTGACTTGTGGCCCGAGTACGTTATAGTCAAGGAGTACGAGGCTCGAAATAAGAGAACACGGGAGTACAACTGCCCAGGTCGTCACAATACTCAGTAAGCGCTGTACCTTCTGTCCCAAAAAACTAACCTCTTCCTTACAACTTTCCTATCAGAATACTAGGGGCTTACGTAGTAAGCTCTCTAAATTGTATTCGGATAGCCTTTCTTTTGTATCCCAGGTGATTGTATTTACTGAAACCTGGCTGAAGCCGGAGATCCTCTGCTCCGAAATTCTTCCAAGTAAGTACACAGTTTACAGATTAGACCGTCTTCTCTAGCGTGGTGGCGGAGTTTTAATGGCCGTTCACTCCTGCCTCATCTCGGAACGAATGGTATCTAATGACTTTTTGGACATCGAATTTATCTGCGTAAAGCTATCTGTTACAGGTAGTTGCATTTTTGTAACCTGCTCTTACATTCCTCCATCTTCGAAAGAGCCAACTTATTGGAAACACCTTTCGGTAATTCAGGCAGTTTCCAATAGGCTTTCTGATAGGGACCAATTAGTGACTTTGGGTGACTTCAACATACCTGGAGCTCACTGGTTTTCTGATGGTGGGTCAAATGTCTTTCATACAGAGGCGCAGCATGATCTTTTAAATGGCTTGCTTGATTTATCATTATCTCAAGTTAACCATGTCTTTAATTTTCACCAAATTTGATATTTGCCCATTTAGTACTATTTCCGAATTTCGGTTTTAATTTCATGAAAATCGGCTGACTATATCCTATAGCTTCCATAGGAACAATCAGGAAAATAAAAGAAAAAACCATAACTTTGTCAGTTTTCAACATAATTTCACCAAATTTGATATTTAGCCATATTTTATTATTCCTGAATTTTAATTTTAATTTCATGAAAATCGGCTGACTATATCCTATAGCTTCCATAGGAACAATCAGGAAAATAAAAAAAACCATAGCTTAGCCCTGTTTCAAACCATTGCCATCAAATTTGAGATTTGGCAACAAATTATTATTTCAGAATTTCGTTTTTAATTATACCCTTGCAGGGTATATTAGTTTCAGTCAAAAGTTTGCAACGCAGTGAAGGAGGCATCTCCGACCCTATAAAGTATATATATTCTTGATCAGGATCAACAGCCGAGTTGATCTAGCCATGTCCGTCTGTCCGTCTATCCGTTTCTACGCAAACTAGTCCCTCAGTTTTAAAGCTATCTGAATGAAACTTTGCAGTTAGGCTTCTATATACTCTCACTCGTACATATGTCGGAACGGGCCGGATCGGACGACTATATCATATAGCTGCCATAGGAACAATCGGAAAAATCTACGAAAAAAAATTATAACTTTATCAGTTTTCAACCAATTTTCGCCAAATTTGATATTTGCCCATTTAGTATTATTTCCGAATTTCGGTTTTAATTTCATGAAAATCGGCTGACTATATCCTATAGCTTCCATAGGAACAATCAGGAAAACAAAAGAAAAAACCATAACTTTGTCAGTTTTCAACATAATTTCACCAAATTTGATATTTAGCCATATTTTATTATTCCTGAATTTTAATTTTAATTTCATGAAAATCGGCTGACTATATCCTATAGCTTCCATAGGAAAAATCAGGAAAATTAAAAAAACCATAGCTTAGCCGTGTTTCAAACCATTGCCATCAAATTTGAGATTTGGCAACAAATTATTATTTCAGAATTGCGTTTTTAATTATACCCTTGCAGGGTATATTAGTTTCAGTCAAAAGTTTGCAACGCAGTGAAGGAGGCATCTCCGACCCTATAAAGTATATATATTCTTGATCAGGATCAACAGCCGAGTTGATCTAGCCATGTCCGTCTGTCCGTCTGTCCGTTTCTACGCAAACTAGTCCCTCAGTTTTAAAGCTATCTGAATGAAACTTTGCAGTTAGGCTTCTATATACTCTCACTCGTACATATGTCGGAACGGGCCGGATCGGACGACTATATCATATAGCTGCCATAGGAACAATCGGAAAAATCTACGAAAAAAAATTATAACTTTGTCAGTTTTCAACCAATTTTTACCAAATTTGATATTTGCCCATTTAGTATTATTTCCGAATTTCGGTTTTAATTTCATGAAAATCGGCTGACTATATCCTATAGCTTCCATAGGAACAATCAGGAAAATAAAAGAAAAAACCATAACTTTGTCAGTTTTCAACATAATTTCACCAAATTTGATATTTAGCCATATTTTATTATTCCTGAATTTTAATTTTAATTTCATGAAAATCGGCTGACTATATCCTATAGCTTACATAGGAACAATCAGGAAAATAAAAAAAACCATAGCTTAGCCCTGTTTCAAACCATTGCCATCAAAATTGAGATTTGGCAACAAATTATTATTTCAGAATTTCGTTTTTAATTATACCCTTGCAGGGTATATTAGTTTCAGTCAAAAGTTTGCAACGCAGTGAAGGAGGCATCTCCGACCCTATAAAGTATATATATTCTTGATCAGGATCAACAGCCGAGTTGATCTAGCCATGTCCGTCTGTCCGTCTGTCCGTTTCTACGCAAACTAGTCCCTCAGTTTTAAAGCTATCTGAATGAAACTTTGCAGTTAGGCTTCTATATACTCTCACTCGTACATATGTCGGAACGGGCCGGATCGGACGACTATATCATATAGCTGCCATAGGAACAATCGGAAAAATCTACGAAAAAAAATTATAACTTTGTCAGTTTTCAACCAATTTTCACCAAATTTGATATTTGCCCATTTAGTATTATTTCCGAATTTCGGTTTTAATTTCATGAAAATCGGCTGACTATATCCTATAGCTTCCATAGGAACAATCAGGAAAATAAAAGAAAAAACCATAACTTTGTCAGTTTTCAACATAATTTCACCAAATTTGATATTTAGCCATATTTTATTATTCCTGAATTTTAATTTTAATTTCATGAAAATCGGCTGACTATATCCTATAGCTTCCATAGGAACAATCAGGAAAATAAAAAAAACCATAGCTTAGCCCTGTTTCAAACCATTGCCATCAAAATTGAGATTTGGCAACAAATTATTATTTCAGAATTTCGTTTTTAATTATACCCTTGCAGGGTATATTAGTTTCAGTCAAAAGTTTGCAACGCAGTGAAGGAGGCATCTCCGACCCTATAAAGTATATATATTCTTGATCAGGATCAACAGCCGAGTTGATCTAGCCATGTCCGTCTGTCCGTCTGTCCGTCTGTCCGTTTCTACGCAAACTAGTCCCTCAGTTTTAAAGCTATCTGAATGAAACTTTGCAGTTAGGCTTCTATATACTCTCACTCGTACATATGTCGGAACGGGCCGGATCGGACGACTATATCATATAGCTGCCATAGGAACAATCGGAAAAATCTACGAAAAAAAATTATAACTTTGTCAGTTTTCAACCAATTTTCACCAAATTTGATATTTGCCCATTTAGTATTATTTCCGAATTTCGGTTTTAATTTCATGAAAATCGGCTGACTATATCCTATAGCTTCCATAGGAACAATCAGGAAAATAAAAGAAAATACCATAACTTTGTCAGTTTTCAACATAATTTCACCAAATTTGATATTTAGCCATATTTTATTATTCCTGAATTTTGATTTTAATTTCATGAAAATCGGCTGACTATATCCTATAGCTTCCATAGGAACAATCAGGAAAATAAAAAAAACCATAGCTTAGCCGTGTTTCAAACCATTGCCATCAAATTTGAGATTTGGCAACAAATTATTATTTCAGAATTTCGTTTTTAATTTTTTGTTTAAGCTCTGCAAGGGTATACAAACTTCGGTGAGCCGAAGTTAGCTTCCTTTCTTGTTTTACTTAGCTTACCCAGTAAAGTATGAACATTTTGGTATAGAATTGATAAGTATTACTTTTTTAAATTTTGAAGGAGTTGAGTAAGAATTTAGAGATAAAGTTATTATGTGCTTGTAGCTTATATCTTAGGTAAATTCCTATGTGGATAGATTTGCAGCATGTTTGTTTTGGCTCTGTCCTTGTTGCTGTGAGTCCAGCATCGTAATAAATTTTTAATGGGGGGACGATTTCAGTCAGAGAGCTTAGATTTGGATGAACCCTCCACAAGGCTCCAAGTTCTGTGTGACGTTAGGCTGTAAAGGTGATCGGTAGTTTCAGGGCCTGCTCTGATAAAAGATTCGATTCAATCAATTAGATTTGGGGTCTACTAGACAATAGGGAGTCACGGGGCGTGGTCCCCAGTACGTATGCTTCAGAGTTTCTAAAGCGAGGTGGGGAGTACACAGCGGCCCATGGCGTACTCCCTTATCGATTCGTTCTCCCGTTGTCGCATTTGTGAGATTTATATTTCTAGTTGTTCCTCATATCTCGGGGGCAGGAAGTATTCCAGTAATTCCTCTCTTAGTTGTTCCCACGAGTTGATGTCTGTTGGTGTCGTGTTCGACCAATCGGGAGCGATTTCTTCCAGGATTCGATCTTTCTCTTCGTAGCGGACGGTCGTGTTTTTGTTTTGCGCTCCGACTTTTGTGTTAATTTAACTTCAAACCACCGGGGTTTTATTTAAATTTATCACCTAAACATTCATAATTCTATACCGTTTCGCTAACGCGCGTGCATGCACTTTTCTGTGTAATTAATTTGTATTAATAATCACTTTTTAGTTTTGTGCTAAGACGGTTATCTTTTTCCTCTTTCTTCCTTATCCCGTTTTATTTTTCTCTCCCCCGCTTGAGTCGTCGGTTGCTGTTAGCTGCATATAAGTGGTTCACAGCTCTCATCGCTCTTGTGATTTCTACTGCTCATACTCTAACTCTTGCGCTCTTTCTGTTCTCTCTTTATCTCTTTGTGTTTTTGGCACTGATAGTGTGCACAGTGATTCTAGGGTCTGTGAAAATGTCTCTAAATATTGTCTGCAATATAAAAAACTGTAAAAAAAATGTTTTGGCAGACCAGCCCGGTATCCATTGCTGGCTTTGCGATGTAGTAGTGCATGCTAAGTGCATCGAAATGACAGGTCGCATAGCTGACGCAGTGTCCAGCAGAAAGGGCCTGCGTTATTGTTGTAAGGCCTGTCGACCGGTTGAGAAGGAGATATCATCCTTCATGCGTCAGACCAGGAGTGCATTTTCTGAGATCATGGCCACTTTTCGCAAAGCGAATGACCTGTTCTCCGCGCTTGACGCTCAAACGAAACGCAAAAAATCTGCTGCTGGTCGGCTGCTACTGTATGAGACACAGCATCCGATTTCCTGCCACTTTCCTGCGCCTCAGCTCCTGGTCCCCGCTCCTATGGTGCTGAGATCAGGAACGAGGAAAGATTCGGTAACCGAATCGGACGCTGGTGTATCGGCAGCCGCTCAGCCAGCAATTTCCCCGTCGTCTGCTGTGTCCGCTGCGGAGCCTAAATCTTTGGCTCCGCAAATCACCGTAGAAAAAGCTACCCAGGGTCCAACAATGCCCGGAATACCGGCCGTGGTTGGTAACAATTCGTTACGTAAGCCCCATACAGCAGTCCCACCTTCGAAAACAATATTTGTTTCGAGGCTTGCCCCTGATCTCGCATCGGAAGATGTTCTAGCCTATACATATATAAGGCAAAACCCAAGCCGGTAATATCAAGGTGGAAAAACTCAAATTTTTGTATGCCAGAGACATTTCGTCATTCAAGATAAATGTCTCATTCCAGCTCTTTGACACAATTTGCTCGTGTGACTTGTGGCCCGAGTACGTTATAGTCAAGGAGTACGAGGCTCGAAATAAGAGAACACGGGAGTACAACTGCCCAGGTCGTCACAATACTCAGTAAGCGCTGTACCTTCTGTCCCAAAAAACTAACCTCTTCCTTACAACTTTCCTATCAGAATACTAGGGGCTTACGTAGTAAGCTCTCTAAATTGTATTCGGATAGCCTTTCTTTTGTATCCCAGGTGATTGTATTTACTGAAACCTGGCTGAAGCCGGAGATCCTCTGCTCCGAAATTCTTCCAAGTAAGTACACAGTTTACAGATTAGACCGTCTTCTCTAGCGTGGTGGCGGAGTTTTAATGGCCGTTCACTCCTGCCTCATCTCGGAACGAATGGTATCTAATGACTTTTTGGACATCGAATTTATCTGCGTAAAGCTATCTGTTACAGGTAGTTGCATTTTTGTAACCTGCTCTTACATTCCTCCATCTTCGAAAGAGCCAACTTATTGGAAACACCTTTCGGTAATTCAGGCAGTTTCCAATAGGCTTTCTGATAGGGACCAATTAGTGACTTTGGGTGACTTCAACATACCTGGAGCTCACTGGTCTTCTGATGGTGGGTCAAATGTCTTTCATACAGAGGCGCAGCATGATCTTTTAAATGGCTTGCTTGATTTATCATTATCTCAAGTTAACCATGTCTTTAATTTTTTAAATCGCTTACTGGATCTATGCTTTGTCTCCGATCCTGCAGGTTTAAACCTTATTAGAGTTCCTCCAATGACGCAACCTGAAGATCCTAATCATCCTACTTTTTATGTGACTATCGACACTGGGACAGTTTTAGCAACCACATCTGGTAGTAGTTTAAACAGAGTCCGCTGTTTCCGTAAGGCTAACTATCAGAGGCTAAACACTTTAATAGCTGAATTTGATTGGTCTAATCTTTACATGAGTTCTGACGTGACAACAGCCGTTGATATCTTTTATAATAAACACCCTTTGGCTTACCAAAGAGCTGACACGTTTAAAAAACGTAAAATCTAGGCTTTATAATAAATATAAACTCACTGGTTCAAGAACGGCTTTCTCATCTTACCTTAGTGCTCGATCTACTTAGCTTTACCCTGCTTAACGCTCAGTGTTACAAAAAATATTTGACTCGTTCCAAGGTCCAGTTCACGCAGGACCCTAAACAGTTTTATAACTTTGTTAACTCTAAACGTAAACCCACGTTGTACCCTCCCTCACTGTCATTTAACAATACCACTGTAAATTCTGATCAAGAAATAGCCAATCTCTTCGCTGAGTTTTTTAAAACTAAATTTTCTCCCTCGACATGTTCATATTGTACATTTTCTCCAGCTATACCCAGTTCGTACTTAATCTTCAGTCCTATTTTAAACGAAAGCTCACTTATTCATGATCTTAAACGAGTTAAGCCAGTATATTCGCCAGGTCCCAATGGAATACCAGGCTCTGTGCTTAAGTATTGCTCCGAGGCGCTGTGTAACCCCCTTCTTAAATTGTTTACCTTATCTTTAGAATCCTCAGAATTTCCCCTTATTTGGAGGGAATCATTTGTTATTCCTCTCCACAAAAATGGTAGCAAATCGGAGGCCAGTAACTATATGGGTATCTCTAAGTTATCGGCAATCCCCAAACTTTTCGAGAATGTAATCACTCCTCACTTGCAACATCTTTGCAGATCCGTAATTTCTCCATGTCAGTATGGTTTTATGAGGCGAAAATCAACCACGACCAATCTTCTGGAACTAACGTCTTTCGTTATTAGGGCTTTCAACAAAACTCTTAAACCGATGTTATTTACACGGACTTTAGTAAAGCATCAGACTCGGTTAATCATTCTCTTTTGGTTAGGAAACTTGATTCAATGGGGTTTCCTAGTGATCTTCTGAAGTGGATTCGAGTTATCTAAGTGAGAGGACCCAAAAGGTTCTGTTCAGAAACGTTCTATCCACTAGCCTCAGTGTCACTTCTGGCGTCACACAGGGTAGCCACCTTGGACCTCTGCTATTCACATTGTTTATCAATGACTTGCCGCTGGTTCTAACTAAATCCAGAGTACTCATGTATGCGGATGACGTTAAACTTTGCTGGCAGTATAGGGACAGTTCATGCCAATCAGACCTACAATCGGATCTTGACAACTTCCAAGCATGGTGTCATGCTAACGATTTACATCTCAACAACTCTAAATGCAAACTGATGACATTTTCACTCCCCAGCTTGCCACTTATATGCTTAACGATTGCTCTTTGGAAAGAATTTCTATTGTCGATGATCTGGGTGTCCGCCTAGATCCTAAACTTTCGGCCGTCAGTCTATAGGGCACACAGGGGGATCAACAGATGACTGTGTCATCTGCCGTAACTATGTGCACCATCTCCAAGCGAGGGCGGCTGGAAGCAGGTCCTTGGTTTGGGCCTAGTCGGGCCCCGACCGAGTACGCTGACTAATGGTAGTCGGGCGGACCTGGACATGTCTTTAAATTGTCTTCCCTTCAAGTCAGGAGTGTTACGCGGCCCGTGCGCTCTGACTTCCAAATTCGCAGCTGAGGGGTTAATCCAGCTGTGTTCACACGGAGCCTTCCTAGGGCCGGGCAACCCTAGGTCGTAAGATGCCTTACCGCAGCTTTGCGGCGAAGTTGCGGTCGACCCTCCCACACGCCCCAGCCCCCTTAGGCCCGCTTGCCTAGCCGAGCAAAGCGGTTGATCATGAATTGACATGAATAACCAACGCCGAGCTTCGGACCTCCCGGGAGAGGAAAAATCCCACAAAAAGTCAATGATGGACGAGGAGGAGACACTGAGGCTGAGTCTGGTCTCAGGGTCTCACCAGGAATCGGGGACCGACGAAGAAAGACCGTCGGTGTCTAGTCAAGACACC
The DNA here is from genome assembly GCA_035045905.1 of Drosophila anomelani. Lineage (NCBI taxonomy): Eukaryota > Metazoa > Arthropoda > Insecta > Diptera > Drosophilidae > Drosophila > Drosophila anomelani. Next base: position 152,128 of record JAWNOO010000112.1, read on the forward strand.
ACGACTCAGTCGAGATCCGATGGGAGAGCAAGTAGCACTCCCCAATCAGACCACAACAGTGGGCCCAATAAAGGCACCACTAGAGAGATGAGCAAGATGACTCATCATCAAAGACGGGCGATGGTCGGTAGAGCCCGATTCATTCTACGCAAGATAGCCAAGAACGAGGCTGAGGGCAAGATCGACCCCCGTGATGCAGCAGACAAAGCCAAATTCCTTGCGGAGATCGCGGAATTTGAGAGCTACAAGGCAGAAAACACCGTGGCAGTCCAGCCTTCCCAGGCAAAGCGCAATCGTTCGCAAGATGAGAGCGAGAGTGCACCTAAGAGGGCGAAGGACCCGCAGGGTAAGCCGAGAGTGACTAGCTTCGTCAGCAAGGCGAAGAAGTTCAGCGAGGTGGTCAGAGACAGTCTGGCTATGGCTCTGGTGGATGAGAACCACGACGACGGACGCCTGCTGTCGGAGAAGTGGGAGGTGATCGAGGCCAAGTTAGCCGACATGATAACTGACAGAGTGGTCAGCATGCCGGCCGGCCCCATCCCCTCCTTCGACTCCTCGGACGTGGTCAGGGGGCACCGATTTATCAGGTGCGACGATGGGTTCTCCAGGAACTTCATGGCGGAGTGCGTGGCTAAGATTAGCAATGCTTGGGCTGGCCTTAAGATTAGGCTAGTCCACGCCAGGGAGATCCCCAGGAGACCCAGAGCTCGCATCTGGTTACCGAAGGGGCAAACTGACCATGCAAAGGTGATCGCTGCTCTGAAGGCTCAGAACCCGGATGTCCAGATGGCGGACTAGACCATCCTCAAGGCAGAGAAGGAGATGAAGACGAGCCAGCCTTTCCTCCTGCTCATAAACCAACGCTGCCTGCCGCAACTAGAGGCCGCAGACCACAAAGTCAGGTAGGGCATAAGGAAGGCAAAGATCAGGGTCTTCCTTGCCGAGCTAGACGAGCTACTGGAGGAGGTCGATGACACCAACAAGCTGTTGGACGATATAATCATCGACGATAAGACCCCCGACACAACACCAAGTACGATCGATGTCGAGCATAGTGCAGATTAACTTGAAGCGCAGCACGCACGCTTCAAGCAATCCCACGATCCTTCTAAGGGAGAGGGATATCGACATCGGCCTGATACAGGAGCCTTGGACCAGGGACGAGGAAGTCACTGGTCTTAGGATCCCCCGATACACACTACTGTGCACCAACTCGAATGGTAGGCCGAGAGCATACATAGTAATAAAAAACCACTTTAATGTTTTTCTCTTTCCCGATCTGAGCACACCTGACCTAGCAGTGGCCAGATTCGTGACGGTGGAGCCGGTGGTCAAGCTGCTGCAAAGGGCTGAAGACACTAAGACAACCCTAGTGCTAGGATGCGATGCCAATGCAAGGCACACGCTCTGGGGAAGCTCGGAAACAATTGAAAGAGGTGAGTCACTTTTTGATAACATTATTTGTCGCAACGTTACAATATGTAACAGAGGTAAGACGCCGACATTCATTTTTCCCAGCACAGGTAATTTCCAGGGCTGGGAAGAGGTGCTAGACATCACCTTAAAAATTGAATTGAAGGTAGAGAACTGGAGAGTATCGACCCAGCACTCCTTCTCCGACCATAGATTTTTTTTTCGATCTAGCGGTACAGGTTTGCAATCAGGTACCAAAAAGAATCCCACGTAAAGCAGATTGGGGCAGTGATATTGTCGAAAGTTGGCAGCAGGAGAATAAAGGTACAATCCTCCCCTGAGGCCCTCGACAAGGAAGTAGAGGACCTCACCAACATACTGAACAATGCCTTCCAAGAGACTTGTAAGATCACATTCGCGAGGAAGAAGTATCCAACATGGTGGACGAAAGAGCTCAGCGATCTCAGGAGAAGGGCGCGGAAGTCCTTCAATACCAGCTATGGTACAAAGGAATGGGAACCATACAAGGAGGCGCAGAAAGCGTACAAGAAACCTTTTTACGAGGCCGAAAAGGACTCAAGGCAGAGCTACTGCGAGTCACTGGAAGGCGTAAAAGATACTACGAGACTAAGCAAGATTCTCGCCAAAGGACACACAAGCCCCACACTGATTAACAGGGCAGACGGCACGGCAACAACTCGCTGGAGTTACTAGTTGACATCCACTTTCCAGGAAACTTGCAAGAGATCAGGGAACCCGAAGGGGGAAGAACCTCACAGATAGAAACGTCAACGAAGCACATCATTACCACTGAGAAGATCCGGTGGACAATAGATTCCTTCGAAAGGTACAAAAGCCCGGGCCCAGACGGCATAATACCGGCAATGCTACAGACAGCCAAAGACAGCATCTGTAGATGGCTGAAAGCCATATACAAGGCTTGCATAACACTGACGTATATTCCACTCCAGTGGAGGAAAGCGAAAGTCGTTTTTATACCTAAACCAGGAAGAAGGGGTCATATCCTAGCAAAGGATTACAGGCCGATTAGCCTTACCTCCTTCATCCTGAAGACACTAGAAAGACTCCTGGATGTTCACATCCGAGAGAAACTGGAGAAAGATGGCTTCTCGGATGCACAGCACGCATACCGGAAAGGCAGGTCGACAGAAACTGCACTACATGTAGTAGTGGGTTACGTCGAAAAGGCATTACGATATAAACAGTATACAATGGCCGCCTTCCTAGACATAGAAGGCGCGTTTAACAATTTAAACGCCGATTCCATCCTGAGCTCATCATGTTAGGCATTGAGGAAGGCATCAGAGAGTGGATAGGGGTTATGCTGACGAGTAGGTTGATCACTGCTGAACTGAGTGGGACTCACCTCACGCGAGCAGTGAAGAGAGGCACACCTCAGGGCGGAGTACTGTCACCTCTACTCTGGCTAATAAATATGAACACCATATTGGAAGAGCTCAATATGGGAGGCATCAAAGCAGTGGCCTACGCAGACGACGTAGTACTGCTAGTATCAGGACCCTTTCCTGACGTTATCAGTGGCATAATGACAGGCGCGTTAGGGCACCTAAACATTTGGGCTAAAACCTGCGGACTAGGCATTAACCCAACAAAGACAGAACTAATGCTCTTCACCAGAAGAACTAAGGTTCCAGCCTTCAACATGCCCAGTATAGGCGGCACGAAACTAACATTATCGAGTCAGGCAAAGTATCTAGGAGTGATACTAGATCCAAAACTGACATGAAAAAAGAACGTTGCAGAAAGAGTCAGAAAAGCAAGCATTGCTTTCTACTCCTGCAGGAAAATTTTTGGGAACAACTGGGGGTTGCATCCAAAGATTATTATATGGCTCTACACAGCGGTAGTAAGGCCAATTCTGACATATGGGGCCCCGGTATGGTGGCCAGTACTAACCAGAGCCTACAACATAGCGAAGCTCACTAGAATACAGCGAGCAGCATGCGCAGGAGCCACAGGAGCGTTACGCTCACGCCCCGTGGCTGCTCTAAATGCCATCCTCAACATAATGCCGATAGAACTGTTCGTTAAGGACACTGCCGCGCAGAGTGCAGTAAGACTGAAGGCAAGCTACTGCTGGAAGGAACACGGCACAGGTCACGGTAGGATACTTGAGAGCATTAGAATGGACACAAACGTAAGAATGGACTACATGACGACGGACATGCACTTCGGAAATGGTTTCACAACCTCGTACCCAACGAGGGAAGAGTAACCGTAGAGAACGAGGTATCCCCCTACACCGATGGCTCTAAGATGAGCTGTGGAGTAGGGGCTGGGATCTTCGCCGAACACTGGGGGATTGAAGAGACCTTTAGTCTCTCAGACTCGGCGACGGTCTTCCAGGCTGAACTACTCGCCATAAGGGAAGCAGCTAAACTTTCATTAAGACAAGGACTCAGCGAAACCACCATACGGATCTACTCGGACAGCCAGGCGGCTATTCCGTGAAAACCACGTCAAAGCTTGTGGCTGAATGCAAGGTAGCCCTAAATAATCTTGCACACGAAAAGACGGTTTAAGTAACCTGGGTGCCAGGACACAACGACATCTGAAGAATTTTGGAGCCCGACAGTTGAAGTCACTGGACAGTGTAGGAGAGCTGAAGTTGTCGGCAATCCTAAACTTCCTCACTGAATCGGGATGGTACTAGCGCGACAACGAACAGTGAACAGGGGGAGTGGATAAAAAAAAAACCTAGCTCCAGGCCCCAGAGGCCTCACCACTTATACCTACCTACCTTTATTTAGATTGATTTGCTCAAATAAAAGTATTTTGCAAAATCTAAAAAAATATTTTACCAAAATTTTTCTTAAAAATTCCTATTTTCTTTATTTTTTGATCATTTTTCTAAGATTTAGACTAACAATAAACCTATATTGGGGGAATTACTAAAAGCTCAAGCATTTTTGGACTATAAACATTTGATTCCGCATCCTTTCGCGTCTTAAAATCATTCAAAACAAAAAAAATCACGATTTTAACGCTGCAAATGCCTTGCGCGCTACGGGTACCCGTGAAGCGTTTTCACCCATATTTCGCGTTTGAGTTGTTTCACTAAATTTGCTCTCAAAGGAGGAGTCGCAGCTAGACGCAGACTTTCTAAACGGCTTCTGGTTCAGGAAAATTATACGCAACAGACCTATATGTTGCAGTTGAGTGCTCCGTGGTGCCCTAGAAGTTCTAAACTACTTTAGGTAGAAAATGGTGTTAAAAATTGACACCTGGCAGGTAACGATTTACCTGTACAAGCCAAACCCAAACTGCAATTTTTTTTTGTTTAATTAACAGTTTATGAATGTATTTATTATAACCCGGAAGTCAACCAATTGCACTTTTTGATTTAGGTGTTGCAAAAACGGAAATATTTTTCAACTTTGAATACTCATAACTTGTTTTTGCAACGGTCTGAAAATTATATATATATACTTAATATACTTCATCGACAGAGAATTTTCCGACGATTTCAAATCCGCTGACAAAACAATTTTCAGACCGTTGCCAAAACAAGTTATGAGTATTCAAAGTATTGTTTTTGCGACTATGACTTTTTGATTTTCGGAACTCTATTTGTTCGACAGGCGCCACTGCGCGTCATTAGCATTCCACATGACTATACATACGAAGATTGGACATTGATTATTTAGACTGTTGTGATATAAGCAACTAAATCATTATATTCTAGTTCTGGACAAGTGTGGTCGCTTTTAGGAATGACATGAGTTTCATCATACATTGTTGCATGGTTCCCAAGAGACCTGCTGAGCGATTTCTGAATTTAATAGGAGTGGATTTTCCCTAGAAAAATCGTCTTTTAAGATTTTGTGCATTCTTAAATTTAATTCTTAACATAAGTCCAAAAATTCTATATATACGATTTTTTTTTTGTGTTTATTCAAGGTCAAAAGAACCTAGATTTAAGATTTTCCACGTTCTTTAAAAGAAAGCTTTAAAGAATACCAAATATTCATTTTTATATGATCTCTAGTTTACAGTGAAATTCTGCGTGCTTCGCTAACAGGAAGATTTTCCTCTCGGAATATTTTCTTACTACGAAGTCCGGCAATGAAATAGCATTATGCATATATGTGCATATCGGCGTCGTTGTGTAAGCGGCTGGTCTGAGAAAGAGTCCCAGGTTCAAACCCCAGTCCAGCGGAAAAATATAAAATAAAGATTAAAATAAATTCAATTGAAATATAAATCTATATATATATAAATGGAAACAAAAAATGTGCGCAATCGCATAACAAGCATAGTGCTGAAACAATGTAAAATAATTATTTGGGATGAACGTACTATGGCACATACACATTCACTTGAGTTATTGGTAATGTTAAAAAAGTACAACTAACAGAGCTTGCAAATAACTGTCGACAGTTTCTCGTTGTCTGCAAATAAATGTCTCTCTCTTTCTTTTTACGAAAAGACTCAAACAGCAGCCGTTTCATGGGTTCTTGAATGTGCTCGCTCGCGCTAACAGCGAAACATTTTTTTTCTATTCTGTTTTTTTTTTCTGTTGTACCCAGCCTTTTTGAGTTAAGCTAAAATTCTTTTGCGTACGTATTGGTATACATTCACACGCATAGGCAAGCAAATCGTTAAACGTTTAATTGCGGTCGTGAATTGAGTGTGCTAAGTTGCAAAATAATAGTTGTGGTAAAATGGGATGTTTCGTTCGTTTTACAGACAAATATAATAATTTCAACAACAAAGAAAGTTAATGGGAAGAACGTTTCAATTGAGTTTTTCGGTAAATCTGTGTTTTGCCTTCTCTTTTTGTGCGAGCCTTTCTCGTTCTCGCTCTTTACGCACTGCCCATTGAACCACCGAAAAAAAAATCAACGAAAAGCGCTCAACAGAAAAATGAAATGAAGACAGCAGAGGTCCCTTGCTTAGAGCAAGAGCAGGCGAGTAGGAACTTCTTCGGTTGGGCTCGCAACGAGAGCACAGGAAAAAAAACGGTCGACAGTTATTTGCAAGCTCTGACAACTAACGAAGAACAAGCGCGTTCAAATGCTTTGGAATCCATCCGCCAAAACTTTCTCTAAACAACTGTTATATATTGGCGATGGGAAAGTCGCTGTACATGAAAATGCTTGATAAATAAAATTATAAATGAACTTCTGCACAATCGTCGACTCGCAAAATACTCTCATTGATCGTATATTTCCCAATGTATACACACAAAATAAAAATCTTAAATAGTTGTCAGAAAGAGCGATTTTGTCAGCAAAAAATGTGGACGTCAATGCATAAAATTTACAAATATAACAATTGTTGCCTGGGGACTTGGTGTCAAACAAATCTATTGATGCCGTTTATGATATTAACGAAACTGTTAATTATCCAATTGCCAGGCATGCCACCACACCATTCGCAATTGAAGGTTGGAGCTCCGATAATTCTACTTCGTAACTTGAACCCACCACGTATGTAATGGTACACCATTAGTAATTAAGAAATTAATTAAAACAAGAAAGGAAGCTAACTTCGGCTCACCGAAGTTTGTATACCCTTGCAGAGTTTAAACAAAAAATTAAAAACGAAATTCTGAAATAATAATTTGTTGCCAAATCTCAAATTTGATGGCAATGGTTTGAAACACGGCTAAGCTATGGTTTTTTTTATTTTCCTGATTGTTCCTATGGAAGCTATAGGATATAGTCAGCCGATTTTCATGAAATTAAAATTAAAATTCAGAAATACTAAAATATGGCTAAATATCAAATTTGGTGAAAATATGTTGAAATCTGACAAAGTTATGGTTTTTTCTTTTATTTTCCTGATTGTTCCTATGGAAGCTATAGGGTATAGTCAGCCGATTTTCATGAAATTAAAATCGAAATTTAGGAGTACTAAAATATGATCCTGATCAAGAATATATATACTTTATAGGGTCGGAGATGCCTCCTTCACTGCGTTGCAAACTTTTGACTGAAACTAATATACCCTGCAAGGGTATAAATATCATTGAAGCCATAATTTTAAATGGAAAGTTTCGAAGCGAAAATGTGTTGTTGCCACGAATACCTATGATTCCGACAGATGTGCCAATTGAATTCAAAAGGACTCAATTGCCAATTCGATTGGCATTCGCTATGACGATTAATAAGTTACAAGGCCAAACATTATCTGTTTGTGGCTTAGATTTGTAAGTAACATGCTTTTCCCTCGGACAACTATACATATGTGGCATGTTCTCGCGTGGGAAAACCATCAAGTTTATTTGTATTGGTTAAAGACGGACTAACAAAGAATATTTTACACTCCATCCACCTGAATTTGAGTATTGTGATAGTGTTTTAGATGTTTGAAAGAGACAGTAATCAAAAAGAAGCGCTTGATAGAGACAGTATTGAAGAAAAAGCTCCTGACAGAGATAGTGAGGAAGAAGAATCTGTTGAAAGAGAACTTAATGTTATTCAAAAAGGAAGAAATGAAAGAGCGAACTGGTAAAAACTTTGTGATAATGTAAAATCACGTGAAATAAACAACAGCATTTATCAGGGAGTGTGACGCATTCAACATAAGTTAATCCCTTTGGTTTAATAAAAATAAAAATAAAAAAACGGAGAGACAGAAGTTTGACGACTTGTTTTCTAATGAAAATATGAGTTAATATAGTTCTGTGCTGAGGAAAGGCAAGAGTTAAAAGTAAATATACATATATAAGAATATAAAAACTATGTTTTATATTTATTGGTCATTATTGGACGATGCCGTGCTAACCTCAGGATGGCCTGGTAAGAAGGTTTTTATTTTATATACCAGGCTGTCGATCTAGATGCGATTTTGTTGGGTGAGTGAGGGCCTGAAGACACAGCGACAGCCGCTGATGCATGAGTAAAGCTTCTGTTTGAGGTAGAACTCTTACTGATTTTATTAATGAAACTTATCAGTATTTATAGGTACAAAAATGCTTATGTTCACAAAAATAACGTATAATAAATAATGTGTGTTGTCGCTAGCAACTGAGACCATTGCCCCAGTTCATTTCCTCGTATTAGCAGAATATGCATATTCGCTAGACCTGGTAATTGATACTTTATTTACGATAAATGCATGTTGCTGCGACTGAAGAGTTATTACATAATTTGTGTTGTGTCTGGAATATTATTGCTTATAACTAAATACTGCTGCGACTGAACATTCTCCCGGCCGTTGAACAAGTGTTCAACCTTCGCTAAGGTCGAATGAGAAACTTCGTGAGGTAGGTTCTGGTGCGGGTTGTTCCGTGTTCTGCCTTGGTTTGGGTGTCAGACGTATTGGTGACCATCTGCCGACCGTTCGTCTGAGAGCCCATGCAATGCCTAATTCGATTGACATTGATAGGGCCACACAGGCAGCTATTTGATGATGCTGGGGAGCGGTGATTTGATCCTTTCAGTTGGGCTCTTTTAATTTGGCCAACTGATGTTCCAAAACACCCAATTCCTCTTAGCTTACTTCCTTGGCTGTAAAGGTACTTATTGTTTATTTGTGAGCTATTTCTATTATTCTTAAACAATTTGTAAATAGCGTATATGGATTAGTGGACCTTCCGGGCTAACAGCTGCCCAAATGTAACCTTCTTTAGTCTGGTTCTGGTGCTCCTACGTGTCCATTTTTTGGTATACTTAGAATATGTTTTTAGATTTTTGGTGTTAATTTCATACCGATATGACAACTAGAAGTATTTATGGCCGCGTCTCTATAAAAGCGGAACGACTGTGGGCTGGGCCGATTTGGCTCAAATGTTTTTCCAGTTGTTTATAATTGCCAGAAGAAGGTTATTACTTAAGAAAATTTTGGAAAAGCCTTCTGGAAAAGTTGCTCGCGGCATTTTTTTTTTATTAGAATATTATAATAGAAAAGTATTTTTTTTTTTTTTTGACAAAATCAAATAATAGTAGGCGATGTGGTGTTATTTATACTGTAGTAATAATATAGTGTACACATATGTATGTTTAATTTCAGTCGAATTTCCGGGCTAACAACTGCCCAAATGTAACCTTCTTTAGTCTGGTTCTGGTGCTCCTACGTGTCCATTTTTTGGCCAGCGGGTTAGGGTGTGTCTGAAGCCTCGCTCGGTGCCGTTTTTTCTCCGTACAAAAATAAGGACCATTTTTGTCGTCTTGTGTTATTAATTACAAACCAACCCCGGCAAACGTTGTTTTGCCCCTTTTTTCTTTTCTAAAAGGGCTAGTTGTTTTCTTCTTTCATTTATTTTGGTAAATAAATATTTTGTTGGAAAAAAAAAAAGATTATTGTTATTGTTCTGCCTTTATGATAATAAATAAGATTGTGCAGATTGTGTTTTTTTTATTGGAAAAAATACAACAAAATTAAATACCTACATTAATCATTCATTATTATTTTTGGGTGGGAGATACCAGTAGATAAAGTAGTATTTAACTACATTTTATGTAAGTAAAAAAATAAATACCTTAAATGTCGGATTAAATCCTCGTTCTTTGATAACCATTGTATTTTTGAGTGTTTGCAAAAAAGTGGCGTGAGCAATGAATACAATGGCTCATGTGGTGGTTTCTCCGGGAAACTTTAATGCACTACAATACTCACAAACAACGTCCATTTTCCCAATGCAAACGCTAGGATGCAAGCTGTAATCATAACTGCAATCGTATCGAAACGCTGCTCGATTTAAATCAGCACTTAATAATCTTTCTCTGCGTCTCAAATTTTTTATTTGTTGACCTCTGTTGTTCGCTCGAGGATTCCGCATTGCTGCTTCACGGGCTGCTTCACGAAGTCTAGCCCTACTATTGTGACGCTGTTCACGTGCAATTTCTTGCAGTATTTCGTATTCTTCTTGCATTACGACTTTGTCGGGAAAGATCCGATCGTCTTGCTCGCGGCATTATTACTGTAGAACAGTTACCGGCAGGGCCCTATTCCAGGGGGCATATGGCACACACATAAATGTACGATACGTTACGCTCACAGCCTACGTACTGTTAATTCATTACTATAAGTGGAGTATAATATAACGGGAAAGCTGTCTAACGGGATAAAAAGTATCCTATGTCCGTCTCCTCCGTCTCTCCTCACCCAAATCTGTTCTGCCGTTCTTGAGTTCTAAGTGGTGTGACACAAACACGACTTTCTTTTATATATATATATTTCGACCATCTTCTGAAAAGCTAGAGTTTTTTCGAAAACTATTCTCTTATACACTCTGTATCATAATGATACGACACCCCGAATATGCAAGTTTGCGTTGTTTAAATCATAACTTTTGAACAAAATAAGATAATCCAATAATTTAAACGACATTTGACAGTGAATTGATGTAAAATTTATATATCAAGTGGACAATGTTCGTTCGATTTTTTGGCATGGTTTTTGGGAAGGGGTTTTTTAAAGGCTCCTCTGAGAATGGACTGCAGTAATTACAGCATGTCCCGAATGTTCCTTCGTGCCACAGGCCTTAAATAGGAATATATCATTTAAAGCAGAATTCATTAATCTTTCATTCTGTATACTTGGTTTGGTTATATTGTGCTTCCCCATTATCCTGCGACGCTCGAAACTTGCATATTCGGGTGTCGTATCATTATGATACAGAGTGTATGGGCAAATCCCACGTGTCGCACGCTACATTCGCTTGATTTTAGATAATTTGGGTGGTTTTTTAAAGATTTACCGAAAACTTTTGTTATGTTTTTATAGTGAATTGAGAGTACTTTCGTTATAAGGTTTAATTTTTGTGGAGTCACTGTTTTGAAAATAATTAATAAAATTGTGACGTGTCGCACGCTACACGCCGCGGAAGTGAGTTTCAAAATTTTTATTTCAAACGCAATTTTTAGCGAATTATGCAATATAAACCCTATGAAATTTAATATCCAAAAGAAAGTTAAGAATATTAGAAGACAATAACCGATCGTTTTAATGTTTACGGATTTTAAGCAAAGCCGTAAATTCATTGTGTCGCACGCTACGTGTCGCACGCTACATTTTTTCCATCGGACTTTGAAGCCTAACTGCAAAGTTTCATTCAGATAGGTTTAAAACTGAGGGACTAGTTTGCGTAGAAACGGACAGACGGACAGACGGACATGGCTAGATCGACTCGGCTGTTGATCCTGATCAAGAATATATATACTTTATAGGGTATATAGAGATGCCTCCTTCACTGCGTTGCAAACTTTTGACTGAAACTAATATACCCTGCAAGGGTATAAATATCATTGAAGCCATAATTTTAAATGGGAAGTTTTGAAGCGAAAATGTGTTGTTGCCACGAATACCTATGATTCCGACAGATGTGCCAATTGAATTCAAAAGGACTCAATTGCCAATTCGATTGGCATTCGCTATGACGATTAATAAGTTACAAGGCCAAACATTATCTGTATGTGGCTTAGATTTGTAAATAACATGATTTTCCCACGGACAACTATACATGTGTGGCATGTTCTCGCGTGGGAAAACCTCAAGTTTATTTGTATTGGTTAAAGACGGACTAACAAAGACTATTTTACACTCCATCCACCTGAATTTGAGTATTGTGATAGTGTTTTAGATGTTTGAAAGAGACAGTAATCAAAAAGAAGCGCTTGATAGAGACAGTATTGAAGAAAAAGCTCCTGACAGAGATAGTGAGGAAGAAGAATCTGTTGAAAGAGAACTTAATGTTATTAAAAAAGGAAGAAATGAAAGAGCGAACTGGTAAAAACTTTGTGATAATGTAAAATCACGTGAAATAAACAACAGCATTTATCAGGGAGTGTGACGCATTCAACATAAGTTAATCCCTTTGGTTTAATAAAAATAAAAATAAAAAAACGGAGAGACAGAAGTTTGACGACTTGTTTTCTAATGAAAATATGAGTTAATATAGTTCTGTGCTGAGGAAAGGCAAGAGTTAAAAGTAAATATACATATATAAGAATATAAAAACTATGTTTTATATTTATTGGTCATTATTGGACGATGCCGTGCTAACCTCAGGATGGCCTGGTAAGAAGGTTTTTATTTTATATACCAGGCTGTCGATCTAGACGCGATTTTGTTGGGTGAGTGAGGGCCTGAAGACACAGCGACAGCCGCTGATGCATGAGCAAAGCTTCTGTTTGAGGTAGAACTCTTACTGATTTTATTAAAGAAACTTATCAGTATTTATAGGTAAAAAAATGCTTATGTTCACAGAAATAACGTATAATAAATAATGTGTGTTGTCGCTAGCAACTGAGACCATTGCCCCAGTTCATTTCCTCGTATTAGCAGAATATGCATATTCGCTAGACCTGGTAATTGATACTTTATTTACGATAAATGCATGTTGCTGCGACTGAAGAGTTATTACATAATTTGTGTTGTGTCTGGAATATTATTGCTTATAACTAAATACTGCTGCGACTGAACATTCTCCCGGCCGTTGAACAAGTGTTCAACCTTCGCTAAGGTCGAATGAGAAACTTCGTGAGGTAGGTTCTGGTGCGGGTTGTTCCGTGTTCTGCCTTGGTTTGGGTGTCAGACGTATTGGTGACCATCTGCCGACCGTTCGTCTGAGAGCCCATGCAATGCCTAATTCGATTGACATTGATAGGGCCACATAGGCAGCTATTTGATGATGCTGGGGAGCGGTGATTTGATCCTTTCAGTTGGGCTCTTTTAATTTGGCCAACTGATGTTCCAAAACGCCCAATTCCTCTAAGCTTACTTCCTTGGCTGTAGTTCCTTGGACTGGCTCGGGTATTTCTTTTAAGTCAATTGTTGTGATATTGCCAAAATGAACATACTATATGTCGCCTTCGTTTCGCTGAGAATGGTACTAAATGTGCTTACGCTAATTTTTGAATTGCGTGCAGTGCAGCCTGGGGCAAGTGACAATAAGCCCGTTCCATTAAGGTGCAGGTGCAGGTGGAGGATATACTTTTGCTCACCGCTTGAAGTTCTATGGGACTGTATGTTGGCAAACATCCATATGTTTTGCTGATGCGTTGCTGACCACAACAGATCGGATCTCGAGTGATCTCACATATAGTTTCAGTTTTATTTTGGTAAATAACTGAAATTCACACCGATTTTCCACGCTGAATGTGGCTTGATAGTTGAAACATGTGCTCGTCGTGTGGCAGCTCCAGACATTGTTTGAACTCGTCCTTGGTCAATCCCATGAACTGATCTCTATGGGCATTGACGGCTATGATTTTGGTTTGTAGCCTGAATTGCTGCCAGCTTCCGGCCTTCCATGTCGGGATCGCCATAATGCTGAATATTTCCTGTTGTGTTACAGAAACCAGTGGCAGCGATATCTTGAAGATGACGTGGCTGCTCGTTGTGGTGCCTTCGGCATGCATAATTTTATAAAGCTGGATAACATTAGCTGATGCTACTGGAAGCAGTTGATCCGGTGGGATATGTTCCCGAATCTGATCCAGTTGCTCCCTTAGTTGCTTGGGAAATACTAATATTGGACTAATCGTTCGATGGCGAACGTCAGTAAGCACATTAGCTATTTTACTCTGCATCTGCTGCAATCCAGTTACCACCACTGTTACCTGAGCTGTCAGAATCATAATGCTTGCTGTAGGTGGTCGCCTTGTTATTTTCCTCTTTCTAGATTGGTCGTACCTATTTGGTCCTCAAGCGTTTTAATCCGGTCGTTCGTGGATGAACTGCTCTTTCTGACTATATTTATCGTAGAGTCCAGAATTGATCTTTGATCTTTTTTTCAAGAGCATCATTAGGACTTGACCTCTTTTATCACTTTTAACATGTCGTCGGCGTACTTTGAGTCCAGAACGCCACATAATGAATTCGCTACATTTCCGACTATATCATCTTCCATTCCAAAATTGGCATTCTGGCCGTGCCGAGCCATTCGAGCAAAGTTGGGAGGATCGGGAAGGACATCTTCTTTTTCTGCGTAGTGCTCTCTTCTGCTCGCGCTGCGTCCTCATCGGAGCTGTGTGGTAATTTGTGGTAATTTGAATGTGTCTGATGCCGTTTTGACGTCTACTACGCGGACCTAATTGTCTTTGCTTCCATCCCATAGGCACGTTGTCTTCTTTTACTAGGACTACTAGCCCTTCTTTGACATTCTGTGCTATGGTCTTCCATTTAGTACGCATTTGCAGCTCTTTGTATATATTCCATGGACCATTGATTCCAGAATGACTGTTTGAGCCTGGATACTAACTCCCATATTTTTACCAACGTTTTTCCGGGTAGGGCAAGATTCGCATCTGGAGGCGCCACTAGAGGTTCACCAATTAGAAAATGACCTTGAGTGAGCGCTGATGTATCCGTAGGATCAGTTGACATCGGAGTGAGGGGTCTTGAGTTGAGTATCGCCTCGACTTCAATGATTACCGTGTTGAGCTCTTCAAATGTTAGTGATCCTGTGGCTGATACTTATACCAGCAGCCTTTTCGCCGATTTTATCGCCAATGACGGCGCTCGAGGCGGGATGAACTTGAACTCCACCTTCTGCTTACTGCATTGGTTTAGGATTCTGGTCTGGGACTGTTCTGTGAAGATTTTTTCCTCTTATGCCTTTAACTGGTTGTTGGCACCAAGAAAGTTCGTGGCGTTTATCACAATGAATGGTCTGAAACTTTCCGTGTCGACCCAAGAATCGCCGAAGAGCGGCTAGGAAGGCGTCTGTTGTCAGGTCGCTTACAAATTCCAGATTTAATGCTTCAGTGGCAAAACAGCAGAATTCTGCAATGTACGCCTTATCTGGCCATTTCCACGGATTTTATGGTGAATCCAAAAGGGACCGCAGTAGTCGACTCCTGAGTTGGAGAACGGCCGAGCCTGTATTACTCGATCCGCCATTAAATTACCTATGATTTGTTACATCAATTTGGGTCGTGCCCTTGTACATCTGACACAACTGTGTATGATTCTTTTGGCCATTGTCTTGTCATTCAGAATCCAATATTGTTGTCTGGCTATGGCGCTCAAAGATTGTGCTTCGCAATGCATGTTATCTTCATGCATCTCTCGTAGAAGCATCTTCACAATTGGATCATTGGATCATGGCGCTAAAAGATTGTGCTTCGCAATGCATGTTCTCTTCATGCATCTCTCGTAGAAGCATCTTCACAATTGGATCATTGTATGAAAGCAAGATCTGATGCTTTGCGGAATATGGCAGGTTAGATTCTTCCAACCTCCCTCCGATTCTGATTAGTCCGTCACTTCCTATTATTGGAGACAACGAGACAATTGAACTTTTCTTGTCCACTGTCCTATGGATGCGAAGTTGTTTACGCTCAACACTGAGTTCAATTTTTTGAATAGTGCTTAAAATGGTTGTCCTAGCACGAGTCAGTTCACCTACACTGTTGTAGGAGATCGGTTCTGTTTATGACAAAAGCGCATCATATATGCTACAATGCCTTGTAGCATGCGGAAGGAGTTGCTGCGGTTGCAACTATATATTTCGCTTCCCAGTTGCTCTTAACATGTTGGAAAACTCACTTGCTTCACTCGTTGGACCTTGGACCACTTGTCTCGGGAGCCGTGTAGGAATAGAGGCCAGAGGTTTTGCTCTGCTAATTTGCTTGCGGCAATCCCTCTTTATAGTACATAAGCTGGGTTATTTGCGGATGATACATGACGCCATTGAGATTAATGCGACACCGCTTGGATTTTTGCGAAGCGATTTGCCACAAACGTGTGGTATGATGATGCAGACGAATTTATTCAGGACAGGACATCAGTTGAATCAGTCCACAAGTACCCACATGCCTTGTCCTCAGGCATACGAATATCCTTTATGACTCTATACTACTGTGGGCAAAAAGTAAGGTGACTTTTTAATTTAAAACTCGCGGGATTAAGATGGCGGACCAGTTATTTTTTATACCCGCTACCCATAGGGTAGAAGGGTATTATAACTTTGTGCCGGCAGGAAATGTATGTAACAGGTAGAAGGAAGCATTTCCGACCCTATAAAGTATATATATTCTTGATCAGGATCAACAGCCGAGTCGATCTAGCCATGTCCGTCTGTCTGTCTGTCTGTCTGTCCGTCTGTCCGTATGAAACACTGGATCTCAGAGACTATAAGAGATAGAGATCTAATTTTTTTTCGACAGTATTTGTTTTGCTTGCACGCAGATCAAGTTTGTTTCAAATTTTTACCACGCCCACTTCCGCCCCCGCAAATCATAAAAAAGCGTATTAAACGTATAATTTTAAAGCTAGAGTCGCGAATTTCAATATGTATATTAAGAACTATAGTTCGTGTGATCCCTGAAAATTTGGTTGCGATCAGATAAAATTGTCGAAGTTATTAAGGAAAAATTTTGTATGGCCACAAACGGCTGCTGGCAGCAGGCTACCTTTGGTTGACCAATTAGACCAACTAAATATTCTTATCAGATCTTGGTTGTGTTCGGAAAATAATCTTAAAAGATATTCGAGAAGAAATTTTAATAAATGGTAATAATTATTAGCCGCTTGAATGCAATAATGACACGTTTTTACACACATAGATACATGTGTATGTATTTTTGTATGCATGTGATTATATTACACTTGATTTGCATTTGTCCGTTATGTTCAAAATTTTATTAATTGTCTTTTCTGGCGTCGTGACGCTCTTCTGGTTTAAGTATGGATAGCGGGTATCTCACAGTCGAGCTCACTCGACTGTAGCTTTCTTACTTGTTTTTTAGTTGCCGGGACTATTAATGACATCTGGGGGTAATTTCATGGCAAAGTACTATATTTACGCTTGTGTTTACCAAACGATCAAGAGTGAATTTGGCGATTTTTACAATGTATGAATTAATTGGTCTGAGAAGAGTCATCAAATTTTGATTGGTGAAACAAAATTTCGGCTGCGGAAACGTTAAGGATTATTGCGGAAGGCCTTTGGTGATTTTACCACGTCCCAGAAAAAATTTAATAAGTGGTACAAAGGCTTCAAAAAAATTCCGACAAGAGCACGTCTAAAATCAGGGTCATGATGTCAGTTTTTTTCAATTTTCGTGGTGTGGTGCAGTAAAAATTCCTTCAACCTCGGCAAACTGTTAAGAGGGAATATTATTTGAGCGTTATGTGTCGTTTGCGTGAAGCAATTCGTCTAAAAAGACCAGAATTATGGGCTAACAACTTTGTTTTTGCATCACGATAATGCACCGGCTCACATTGCACTCGTTCTTCGTGACCATTTCGCCAAGAATTCGAAGCATATCGTTCCGTAAGCTCCGTATTCTCCTGATTTGGCTCCGTGTGACTTCTGGCTATTCCCAAAACTGAAGAGACCACTCCGGGGAACGCGTTTTGAGTCGATTGAGGAGATAAAGGCGGAATCGGCGAGGGCGCTCATGGCAATACCAAAACAGGACTATTTGTCCTGTTTCCAGGACTGGAAAAAACGTTGGCATAAATGTATTATATCGGGAGGGGATTACTTTGAAGGGAATGAAATTGATTTAGAAGAATAAAGAAAGAATTTTCGAGTTATAAATAAAGTCACCTTACTTTTTGCCCACAGTAGTAAGTCAGTTCAGCTCCCAAAACTGCAGCACATAATACTACCCGCGGTAATGTCTCTTTAGCTGATGGCGCTACTCTCGACTTTGAGCAGAGAAACCGGGCGGATACTTTATTATTTTTGTATGTAGCTCGTACATACACTGCCGCTCCGTATGCTCGTTCTGAAGACAAAAGTGTATAGTTCTTGCATGACTGGCACCTTTTCTTTAAATATGTGCCTTGGAATTTGCTTATTAAGTGCTTGCAAGTCAGCGGTATAGTATTACCAGACTAGCTGAAGGTTTTGAGAAAGCTCGTCATCCCAGCACTAACATCTTTGCTTTGACCAAAACGGGGGAAAAAAATTCTAACCGGTCGAATATTTGCTATGATTCCGATCTGACCACCCGTTTGGTGATGGTTGAGGCTTCGCTGTTTTGGGATCGTCCATATAGCTGATCCTTTTGTGGCATCCAAAGTAAACCCAACGTCTTAACACTATATTGTTGGACTGTCTCGTCTAACTTGACGTTAGAGACGACATCTTCTTTTGGACTTTTTTTTGCACTCAATTGACTCGTTCGTGTATGGTTTTGCTGCAGAAATCATCGCATTTCTACACCCAATCAGTCCGTTTGCAGAAAAGACAATTTGGTTGCCTTCCAGCGCTGGCAGAAGTACATGTTGGGCTCTTCTCTCTTGACTGCGTTTTCATGTTCCCAGAACTCGGCTTCGCTGGACCAGGAAGCTTAGCACTGTGTCGATACCTTGAAGTTCTCTTGAACCGTCTGACGATTGTTCGGATAGGACTCTATTCGCAAAATCCAGTTTTGCTTAATGATGGCAATCATGGTTGTATCCCAGCTATCCTTTTAATGATGCTAGAGACTCAATTGTTGTGATATTGAACTCTGTTAATGACTTTGGATCGTCACTGTTTGTACGGTGTTGCAGAAGAAGATTAAGAATCGTATCTGCTACATGGCAGGGATTGTTGTATGCATCAACCAATATTTCCCATGCGCTCATGTAATTTTCTTTTTTAAGATCACTATGCCTTATTAATCTTTCTGCCTCTCCAGTTACGGTGGTTTTGAGGTACCACATCTTCCTGACTGTGGGCATGTTGGTATCATGGACCATGCATTTGAATAAATCGAAGAACTGAATCCATTTGAGAAGATCACCATCGAACTTTGGAATGCTGACTCTGGGCAAATGCATCTTCATTTGTTTGCCCCAAGACTCTTTGCACATCCCCTTTTAGTCGGAGGAACGATTGCATGTCGTACCCTTCCTTGACCGGGTCTTCGCATTCTTCATGAACTGAGAAATGGACATTTTGATACTGGGACCATAACGAGTTTATTGAATCCCTTGTTATGGCCCCTTCGGTCTCGGAATATTCTTTCAAAGCCCGTTTGATCGATTCGGCAATCGCCCTTTGTCGCCGACATGCTGATATCAACTTGCTTGCAGGTTGCTGTAAGCTTGCAGCGTCTGCATTTTCAGAGGCATTGCTGGAGGTTGTCTTTCAAGGGGCATTGCTCGAGGTTTGAGCCATTGACTCACGACAGTCCACGTAAAACTTCAAATATTGTGCGGTTCTATATACCGCTGGAATATTTTTGTCAATATCCGCAAATCGATTCCATACTTCATCGTGGTGTGGTCGAAGGAATCAAAAAATAGCCAATGGACTTGGGGAATTTCTACAATTCAGAGATCTAGAAAAGGATTGTTCTTTAACAGTGTCGAGGAAGGTTCCCAAAAGTTACGGAACTTTCTCGGTTGGTCTCACCAAATGTGCATAAACTATTGCCTTTGGTTGTCGCAACTAGGACTTGGAACTAGGTGGATGGTTTGGTTGGTTTGGTTGGGTGAGTGAGGGTCTGAAGACACAGCGACAGCCGCTGATGCATGAGTAAAGCCTTTGTTTGAGGTAAAACTTACTGATTTTATTAATAAAACTTAACAGTATCTATAGGAAAAAAATGCTTATTTTAACAGAAATAACGTATAATAAATAATATGGGTTACTGTGGATGTTTATTATTGCTAGGAACTGAGACCATTGCCCCAATTCCTCGTATCAGCAGACTATGCATATTTGCTTGACCTGGTGCTTGATACTTTATTTACGATAAATGCATGTTGCTGCGACTGAAGAGTTACTACATAATTTGTGTTGTGTCTGAATATTATTGCTTATAAGTTATAACTAAATAATGCTGCGACTGAACACATATTTAGCCGAATGTTTGTATATCACTGGAGTGGACTGTATTGGTGTGTAAATAAATGCAAGTTGAACACAATAGAAAAGATAACTGTGGCTTGTGGCATTTACCTATACTTTGGATTTAGAAATTCTTATATGTCTTAAATTTGGAATTCGGACTGTATTTAGACAATAATCATTACAGATAGGTTAGGCGAATTGAGTTTCACAAAAACTAACTGTATGACCGCCAGCAATAATGTTCTTAGAACTTATCTTTTGCGGTGTTAAAGCCACCGGACTAGCGGGAGACGGAATATCCATCTCGAATGATCATGTTCTGGAGGGGGGTGGCATTAGCTGAAAGTCACTCGGAATAAAAACACGGAAAATCTTTGCGGGGTGTTACGCGACGAGCCTCGGAGATCTTTATTGAGTAGGTAAATTAGAACTAACATACATGAAACTTAAACCTAGCTTGGAGAGCGGATTGAAAGCTCTATGTCTTAGAAGCCCGGAGGACGAGGGAGAGACAGAGTGTACGGAATACACTTTGAGGGTGTAGGTAGACTTTACTGCCTCTCGAAAATAGGCGCCCTTTTGTCGCGAACGCATATGTATAGGATAAGAATGTATATAACATTATCAGTATACTTTTCTTATTAATATTTTAAGTATGGCCATACATAGAACAAGATCCATACACAAGTATGTATACGAAAATAAAAAAATAAATAACAAATAATAATAGCCATGAGTTAAGCTAAAAATCATCATTTTCTTTATGCATTGGAATTTACAATTTTTGGTTAATAGTGAGTCATCAACTTTGAAAATTTTGAAATTTGCTTGAGCTTTGAATGTTTTATAACCTTTACACTTCATATCAAAACTTATTCTTAAACTCTCTACTTTAAAAAATGTAAACTTAAGAAAATGTAAGGATGCTGATTACGGGCCCGAATAAATACTCAGCGGACCAGGGCCCTCCACAGAAACATTTATACATTTGCGGGGACAGACAGAAAGTTGGCCGGAGTTAGCTTCGGAAGGAGCCTTTACAGCTCTCAACTGGCCCGCATCGACACCGTTCTCTGGGCATCTACGACGGACCAGCCAGTAGCCACGAGTGTTCGCCAAAGGCACAGCTCCCAAATCAGACTCCTCGATCGGCGGGCAGAGAGTCTTTCGACAAACTAAATATTTTTGTATTTACATATTTACAGTGGGGGTCAGTTGGTCTCTCACAAAAATAACTTTATTAGATTGTGTAATTTTTCAAAAGGAGGGTGATGTAGTATGCACATATATCGAATGCTCACTGAACTTCATACATTAATGCATATAAAGAAAAAAAACAAATACACAAAAATTGTGAGTCATTCATCCAAGTGGCCGAAATCCGAGCTTCTCGATATGCCTTGGTCGGCTAGCACAAACTGCAAGCGTCAGCATAATTTGTGCATGTGGACCCCACCTGTATTTAAACTCAAGTATGTGGATATACCGTTGCGCTCTAACCTCAGCGAAGATAGCTATATACATAAGATATGCCGTCTTTCCGCTGCCGGCTGATGACAGCGCAACTATGAGACTTAGCCTTTCTTAGCTCCTATAAATTTTTGTATGAGCTTGGAGCGGCATATTCACTCCGTTTAATTAATCGAGAAACTCTAAAATATTGGAGTAGCGCTTCATGCTGCCACCAAGACTAAAATAAATGAAGAACCTCAAGATCCAAAACAAAAGATCGATTGGATCCGAATAAATAATATACAGAGACGAAGCCCTTGCATCACAGAAACCAATCCCACACAAATGGCTTATTGTTCTTCCTCGAATACCGCCACCAGGGCAGAGGCCAAAGGTGACATCCGGCATGACGAAGCTACTCCCCTGGATTTAATACACGACGAGATCGTGTCATTTTGGCTGCAAGCGGAACGCTGGCTGACTGGAGCGAGGCATGGACGACGGCCGACGGGCCGATCCTCCGGATGTAGTCCTGCACGTCAGGCCCCTTCCCTCGACTCTCGTACCAAGTTAAATCCGCGCTTATAATCGGCACCATCCAGTTTCCTGCCTGTCCTCGCAAATATAAATGTTTATGTGAAGGGGCCCTGCTGTGACTAAAGTTGATATCCTGGCCCGTGATTAACATCTATAGTTTTCTATAGGCGTACTCGTCCCATATCAAGTCTGATATTGTCTGTAAATTAGATAACATTCACAAATAGAACTTTGTATGTCGACGGCTATCATAAGCCTCCTTTCGACTTTCTTATCTTAAAAGCTGGAAATCAACACTTTTTTAAAAAATGCAGTCAAACCGGCCTGATAACTTGATATCACAGGCCAAAAAAAATTGACCTTTTTTTACTAAAAATAAAACCTGCAGATTATGAAAGATCTCGGTCTGTGTATTTCTAGTTTGACATGAAAGGAAGCTAACTTCGGCTCACCGAAGTTTGTATACCCTTGCAGAGTTTAAACAAAAAATTAAAAACGAAATACTGAAAAAATAATTTGTTGCCAAATCTCACATTTGGTTTGAAACACGGCTAAGCTATGGTTTTTTTATTTTCCTGATTGTTCCTATGGAAGCTAAAGGGTATAGTCAGCCGATTTTCATGAAATTAAAATCGAAATTCAGGAATACTAAAATATGGGTAACTATCAAATTTTGTGAAAATATTTTGAAAACTGACAAAGTTATGAATTTTTCTTTTATTTTCCTGATTGTTCCTATGGAAGCTATAGGATATAGTCAGCCGATTTTCATGAAATTAAAATCGAAATTCAGGAATACTGAAATTTATGGTAACTATCAAATTTGGTGAAAATATGTTGAAAACTGACAAAGTTATGAATTTTTCTTTTATTTTCCTGATTGTTCCTATGGAAGCTATAGGATATAGTCAGCAGATTTTCATGAAATTAAAATCGAAATTCAGGAATACTGAAATATGGGTAACTATCAAATTTGGTGAAAATATGTTGAAAACTGACAAAGTTATGAATTTTTCTTTTATTTTCCTGATTGTTCCTATGGAAGCTATAGGATATAGTCAGCCGATTTTCATGAAATTAAAATCGAAATTCGGAAATAATTCTAAATGGGCAAATATCAAATTTGGTGAAAATTGGTTGAAAACTGACAAAGTTATAATTTTTTTTCGTAGATTTTTCAAGTTGTTCCTATGGCAGCTATATGATATAGTCGTCCGATCCGGCCCGTTCCGACATATGTACGAGTGAGAGTATATAGAAGCCTAACTGCAAAGTTTCATTCAGATAGCTTTAAAACTACGGGACTAGTTTGCGTAGAAACGGACAGACGGACAGACGGAGATGGCTAGATCGACTCGGTTGTTGATCCTGATCAAGAATATATATACTTTATAGGGTCGGAGATGCCTCCTTCACTGCGTTGCAAACTTTTGACTGAAACTAATATACCCTGCAAGGGTATAAAAATTAATGCCCATCACTTACCAATTTTGAGAAAAGTACAAAATACCAAAAATTTCCTATTTTAGCACTTTACAAACGCTAACAAAACAGAAACCGGCTAAATACCAAAATTTAAATTTTGATTGAATGAAATTCTATAAAATTTAAGATAAATCCTGAATGTGGGACGTCAGTTTCAGCAGTTTCGCTTTTTCCGAACTGCTTTTTGACCTTTTTTTTTGCTATGTGGTAGCCCTACAATTCAATACTCAATACTTATTTCTTCTCTCTCTTCTGGTCCAGATCTTGTTCCTAGCTGTTTTGAAAAATTGTGCTATTGCGTTACAGTCAAAACATTTTCATTTTTTCCAAAAGTTGGGAATCAATAATTATACCCCTAATTTTTAAAATTGCGGAAGATTAACAAAACTTAGTTATATTTCAAAGTTATTCGAGATCCTAACTACTGCTTAGCTTCAGCAGTAATAAGGCTTAATAATGTCTACTTTACAGCACGGCTTTTTGAAATATGATCTACAAGCACAAACCTCTCAAATTTTGTGCCGTCATTAGAAACCCGTTTAAAAACAACACCGAATTAAATATAGTGTAACGAAGCGATATTAGAAATTTAGCAATTAGTCTGACACTCCGAGAATCGGTCTAAATCGTGTCTCCTACCCCGATTTCATGTGTCGTGACCAAATCGGTCGTAGCTATCCGGCTTTATGGGCGTGGCCGAGATGCCTCGGGTCTCGCACTCCTGCGGATGGAAGCCTGCGTTACCGATCGCGGTACGGCTTATTACTGTTGCTTGCACCGCAATACCGAAACTGTTTGCACTACTTGCACTGCCTTATCGATACTGCTCGCACACCATACTTGCGCTGCACTACCGGTACTGCTTGCACCGAATTGCCGATACTGCTTGCAGCACCAGCGCGGGCACCGACGCCAAAAGCTGGGCGTTGGCCGACATTTAATTTAACTTCGTGAGAGAGGCAAGTATTCGTCGCGGACACGCGGGAGTTACATTGTTGCAGACACAGCGCCGCCCCCCAAACACCAGCGAATTAGATGAATGGTCATCAACCCACACACTGAGTACATAAACGCTGAGTTTGGAAACCAGCGGAAGCGGAGCTAATCGGCTAACCAGCAAAGCTACGCGAAACCACTGATCAAGCAGATTCTCATTCCCGACTCCAATCTGCTAGCCATGCAGATACCCATTTCATTCCTCTCATTCTCTTATATTCCTTCTTTATTTCATAAGTCACTTTATAGTTTATAACAGAATAAAGTATAATTATAATTTTGACCAGAAAAGAGGAAGGTTCTTATTATTTGTGTGAAGTCGGGCGCTTGTGCCGCAAAAGATATCCAGAATCAATTCGATGTACAAACCCAGAAGTCGCACAATACCAAAATAACCCGCAGGTCCGAAATGAAAGAAATTGGGGACGTCGTGCATTGGGGCAATTCGTGAAAACAAGCAAGCGTCAGCTTTATTCGCATTCATACTTGGAACTAAAAACGTAAGCCGACAGCTGCATTCGGACCCGAGAGAGGTGCATAGAGGGGCGAGCGCGGATGCGCTTTTACGTTCCGATGAGCGGCGGCACAACGGGCCCCTCACCTAAACATCCCGCCCTCCTTGCAATCACTCGGGTTGCAACAGGTCCCTCGTAGTTACGGCTGGTGGCAGGCTCCGGACACGACCCATTTAAACACGGTACTCTGGGCCACTGGCAGCCCGTCCTGGATCTTTAGGAAGCCAGACTGCATGATACGATACATGATAGATATCCGCGCCCAGGACAACGGAGATCGTCACTGACAAATAAAAACGCTCATCAAACAACGTCACGCCTCGGAAGTGGGCACGCAGCGCATCGCTCAGCTCTCGGGACGGCGTACGAACGCGTTTGTGAGGCTCGGTTTTGGAACCCGCGGTGGCCGAAAAAACTTGTTTGTCCCCCACGCTAATAGTGGGCAGACGAAAACACGCCGCTAACTATGCGTCATTGCATTTCGAGGGCGTAAACGGGTCAATGAGGGCCCCCGTGTCGAAGATCCGGGTCCCGGTGTCAATACGCACTAGCGAAGTCGGCAAAACATTGACGCTGTTCCGCTGCAGCAGCAGCGACAGGGTTGACGCAGCGGCCGTGTCCTGCGGGGGCCCTTGACGAAAGGCGGAAAATTTCCTAGGCGCGGCTGACGTGGGCGGAAGAGCGGTGGACGGCAACCGATGAGTGGCGGACGAAGGCCGTGGAGTGCTCGTGGGCCAAGTAGCTGAAGCAATATCGGTTCACGAGAACCGCCCAGAGCCGCTTCTCGGCACATAGACGTAGAAAGCGGCGACACTTCTTTAGCGGATGGATCCCATTGCAGACTCGGCATCGGTAGGACTGTGTACCTCGAGTACATCTGCTCTCCAGTGATTTGGCGCTGCGTGGACGTGGCGTCATCGATCTGAATATGACTGGCGGAAATATGATGAAGAAAGAAAAACAACGTTATTAGAAATGGTGTCAATTACGAATTGGAACTACGGTTAGAGCTATGAGACAGCACAATGGACAGTAACATTGGAGCGGAAGAAATGCAA
Source organism: Drosophila anomelani (assembly GCA_035045905.1). NCBI lineage: Eukaryota > Metazoa > Arthropoda > Insecta > Diptera > Drosophilidae > Drosophila > Drosophila anomelani. Next base: position 178,317 of record JAWNOO010000112.1, read on the forward strand.
TATTATTGTGGGCAGGCGGACTTTTCCATCGGAAGAAGCACGACCTTAGCAACGGGCCGCTTGATGAGCCTTCGCGCGGTGCGGATGTCGACCACGCGGACATGGCCATCGAATCCTGGATACACCGCGTCAACCTGAAGAGCCTTCAGGTGCTGCCAGCGGTTAATATTGCCTCCCACAGGCCCCCCATGTGGGAGGCACCCGGAGTAATGAAATGCCAGAGAAACTGCTGGTGGCTATCGGCACCCGTCACAGCCCCCTTTAGGCTTTGGAGAAAATCGCGGGATAGTAGGGCAGCTGCCCTCACAAAGGGTTCCCGTTGTCCGACTGCACTTGACGGGGGCATCCTCTCCGGGACACGAAACGAGCGAAAGCGGCCAGAAATTTCTCGGTCGTGAGGTCCAACGTAGGCTCTAAATGGATGGCCTTCGTGGAGAAGCACACAAACACCAACACATACCCCTTTGTGATGAGACAGGCCCACCCCGTATAGTTTTTTATTTCGAAGGGAGCGGCATTATCCACACCAGTATAAGTGAATGGGCGCGAGAAGGACGTCCGTTCCTTAGGTAGCTCTCCCATGAGTTACGTCTGCAACTTCTTGTGGATGACACATACTTTACATGAATAGACGACGGACTTGACCAAATTCCCCACCCTTGGAATCGTCGTATTGTAGAAGTTCAGAGGCCGTGACCTGGATGAAGCGATAAACATAGGCAATGACTCGAAACGCCTTGTCGAGAAACGCGAATCTGATCGAGCACGGAGTAGTTCTTCAGGAAGTCAACCCATCGCTGACAGAAACCTTGAGGTTGGGCGCCGTCCCACCCTATATCCAGAAGCCAAATGTCGTGCATGAAAATGTTTGCCCGGACAATAAAAGGAGCGAGCCAACTTGCTGGATCGAACAATTTGGCAATTTGGGGCGCTTCGTGAAAGACGAGCCGGAAGTCAATTCTGGCGGAATAAAAAAGAACTCATTAGTCGTCGCCTTCAACCGCACGCCGAGTGTCTTGGTCGTGTTCTCTGCATCGATGTCAAGAAAATGAGAGAGAATGTCAGCCAGAATCGCCTTGCTATTAGACGTCCATTTCCTATGTGGGAACCCTGCCGACTATAGGGCCCCCTTCAGCTCCCGAATCGCAACTTGGGCCTCGGCCTTGGAGTCTGCCCACCCCAGGAACGTCATCAACGTACATAAAATGCCGGATAATTTGGCTTGCCTGCGGGTACCTCGACTCTTCGTCGTCAGCGAGCTGTTGCAGGACACGGATCGCTAGGAACGGGGCACAATTAACTACGAAGGTGACCGTTTTTAATTCGTATTTGCGGATATCCCCATCGCGATTGCGAAACAAAATACGAAGTATGCTTGGGGTCTACCCAAATTTGCAAAAACATCTTCTCGATGTCGGCGTTGAAGACGAACCTAAAGTATCGCCACTTTCGGATTCATATCGTCAGGTCGGATTGTAAGATCCGGCCCGCGTAAAGAATGTCGTTAAGACTGGTCCCGAAGCATTGAAGACCACCTGCACCTTGGTGGTCGTGCTTTCGAGCTTGAAGACGGTATGATATGGAAGATAGTAGGTAGAGGAACTGCTCGCGGGAGAAACCTCGGTCATATAACCTATATCGATGTGTTCCTGGATTACCGAGTCATAGCGGGCCTTAAGGGGCGGATTCCTCTTCAGGCGCTGCTCATTACGCAAGAACTGAGCAAGAGCAAAAGACCGTGACGACGCTAGCTCGGAACCCTTCTGCTCGGGGTTGCGTGGCAACGTACTTGCCACAATCGTCTCTTCTCGTCGTCTGGACAAAATTGTGATCGCAGACGGAATCCGATTCCGAACTAATCTGTGTGGGCACATCTTCTACCTCCCAGAATTTGGTGAGGAGCTGACACGATGCGGGGGCTGGCTGGAGATAATGGGCCTGGGAACACCCACCCAAAAATGGTCTCCTGCCCAATAAGGGACCCGCAGATGTTAGCCTTGGAATTACCGAGGATAATGGACGGAAGAATGTCAGCTCCTATTAACACATCGACTTGGGAGCTCTCAAAGAACTTGGGGTCCGCCAGGGGAATGTCGGGGAGCCCCTTGAGGAGATCTCTCGGAATCGGAGATGAGGGCAGATTTCCTGCCAACTGCGGAAGAACGTAGGTTACGTTAGGTTAGTCCGGGTGGCCCTCATGGGGAGCCACGTATAGGCTAGTATGGCCCTTAGTTAGCCGGGTTTTGTAAAATGAAAAAAAATAAATATTTAATCACATGTAGTGAAAATTTAAATACCTTTGGAAGCAAGCGGAGGTGTTGGTTGTAGGCGTGGTGCTACAAAATGGATAAGTGTGTGAAAAGTAAATATTGTTTCTAAATGACGCTTTGCATTGTAATGATGCGCTACGGCCGAGATGATCCTCAGCGGCCCAGAGCCCCATCCAGAAACATTTGTTTTTGGAAACGCCAGTACATGGAGGTGCCGTTTCGTATAGAGAATTTTTAAAGGGGTGGGTTTTGTCGGCGGCCACTGCGATTTGCGAACTCGGCCACACACACACCTACACACATGCACATGCCCCTTATAGATTCCCTATTGCCCACGCTGGGCAGGACGAAAACTGCCGGCTCTGGAGTCCCAGCGGCCGGACCCTCTACTAGAGACTGGAGACGTGGCTCTGGAGTCCCAGCAGCTCGCTCCCGCGCCCACAATCCTGACCTAAAACCACGGCCTGGATTACCCAAGCACCGCGGCCCGGCGGCTCCGCCTGGTGTATCCACCGGCGGGCTGCCTCCCAGCTATGCCCCGTGACTCGCGGTAGCCCGCGTTCCGCCCGGGCTAATCCCTGTGGCGGCTCCCCGAGATTAGGCTAGGCTTGGGAAGATCCCAGTGGCCGTCACCTCGCCAACGCCCGGAATTAATCTCAGCAGCGTGGCGCGTCTGGTCCCGTCCTGCTTGGCTCGCCGCCCTGGAGACCCAGCGGCGGACGAGGCGAGGAGGAGGGGGCCCAGAGGGTCGTGGTTGGCTAGAGAGGGTAGGGAAAGTAATAGATCTGGTGACATTTAATATGCTTAGCTTAGATGTGTATTTGTTTCATGTTTTCTCTGTACTGTTTGTCTATCTTATTTCCTATTAGTTCTGTTTCCCTCTTTTCTCTTTCCCCTAGCTCACACACACCCCGTTGCTATGTTTGGGCCGGTGGCCGTGCTCACCGTTGTACCGTTGTACTGCGTTGTACCGTTTCCTTTCAGTAGCTTCTATGTCCTTGCCGTGTTCTGTCTTCCTCGTTGTCCTGGTGTATCCTTGTCCTTGTCTTCTCTATTGCTGGGGTCGTCGTCGGATTTGGGTTCTTATTTTTATCACTTGAAAAGTAGACTTGCTAGCTCGGTGGGTCCACCGCGAGTGATTCGCATATCAGATTTCAATCTGATCTTGACCCAAATTCCTATGGTCCCTGCGCGACTGCGCTGCCGCGCTTCATGGCACGCGCCGTTCCGCATTCCATGCATTCTTGCATGTTTGCGATCTTCCGTCTTGCTCTGTCTGCAGCTCGCAGGTGGCCGCTGCGAATTCCGTTTCGCATTCCTGGGCTCTGCCGCTGCCGGCGCTATCGGCCCTCTGCCGCGATCGTGGCTCGGCGGGCCCCTCTGCTGGCCGCTGATTGGCTGGCCCAGCGTTCCATTCTCCGGGATGTGGCTCTGCCGGCCCATCCTAGTTCCTTGTCCCGTGTTGCGGTACCGTCCCGCAATCGGCGGTGTCCAGCGATGTTGCTGGCGGAGTAGCCGGTGGTATCCAGCGATGTTGCTGGCGGTGATGGCCGGCGATGTTGCTGGCGGTGATGTGCGTTTAACCCTACTTCCCTAGCTCCTAACTTATACCTAATACAACTTACAACTAATATAAACAGCTTACAACTAATATGTACAACTTAACCCTAATACTTATACTAATAATATACATATATTGTTTATATAAATGTGACTATCGTCACAGCATACAGTGAAAATGTATACATGCGTATATATTGGTATGCAAAAGCATTGAAAAGGCCGGAATTTATGCATATACTCATTGAAGGCTGTTTTTATTTTTATTATTTTAGTTACATCAATTTCAACTGGCGACATCACGAGCGTTCATTCATTCAAACATTGTTGATAAACTTTGTTCCTAAACAAGAATAGTGATCTCAAATAAAAACCTTGTTAATTGTTATTTTTGTGTTTTAACTGAAAACATCGATCCTGCTTTTACTGATCGCACCCGGGCAAGCTTTTCGGTTCCCGAACCGGTTCCGCGCTACCGAATCCGGTTCCGATATTTCGATTAACTCTACTTATTGGCTACCTATCGCTGCGTTTTCATTGGGATTCGGCGATGCTAGCTTATTGGCTGCTTATAGCTGTTTTCCTTACGTAAATACCTTAAACCCCGAATTAATTTACACTTAAGAAGCTAGACATTATTTGAGTAAATATATGCGGCACCGCCATTTGAACGCGTCACAACAGTAAGACAAAATTTATATATTTATGTACATATATATATATGTACATATGTATATATTCTTCATATAACCGACACTTTCTCCGTAGTACATACTACAAAAACAACCTATAGCTCCATCTGTATATCGTTGATTCCCTTGGCCCTTTTCTGGGTAGGTACCGCAGTACCTTTTAGTCCTCCACCTTGGTAGGGATGAACTTAATTACCCGTCCACTACTTCAAACTTGGCCCCTCACACAGCGTTTCCAGCTGGTAGATAAAATATCATGCCACGATCAGGTGTCGTTGCATACTTTACTCAGCTTCTCGATCTTTTCTTCTTCGCTAAATGGTGAGGGCTTAGCTTGTTTTAGCCATCGTTGCCGCCAGAATACCGAAGCGTCCGCTTCCTGCTTGCGAGTTGTAGCATATTCGGGCTCTTCATTCCATGCGTATCAACCGTTTTTTGTTAGACATTGCATTACCCCAGACAGAGCAAACTGCAATGCCCTGCCAGTGTCTAGAGCCCTTGTAGAGAATGTAGCTGGTTTTTGCCAGCTGACATTTTCCCCGAAAAATTATTACCAGTCAGCCTGAAAGCATAAGCAATAGAGTCAATCACCGGTTGAGACCTTTAAGCGAATGGTTGTGGACCATTCATACGAGACAATAGTTTTCCATTTTCCAAAAATTTCATACATACCTGAATGCGTCTTTATGTTACGTATCGTTTCAGGATTTGTACGGGTTCAGAGGCAATTTAAGTTTCATTCGTGATGAAGCATTGTCCAACACAATCTTGTGATTGATCGATCATACATGCTTTTTGTTGCTCAGCAACAAATACTTGATATACTTGCTTTGATTCAACCCAAAACTAACAAAATGTATAGTTTTATATGGACACTTTTAAACACTGTAAACACTAATTATATATATATTTAATAATAATATTTTAATTTGCACACGACTTAAGATAACACAATAATAATATAAAATTCATTTTTTTTTAAATTTTATCTCAGCACCAACGTTTGGGACAAACTTTAATTAAAATAGTATAATATGTGGGCAATTCTCCAAAAATGTCAACCGCAGCCAAAAGTAAAATAAATTTTATCAACATAGATACTACATTAAAATATAGTCCAATCTATAAAAATTTATAGCCTTTATCAAATTCTAAAGCAAATTTTAAAATATTCGATAGCATATTCGGGCAATCGCATTTTTTCATTATTTTGACGAAAAATCGCAAAAAAGGGCATGTTTTGTTTTGCTTATTTGTGTTGTTTTATGTTTTCTAACATCACTAGAAGAATCCAAAGATTCAAAATAAAATGCAAATATGATCATATATGATATTTAAATAATAAATAACAGCATCTAAAGTATAATGGAAGAAAATGTCGCGTGCGACAGTGATTCAAATTCAATTAAAATAAAAACTACTTAATATTTTTAAGTCAAATGAAATGCATTATTAAAAACAATCAATACTTAACATTTTAAAATTAATTGCATTACAATTATCCATCACGTTTCGCTGAAATCAGGGCTTGAGTTGGTTTTCGAAAAAGTGCCTTCTATATTTGTCGCGTGCAAATGCCTCACATTTTTGTAAATATTTTGAAAACAAACAATTGTCAGAAATCGATCTTGGCACCAATTATAGTGGTAACCAAGAGCTATACATTAAAATTTTTATAAAATTAAAATAAATTCTTGTCGCATGTTTTTTCTCAGTTTGAATGCGTACGAATGTCGCATTCGAGATCAGAGAATTGCCCATATATGACTTTTTTTTTAATTATTTCACTATTGCTTTATAAACTATCCACAGCATATAATTTTTATACCCTTGCAGGGTATTATAATTTCAGTCAGAAGCTTGCAACGCAGTGAAGGAGACATCTCCGACCCTATAAAGTATATATATTCTTGATCAGGATCAACAGCCGAGTTAGTCTTCTATATACTCTCACTCGTACATAAGTCGGAACGGGCCGGATCGGACGACTATATCATATAGCTGCTATAAGAACAATCGAAAAAATCTTAAAAAAAAAAATAAATAACTTTGTCAGTTTTCAACCAATTTTCACCAAATTGATATTTGGCCATTTGATAGTATTTCCGAATTTCGGTTTTAATTTCATTAAAATCGGAGAACTATATCCTATAGCTGCCATACCTTCGCTGTTTCTCAACATATTTTCATAATTTTTGAGATTTGGCAACATTGTATTATTCCTGAATTTCGATTTTAAGTTTATGAAAATCGGACGACTATATCTTATCCCCGGCGTGGCACCTTAGCATTATAGTCACGCAAGCCCCTAAGCATGCAACACTTTTTATTATTTCAGAATTTAGCTCTTAGTTTTTTTATTTAATTTGTAATCTGCAAGGGTTTGTATAACTTCGGTGAGCCGAAGTTAGCTTCCTTTCTTGTTTAAATTTGTATTTAATTTAAAAATTTTTGAAAATTGTGTTAATATTACATATTGAATTATTTATCCATATATTATATTATCCATATATTATATTATCCAGATATTAAAGTATCCATATATTTATTATCCATATATTATATTATCCATATATTATATTATACATTTTTAGAATTTTCACGAATAATTTAATAATTGTAATCAGACAAAATGCCGCGTTTGCATAGGCAGTCATCTAGTCAGCGGTCTCAAAGATCTTGATCTTGAGAGAAATATGGCCAATCGACAGGATGCTGAATACTTAGAAAGAGAAAGAGCCGAAAACGCTCTGTCTCAAAGGCGTAGGAGAGAAGATAGAGAATTTAGGGAAAACGAAGGTTTTCATGATAGCCAGCAGCATTTTGTCCGTAGAAGAAGTAGCCGATTTAGAACAAATGAGCAGCAGAATGACTCTTTGCTACGAAACAGGCAGAGCAGATAGCCGACTTGCGGCGTATATCCCTACGTAGGCAGGACTTAGAAGTTAGACAGGCAGAGCAGATAGCAGACTCACAGCGTAGATCCCTACGTAGGCAAGAATTAGAAGTTAGACAGACAGAACAGATAGCAGACACACAGCGTAGATCCCTACGTAGCACTATGGGGCCGCGGACCGGTTTTGGTGGCCTTAACTAATAACTCGGTCAGTTTTGGAGATATCGACATGAAACTTAACATATCGTCATAATTTGTCCCTACGCACATATGGTATGAAAATTGTTCGGATCAGGAAACTATATTCTATAGCTCCCATAGGAACGATCGGGTAAAACTAAAGATAAATTAATGAAATTTTAGGAGCTGAAATTTGTTGCTTTTTTAATACTATGTAGCAATTTTGACCTAAATCGGATAACGCTTTCCGTATGAACTATCAGACTAAAATGCCGAATTTCTGTGTTTTTCCATAAGTGCAGCTAAATCGAAAAAGAACAAATTACATGGTACTCAAAAGGTTAAAACTTATATTTTATTTTAATTATTAGTTTAATTATTCATTTATTTCGTTTTCCATTTCGAAAAAAAATCATTTTACGGCCTTTTATTGTTAAAAACACCGATTTGGTTGCTGTTTAGAGTAGCAAAAATGGCCGGCTTGAGCAATAAAAGGTTATCTCAGAAAAATTCAAATTTCTCCAAAAGTGCGCAAAAGTGCACCTTGAAACTACATTCATTTGAACAAGAATTAAATGGTTAATAACACAGTATAAATATTATGGTGAAACTAGGTGAAACTATTTTTGTTTCTCTATTTAAAAATTAGGTTTCACTTTAACATTTAACTTGTGGAAGGGTTCACAAATACATAAACTACAAGTACAACACGATCAACTCCTACTATTTACACCCCCAAGCACTTATTATAAACCCCTCTGGTCCGATTACATGAAAAATCTTTTAAAAAAACATAATTTTTCTTTAGTTTTTTTTTTAACTTTTGAAATAGCCTATTTTGCGTCTGCTTAGTTCCCCTTTAAACGAGAGTGTTAACAGCGCTGTTTGGCGTCTGGTTGCTCAACACTGGACCGTTTTTTCAAAATTTCTGGTATGCAACATTAAACATTTAATGTTTTCTTAACGTAATGATATGTTTAAAAAATTATTTTGAAAACTTTTGAAAAATGACTTTTGGCCACCAAAACCGGTCCGCGGCCCCATAGTGCGTAGGCAGGACTCAGAAGTCCGAGAGGTAGAGCAGACAGCGAATTCACAGGGCCGCTCGTTACGTCGGCAGGATCCAGATTACCGTAGAAGAGAGCAGATCCGAAATACAATAGCGCATGCACGCCGACGTGCAAATTCGGAAATTAGGCAGCAAGAACAACATAGGAACAGTATACGTAGATCGGCGCGTAGGCAGGATATTCTGATTAGGGCATTAGAGCAGGTGCGCAATAGTCAAGATATATCAGCCCGAAGGCCGAATATTGAAGTAAGAATATTAGAAAGAGAAGGAGATAGAATTAGCAGATCGCAGGCTCAGGCTGATTCACTTCGCAGAATAGCTGAACAAGAGCGCAACACAGCAAATAGAAGAAGTGCTAGGATTAGAGCACGGCAGCTTTAAATTCGCGTCGAAATATGAGCCAGCGAGAAAGCCAATATGGAAATGTTGAGGAAAATAGAGCAGTAGGAAGTCAAAGAAATGCTGCACGATATGAGCAGGAACGGGCAGAGTCATTAATTGTAGTTTTTAATATTAAACAAGGCCCAGATCGTGTTTGCGTTTGCGTAGAAGGGGTCACTAGAGAGTTAATTGAGCAGAGAAATATGTTTAGCGCAGATAATCTGTTTTTAGCAGATCAGTTTCCACCTGTAAACGGAAGATTGACTTTCTGTAAATCTTGTAGTCGGACTATAAAAGCAGGTGGAAAACCTAAGAATTCCATTACAAATGGCTTAGACTTTCCAAAAATTCCAGAATGTCTTAGGGTTTTGACACATTTAGAGGAAAGATTAGTTTCCGTTAGATACCGTTCATGATAATTAAGTCATTAGATTATGAACGCCAAAATAGCATTAAAGGAGCTGTTGTTAATGTACCGATTCCAGTTGCAAACGTTGTAAATTCCCTTCCAAGGGCTTTTAGGGATGCGGGGGTAGTACAGCTCCACCTCAAACGTAGGCTAAATTATCAGCATTGTTTTATGACAGAAACTATAACTATGCAATTAGGTACTTAATTGGCACTGAGCTTTATAGGAAATATGACATTAGGGTTAATGTGAAATGGTTGACTTCATGTACATCTAAACTTGTACCACTTATTGCATCAGCAGAAGATGAAGAATTAGTTAGGGAATTAAGCAATAGGCACGTAGCCCCGAACACAGAGCGGGTTGAGCAGGTAGAAGAGGCAGAACATAATCCAGGGGGTGAGGAAACTTTAATAGAAAATGTTTCTGTAGAAAATGTAGGTGAGAAAAGGATAGTCATAGCACCTGGGCAAGGACAACGTCCTCTGGACATGATCACGGATTGTGATTCAGAAGAGTTGTCTTTTCCAAGCATTCATGCAGGAAAGAAAATGAATTGTGTAGAAAGCTACACAAAAATAGTTAGAACAGAGCTTAGAAATTATGATAGGAGGGGCAGTAGGACAGACAAGCTATTTTATAATTATAGGAAGTTAGAATTAATTAATATTAGGAATAATACTTTCGTATGCTTAAGAAAGCATACAGCCTTACGGGGTATAACTGCTAGGACAGCCCTTAATGAAGACGAGATAGATAGATTAGTAAGCCATGATGAGGGATATAGAGTTCTCAAAGGTATTCGATCGTCTCCTGATCATTGGAAAGCAGAAAAAAAGAAGGTAATGCCCATGATAAGACAATTTGGCATACCAACTTTTTTTATTACTTTGTCGGCTGCTCGATTAATTAGAACAGATCCAGTATTTTGATTTTAAAAGTTATGAAAAAAGAAGGAGGTATTTTTGGAAGGCATCATGTAGTCAAATATTATTGGCGAGTAGAATTTAAACATCGGGTCTCTTCACACATTGATGGAATGTTCTGGTTGAAAGATGCCCCAAAGTTTGATGATAGTAATGTTTCCTCAATTCCGTCCATTATAGACTTTGTGGATCAATTTGTTACCACAGACACACAAGCTACCAATGCTGATTTGAATAGATTTGTTAAGTACCAAATTCACAATCATAGCTTCAGTTGCCAGCGTAAAGTTAAAGATGGTTCGATATGTCGGTTTGGCATCCCGTATCCTCCATTTCCTAGAACAGAGATTTTATTTCCTCTTCCTGAAGATGTCCGAAACAGATCAGCGCACGAGAGTAATTTTAGAAAAATTAATAGTTTCTTAAATCAATCGTTATATAGCTCGATTAGGGACTTTGATAGTTTTCTCTCGCATAGGCAGGTTAGTCTTAGTTACGAGGACGATGTCCTAGCAATTAGATCTAGTCTGAGGAAACCTAAAATTTTTTTGAAGCGGAGTCGCGACGCTATTAAGCTCAATGCTTACAACCCTCACATTTTAGGAATGCAGAGAGCCAATATAGATATTCAGTTTAAATTAGATCCGTATGCGTGCTGCAGTTATGTTATTAATTACATAAAATTTGATCTGAAATTCTGAAATAATACAAGAAGATATGTTGAAAACTGGCAACGTTATAATTTATTTATGAATGTGTTCTGATCGCTTCTATATGATATAGTTGGCAACTATTTGACATAGTTGTCTGATCCCGCCCATTCTAACGTACATATATATAGTGAGAATATATAAAAGCGAAGAATATACATATATACACACATCTCACACAAAAAAATGGTCGTATTTCCGTGTTCCAGCGGAGGACACCCGGTGTGTAATTGGAATCCGGCCGCCCAAGGCCTCTTTCCAGTTGCCCCAGGGTCTAACGCATCTGACAAATTTGTATACACTTGCAGGGCAGTTTCAGAAGTGACATCTCCGACCCTATAAAGTCTATTATTATTCAGTATCATATTTCTACGCAAACTAGTCCCTCCGCTGTCAACCAATCTGAATAAAGCTTTGCAGATAGTCTTCTTATACTCTCACTCGTTCTTATGACGGAACGGACAACTATATCATATATTTGCCATAAGAACAAAATTTTACTTTGTCAGTTTTCAAAATATTTTCATCAAATTTGAGATTTTGCAATATATTCTTATTCCTGAATTTCGTTTTTAAGTGCATAATTTAATTCCTTTCTTGTTTATTGCTGTATTTTATTAGAGAACCTGAAAATATGTTGAAAACCAGTGAAAGTTAATATTAACAACTGCCCGAAATGAAAAGTAAACCCCTTTTTTTTACAAAACTATCAAACGATTTCGACCAAATCAATAAAGTGGTCCGCTTCTACCTTTTCCGAAATTTATGGGAGTGAGAATATATAGAATACTATCTGCAAAGCTTTATTCAGATAGGAATTCAGCTGTTTAAGCTGATCACCGCGTTGCAAAATTTTAACTAAAATTACTATATCAATGGTAAAAAAAAACTTAAAACAAATATTTCTCTTCTTTTTTTCTAGAGACCCGATTCAATTGTGTAAAATATCGGTGTGAATTAGATTTCTGCATGAATGTACCCAAAACGGCAAATGAATCACTCATTCTAGAAGCAGATTCACTTTTTTACCTGTACAGTTTTAATGAGTGTAAGTAAGTAGGCTAAAATTGCCTTATTGTACAGCTTTTAGGGAGTACAGCAAATTGGTATGACGTCTAGGCACTGTACAGTGTACTGTACAGTATACTTCTGTACAGTGAGATACACTTCATGACTAATAAGTCAAATATGGAAACTGATCCAATATGCTTGTGATATATAAAATAATAAAAGAAATTCTTGTGGGTGTAAATAGATTGTAATTTATTTAATAATTGTTACTTTGTCATTAATATTTGTTTATGCATGCGGCCAAAGTAATAAGTGTCTCTCTTATAAATATTGAAACACAGAACTTACCTCTATGGATTGATTGGAATAATAAGATAATATATTTTTAATGTTTGAGTGTAGGAACATTATTTTGTGTACCATGTCTTCAGTGGTTGCAATTTTCGAGCGTTTCTCACATATTAAATTTTTCGCGACCGAAAAAACCATTTCGGATGATGCGCCGGAGTCGTAAATGTTTTGCAACTAATTTGGAAATTGACCACCACTGCAGAACGTCAAAATCCTATTTATAGTGAATATTTACATTTTTACATATATGTGTTAATTTCCTCTTGTATACATATATAATAAACTACTGGTGTTTTAAATAGATTCGGAATTTTCCGCCGTTTTCCTTGCAATCCGTTTTCTAAGTATTGAAGTATACTGAACTCACAGTTGTGTCATTCTGATTTATTTGATGTACAGTGTGTTAGAAAACTACAAATCTAGTACTCACTCATGAAGTATACAAGCTAATACTGTACTCACTTTAAGCAAGAACAATACAAGTGTTGTGCTACTTCCTACTGACATGTAGAGTACACTGTACAGTAGTTAATGAGTACAGTATTTTACTGAACACTAAACTACTGTACAGTTCTATGAAACTAGAAATGAATACATTCATGCAGAAGGTCTAGTGTGAATCGAGTCTTATTATTTTCAGTATAAAAATGTATATACGTTATGTATAAATTTTAACATTTTATTACCCTTGCAAAGTATTATGGTTTCAGTCAGAAGTTTGCAACACAGTGAAGGACACATCTCCGACCCTATAAAGTATATATGTACATATATTCTTAAATAGCATCAAAAGCCGATTCGATCTAGCCATGTCCGTCTGCCCGATTATACGCAAACTAGTCACTCAGTTTTAAACAAGAGCTATACATTACAATTTTTATAAAATTAAAATAAATTCTTGTCGCATGTTTTTTTTCACTTTGAATGCGTACGAATTTCGCATTCGACATCAGAGAATTGCCCGTATATTAATTTGAGATTTGGTCATTGTTAATTATTCCAGAATTTCGGTTTTAATTTTATGAAAATCACTATGTCATATAGCTTACATAAAATGAATAAGAAAAATAATAGAATAAATTATACTTTACTGTTTTCAAAATATTTTAAATTATTTTATTATTTATCTTTTTATTATTTCATATTTTCATCAATTTTGATACAAACTTCAGTAAGCCGAAGTCAACTACCTTTTTTGTTTATTTCTGCATTTTAATATTTTTTGTATTTTTCCCTCGGCTGCATCTTACTCAATAAGGAAAGGCGACTGGGATTTTTGCTAAAAACTGGAGGGTCGAATCGAATTTCAGTATCTAAGATTCAGTGTCGGTCTTTCAGGCTGAGGTACTCGCCATATTAGAGGCTCTTATTACAATCAGACCTCAGGGGTACCATAGTAAGGATTTACCCAAGAGCCAAACGGCTATCTGACAACACATTAACAATAAAAGGATGCTGATTGCGTTGAACGACAGTCAAAAAGCAACGAACAAATGATGGTCAAGGCTAGCGGAACATAGGTGTTCGAAGTTATGATCGCACGCAATGAAAATGGGAACACCAAGAGAGTTAGATAGAGCTATCACCACTCTTTCCTATCTATCTTCGCTTTGGTGCTGAAATGTTTCGAAATATTCTATATCAGCCATGTGCTGTCTCGGGACTTATTGATCCATGTGTTATTTAACGTAAAGAGAAACAGGGACGCCATACAAACAGAAAAAAAAACATATCCAGCAACTTCGCAGTTTTCAAAATGCTGACGCCTTCCAAAAAACCTAACGAATCTACTTGTGTCTGTGTCTGATATTTGACTTAAACGTATGTACATATACCATATCATAAAAATCTGTTGCTTTTGGTACAGTTTAATATCAATTCTGGTCGTTTTCAGGCGAACTCCGTTCTTGTTCAAATCTGGTCAGGACTAAGGAAAATGTGCCTTCCTTGTATGAGTCCTTTATGAATCTTTAAGTTGCCAAATCTCAAAATTGTTAAACGGCTATGTTATGGTTTTTTTCCTGATTGTTCCTATGGAAGCTATAGGATATAGTTGTCCGATTTTCATGAAATTAAAACTGAAACAAAATAATATTAGATGGCCAAAGTTTTCCGGTTGTTCCTGTGATAGCTATATATATAGTCGTCCGATCCGGACCGTTCCGACATATGTACGAGTGAGAGTATATAGAACACTAACTGCAAAGTTTCATTCATTCATTCAGCCTTAAAACTGAGGGACTAGTTGGCGTAGAAAGGGACAGACGGACAGAACATGCCTAGATAGGAAAACTTCTGACTGAAATTAAAAGAAGTTGGTTTGCAGTGTACATCCTAATTGCCCATAGGATCACCGGATTTAAAAAACTAAACTCCATTACTTAAAGGATAAATGTCCCGAGGTACTCAAGAAGCGTTTTTCCCCCAATTTTTTGTTCAATTTAGAAGTCAAAAGTCAGCTTTTTGACTAAGAAAAAATTATTATAAAATTTAAAAAAGAGAGAGACGTGAGAACTATTGTTCCAAATTTTCAAATTGATGGCGAAAGTAATTTTTGCGTAGTCGTGTACACCGATTTGGAAAATGCCACTTTTCAGGAGATCGCTTCAAAGTTTTGTGAGCACATGCAGTGCACACTAAGCGACCTCCATTCAATAAACTATAACCAAAGACATTGGAATACAAAGATGAGGAACGTCCATATATTCGTTTTGCAATATGTCGCTGCTTTTTTGACGGCAACGACAATCGCTCTCTATCCGCTCTCATAAAGTTGAGAGCGTAAAAATCTAATGCGGTTGCTGTATGAGTAAACACAAGAACAACAACCCAGCATGCAAAGTTAGGAGTGCTCCGAATTATGTCTCTGGAAAGAGCCCTGCCTCGGAGCGTTTTCGGAGTAAACACATATTTCAGACAGTTTTAGGAGCGTTTTTTGAGTTAACACATATTTTAGAGCGATTTCGGGGCGTTTTCTGAGCCTTAAAAACATAGGCTCATAAAATGAACTTTTTTCTAAGCGTTTTCGGAGCTACTGGAGGTAATAAAGAAAGCAAAAATCATAAACGCATCTTTATGCTGAGCGATTTCGGAGCTTCAGGAAGTAAACACGAAATAAAGATCATAATAGCATCTTTTTTCTGAGCGTTTTCGGAGCTGCGGGAGGTAAAGATTGCAACAATACCGCAATGGTAAGTAAACACAATGTAAAGGGCTCGCTTAGAATAAAGAACTGCAGATTCTTGCGACAAGGAAATGCTGGAAAATGTTAAGTTTGCTAATTAAGAAACTTAAAGTCGGACGTGTCAACAGTGAAGTCCCAGTTAAATAGAAATTCTGAAAAAATAAATGTAATTATCTTACCATATTTATAAATAATAAAAATGAGTGATCGAAGATCAAGCCAAAATGAGTCTAAGACAATAATTAATGCTCTTAGGGCTAAGCGACGCCGCAGTGAGTATCCACTGTCAGTGATGCTCAGCGAAGGAAATAAACATATATTGGATCCAGATAATTATATTAACCAAAATTGTCTAGGAAATGATACTGACTATTCGACTAGCGACGGTTCTGATGAGTGTAATAAAAAAATCTTTGCGTGAGGAATTAACGAGCTGGGCAGTTTCGTTTAATATTTCATACTCTGCCTTAAACGAACTTCTGCGTATCTTGCGCCGTGTTTCACCAGATTTGCCAATTGACCGAAGAACTTTAAAGACAACTCCGAAAGATGCTTGTTGTGTTCCAATTGGTGGCGGAGAATATATTCATGGAATTGCAGATTGCCTAAAAGTTTTTTTTTTTTTTAAATATTCCGTTAATAAAAAGAAAACACATCAATATTAATATTAATGGCCTGCCACTCTTTAAAAAATCTAAAATGCAAGCAAGGCCAATACTTATAAATATTCACAACATCTCCCATGTATTTCTAGCAGGCGTTTTTTGCGCAAGCAAGCCTAAAGATATAAACGAGTATTTAAATTAATTTGTTTTTCTGAACTTGCTTCGCTGATTTCTTCTGGCTTTTTATACAAATCAAACCAATTTGTAATAAAACTTAGAGCTTTTATTTGTGACTCGCCTGCAAAAACATTTATTCTTGGAACTGAAAGTCAAAGCGGCTGCTTTTCTTGTCTTAAATGTCATCAACGTGGTGAAAATTTTGAAAGACGAATAGTTTATAAACTTGAAGATAGTAGACTAAAAACAGATGACGAATTTAGAACTAGAATAAATGTTGACCATGTGACTCCCCATTTAGAGGCGCCACAACCTCCTATATTAGACGTTAATAATAAGCCTGTAAATATTTTATAGTTGTAAGAGTAGGCCTAGGAAGGCATGTACATATGAAAAAAATTAACTAGACATAAGTATTAGTTATAAAAAAATACTAGTTTGTAAGTTAGGTTAGCGAACCCTCGAACCCTTGTTAATATTAAATAGTGGACGATAGTCGGCTGACTCCGATAGGGGGAACTAGCTCGCGAATCGGAACGAGACGATAGCGATATCGGTCTCTTCCGCCACCAATCGTACGAACGACAAGTTGTCACGCTCCCGAGTGTTCGAAACAAAACTAGTGAAAACAAGATGGACATACAGTCGGGTGTCCCGACAGTAGAATACCATGTACCATTACAAGGCGCGTCCCAAATTATATACAAGACAGAGAATAAGAATAAAAAACTGAGACAAATTTACATATAATGCAAATGTCTTCCCATTCTGGAGCATAGTTGATAGCTCAGTGGGTAAAGCTACACATACATTTTTGTAAGCAATTGGCCTGGGTTCGAATCAACCGCAGGCCAGGCATAAGTAATTTTTTCATTTTCAAAACATTATGTATAGTTCTTTGCTTGTATTTTTTTATTTCTTAGTATTAAATACTGTGTAATTATTTTGATTTACTGGGAAAAAAAAATGTTTGCTAAAAATGAAAAAGTTTTCACTCGTCGCCGACGGGATTCGAACCCGTGACAACTAACATTTCAAAAAGACTTCAGCTTAGCCAGCTGCACCACCAACCAATTCACAAAGGGTAATCTTATTTTCATAATAATGTGAACATAACTAGAATGTTTAATGAACGTTTTGATTTATTTGGAGCCCTCTGCCTAGGCTGCCTTTTGTACACGTAATGTGTATAAAGTAAAAAGCCTATATCTCCTCTATTTATGGCACGATCGCAATGAAACTTTGACAATCTGTGTATTTTGATAAAATACATTAAACTTTTTAATATGGTTGACATAACTTTATAAATTTAGGAGCTATACGTTTTTTTCAAATAGCTCCTCCAAAAAGGGGAGCAGAAAAAATTTAAAACAAACTTGATCTGCGTGCAGATATAAGAAGTCTAAATCCAAAGTTTGGTGTCTCTAGCTCTTATAGTCTCTGAGATCTAGGCGTTCATACAGACAGACGGACAGACAGACGGACGGACAGACGGACATGGCTATATCGACTCCTTTAGTGGTCCTGACCAATATTTAGGTAACTTTTGGGGGTCTGCCACGCCGCCTTCTGCCTATTACAGAAAATCGCACTCGTACTAAACTATAATACCTGTGTACCTTTGGTACATGGTATAAAAAAAACGGCAGAGAAACATCGATAGAGACGATTCGAAATACAAACCACGAGCCTGCGAGCCGTGCGCATAAAACTACTAAGCCTAGTACGCGTCTGCCTTTGTGTCCTCGCGAGGAATCCACGGCCCGCTGTTGCCTGTGTGCCACGCCGCGCAAGCCCACACACACAGACACGTGTGCAGAGTCCGCCGAGTCCAACTGTTGGCCGGACGATTGTTTGATTTACGTAAGTCCAAGCTAAGCCTCCCTCTTGTAACTCAATACAAAGTAGCGTATAACCTACCATTATAAATATATAGCCAATTAGAAAAACCTAACCTCATTCTGACATATTTACTCTTGGCCGCGTGGGATTTTCTTTATTTCAGCATTCATTTTCCTTCTTGTCCGTTGCAAGTTTCGAGCCGTGGATTTCACCGGCTGCGACACTTGCGACAGCCACGGCAGGTTTATTCCGCCTAGCCCCTTTGCCCCCTTCCCCTTGGTCCGTCCGCGCAGCGAACACGTGGCTCGGTTATACCAGCCGCGGCGCGATTTCAGCTAGCCTCCGCGACCAGCCGGAAGATTCCCGAGTCCGGCCAGCCGTGTAGATCCAGCGCCGCCACTCGCAGCTAGCTTCCGCGTGTTCATCCGGAAGAGACCCTTTTCCAGTGCCGGAAATCACAAACACACGGTGCCCGTTGCCACCGGCATTCACGCCGCCATTAAGTCCTCCCGACTCCCTCAGCCGCCCATTAGCCCATTAGCGCGCCCAGCCGGAGAGTTCTTCGGGGTCCGGCCAGCCGCGCTCATCCGGCGCCGCCACCCACAGCTAGCCTCCGTGTCCATCCGAAGGAGCATATTCCCAGTCCCATTCGGAACGGTTCGCGCCACAGCTCGGCCGCTGCCCCTAGCTGCCACCACGCCTGTTCGGCAGCCCTGGTACCGCGCATTTCTTACAGTCGCCGCCCCCTCGGCTATCTCGAGTCCCGAAACGCATCACATTTGGACGCTGCGAATCGGGGCCTGCCAATGCAGACAGCAAAGTGAGGCCTGTCAAAAGTAGACAGCGAAATGGGGCCTGTCGACTGCAAATCGCTAAACAGGGCCTGCCCAGAAATCAGCCGGAGCTGCGCCTTCGGCCGAACGCGTGCCACAGCAGTCAGCTTTTGAGAGGGTGGTCGATAATGCGGTGCAGGCAGTATACCAGTAGTGACGGTCGGTCCACCCATATCGACGATCGGGGAACGACAGAGAACTTCGTTACAAGTGGCGCCCGAGCAGGAACTAGACAGGGATAAAAACCAGGAAAAATAACATCCATATAAAGATGTTATACCACCCAGCGCGTCCGAAACTCCGTACTGTCGAGTGAAATTCTACCAAAACGGCCCGCGAACGCAAATTAACTATCCTATCGTCACTCGGGCACTCCGCCTCGAGCTTTAAAACGCGACGCCCACCGACAACGCGATCGAGTGATATCCAAACCTGCTGCATCCTGATCAAGGAGATTTAGCTTGGATAATAAAACTTTGACCATTGAACCATAGCCATGGACAGCGATCAACAGAGTCGCGGTGAGTCTGTTCCACATAGAATTAAGAACCCGGGGGTCGGTACACGGAGGATTTATTCCCGCCTAAAAGCCGAATTATTAGCATTTGCCGAAGAATTTGGATTCCCCGCCGACGGAGTCGTGGATGACTTGCGCATAGCTTCGTTACTTTAGTTAGGGATACAGAACAGACCCAGGAGGTTTGGACCCGTCTCGCCGACTTAGAGAGGCAGTACCCACTTCGCTCCACCAGTCCCGCGCCTCCCAGTGAGGACAAGCCCAGCATTAGTGGCCTCTCGGTGTCCCCTTCCCTCATGACCAACCCTATTCATTCGCACGTACACGCCGAATGCCGACTACCGTCCAGGCCGTGCCCGGATCTGCCGGCACGAACCAAGACCCGAGTCCAGACCGGGCTCGACGAGACTTAACTTGCGTTCCCGAGCGAATTCGCAAGTGGGGTCTACACTACGATGGGTATACCGATCCGCTCGCTTTTGTTGAACAGGTTGAAAGCCGCGCGTTATCTTACGGCATCGACTTAGGAGCACTTCCGCGTGCCATGGCAGAATTGCTGACGAGCCGAGTAGACAAGTGGTTCCAAGCTAGCCGCCTGCAAGGGACAGATTGGACCACGTTCCGGCGGGAATTTCTAGAATTTTTCCCTCCGCCGAGATACATCCAACGTTTAGACGACCAGATCCGTGGCCGCGAGCAGTTGGAGGGGGAAACGCTCAAGGAAGAATTACTATTGTTGATGACCTAGGCGTCCGCCTGGACCCTAAACTTTCGTTCTCAGAACATATTTCCTGTATGGTTAACAAAGCCCCCGGCATGCTTGGATTCATTAAAAGGTGGTCGAAGGAATTCGATTCTCCTTATGTAACGAAGACCCTATATACTTCGTTAGTACGCCCTATATTGGAGTATGGCTCGTGCGTCTGGAGTCCTCAATACGGAGTCCATAGCAGCCGCATCGAATCTGTCCAAAAGAAGTTTTTACTTTTCGCCCTCCGTGGCCTACCCTGGGATGCTAACCTTAGATTACCGTCTTACTCTAGTAGACTTCTCCTAATTAATTTACCTTCTTTAACTAACCGTAGGACGATGCTTGGCGTCGTCTTTCTACATAAACTTATTCACGGCGAGGTGGAGAGCCCCTACCTACTTGGGCAGCTCAATTTCCATGTTCCCCGTCTTTCTTCTAGAAATTGTATCCCCCTAGTAGTTAACCACTGTAGGCGTGAGTTTGAAGTACATGAACCCTTTAGGGTTTTATGTACTGATTACAATCGCCTTTTTAGTAGTATTGAAGGCGTAGAAAACCTTCAAAACTTAAAAACTGTATTGCTTGTAGTACTTTCTCGTAGTGTATCCTAATTTTCCTCGTTCTATTCTATTTTTCCTCTCTCGCGTCTATCTAGTACGCGTTCGTGCCATACGTCACGCGGCTGCGCCCCTCGGTCGGTTGGGCGGGAGGTGGGCCTCGCTGGGACTCGGTCGAAGAAAAAAAAAAAAAAAAAAAAAAAAAAATTACCTGATCGACCTACGCGTTCTCATGCGACATGCGGACTACACGGAGACACAAGAAACAACCTGAAACCTCACGCTTTTGCCTACCTTGATGACATCATCGTCATCGGGGCCAGTCTGGAGGAACACATGAATAATCTGAGTAAGGTGTTCTACCGCCTCCGGAAGGCAAACCTGCGTATCAACCAGGAGAAATGCTCTTTCTTCAAGAGAAAGTTAGCCTTTCTTGGGCACGTTATCAGCGATCGCGGTATCCATACCGATCCTGACAAGGTGGCAGCCGTACGAAACCTGAGCCGATGCCTCGGTATGGCTTCGTGGTACCGACGTTTCGTACCGAACTTCGCGGCAGTCGTAGAACCCATGACGAATCTTCTCCGCAAGAACCACCGGTGTTAGCATGCCCTGACTTTTCTGCCAAGATGACTCTCCAAACTGACGCCAGCAACTACGGACTTGGAGGCGTTCTCGCACAAGAAATCGACGGCCATGAACGCGTCATAGCTTATGTGAGCCGGTAGCTCGACGCTGCCGAGTTAAACTACTCCCCGACGGAGAAGGAGTGTTTGGCGATCGTCTGGGGAATACGCAAGCTTCGCTGTTACCTGGAAGGCTATCGATTCCACGTGATCCCCGACCACCTGGCGCTCAAGTGGCACGACCAAATCGAGAATCCCACGGGAAGGATTGCCCGATGGGCACTGGAACTCCAGCAATACCAGATCGATGTACTCTACCGCCGAGGGAAATATAACGTGGTCACCGATGCGCTATCCCGGCAACCTCTCGACCACCTAAAACGTTTGGAAGCAAAAGACCAGCGTTGCAAATGGCTCCATCGAAAGATCACCGAAGTACGCGAGGATCTGCAGCAATTTCCGGACTACGTCATGGAGAACGGAGAATTGTATCGACACCTCGGACACCGCCCCGACGACCAGGATTACATACCATGGAAACTCTGTGTTGCGGCCGAACATCGAGCAAAAATCCCCCAAGAATGCCATGATGCACCCACGGCTGGTCATCTAGGTACTAGGAAGACCATTCTGAGGATTTCCCAGAAGTACTACTGGCCAGGGATGTTCCGCGACGTCAAGCGCTACATCCGTCAGTGCATCCTCTGCCAGAAGTATAAGGCAGAACAACGACAACAAGCCGGAAGATGCTGACAAGGCAAGTCAGTGAGCCCTTCGGAATCCTCAGCGCCGACTTTGTGGGACCCCTTCCGCGCTCTAAGGAGGGACATACCATGCTTCTAGTCTTCTTCGACAGCTTCACCAAGTGGGTCGAGCTGGTGCCACTGCGGAAAGCCACTACTTCCACCTTGATCCGAGCATTTCGAGAGCGGATCATAGGACATTTCGGAGCCCCACGGAAGCTGGTGTGCGATAATGGCACCCAATTCACCAGCAAAGCATTTAGAGAATTCCTAAATGAAACCGGAGTGGAGTTACAATTCACTGCGCCGTATTGCCCTAGCGAGAATCCCACGGAGCGTGCCAACCGCACCGTGAAGACGATGATTTCCCAGCATGTCAAAGGGGAGCAGGGATAACTTACTCCCAGAGCTCTCGCTGGCGATCAATACTAGTGTGTCGGAGACCACGGGATATAACCCGGCATTTCTAGTGCAAGCCCGAGAGCCACGACTGCCAGGCTCTTGGTACGACAAGGTGACGCCCGGAACCGGAATTCCACCGCAGACCACCGCCTGAGTCTGGAAACCCGCCATGGGATCCCTTGTCTTAGTGCGACAGCATCACCTCTCCAAAGCTTCCGAAGGATTTGCAGCCAAACTGGCACCCAAATTCGACGGACCATACAAAGTGGTGGCATTTCCGTCGCCAAATGTGGCCCGAATACGGTGCCCAGGTCAACGAAAGGGCAGACTCGCGAACATTGCCGATTTGAAGGCATTCCACTCGACTCTAGACAACGACAATACTGACACCGAGGAAGTCGACGTGACTGTCGAGGGTGCCGGAGAATTACCCGGGCCCTCTACAACCCACGATTCTACGCCTAACACTAAGAATACGACCAAAAGTTCCCTTGTTTCGTCTCGCTACTAACTAGGCCCCGGCGATATGCGTTACTGACAGACTATCTTATACCGATCTCCATAACAGTCTAACTTACAATTCTCTCAGCCGGATCTACACCATGGATGTCGTTATCATCCTATCCAGCGACGAGGAGGACCCAACGCGACCGGGCCACACCACCGAATCGGCGGCTATTCGGGATCCACGGCTGCGCCCAGAAGCGGCGTATACCCGGGCAACACCCCGCCGGGCAGCGTCGCTATCGAAGTCCTCGTTCAGCGACCACGGAGATGAACCACCCGTTACAACACGGCCGCTCCGACCCGAGTCCCCGAGCACCCCATCACCGGGGAACGCGTCCGCTGCAGCGAGTATGCTGCATGGCAGTAAGTCGGGGAGCTGGGCCACGGAGAACGATGCATCCAGCAGCTCCCAGTCCTGGGGAACCCCCCATTAGGCCGGATACACCCTCGAAGACGCCTCCGACATCGAGGAGGAACAATTGTTCTCCCGCCGATCACCCAATCATGCTGATTGTACCATGGAGGACGCCTCAGCCAGCGAGGAGGAGTGCTTCAGCGCAGAGGACGAAGGGCGCGAGAGCCCCTACGTGGAGCCGGTGCTTCACGAAGTAATGGTGGGAGATGATTATACCTGGTATTGGCAGGACTCCTGGATCCATCTCATCCACTACCACCGGACGAACACCGCCATCCAGAACAGTTATGTATCACGATGGCAACTGGTCCGCAGGAGCAGGAGGACCTAGAGGCCACCCTCAATGGCCCGCTGTCGCCAAACCTGGCTCGCTACCTGGCCTCCCCGCTGCCGCCAATGGATCCACGATCCACCGAGGCCGACGCCACTGGTCCCGCCGGATCGGTCATGATGCTCCCCTGGCCAATCACACCGGCCACCGCTAGGGCCAACCCAGCGCAGTGGTTTCCCCGGCTGGAGGGACCTACCAACGAGGACGGAGGCCCAACTGGGAAGGCCATGGAGTGGGAATCCGAGTCGAGTGATAGCGAAGCCGAGAACACCCCACGGTTCCGGCGTAAGGAGGCTCGCCTGACTCTACTACTACCCACGCCGGTATGCCCGCACTTAAACGCCAGGAGCCCGAAGCCATGGATGACGGACTTGCGCATGCCTGCCCATGCAAGCGGAGCCTGCAGCCGCCGCCGTCGCACCACCGGTGATGCCGTGGACGCCGCTCCACTCCCAGGCCACCGCCCTGCCGCCGACAACCTCATGGACGCCGCTCCAACCGGAGACCACCGCCATGCCATCGACATCTGCCCCGAGGGGTACATCTTCGGCAGCCACCCCGGAACCAGTCCGGAGAACGGCTTAGTGGGCATCGCACGCCAATAAGCCCGCCGCAACCATGCCATCGACGCCCCAGTGGGCGCCCCAGCCACGAGCACCAATCGCTCTGCCGCGCCACTGGCACAGCAATTTGCCAAACCACCAAGTGCCCGCCGTCGTATGGGCAGCCGTGGAACGGCGCCAATACTCCGCGAAATACGCCCGCCAGCGATTCCGGGTCGGCACGGAGGAGGGGCTGTATCAAGTCACAATGAAACCGACAGGAGATGGGACGGTTTCCTTCGCTCCCCGGAGTCGGAGGGGAGTGTGACGCCCCATTTAGAGGCGCCGCAACCCACTATATAGACATAAGTATTAGACGTTAATAAGAAGCCTGTAAATATTTTATAGTTGTAAGAGTAGGCCTAGGAAGGCATGTACATATGAAAACAAGAAAGGAAGCTAACTTCGCCTCACCGAAGTTTGTATACCCTTGCAGAGTTTAAACAAAAAATTAAAAACGAAATTCTGAAATAATAATTTGTTGCCAAATCTCAAATTTGATGGCAATGGTTTGAAACACGGCTAAGCTATGGTTTTTTTTTCCTGATTGTTCCTAAGAAAGCTATAGGATATAGTCAGCCGATTTTCATGAAATTAAAATCAAAATTCAGAAATAATAAAATATGGCTTAATATCAAATTTGGTGAAAATATGTTGAAAACTGACAAAGTTATGGTTTTTTCTTTTATTTTCCTGATTGTTCCTATGGAAGCTATAGGATATAGTCAGCCGATTTTCATGAAATTAAAACCGAAATTCGGAAATAATACTAAATGGGCAAATATCAAATTTGGTGAAAATTGGTTGAAAACTGACAAAGTTATAATTTTCCTGATTGTTCCTATGGAAGCTTTAGGATATAGTCAGCCGATTTTTATGAAATTAAAACCGAAATTCGGAAATAATACTAAATGGGCAAATATCAAATTTGGTGAAAATTGGTTGAAAACTGACAAAGTTATAAATGTTTTTTGAAAATTTTTCGGATCGGTCCTCTGGCAGCTATATGATATAGTCGTCCGATCCGGCCCGTTCCGACATATGTACGAGTGAGAGTATAACTAACTGCAAAGTTTCATTCAGATAGCTTTAAAACTGAGGGACTAGTTTGCGTAGAAACGACAGACGGACATGGCTAGATCGACTCGGCTGTTGATCCTGATCTAGAATATATATACTTTATAGGGTCGGAGATGCTTCCTTTACTGCGTTGCAAACTTTTGACTGAAACTAATATACCCTGCAAGGGTATAAAAATTAACTAGACATAAGTATTAGTTATAAAACAAGAAAGGAAGCTAACTTCGGCTCACCGAAGTTTGTATACCATTGCAGAATTTAAACAAATTCAAACCGAAGTTCTGAAATAATAATTAGTTGCCAAATCTCAAATTTGATAGCAATGGTTTGAAACACGGCTAAGCTATGGTTTTTTATTTTCCTGATTGTTCCTATGAAAGCTATAGGATATAGTCAGCCGATTTTCATGAAATTAAAAGCGAAATTCGAAAATAATATTAAATGACCAAATATCAAATTTGGTGAAAATTCGTTGAAAACTGACAAAGTTCTAATTTTTATACCCTTGCAGGGTATATTAGTTTCAGTCAAAAGTTTGCAACGCAGTGAAGGAGGCATCTCCGACCCTATAAAGTATATATATTCTTGATCAGGATTAACAGCCGAGTCGATCTAGCCATGTCCGTCTGTCCGTCTGTCCGTTTCTACGCAAACTAGTCCCTCAGTTTTAAAGCTATCTGAATGAAACTTTGCAGTTAGGCTTCTATATACTCTCACTCGTACATATGTCGGAACGGGCCGGATAGGACGACTATATCATATAGCTGCCAGAGGAACGATCCGAAAAATTTTCAAAAAACAATTATAACTTTGTCAGTTTTCAACCAATTTTCACCAAATTTGATATTTGCCCATTTAGTATTATTTCCGAATTTCGGTTTTAATTTCATGAAAATCGGCTGACTATATCCTATAGCTTCCAAAGGAACAATCCGGAAAATAAAAGAAAAAACCATAACTTTGTCAGTTTTCGACATATTTTCACCAAATTTGATAGTTACCCATATTTTAGTATTCCTGAATTTCGGTTTTAATTTCATGAAAATCGGCTGACTATATCCTATAGCTTCCATAGGAACAATCAGGAAAATTATAACTTTGTCAGTTTTCAACCAATTTTCACCAAATTTTATATTTGCCCATTTAGTATTATTTCCGAATTTCGGTTTAAATTTCATGAAAATCGGCTGACTATACCCTATAGCTTCCATAGGAACAATCAGGAAAATAAAAGAAACAAGACGGGTGTCCCGACAGTAGAATACCATGTACCAATTCAAAGCGCGACCCAAAATTATATAAAAGAAAGAGAATAAGAATAAAAAACTGAGACAAATTTACATATAATGCAAATGTCTTCCCATTCAAGAGCAAAGTCGATAGCTCAGTGGGTAAAGCCGCATATACATTTTTGTAAGCAATTGGCCTGGGTTCGAATCAACCGCAGGCATACGGAATTTTTTCATTTTCAAAACATTAAGTATAGATTGTTGCTTGCATTTTTTTATTTCTTAGTATTAAATAATGTAATTATTTTAATTTACTGGAAAAATAAAATATATTTGCTAAAAATAAAAAAGTTTTCACTCGTCGCCGACGATTCGAACCCGTGACAACTAACATTTCAAAACAAGTTCAGCTTAGCCAGCTGCACCACCAACCAATTCAAAAATAGCAATCTTATTTTCATAATAATGTGAACAATTATGTTTAATGTTTAATGAACGTTTTGATTTATTTGGAGCCCTCTGCCTAGGCTGCTTCTTGTACACGTAATGTGTTTAAAGTAAAAAGCCTATATCTCCGCTATTTACGGCACATCGCAATGAAATTTGGACAATCTGTGTATCTTGATCAAATACATTCTGCTTTTTAATATGGTTTACATAACTTTATAAATTTAGGAGCTATACGTTTTTTTCAAATAGCTCCACCAAAAAGGGGAGCAGCAAAAATTTAAATCAAACTTGATCTGCGTGCAGATATAAAAAGTCTAAATCCAAAGTTTGGTGTCTCTAGCTCTTATAGTCTCTGAGATCTAGGCGTTCATACAGACAGACGGACAGACGGACGGACGGACGGACAGACGGACATGGCTATATCGACTCCTTTAGTGGTCCTGATCAATATTTAGGTAACATTTGGGGGTCTGCCACACCTCCTTCTGCCTGTTACAGAAAATCGCACTCGCAAAAAACTATAATACCTTTGTACCTTTGGTACATGGTATAAAAACCATAACTTTGTCAGATTTCAACATATTTTCACCAAATTTGATAATTAGCCATATTTTAGAATTTCTGAATTTTGATTTTAATTTCATGAAAATCGGCTGACTATATCCTATAGCTTCCATAGGAACAATCAGGAAAATAAAAAAAACCATAGCTTAGCCGTGTTTCAAACCATTGCCATAAAATTTGAGATTTGGCAACAAATTTATATTTCAGAATTTCGTTTTTAATTTTTTGTTTAAACTCTGCAAGGGTATACAAACTTCGGTGAGCCGAAGTTAGCTTCCTTTCTTGTTTCTTCTATTTTCCTGATTGTTCCTATAGAAGCTATAGGATATAGTCAACCGATTTTAATGAAATTAAAATCAAAATTCAGGAATAATAAAATATGGCTAAATATTAAATTTGGTGAAAATATGTTGAAAACTGACAATGTTATGGTTTTTCTTTAATTTTCCCGATTGTTCCTATGGAAGCTATAGGATATAGTCAGCCGATTTTCATGAAATTAAAACCGAAATTCAGTAATAATAAAATATGGCTAAATATCAAATTTGGTGAAAATATGTGAAAAACTGACAAAGTTATAATTTTTTTTTGAAAATTTTTCGGAACGTTCCTATGGCAGCTATATGATATAGTCGTCCGATCCGGCCCGTTCCGACATATGTACGAGTAAGAGTATATAGAAGCCTAACTGCAAAGTTTCATTAGATAGCTTTAAAACTGAGGGACTAGTTTGCGTAGAAACGGACAGACGGACATGGCTAGATCGACTCGGCTGTTGATCCTGATCTAGAATATATATACTTTATAGGGTCGGAGATGCTTTCTTTACTGCGTTGCAAACTTTTGACTGAAACTAATATACCCTGCAAGGGTATAAAAATTAACTAGACATAAGTATTAGTTATAAAACAAGAAAGGAAGCTAACTTCGGCTCACCGAAGTTTGTATACCATTGCAGAATTTAAACAAATTCAAACCGAAATTCTTAAATAATAATTAGTTGCCAAATCTCAAATTTGATGGCAATGGTTTGAAACACGGCTAAGCTATGGTTTTTTTTATTTTCCTGATTGTTCCTATGGAAGCTATAGGATATAGTCAGCCGATTTTCATGAAATTAAAATTAAAATTCAGGAATAATAAAATATGGCTAAATATCAAATTTGGTGAAATTATGTTGAAAACTGACAAAGTTATGGTTTTTTCTTTTATTTTCCTGATTGTTCCTATGAAAGCTATAGGACATAGTTATCAGATTTTTATGAAATTAAAATCAAAATTCGGAAATAATATTAAATGACCAACTATCAAATTTGGTGAAAATTCGTTGAAAACTGACAAAGTTCTAATTTTTTCTTTTATTTTCCTGATTGTTCCTATGGAAGCTATAGGATATAGTCAGCCGATTTTCATGAAATTAAAATCGAAATTCGAAAATAATATTAAATGACCAAATATCAAATTTGGTGAAAATATGTTGAAAACTGACAGCGGGCACTTGGTGGTTTGGCAAATTGCTGTGCCAGTGGCGCGGCAGAGCGATTGGTGCTCGTGGCTGGGGCGCCCACTGGGGCGTCGATGGCATGGTTGCGGCGGGCTTATTGGCGTGCGATGCCCACTAAGCCGTTCTGCGGACTGGTTGGGGACCGGGGTGGCTGCCGAAGATGTACCCCTCGGGGCAGATGTCGATGGCATGGCGGTGGTCTCCGGTTGGAGCGGCGTCCATGACGTTGTCGGCGGCAGGGCGGTGGCCTGGGAGTGGAGCGGCGTCCACGGCATCGCCGGTGGTGCGACGGCGGCGGCTGCAGGCTCCGCTTGCATGGGCAGGCATTCGCAAGTCCGCAATCCATGGCTTCGGGCTCCTG
The DNA here is from genome assembly GCA_035045905.1 of Drosophila anomelani. Lineage (NCBI taxonomy): Eukaryota > Metazoa > Arthropoda > Insecta > Diptera > Drosophilidae > Drosophila > Drosophila anomelani. The sequence goes on from JAWNOO010000112.1 coordinate 208,055, forward strand.
GCGTTTAAGTGCGGGCATACCGGCGTGGGTAGTAGTAGAGTCAGGCGAGCCTCCTTACGCCGGAACCGTGGGGTGTTCTCGGCTTCGCTATCACTCGACTCGGATTCCCACTCCATGGCCTTCCCAGTTGGGCCTCCGTCCTCGTTGGTAGGTCCCTCCAGCCGGGGAAACCACTGCGCTGGGTTGGCCCTAGCGTTGGCCGGTGTGATTGGCCAGGGGAGCATCATGACCGATCCGGCGGGACCAATGGCCTCGGCCTCGGTGGGTCGTGGATCCATTGGCGGCGGCGGGGAGGCCAGGTAGCGAGCCAGGTTTGGCGACAGCGGGCCATTGAGGGTGGCCTCTAGGTCCTCCTGCTCCTGCGGACCAGTTGCCATCGTGATACATAACTGTTCTGGATGGCGGTGTTCGTCCGGTGGTAGTGGATGAGATGGATCCAGGAGTCCTGCCAATACCAGGTATAATCATCTCCCACCATTACTTCGTGAAGCACCGGCTCCACGTAGGGGCTCTCGCGCCCTTCGTCCTCGGCGCTGAAGCACTCCTCCTTGCTGGTTGCCTCTCTGCAAGGCGGGGAGCCCTACGGAACAGAGGACGCCCCATGCAAGCGCTGTTCGAGTCCCGCTACAAGGAGAAAAAAAAGGCACTCAAGGCGGCGATCAGGGCGAGCAAGAACAGATGCTTCCAGGAGCTGTGCGACGCAGCGGACAAGGAACCGTTCGGCTCGGCCTGGTCTAGGCAAGCTGCACAGGCCGCCGACCCCAACCTCCCAGGAGCAACTGGGAACAATTGTCTCCACGCTGTTTCCCGAACAGCCGCCACTAATGCCTCCCAGCATAGCTGTGTCCGAGGAGATCCTCGCGAGCGAGGAGGAAATGCAGAGCGCACTGGCAACCATCAAAGCTGGCAAGGCCCCGGGACCAGATGGCATTCCCAATGCCGCATTCGATGTCATAATAAAGGCCTACCCGAGTCTATTCGCTCAAGTGTACAACCGGTGCATGGCAGAGCACACCTTCCCGAAAGCCTGGAAGGAGCAAAGGCTAGTCCTCATCCAGAAACCAGGCAAGGTGAACGATGACCCGTCCTCATATCGACCCCTCTGTAAGCTCAACACATTGAGCGCATCATCTGCACCAAACTGAAGAGGGAGATTGAGGAGCGAGGAGCCCTCAGCAGCACGGATTCCGGAAGAGGCGGAGTACAATTCATGCGATCCGCGAGGTAACGCAGATGGCGGCAAACGCAATTGAAGGCGAAAGATGGCAGGGCGGCACCAAACAGTACTGCCTAGTCTGCACCCTCGACGTTAAAAACGCCTTCAACTCGGCAAAGTGGAGCCTAATCCTGCAGGCTCTCCAGCGCAGCGGCATATCTGGGAACCTCATCCTCCTGATAGCCGACTACTTCAAGGACCGCGTCCTGAAGTACACATCCGATGACGGGAACCAAGTGCACTATGTGACAGGTGGCGTACCACAGGGCTCCGGATCCTTCGGCTTGCACTGCCTGATGGCTGCACCGTCGTGGGGTTCGCAGACGATATCGCGCTGGTCACCGTGGACAAACATCTGGCAGACGTCTCCGCCAAATGCAGCCGCGCGATCGACATGATGATGTCCTGGCTGACGGACAACGGACTTGCACTGGCCGAACATAAAACGGAAGCCGTACTCATCAGCAGCAGGAAGGCTGTCGAGAAAGTAAACGTCAGGGTCGGCTCGACAACCATTGAGTCTAGCCCGGCAATTAAATACCTCGGAGTCATGATAGACCATAGGCTCAACTTCCGGATACATCTGGAGTATGCGGCGGCCAAGGCGTCCAAGGCCACCGCTGCCATCTCGAGGATGATGGCAAATACGCGGGGTCCAAAGCAGCATAGCAGGCGTCTGATTGCAACAGTGGTGACCTCGACCATCCTGTATGCAGCTCCGATATGGGCGGAGGCCATGAAGACGGCTAGCTACAGTCGGCAGTGCAAGTCTGTCTAAAGACGCTGCGCGTTGCGGATCTCCAGCTGCTTCTGCACTGTGTCCGAGGAAGCCGCTCTGGTGGTCTCTCCAATAGATCTGCTGGCAGAAGAGCGTAGATCTGGGATTTCGGGCAGCAGGATACCGCGAAGCGACACAATCTTCCGATGGCAGGAGAGATGGGACACCGCGAGCACAGGGCTGTGGATCCACAGGCTCATCCCCAACCTGGCTCCCTGGCTGCAGAGAGCCAATGGAGAGCTTGACTACCACACCACGCAGATCATCACGGGACATGGCTGCTTCAAGGCTTACCTGCATAGGTTCAAGCACGAGGCGGACCCCCATTGCGACCACTGCGGCAGCGACTTCATCGAGGATGCAGAACATGCACTTTTCGAGTGCCCAGCATTTTCGGCAGAACGTGCTGCTCTGGAGGCAGCCACGAAGTGTCGCCTTACACCCGACAACCTGATCGGCTGTATGCTGTAGAGCCCCCCCAACTGGACAGCAGTTGCAGAAATGGCTGCAACCGTGATGCGTGAGCTGAGGCGCCGGGAGCAGACCCGCCGCACCGAAGGCGATCGATGAGCGGCAGCACGACCGCCAACCGCCCCGCGAAGTATAGCTTTGCGGCAGTTCCGCGGGGTCGGACTTTACTATCTATCTATCCCCCCACGCTTTGTAAATAACCCCCTTTTTCTATTGTACCACCTCCCCATAACTTCTTAAATAAAAAAAAAAAAACACAAAGGGACGTGGGCAGAGTCCGCCGAGTCCAACTGTTGGCCGGACGATTGTTTGATTTATGTAAGTCCAAGCTAAGCCTCCCTCTTGTAACTCAATACAAAGTAGCGTATAACCTACCATTATAAATATATAGCCAATTAGAAAAACCTAACCTCATTCTGACATATTTACTCTTGGCCGCGTGAGATTTTCTTTATTTCAGCATTTCTTTTCCTTCTTGCCCGTTGCAAGTTTCGAGCCGTGGATTTCACCGGCTGCGATTATGGCTCGGTTATACCAGCCGCGGCGCGATTTCAGTTAGCCTCCGCGACCAGCCGGAAGATTCCCGAGTCCGGCCAGCCGTGTACATCCAGCGCCGCCACTCGCAGCTAGCTTCCGCGTGTTCATCCGGAAGAGACCCTTTTCCAGTGCCGGAAATCACAAACACACGGTGCCCGTTGCCACCGGCATTCACGCCGCCATTAAGTCCTCCCGACTCCCTCAGCCGCCCATTAGCTAGCCTCCGCGCCCAGCCGGAGAGTTCTTCGGGGTCCGGCCAGCCGCGCTCATCCGGCGCCGCCACCCACAGCTAGCCTCCGCGTCCATCCGGAGGAGCATATTCCCAGTCCCATTCGGAACGGTTCCGCCACCACGCCTGTTCGGCAGCCCTGGTACCGCGCATTTCTTACAGTCGCCGCCCCCTCGGCTATCTCGAGTCCCGAAACGCATCACATTTGGACGCTGCGAATCAGGGCCTGTCTAATACAGACAGCAAAGTGAGGCCTGTCAAAAGTAGACAGCGAAATGGGGCCTGTCGACTGCAAATCGCGAAACAGGGCCTGCCCAGAAATCAGCCGGAGCTGCGCCTTCGGCCGAACGCGTGCCATAGCAGTCAGCTTTTGGGAGGGTGGTCGATAATGCGGTGTAGGCAGTATACCAGTAGCGACGGTCGGTAAAGCGGGACTGGAGGCATCGATAGCTTCTCGTGTCCTCCACCCATATCGACGATCGGGGAACGACAGAAGGACTCCGATACATGAAATCGGGGTAGAATATACAATTTAGACGCGTTACCAGCGGTATTTTCCTCCTAAATATGATATTTCCTACTGTCAGTCCCACTTTTATACAAATTTTCTTTTATAGGTCCCCTGGCCACGATTGAGATCTACCCCAGCCAGAGAACTCCATCACAATAATTTACTTCCATTTAAGGTTGAAGAGCTTCCCTTAGATATAGTTACGCAATTTCCATTTGATTATATGCATACAGTTTGTTTAGGCTTTATGAAAAGTATGCTAAATGGATGGCTCAAAATTAGAGGAAAGAGTTACTCCCTATCAAGGGTGGTCCCTTGATAATAAATAAATTACCAAAATAAAAACTTTATGTCTTTAAAGGCAGATATTTGTAATGAGTTCGCCAGAAAACCGAGAAGTCTTTTAGACATTGACAGATGGAAAGCTATTGAATTCTGGCAATTTCTCCTCTACACAGGACCAGTTGTTTTGAGAGGAGTTTTAACAGACAGCCGCTATGAACATTTCATTCAGCTAAGCTTTGCCATCAGAATTCTGCGTAGTGATAAGTATTGCTTGACGAAAAATATATTTGCTAAACAACTTATTCGAACTTTTATAAGCAAATTACCAGAGCTTTATGACGAAACATTTTTAAAATATAATTTTCATTGTTTATTACATTTGGCAGACGATTGTGTATTTTACCAAGAAAACTTTCATTTGTTTAGTGCTTTTAAATATGAAAGTTACTTATACAAAGTAAAGCAAATGGTTAAAAAAAGGAACACAAGTTGCGACTCAAGTTTATAATCGGCTTGTTGAAATAAGCATAAACAGCATAGATGTTGAAGATAATACAAATGATAAAAGGAGTCCAGAAGGAAACATTTGTTCAATAAAAAATAGATACATGGGTATATATGTCTATAAAATCTCCAGATAATGTTTATATTGTAAATTCAAAGGCGTATAGAGTTGATCGTTTTGAGGAAATAAACAATCAAGTGCTTGTAAAAGCTAATGAACTTCTTATCAACGAAGACTTGTTTTCAATACCACTAAAATCAAGCCTATTAGGAATTAAATATTCGGAGTCGCTCAATATAAATGAAATGCAAATAACTCATAACGTGAATGACATTTATGAAAAAACAATTTTATTAAATATTTCGTCGCCAGCTGCTAAAATATTCATTCATATTATTCATAATGTCTGACTTCACTGAGACTTTTATAATCAACGATCCCCAGTCACCAGAATCACCAACTTAAACTATCCATCTACATCATGTAAATATATTTGTAAAATCTTATTTTCTAAGATATTAATTAATTAATTTGTTTAATTTCAGATATGCTGCAATTAATATATGGAGAAGTACAAAAATTAAATAAAAACAAGAAAGGAAGCTAACTTCGGCTCACCGAAGTTTGTATACCCTTGCAGAGTTTAAACAAAAAATTAAAAGCGAAATTCTGAAATAATAATTTGTTGCCAAATCTCAAATTTGATGGCAATGGTTTGAAACATGATTGTTCCTATAGGATATAGTCAGCCGATTTTCATGAAATTAAAATCAAAATTCAGAAATACCAAAATATGGCTAAATATCAAATTTGGTGAAAATATGTTGAAATCTGACAAAGTTATGAATTTTTCTTTTTATTTCCTGATTGTTCCTATGGAAGCTATAGGATATAGTCAGCCGATTTTCATGAAATATCAAATTTGGTGAAAATATGTTGAAATCTGACAAAGTTATGGTTTTTTCTTTTATTTTCCTGATTGTTCCTATGGAAGCTATAGGATATAGTCAGCCGATTTTCATGAAATTAAAACCGAAATTCGGAAATAATACTAAATGGGCAAATATCAAATTTGGTGAAAATTGGTTGAAAACTGGCAAAGTTATAATTTTCCCGATTGATTCTATGGAAGCTATAGGATATAGTCAGCCGATTTTCATGAAATTAAAACCGAAATTCAGGAATACTAAAATATGGGTAACTATCAAATTTGGTGAAAATATGTTAAAAACTGACAAAGTTATGAATTTTGCTTTTATTTTCCTGATTGTTCCTATGGAAGCTATAGGATATAGTCAGCCGATTTTCATGAAATATCAAATTTGGTGAAAATATGTTGAAATCTGACAAAGTTATGGTTTTTTCTTTTATTTTCCTGATTGTTCCTATAGAAGCTATAGGATATAGTCAGCCGATTTTCATGAAATTAAAACCGAAATTCGGAAATAATACTAAATGGGCAAATATCAAATTTGGTGAAAATATGTTGAAAACTGACAAAGTTATAATTTTCCCGATTGTTTCTATGGAAGCTATAGGATATAGTCAGCCGATTTTCATGAAATTAACATCGAAATTCAGGAATACTAAAATATGGCTAAATATCAAATTTGGTGAAAATATGCTAAAAACTGACAAAGTTATGAATTTTTCTTTTATTTTCCTGATTGTTCCTATGGAAGCTATAGGATATAGTCAGCCGATTTTCATGAAATATCAAATTTGGTGAAAATATGTTGAAATCTGACAAAGTTATGGTTTTTTCTTTTATTTTCCTGATTGTTCCTATGGAAGCTATAGAATATAGTCAGCCGATTTTTATGAAATTAAAACCGAAATTCGGAAATAATACTAAATGGGCAAATATCAAATTTGGTGAAAATTGGTTGAAAACTGGCAAAGTTATAATTTTCCCGATTGATTCTATGGAAGCTATAGGATATAGTCAGCCGATTTTCATGAAATTAAAACCGAAATTCAGGAATACTAAAATATGGGTAACTATCAAATTTGGTGAAAATATGTTAAAAACTGACAAAGTTATGAATTTTGCTTTTATTTTCCTGATTGTTCCTATGGAAGCTATAGGATATAGTCAGCCGATTTTCATGAAATATCAAATTTGGTGAAAATATGTTGAAATCTGACAAAGTTATGGTTTTTTCTTTTATTTTCCTGATTGTTCCTATAGAAGCTATAGGATATAGTCAGCCGATTTTCATGAAATTAAAACCGAAATTCGGAAATAATACTAAATGGGCAAATATCAAATTTGGTGAAAATATGTTGAAAACTGACAAAGTTATAATTTTCCCGATTGTTTCTATGGAAGCTATAGGATATAGTCAGCCGATTTTCATGAAATTAACATCGAAATTCAGGAATACTAAAATATGGCTAAATATCAAATTTGGTGAAAATATGCTAAAAACTGACAAAGTTATGAATTTTTCTTTTATTTTCCTGATTGTTCCTATGGAAGCTATAGGATATAGTCAGCCGATTTTCATGAAATATCAAATTTGGTGAAAATATGTTGAAATCTGACAAAGTTATGGTTTTTTCTTTTATTTTCCTGATTGTTCCTATGGAAGCTATAGAATATAGTCAGCCGATTTTTATGAAATTAAAACCGAAATTCGGAAATAATACTAAATGGGCAAATATCAAATTTGGTGAAAATTGGTTGAAAAGTGGCAAAGTTATAATTTTCCCGATTGTTTCTATGGAAGCTATAGGATATAGTCAGCCGATTTTCATGAAATTAACATCGAAATTCAGGAATACTAAAATATGGGTAACTATCAAATTTGGTGAAAATATGTTGAAAACTGACAAAGTTATGAATTTTGCTTTTATTTTCCTGATTGTTCCTATGGAAGCTATAGGATATAGTCAGCCGATTTTCATGAAATATCAAATTTGGTGAAAATATGTTGAAATCTGACAAAGTTATGAATTTTTCTTTTATTTTCCTGATTGTTCCTATGGAAGCTATAGGATATAGTCAGCCGATTTTCATGAAATATTAAATTTGGTGAAAATATGTTGAAATCTGACAAAGTTATGAATTTTGCTTTTATTTTCCTGATTGTTCCTATGGAAGCTATAGGATATAGTCAGCCGATTTTCATGAAATATCAAATTTGGTGAAAATATGTTGAAATCTGACAAAGTTATGGTTTTTTCTTTTATTTTCCTGATTGTTCCTATGGAAGCTATAGGATATAGTCAGCCGATTTTCATTAAATTAAAACCGAAATTCGGAAGTAATACTAAATGGGCAAATATCAAATTTGGTGAAAATTGGTTGAAAACTGGCAAAGTTATAATTTTCCCGATTGTTTCTATGGAAGCTATAGGATATAGTCAGCCGATTTTCATGAAATTAACATCGAAATTCAGGAATACTAAAATATGGGTAACTATCAAATTTGGTGAAAATATGTTGAAAACTGACAAAGTTATGGTTTTTTCTTTTATTTTCCTGATTGTTCCTATGGAAGCTATAGGATATAGTCAGCCGATTTTCATGAAATTAAAACCGAAATTCGGAAATAATACTAAATGGGCAAATATCAAATTTGGTGAAAATTGGTTGAAAACTGACAAAGTTATAATTTTTTTTTTGAAAAATTTTCGGATCGTTGCTCTGGCAGCTATATGATATAGTCGTCCGATCCGTCCCGTTCCGACATATGTACGAGTGAGAGTATATAGAAGCCTAACTGCAAAGTTTCATTCAGATAGCTTTAAAACTGAGGGACTAGTTTGCGTAAAAACGGACAGACGGACAGACGGACATGGCTAGATCGACTCGGCTGTTGATCCTGATCAAGAATATATATACTTTATAGGGTCGGAGATGCCTCGTTCACTGCGTTGCAAACTTTTGACTGAAACTAATATACCCTGCAAGGGTATAACAAGAAAGGAAGCTAACTTCGGCTTACCGAAGTTTGTATACCCTTGCAGAGTTTAAACAAAAAACAAGAAAGGAAGCTAACTTCGGCTCACCGAAGTTTGTATACCCTAGCAGACTTTAAACAAACAATTAAAAACGAAATTCTGAAATAATAATTTGTTGCCAAATCTCAAATTTGATGGCAATGGTTTGAAACACGGCTAAGCTATGGTTTTTTTATTTTCCTGATTGTTCCTATGGAAGCTATAGGATATAGTCAGCCGATTTTCATGAAATTAAAATCAAAATTCAGAAATACTAAAATATGGCTAAATATCAAATTTGGTGAAAATATGTTGAAATCTGACAAAGTTATGGTTTTTTCTTTTATTTTCCTGATTGTTCCTATGGAAGCTATAGGGTATAGTCAGCCGATTTTCATGAAATTAAAATCGAAATTCAGGAATACTAAAATATGGGTAACTATCAAATTTGGTGAAAATATGTTGAAAACTGACAAAGTTATGAATTTTTCTTTTATTTTCCTGATTGTTCCTATGGAAGCTATAGGATATAGTCAGCCGATTTTCATGAAATATCAAATTTGGTGAAAATATGTTGAAATCTGACAAAGTTATGGTTTTTCTTTTATTTTCCTGATTGTTCCTATGGAAGCTATAGGATATAGTCAGCCGATTTTCATGAAATTAAAACCGAAATTCGGAAATAATACTAAATGGGCAAATATCAAATTTGGTGAAAATTGGTTGAAAACTGGCAAAGTTATAATTTTCCCGATTGTTTCTATGGAAGCTATAGGATATAGTCAGCCGATTTTCATGAAATTAAAATCAAAATTCAGGAATAATAAAATATGGCTAAATATCAAATTTGGTGAAAATATGTTGAAAACTGACAAAGTTATGGTTTTTTCTTTTATTTTCCTGATTGTTCCTATGGAAGCTATAGGATATAGTCAGCCGATTTTCATGAAATTAAAACCGAAATTCGGAAATAATACTAAATGGGCAAATATTAAATTTGGTGAAAATTGGTAGAAAACTGACAAAGTTATAATTTTTTTCGTAGATTATTCCGATTGTTCCTATGGTAGCTATATGATATAGTCGTCCGATCCGGCCCGTTCCGACATATTATCGAGTGAGAGTATATAGAAGCCTAGCTGCAAAGTTTCATTCAGATAGCTTTAAAACTGAGGGACTAGTTTGCGTAGAAACGGACAGACGGACAGACGGACAGACGGACATGGCTAGATCGACTCGGCTGTTAATCCTGATCAAGAATATATATACTTTATAGGGTCGGAGATGCCTCCTTCACTGCGTTGCAAACTTTTGACTGAAACTAATATACCCTGCAAGGGTATAACAAGAAAGGAAGCTAACTTCGGCTCACCGAAGTTTGTATACCCTTGCAGAGTTTAAACAAAAAACAAGAAAGGAAGCTAACTTCGGCTCACCGAAGTTTGTATACCCTAGCAGACATTAAACAAACAATTAAAAACGAAATTCTGAAATAATAATTTGTTGCCAAATCTCAAATTTGATGGCAATGGTTTGAAACACGGCTAAGCTATGGTTTTTTTATTTTCCTGATTGTTCCTATGGAAGCTATAGGATATAGTCAGCCGATTTTCATGAAATTAAAATCAAAATTCAGAAATACTAAAATATGGCTAAATATCAAATTTGGTGAAAATATGTTGAAATCTGACAAAGTTATGGTTTTTTCTTTTATTTTCCTGATTGTTCCTATGGAAGCTATAGGGTATAGTCAGCCGATTTGCATGAAATTAAAATCGAAATTCAGGAATACTAAAATATGGGTAACTATCAAATTTGGTGAAAATATGTTGAAAACTGACAAAGTTATGAATTTTTCTTTTATTTTCCTGATTGTTCCTATGGAAGCTATAGGGTATAGTCAGCCGATTTTCATGAAATTAAAATCGAAATTCAGGCATACTAAAATATGGGTAACTATCAAATTTGGTGAAAATATGTTGAAAACTGACAAAGTTATGGTTTTTTCTTTTATTTTCCTGATTGTTCCTATGGAAGCTATAGGATATAGTCAGCCGATTTTCATGAAATTAAAACCGAAATTCGGAAATAATACTAAATGGGCAAATATCAAATTTGGTGAAAATTGGTTGAAAACTGACAAAGTTATAATTTTTTTCGTAGATTATTCCGATTGTTCCTATGGTAGCTATATGATATAGTCGTCCGATCCGGCCCGTTCCGACATATTATCGAGTGAGAGTATATAGAAGCCTAACTGCAAAGTTTCATTCAGATAGCTTTAAAACTGAGGGACTAGTTTGCGTAGAAACGGACAGACGGACAGACGGACATGGCTAGATCGACTCGGCTGTTGATCCTGATCAAGAATATATATACTTTATAGGGTCGGAGATGCCTCCTTCACTGCGTTGCAAACTTTTGACTGAAACTAATATACCCTGCTAGGGTATAACAAGAAAGGAAGCTAACTTCGGCTCACCGAAGTTTGTATACCCTTGCAGAGTTTAAACAAAAAACTAAAAACGAAATTCTGAAATAATAATTTATTGCCAAATCTCAAATTTGATGGCAATGGTTTGAAACACGGCTAAGCTATGGTTTTTTTTATTTTCCTGATTGTTCCTATGGAAGCTATAGGATATAGTCAGCCGATTTTCATGAAATTAAAATCAAAATTCAGAAATACTAAAATATGGCTAAATATCAAATTTGGTGAAAATATGATGAAATCTGACAAAGTTATGGTTTTTATACCCTTGCAGGGTATATTAGTTTCAGTCAAAAGTTTGCAACGCAGTGAAGGAGGCATCTCCGACCCTATAAAGTATATATATTCTTTATCAGGATTAACAGCCGAGTCGATCTAGCCATGTCCGTCTGTCCGTCTGTCCGTTTTTACGCAAACTAGTCCCTCAGTTTTACAGCTATCTGAATGAAACTTTGCAGTTAGGCTTCTATATACTCTCACTCGTACATATGTCGGAACGGGCCGGATCGGACGACTATATCATAAAGCTGCCAGAGGAACGATCCGAAAATTTTTCAAAAAAAAATTATAACTTTGTCAGTTTTCCACCAATTTTCACCAAATTTGATATTTGCTTATTTAGTATTATTTCCGAATTTCGGTTTTAATTTCATGAAAATCGGGTGACTATATCCTATAGCTTCCATAGGAACAATCAGGAAAATAAAAGAAAAAACCATAACTTTGTCAGTTTTCAACATATTTTCACCAAATTTGATATCTAGCTATATTTTATTATTCCTGAATTTTGATTTTAATTTCATGAAAATCGGCTGACTATATCCTATAGCTTCCATATGAACAATCAGGAAAATAAAAGAAAAAACCATAACTTTGTCAGTTTTCAACCAAATTTGATAGTTACCCATATTTTAGTATTCCTGAATTTCGATGTTAATTTCATGAAAATCGGCTGACTATATCCTATAGCTTCCATAGAAACAATCGGGAAAATTATAACTTTGCCAGTTTTCAACCAATTTTCACCAAATTTGATATTTGCCCATTTAGTATTATTTCCGAATTTCGGTTTTAATTTCATGAAAATCGGCTGACTATATCCTATAGGTTCCATAGGAACAATCAGGAAAATAAAAGAAAAAACCATAACTTTGTCAGATTTCAACATATTTTCACCAAATTTGATATTTAACCATATTTTATTATTCCTGAATTTTGATTTTAATTTCATGAAAATCGGCTGACTATATCCTATAGCTTTCATAGGAACAATCAGGAAAATCAATCAAATCAGGATATAGTCGTCCGATCTGTCCCGTTCCGACATATGTACGAGTGAGAGTATATAGAAGCCTAACTGCAAAGTTTCATTCAGATAGCTTTAAAACTGAGGGACTAGTTTGCGTAGAAACGGACAGACGGACAGACAGACAGACGGACATGGCTAGATCGACTCGGCTGTTGATCCTGATGAAGAATATATATACTTTATAGGGTCGGAGATGCCTCCTTCACTTCGTTGCAAACTTTTGACTGAAACTATTATACCCTGCAAGGGTATAATTTAACAGGTTTACAAGGTATAATATTATATAATAATTACTAGGCATATTCTAATTTTTCTTTTTATACATAGAACGAATGGACAAATTGGGGGCTTACAATTTAAAGTTTCAAACTCGCCTTTTGGCGGAAGTAATAACTCAACGGAAAATATCTACAGGAAATAGGACTCGCATGCTGCTGCCTTCAAAACCGCTTAAATAATTCATCTGAATTGTGGTAACAACTGGTAAGACAGACTATAATCGCTCTTTTTAATGAAACTCAAACAGTCTTTTTCAATTTTATTTTATTTTATAGAAGGCCGAAATTCTTAACTATAACATTGCTGACCCTTCCAAATTTGTACGGACGATTTTTAAGAAGATATTTACAGACGAACTTGCAACAAGATATTCTTGGAAAGGGACTAACTGCAAAAAGTGCATTCTAAGCATGACATTAAAGTGAATTTTTGATGTTGTATTAAAAAGTAAAATAAAAAACTGAAAATGACACGAAATGAACAGAAAATGAATGAAATGTGAAAACCATTGATCAATTATGTTTAATGTTTAAGTTTTATGTTTATACGGAATGCTATAATGTTTAATGTTGTGACGATAGTCACATTTATGTAAACAATGTATATATATTATTAGTATAAGTATTAGGGTTAAGCTGTACATATTAGTTGTAAGTTGTTTATATTAGTTGTAAGTTGTATTAGGTATAAGTTAGGAGCTAGGGAAGTAGGGTTAAACGCACATCACCGCCAGCAACATCGCCGGCCATCACCGCCAGCAACATCGCTGGATACCACCGGTTACTCCGCCAGCAACATCGCTGGACACCGCCGATGGCGGGACGGTACCGCAACACGGGACAAAGAACTAGGATGGGCCGGCAGAGCCACATCTCGGAGAATGGAACGCTGGGCCACCCAATCAGCGGCCAGCAGAGGGGCCCGCCGAGCCAAGATCGCGGCAGAGGGCCGATAGCGCCGGCAGCGGCAGAGCCCAGGAATGCGAAACGGAATTCGCAGCGGCCACCTGCGAGCTGCAGACAGAGCAAGACTGAAGATCGCAAACATGCAAGAATGCATGGAATGCGGAACGGAGCGTGCCATGAAGCGCGGCAGCGCAGTCGCGCAGGGACCATAGGAATTTGGGTCAAGATCAGATTGAAATCTGATATGCGAATCACTCGCGGTGGACCCACCGAGCTAGCAAGTCTACTTTTCAAGTGATAAAAATAAGAACCCAAATCCGACGACGACCCCAGCAATAGAGAAGACAAGGACAAGGATACACCAGGACAACGAGGAAGACAGAACACGGCAAGGACATTGTAGTATGCTCTAATATTAAATACCCACTGTACCAAGAGTACTTCAAAAGGGTACACACTGTAACACTTTGTTGCAGTGTTTACGCAATTATAAATCCCGGTCATAAATCCTAAGTGGCCGAAATCCGAACCGATCGCTATGGCTCAGGCCATATGCAGAATGTGCTAGCGTCGGCATAATTACAACACGAGCATACTGCATGCATATATTCCTCGCGCTCCTCACATAAGAGTGGGCATATGTTTATATGTATACATAAGTATATAACCGTCTCTGCCGCTGCCTGCGAGCAGCGCAGCAACGAGACTTAGGCTTAATTAGAATTCGAAAAGAATACTATAGGTGAGATAGATTTGAACACTGTAAGCGGCACCATTGCCGCTACAAAAGATTTAAATGAAACTTTAAATAAAAAACTTAAAACTAAAAAAACCAAGACTTATCATTTTTATTATAACATAGAAGCTACTGGAAGGAAACGGTACAACGCAGTACAACGGTACAACGGTGAGCACGGCCACCGGCCCAAACATAGCAACGGGGTGTGTGTGAGCTAGGAGGAAAGAGAAGAGAGGGAAGCATAACTAATAGGAATAAGATAGACAAACAGTACAGAGAAAACATTAAACAAATACACATCTAAGCTAAGCATATTAAATGTCACCAGATCTATTCCTTTCCCTACCCTCTCTAGCCAACCACGACCCTCTGGGCCCCCTCCTCCTCGCCTCGTCCGCCGCTGGGTCTCCAGGGCGGCGAGCCAAGCAGGACGGGACCAGACGCGCCACGCTGCTGAGATTAATTCCGGGCGTTGGCGAGGTGACGGCCACTGGGATCTTCCCAAGCCTAGCCTAATCTCGGGGAGCCGCCACAGGGATTAGCCCGGGCGGAACGCGGGCTACCGCGAGTCACGGGGAATAGCTGGGAGGCAGCCCGCCGGTGGATACACCAGGCGGAGCCGCCGGGCCGCGGTGCTTGGGTAATCCAGGCCGTGGTTTTAGGTCAGGATTGTGGGCGCGGGAGCGAGCTGCTGGGACTCCAGAGCCACGTCTCCAGTCTTTAGTGGAGGGTCCGGCCGCTGGGACTCCAGAGCCGGCAGTTTTCGTCCCGCCCAGCGTGGGCAATAGGGAGTCTATAAGGGGCATGTGCATGTGTGTAGGTGTGTGTGTGGCCGAGTTCGCAAATCGCAGTGGCCGCCGGCAAAACCCACCCCTTTAAAAATTCTCTATACGAAACGGCACCTCCATGTACTGGCGTTTCCAAAAAAAAAATGTTTCTGGATGGGGCTCTGGGCCGCTGAGGATCATCTCGGCCGTAGCGCATCATTACAAAATGGCGCCCGTAAACAGGGACCGTCAGGACATGGAGGATGTAGGAATACCTACTACGGTGGATTAAAGACCCACCGGCCGAACAGAGATTTTTAGCGGAGGGTATACATACATATATGTACGCATAGGCAAAGCCAGAAATTGCGACGCACGTGCAGCCACCAAATACATACATACATACACGCATGTACAGAAACGACCAGAAAATCGTAATAGCGACGCACATGCAGCCGTCAAACTGTACCTTGTTTTGCCCAAAGTTAGCGAAAAGGGGAAAGCAAAAAGGGCAATAGGAAAATTCCATTCATGAGAAATACAGTCTCGTCAAAAGTAGGCAGCGAGATTCACATTTTTAGACAATAAGAAGAGAGAAAGAAACGTTGCATTGCTGCCTCTGCCGACGCCGGCAGAGCAGAACAGAACCGAAGGGTGCAGATCACGCGACGGGTGTAGAGTCTACACCGTAGACATACATATGTACATTGTAGTACATCCACATATTTACATAATTGACATACACATATTATAGTATATATATACTAATGATCCGCTTCTGCTTGCGCTGCCATCAGGGCAGGGAGCAAGTATATATACTGGCCCTTTGATTAGCAATATGACACTCAGTAATACTCTGTCGCAAAGAACACATCGGGAAGATAATTCGAAAACTTAAAAACAAGGATACCAAGGAAAATTTAAAACAAGGACAAAAACAAGGATACCAAGGAAAATTTAAATCAAGTTCAAAGCAAGGATAAAACACAGCAAGGATATCAGTGAATAAGACACACCGATCAAATAATAAAACACGGCGAGGATAATTAAATAAAACAAGGACACAACAAAACATTAATTAATAAATACGCGGAGAAATAAAACAAATCAATTCGGCCACGAATCAGATAAAACAAATAAATAATATAACAAAGTTTAACAATAAATAATAAATAACCCGGGAACGGGACAATAAATAAATAAATAATAAAATAACAACAATAATAAATAATCATTAAACTAATTAAAACCCGCGGTACGATAGGAACAATCGAATAGCATCGAATAGAAATAACGAATAAAATTAATCGATCGGGAAAATACTTGAAAGCAAACGATAAATACTAAATAAATAAATAAATAAATATCAATAAGAACCCAAGCTGAAATAAGTAATAAAATATAAATAAAATAATAAATAATAGGATCAGGGGAAGCAATTCAAGGAAAATACCCCGAGGAAATAAACTAAGGAAAACCAGCAAGAAAAACTTACTGAGGACACCGAGAATAAAACAAACAAGCCAAGGAAATAAATCGAATGGACTAATTAAATAAAATAAATAATAAAATAAATAAATACTATAATAATAAATAGCACACAAATAAAATTACAAATAATAAATAAATTGTACTAAGCGGGGAAAAAAAAATAATAATAAATACCAACAGAAAAAAAAAAATAAATAAGAGTAGGCATACAAAAAAAAAAAACAACACAAGAGCTAACACGTAGAATACCAACCGAGAATAATATATAATAATAAATAAATATCAATAAACGACCAAGGAAAAGAATACACATCGAGGACTTAGGAAAATAAAAAAAAACATCATGGGTGTTACATGGATCAGCTACCGGAAGAAGCTGGAGTTGGAGACAATCCTCCTCGAATTCGGATTGGAACGCGGAGGCACCGTGGAAGAACAGCGATCGCGGCTGATCAATTTCGCAAGGCAACCGGATCACTACGAAGGAGTACGAATTCGTCTCGAGGAACTAGAGAGAAACTTTGGAAATGCCCCACCGGAGATGCGAAGTTACTTTCGCCGATGTACTTGGACCCGGAAACTAACTCACCGGGATCTGCAGCACCGACGGCACCACTTAGACTTTTGCTGCCACGGAGCACATCGCCTGCCGCAGGACGACGCCTGCCGACGAAGACCGAGGACCCACCGCGTACGACGAATTATCATGGGGACCTGGGAGCCTTACTGGATCGGATGACCAGATGGGGACTCTCGTTCGACGGGACGACGGATCCGCTCGGATTTATTGAGCACATCGAGGAACGGGCCGATACCTGCCGGATCGACCGGAAGTATCTGGCTGCAGCTTTAGTCGTGTTACTAACCGGCCGCGCCGAAAACTGGTATAGGACCAGTGGACTGCGAGAAGCCACCTGGACGGAAGTACGCAAGGAGTTTTTGGATTTCTTCTTGCCACCGCGCTACTACCAGCGGTTGGAGGACGAGATTAGGGCACGCTTCCAGAGGCCTAACGAGCCCTTCAAGGAATACTTGGTTGACCTGCGCCTACAAATGCGTCGGGCAGAATTCACACCGGAGCGTGAATTGGAGCGTGTTTACGACAACATGCTGCCGGAGTACCAACTCTTCACAAGAAGACAGGATTTTCGTACCCTGGAGGAATTAACTCGCTTAGTAGTCGACTACGAGGTAACTCGCAGTCGGGGCGAACAAACAAGGAATCATCGAGATATACCCTCACGGGCACCGCCTGCTGTCAACATGAACATGGATCGCACGGCTCGTCAGCCGCCGGCTCCACTCATGAGTAGGAATGCGAGTATGGGCCGAGCGACGGCATCACCATCGGGACAAGCACCGATAAACGTACGGGAGGCGTGCAGGAACTGCGGCCAGCCTGGACACTTCGCGGTGGACTGCCGGAACCCCAAAATAACTTTCTGTTGGGACTGTGGACGACGGGAGATACGGACAATGGAATGTTGTCGACGACGGGCATCGGGAAACGGCAACGGGCCTCGTGTGACCGGGAATCACCCGAGGAACCCAGCCAGCCCGAACAACTAGAAGAAATAATACTCAAGCAACGCAGGGGGCGCATCCAAGCCGCCATCACCATGGTGGGACGAAGATTCGTAGCCACCCTGGACACCGGAGCTACTCACAGCTTCATCAGCGAGGACTTAGCAAAACAATTGGACAATACATATAATACACAGGAGATACGGACACAGGTCAAGCTTGCCGACGGGACCTGTCGACAGCTTACGAAGGCTCTAGCAGCAGATATCCACTGCGGGAATCGTAGCACGCCGACCATCTTGCTAGTGATGGCGGACGTGCTGGATGATGTGCTGTTAGGGATGGATTTCTTGTGCGGAATCGGAGCCACCATTCAGTGCGGGGGACAAGCCCTCCACTTGACAACAGAAGAAGCAGAAGAGATGCCGCCGTGGGCACGGACACGGACGTCAAGGAAAGCAGAAGAGATGCCGCCGTGGGCACGGACACGGACGTCAAGGGAAGCAGAAGAGATGCCGCCGTGGACACGGACACGGACGAGGTCCACCAGGACGGGAGACATAGCAGAGCCACGCTCTGAGCAGAGGGAGTCACACTCCATACACGAGGAACAGCAGAGGGAGCCACGCTCCACACGACGAGGATCATCGGGCACGGTTACCCAGGAGGGGCCGGCTGCCATACATCGAGGACAACGAACAGAGCCACGCTCTGAACAACGGGAGTCACACTCCACACACGAGGAACAGCAGAGGGAGTCACGCTCCATACATCAGGAACAACAACTAGCACAGAGGGCAGTGCCACAGCCACGCACTAGGCAGAAGGAACTATGTCAACTACCGATACCTACGCCTCGGGCACAGATCCCAAACACACCCGCGGCAACGAGCCGGGACACAGAAGCACCTACGACGACCAGCTGGAAACACGTTTTACCCGTGGCTGATGCCACCGCCGCGCAGCCAAACCCTTTTCGCACCTCCAAGAAACGTGTCCGTTTTCAGGACCACGTCGAGGAAACGCCGGAACCAAACGCGTCTCTATGCGGTACCGTCAACTCAGTGAACCATGCCCCAGAGGAAGAGCTGGACTCACTCGAACCGACACATCCCGTGTCAGAATACCCAGAACCATGGGTAAAAGGATTCCTCGAGCAGGAATTAGAGAAATTCGACAACCTATCCGGAGTCTCTCACATCGCGGAGCACCGGATCATCATGCGTAACGACCGACCGATAAAGCAGAGATATTTTCCACGGAATCCGGCCATGAGGGCCGTGATAGATAAGCAGATCGACGAACTGCTCAGGGATGGACGCATCGAGCCGTCGAAGAGCCCGCACAGTGCACCCATTGTGATCGCGGCCAAAAAGAACGGAGATGCTAGGATGTGCATCGATTATAGGCAACTCAACGAGAACTCTGTGCCGGATGCATACCCGCTGCCAAGGATCCATCAGATCTTGGAGCGGTTACGAAACGCAAAGTACATATCGACGCTGGACTTGAAGAACGGATACTGGCAAATCCCGGTGGCTCAGGAGAGCCGGGAATGCACAGCCTTCACGGTCCCGGGCCGAGGTTTATTCCACTGGCGAGTCATGCCTTTTGGACTTCACTCGGCGCCGGCAACTTTTCAACGGGCCTTGGACACGGTCATAGGACCAGACATGGAACCGCACGCGTTCGTTTACTTGGACGACATCATCGTCATTGGATCGACTCTCGAGGAACACGTAGCGAATCTGAGGGAAGTGTTCCGCCGGCTACGACGAGCCAATCTACGGCTGAACAAGGAAAAATGTCACTTTTTCCAGCGACACATCGCCTACCTGGGGCATGTAATTAGTGAAGAAGGAATTCACACGGACCCGGACAAAGTGGCCGCGATCCGCGAGTTGCAGCCGCCAACTTGCCTGAAGGAACTTCGGAGATGCCTGGGAATCGCTTCCTGGTATCGTCGATTTGTTCCCAACTTCGCCGATGTCGTGGAACCGATGACATCGCTGCTGAAGAAGGGCCAAAAGTGGGACTGGACATCGAGGCAGGATCAGGCCTTCCAGGAGTTGAAGACAAAGCTAACGGAGGCACCCGTCTTAGTCTGCCCGGATTTGGAACAGAAGTTCGTATTACAAACGGATGCCAGCGAATATGGCATCGGAGCCGTTCTGACGCAGACCATCGAGGGACAGGAACGAGTTGTGGCCTATGCCAGCCGTCGCCTGAACGGCGCAGAAAGGAACTATTCGGTGACCGAGAAGGAATGTCTCGCCATCGTGTGGGCAATCAGGAAGATGCGCTGTTACGTTGAAGGATATCGCTTTGAAGTTATCACGGATCATCAGGCCTTAAAGTGGCTGAACTCCATCGATAACCCGACCGGCCGAATCGCACGCTGGGCACTCGAGCTGCAGCAGTATCAATACGATGTTCACTACCGGAGAGGGGCCCAAAACTTAGTGGCCGACGCTCTCTCACGCCAACCGCTGCCCGTAGCGCAGCAAGCACAGGTACAGGGAACAAACTGTAAGTGGCTCACAAGGATGCTGGAGAAAGTTCGGACTGAACCGGCAAAGTACCCCGACTACAGGGAGGAAAGCGGACAGCTTTATCGCCGCATCGGGCTACGGCCACAGGAGGAGGAGTACACACCATGGAAGCTGTGTGTAGGAGCGGACTATCGCCATCGGGTTCTACAGGAGAATCACGATACGCCCACCGCCGGACACTTGGGAATTCGCAAGACAAGCAATAGAATTGCCCAACGATACTACTGGCCGGGACTCTTTCGCGATGTCGCCCGCTACGTACGCCACTGCCTGAGCTGTCAACGGTTCAAAGTCAGCCAGGAAAAGCCGGCAGGGAAAATGTTCACCCGGCAAGTGGAGGAGCCATTCCACGTTCTCTGCGCGGATTTCGTCGGACCTTTGCCTCGCTCAAAGCAAGGGAACACGATGCTCCTGGTCTTCTTGGACTCCTTCAGTAAATGGGTGGAGTTGATACCATTACGAAAGGCCACCGGAACTCATCTAGAGCGCGCATTTAGGGAACGGATCCTGAGCCGTTTCGGCGTGCCCAGGGTGTTTGTCTGCGACAACGGTACCCAATTTACGGGAAGATCGTTCCGGAACTTCTGCAAGATGCTGGGAATGGAACTCCAGCATACGGCCCCATACATACCGAGGCAAAATCCCACGGAAAGGGCCAACCGGACGATCAAGACGATGATCGCGCAGTACCTAGAGGGACACTCGCAGAACAAGTGGGACCAATTATTGCCCGAGATATCGCTGGCAATAAACATCAGTATCTCCGACACGACAGGATTCAGCCCAGCCTTCCTGGTTCAAGGAAGGGAACCACGACTGCCGCACGCACTCTATGACGAGGTTACACCGGGACGAGGAACCCCCGAGATAACCCCAACGGAGCGTGGCGAGCGATTGAAGAGCATTTTCGAGGTGCTTAGGAACAACGCTGATCGCGCATCCGCGGATCAGAGTCGCCACTATAATCTTCGCCGACGGACTTGGAGACCGCCGGTAGGATCACTGGTATTGGTGCGGCGCCATCACTTATCAAACGCGGCTGAAGGATTCGCAGCAAAATTGGCAGCGAAATATGATGGGCCGTTCAAGGTGGCCAAGTTTCCATCGCCTAACATTGTGCAGCTGCACATACCCGGCAGTCGACGACGGCGGACCGCCAGCCTCAACCAACTGAAGCCATATCATCAGGACAAGGACAACGAGGACGAGGAACAACTCGAGGAAACCATCCGGGACGATGGATAAGACTCCATGACGGAGGAACAGGCATAAATAGCCCCTCAACAGGCCAAGGGCCAAAAATTCAGGATCCAGGTGAATCTGCGCAGCCGAGTGCGCGTCACACTTCGCCCCACCCGGAGGTAAAGGGGGGGTGTGACGATAGTCACATTTATGTAAACAATGTATATATATTATTAGTATAAGTATTAGGGTTAAGCTGTACATATTAGTTGTAAGTTGTTTATATTAGTTGTAAGTTGTATTAGGTATAAGTTAGGAGCTAGGGAAGTAGGGTTAAACGCACATCACCGCCAGCAACATCGCCGGCCATCACCGCCAGCAACATCGCTGGATACCACCGGCTACTCCGCCAGCAACATCGCTGGACACCGCCGATTGCGGGACGGTACCGCAACACGGGACAAGGAACTAGGATGGGCCGGCAGAGCCACATCCCGGAGAATGGAACGCTAGGCCAGCCAATCAGCGGCCAGCAGAGGGGCCCGCCGAGCCACGATCGCGGCAGAGGGCCGATAGCGCCGGCAGCGGCAGAGCCCAGGAATGCGAAACGGAATTCGCAGCGGCCACCTGCGAGCTGCAGACAGAGCAAGACGGAAGATCGCAAACATGCAAGAATGCATGGAATGCGGAACGGCGCGTGCCATGAAGCGCGGCAGCGCAGTCGCGCAGGGACCATAGGAATTTGGGTCAAGATCAGATTGAAATCTGATATGCGAATCACTCGCGGTGGACCCACCGAGCTAGCAAGTCTACTTTTCAAGTGATAAAAATAAGAACCCAAATCCGACGACGACCCCAGCAATAGAGAAGACAAGGACAAGGATACACCAGGACAACGAGGAAGACAGAACACGGCAAGGACATAGAAGCTACTGGAAGGAAACGGTACAACGCAGTACAACGGTACAACGGTGAGCACGGCCACCGGCCCAAACATAGCAACGGGGTGTGTGTGAGCTAGGAGGAAAGAGAAGAGAGGGAAACATAACTAGTAGAAATAAGGTAGACAAACAGTACCGAGAGAACATGAAACAAATACACATCTATGCTAAGCATATTAAATGTCACCAGGGGTATTACTTTCCCTACCCTCTCTAGCCAACCACGACCCACTGGGCCCCCTCCTCCTCGCCTCGTCCGCCGCTGGGTCTCCAGGGCGGCGAACCAAGCAGGACGGGACCAGACGCGCCACGCTGCTGAGATTAATTCCGGGAGTTGGCGAGGTGACGGCCACTGGGATCTTCCCAAGCCTAGCCTAATCTCGGGGAGCCGCCACAGGGACTAGCCCGGGCGGAACGCGGGCTACCGCGAGTCACGGGGCGTAGCTGGGAGGCAGCCCGCCGGTGGATACACCAGGCGGAGCCGCCGGGCCGCGGTGCTTGGGTAATCCAGGCCGTGGTTTTAGGTCAGGATTGTGGGCGCGGGAGCGAGCTGCTGGGACTCCAGAGCCACGTCTCCAGTCTTTAGTGGAGGGTCCGGCCGCTGGGACTCCAGAGCCGGCAGTTTTCGTCCCGCCCAGCGTGGGCAATAGGGAGTCTATAAGGGGCATGTGCATGTGTGTAGGTGTGTGTGTGGCCGAGTTCGCAAATCGCAGTGGGCGCCGGCAAAACCCACCCCTTTAAAAATTCTCTATACGAAACGGCACCTCCATGTACTGGCGTTTCAAAAAACAAATGTCTCTGGATGGGGCTCTGGGCCGCTGAGGATCATCTCGGCCGGGGCATGTGCATGTGTGTAGGTGTGTATGTGGCCGAGTTCGCAAATCGCAGTGGCCGCCGGCAAAACCCACCCCTTTAAAAATTCTCTATACGAAATGGCACCTCCATGTACTGGCGTTTCAAAAAACAAATGTTTCTTGATGGGGCTCTGGGCCGCTGAGGATCATCTCGGCGCATCATTACAATGTTTTACAATTTAAATAATAAATATAAGAAGTAAATGAATAAAAATGAAATCCAAAATGTATCTTTTTGTGCCTAAAAAACGCACCTTAAAGTATCTTTAGGGGGCGATTCAAGTGTCTGGAAAGGCTGTGCGTTTTCTGAGGGCTTTAACTACTTCATTCGGAAGGTGGAAGCACCTATTTGGGAGTCAAAAAAGAGCACTTATCGGACTCTCAAATTACCCTCCTTATGACGGACCATTTTCAAGGGGAAAAACGCTCTTTCCGGTATCTTTTCGGAAGACTTTATGGGTGTTTTTACCCAAAAAAAAGTATCATATTGCATGCATAATTGCATAATTACGATGCATGAGAATATGTGTGCACACAAACAATACTTTATATATTTTAAAATTATTTGCATTACAATTATCCTTCACGTTTCGCTGAAATCAGGGCTTGAGCTGGTTTTTGAAAAAGTGACTTCTATATTTGTCGCGTGCGAATGCCTCACATTTTTGTAAATATCTTGAAAACGAACAATTGTCAGAAATCGAGCTATACATTACAACTTTTATAAAATTAAAATAAAGTCTTGTCGCGCTTTTTTTTCAGTGTGAATGCGTATGAATGTCGCATTCGACATCAGAGATTTGCCCATATGTATAATGATTGATATTGTGCAGTCGGATCCAGAAGGAATTCAGTGACCACACGCACTCAATAAATATATTTATGTATAAATATATTTATGTATATAAATATACAAAACAAGTATTAGACATCCTAACATATTTTAAAGAGTAAGAAAAAAAATTTTATTTTAATTTCATATAAAATTAAAACTAAGAGGATAGTTTCAATATTATCTGCAATTAAATGAAAAAAACAAAGTTTTTATTGTAACAATAAATAAGTTTTATTTTGAAAAGTAACATTTTTAAAATAAATATTGTACATTTTTATAGAAAAGGAAAATCATACAAAAAATACAAAAACCAGCATCGGAAAACATTAATTACAGCTTAGGTAATACAAAAACTCCCACGTTTCACATGGTGTGATCCAATTAATGTTCTTATTTCAGATTAATCTAAAGTACCGAAAATTATGTTATATAATTTTACATCATAATTATATTTATTATAAAATTTTGTTGTATAAGGAATTCTTTTTTTTTCTTATTTAATAAGTATATTTATATATTTTTTATTAAAGACATAAGTAGACGTAAAGATAAGAAAGTTTACAATAATTATATGATAAAATTGTTAGCCCAAAAGATACTTTTTCAGTCATAAAAAAGATGTCTTAAATAAATATTTATGTTAATATATCCCGTAAAATTTTGTTCTCTACAGTATTGAGTTATTTGGATCTGATTTAGGGGCCATTGGCAATGTGCTCGATTGTCGAGAGTTTAAAATTGTTCATACATATGTACATGAATCGAGTTAACAAAGGTCTAATACGCATTCGTATCACTACATTTCCTATTCATTAAATCTTTCAAGTGTTAATTTTTTTGCAGCATAAAACATAAATGGGGTTCACAATATAATTAGGGTAAACACATGTCAATTTACATAAGCCCGAAAATATTACGTAAATGAATATATATACATATATTCTCTGGAAAAAACAACCGCGTCCAAAAAATGCAGACTTCTCTAAAATGATTTTTATCAACATAGTACAGTACATAGTACATTCATTTTAAATAAAAAACTACTTATATTTTAAAGTCAAACTAAATGCATTAAGATAATTCATTACATACATTGAAATTAATTGTATTAACATTTTTAATACCGTTTCTCTAAATTAAATCCTTGAATTGTTTTTTTTTTTTTTTTTTTTTTTTTTTTGAAAAGGTGACTTTTGTTTTTGTCGCGTGCGAATACCTCACATTGTCAAAAATCATCTTAGCACCAATTAGTGATAACCAAGAGCTATAATTTTGTAAAATTAAAATAAAGTCTTTTTTTTGTTTGAATGCGAACAAATGGTGAATTTGACAAAAAATGGCCCATATATAGTATAGGGTGAAATGTAATTTGCATATGATTATATTTTTATGCTAAAATATAAAAAAAAATAATATAACTCATGCTCAATGCAATATATTTATATTCGTGTTATATTGATGGATTCTTTTAAGGATTCTTTTCTTAACAGCATTTTCGTATCATTTTCTATTTCAATTGGTGATATCCCCGCACTGCGATCATTTAAATAGGGAGTGTCCTCTTCCACAATTTTTTCGAGTAGGACGTCGCCAGAGTTAGTTCGACCTGAAAATTAATCTAATTAACATAAGACTTATTGAAAAGACTTTTATACAAAGCATTACGTCCAACTATTGGTCCATTGCATATATTTTCCGTGGAGCCGCAATTAACCACAGCCACATCTGTTAGAGAGTTGGAACGTCCACTTTTTTGCAAGGCAACAGCTTTTCTAGCGTGCCGTGTGGTTAATACACCAGTTTCTACGTCTCTTTCAAGGCGGTGACCTGAATAATGTCTTTTAAACCAATGTCCTGAGAACGACAATGTACAAATTACCAGAACGTGATCGAGTTAGCTGTCGTTGAACATAGTCCTCAAGATCTTCCTCCTCTTTTCGACTTATAAGGCAGTTTAACACAAGTAAAAATAAACCCAATCCTAGGGAAAATAAACCTGTGCACGTAACATCATTCCACCAGGCAGAGCTAGAACCTAAAAAAATAAGAAATAATTTGAATGCAAAGATAGCAATTAGAAATCAAAGCTTGTATTCCCTTGGAGCTTATAATCGAATCATATGGTCATCTCTCAGAGAAGATTAGAAAATGTTTAAAATATAAAAGTTATATTTTTTGAAAAAAAGTTTTTTATTAATTTCTTGATATAAGCTAATTTCGGCTTACCGAATTTTTTATACCCTTTCAGAATTAAATAAAAAAAAATTGAAACCGAATCTCAGGAATAATAATAATTTGCCAAATCTTAAAATTGATAAAAATATGTTGAAACGAGGTGGCCACACTAAGTAGACTGCTATATAAAGCGGGCTAGATCCCTTGAAAGGACACTCAGTGCTAGCAGCAATGCGAGCAAGAACACCCAACCAAGGACCAGGAGATTCACCGGTAAGCAGTCACAAGAGGAACAGTCGCACCGACTAAGGTAACTTGTCCCAACCAATCCCAGTCGGAAGACCGTCTGATCATATATAGTAGACCTTGAAGGCCCCTCCTCTTCCTACTATTAGACCTCTAAACCGTTCTCTTTACATAGTAGACCTTAAGGGCCTCTCCTCTTCTTACTAATTTGTAGACCTCTAAACCGTTCTCATTACATAGTAGACCTTAAGGGCCTCTAAAACCGTTCTTCCTTATAGTAGACCCTAAAGGCCGCTAAACCACTCTCATTAAGTAGTAAACCTTAAAGGCCTCTAACAATTCTCACTAATTGTACACCTCAAAGGCCTATAAACCTTTATCATTATATAGCAGATCTTAAGGGCCTCTAAAACCGTTCTCACTAATAGTATACCTTAAATGCATCTAAAACTGTTCTCACTAACTAGTAGACCTCAAAGGCTTCTCTCGCCAAACCCACAGGTAGCCAGGAGCACGCTGGAGACGACCCGAAGAATTCCACCGTTCCGAGAATCCGATGTGCAGGTAATCATTGAAACTATCTGAACTATTAAATTATTTTAGTCCTAAGCAACTCCCCACATTATTGTAAACCTATAAACCCCTTTCTACAGCCCAATATAGAGTGAATAGAAAATTACTGTGAAATTCTCAGTGTCTTCGCCTCTGGGACCGGGTCTGAATTTCTTTTAGCAACTCTACCTGACTCAATATAAATTTCTGAGACGATCCCTGGCCATCCTTGAGCCTCCGGAGCACTGATGAATCGTCACATAAGTATCAAGTATCAAATTTGGTGGAAATATGTTGGAAACTGACCTAATTATAATTTTTGTTAGAAAATTATTCCGATCGTTCCGATGGCAGCTATATGATATATGGTAGACGTCCGTTCCGACATATGTACGAGTGAGAGTATATAAAAGACTAACTGCAACGTTTCATTCAGATAGCTTTAAAAAAAAAATATATATATATGGGGTCGGAGACATTTCACTGCGTTGCAAACTTCTGACAGAAATTATAATACCCTGCAAGGGTATAAAAAATGGTATCACCAATATGACCCTATACTCAAGATAATCTTGGCAACTTAGTATGCACATTCACAGAAGCCTGCAACATAGTTTTCAGGGAAGCCTCTTTAAATTTATAATAATTTATATAATTTATATAATTTATATAATTTATATAATTTATATAATTTATATAATTTGTATAATTTATATAATTTATATAATTTATATAATTTATATAATTTATATAATTTATATAATTTATATAATTTATATAATTTATATAATTTATATAATTTATATAATTTATATAATTTATATAATTTATATAATTTATATAATTTATATAATTTATATAATTTATATAATTTATATAATTTATATAATTTATATAATTTATATAATTTATATAATTTATATAATTTATATAAAACTACGCTGTGGAATATATACATATATATCCCTTTTTTTTTGTTTTTAAACGTTGCTTTAATTTCTTGAATCTTCTCTTTGCGAGACTAACAAGATCGTCTTATATGTATTATTAACTTAACTAACAGTCGTATTGACTGATACAGAGTTAGACGGCCCTAAAAATCGATTCCTGGGTTGGGAGGTCGTTGCGTCACCGGCGGGATCTGCTAGAAATCCGAGTCAATCCCCGAACGAGGATATTTGGGTGCGAAGGCAGTTTTTCTTTGTATGACTCTTTTTGCTTCTGGATTTCGTCTTTTACTGCGAGGATGCCCAGATCCCGGTGGATGTTTTCGTTGCGAACATACCAAGGTGCCCCAGTGATTGTTCTCAAGATTTTGGATTGTGCGCGCTGTATGATGTCTATGTTGCTGCTACTCGCGTTCCCCCACAGCTGGGAGCCATACGTCCAGATTGGCTTTAGGACTGAATTGTAGAGTAGTAACTTGTAGTCCAGGCACAGTGGCGATCGTGAGTTTATGATCCAGTGGAGGCTGCTGGCTTTCAGTTTCAGGTGCATCTTCTTGCATTCGATGTGCTTGCGCCAGGTTAGTCGTCTGTCAAGGTGGACGCCAAGGTATGTTACTTCCACTACTATTTTTTTTCCACTACTATTAGATGATTATCCAGTTGGTTTTTTTGCTTGCGTTGGGCTTCTGGAGCGACTAAGGATAGCGGTATCGTCGGCGAACGTTGACGTTGTTAGTTGTGCGTTCGTAGAAATATCCGCAGTATACAACACATATAGGCTCAGGCCGAGTGCGCCCGAAGTAGCTGCGTTGCATCTCACGGAGAATGCCCTATTGTAGAAGTATGATTCCAGTAGCTTGTGGGTGTTTGTTGGCAAATACGTTTTAAATTTATGCATGAGCCCATTAAGCACTACAGTATTCCCGCTGTTCGAAGGCTGAGCGTATTTCGGATGTTAATCTGTTTACTTGCTCGATGGTTCCGTGGTTTCTTAGGAAGCCAAATTGGTGTGCCGGTATGATATTGATAGCTTTCAGATGTGGTATTATGCGAGTTAACTAGCATTTTTCAAACAATTTAGACAAAAAAGATAGGAGGCTTATTGGTCTGTACGATGACGGAATTGTGTGATCTTCTCCAGGCTTTGGTATTATTATACCCTTGCAGGGTATTATAATTTCAGTCAGAAGTTTGCAACGCAGTGAAGGAGACATCTCCGACCCTATAAAGTATATATATTCTTGATCAGGATCAACAGCCGAGTCGATCTAGCCATGTCCGTCTGTCCGTCCGTCCGTCTGTCCGTCTGTCCGATTATACGCAAACTAGTCCCTCAGTTTTAAAGCTATCTGAATGAAACTTTGTAGTTAGTCTTCTATATACTCTCACTCGTACATAAGTCGGAACGGGCCGGATCGGACGACTACATCATATAACTGCCATAGGAACAATCGGAAAAATCTTCGAAAAAAATTATAACTTTGTCAGTTTTCACCGAATTTTCACCAAATTTGATATTTAGTCATATTTTATTATTCCTGAATTTTGTTTTAATTTCATGAAAATCGGACAATTATATCCTATAACTGCCATAGGAACAATCAGGAAAATTTAAAAACCATAGTTTAGCCGTGTTTCAAACCATTGCCATCAAATTTGAGATTTCGCAACTCATTATTATTTCAGAATTTCGGTTTTATTTTTTGTTTAAATTCTGCAAGGGTATACAAACTTCGGTGAGCCGAAGTTAGCTTCCTTTCTTGTTTTGTTTTAGCCCTCTTATGACTTTTTCGATTTCGTTCGGCTGGAATGAAGGTGCGGTTGGCTGGGGTGATCGTTTCCATTGGGGCGCTAAGATTTGGGTGGGCCCTCCACAGGGGATACTTAGTGCTTGTTGGCAAAAGATTCTTAATGTACCTCAGCTGTGCATTTTCTTCCTGTTGGTGAAGATCCTGGTCGAGTAAACGGGTTGCTTCCTTAAAGCGTTGCTTTGAAGCTGGTGATCTGCTGTTTTGCCATTCACGACGCGTGCGCCTCTTTTCTCGAACAAGCTGTTCGATTTGCTGATTGGATTTGTAGTATTTGTTTCGGTCTACGTCTTTCCCTTGAGTAGTAGAGATTTTAGCTGCCGCAACGAGTACTTCTTCCAGGGCGCTCGTAGTGTAGTCGATGTCCGATTCCATGTTAAGCTCCGGGGCGAGTTCTATGTGGGTTCACGTACTTTTTGTATTTAAGCCAGTTAGTTTTTGGCGACGTCAGGCTGGAGGGGTATCCGGTTATTTCTGGGCTTTGAAGAAGCGTTAAAAGCACAAGCGAGTGGTCTGATGATAAGTCCGAGACTGCTTTGGCACTTATTAAATTGCGAGGCATGTTTTTTGTCACCGCAAAATCAATAAGGTCTGGGAGTTTTCGTGGGTCGGCTGGCCAGTATGTGGGACTTTCAGGGGGAACATAGTCCAGTTTATTTCTCACATTTATAATTGCATTGTACAATTGCCTTCCTTTGGGAGTCACTAGGCGTGATCCCCAGTGCGTATGTTTGGCATTGTAGTCTCCTGCGGCTATAAAACGATCCCCAAGTGAATTGTAGAAGTCCATAAATTGTCCTTCCGAGACTGAGAAAAGAGGAGGGCAGTAAACGGCAGCGATTGAAAGGCTTCCGTTTCTTGACTGAATTTGTATCGATGTGGCCTGCAAAAAGTTTGTTTCAAACCTTTTGTTAAAATTGTGATTAATGCATATTTGCTTGTAAAAAAACCAGTAGCATAACGCCAATATGATTTTTGGTCAAGAATTGTGACAATTCTAGTTTATGCCGTGAGACACCATTGGCGTTTCACATTGATATTCGTAGAGTCTGCATAGATTATTTAGACTGTTGTGCTACAAGCAGCTGTATTACCATGTTCTGGTTCTGAACTAGTGTTTGCATGGTCGTTTTCATGAATGATAGTAGATCATAGTTTGCGTTTTGCTATGTGGCTGTTCTGGGGCCTGTTGAGCGCTTTGTGAGTTAGGCTGAATTCGATTTTCCGTTCCAGATCGTAGAGCATCGGCATAGGAGAAACCGTTGGTGGTGTTTAGGGGACCGAATGAAGACCTCGCAGCTTTGGCGAAGAAGATGGCTTTTGACGCAATGTACGCATTCTGTGGATTTTGGTTGCGCGTTGCGGTCGCTTGACGCATGCGACTCTTCGACTCCTTGTACACCACACATCCCCTATAGTTTGCCGTATGGTTGCCTTCGCAGTTTCCACATTTCTTTACGGTACTGTCCTTGTTTGTAGTGCAGTGAGCGGAGTTGTGGGCGTCCCCGCAGACTACACAGACAGCTCGAAGTGTGCAGAATGACCTAGTGTGTCCATACTCTTGGCAATTAGTGCATTGCACTGGGCCGTTGCGTTTATCTGGCTCTTCAACAGTGATCATCCGATGCAAGAGATATTTCAGCTTGTAGATGGGGTGGACTTCGTTCTTCTTCAGCAACCTACTTTCTGGCTCGAGCTCGACCTTGAAGAGGGGTTGTGGCTCTTTATCTTTATTTAGAATGTTAATAACATTCTTGGCGGCAAAGCACTTTTCTTTGAGGGCAGTTTTTATTTCCGTTGCGGTAACATCGGGTTCGATTCCCTTTACTACTACTTGTAGGCCCTTGCTGCTTTTCAGCAGGTACGTGCAATAGTTTTTTTGAGCATTGTCCAGATATTTGGACACGATGCGGAAGTGCTCTTCAGTCTTGGTTTGCACCTTTGTTTCATGGATATTCCCTTTGGTAAGCGGGACAACATGAAAGTTGTCACCGTTCCCGAGAAACATCGCAATTCGGTTGACCAGGGCACTCGAGCTTTTCTCCCTGATATGGATTGGAGGGGGCTTGGGTTTTTTGCGGTGACTTGCGCTGGTTAGTTTTCCTCGACCTCCGCCAGTGGGGCAAATCTGTTACTACTGGATCTGCCTGGTTCTTCGTCGATCTTCTGGACTGGGTTAATTTTTATTTTATTGCCTGCCGGATTACTCTGCGGGTTAAGCTTGCGCTTAGTTTGGAAGTAGCGATCTATTCCAGTCTGTGTGGCCGGGGCCGCTTTGGCACTTTCCGAAGTTGTTGTTTTTTACTCGCTTTAGTCGTTGACGTCGCGGTGTTTTGAATTGCAGTGGATATTGCTGTGGTAGTAGAAATTGTAGCACTGCTTGTTGTTGGTGGGATAGTTGTTTCCGCCATGGGAGGGGGCTTTTACACTGCGAACTCCATGACGCGGGAGTCGGAGTTAGCAAAGCGGGTGAGCAAGACCGTGCAGTTTCTCTTTCAGCGGTGAGTAGAGCTGGGTTGCTCTGTATCGCCGGTTTTTCCGTTTCGGTATTGCGGGTTGAAAAGTAAGAGTAAAAGCCGTTTCTTTGGTTTACTGAGCTTCTACGCTCGTTCTTTTGATCGTTGCTCCATGAGCTCATTGCGTGGCACTTATTTATTTAAAACAATGCACTAGTTTTGGTTTTAGCATATCACAACTGTTATAAAAAGCTTGTCTATTTCTTTTTTATAAATCGTGGTTCAGCGTCTTTTCGCTTATATTAGGTTACCACAGATTTTTTATTTGGTTAACTGTTTTATTATTTTATTAAAAAACTACTATGTCGCAGTTTTCCCGGAGCTCGGGCAAAGCACGTCCGCTCAGTTCGGTAGTTCACCGCCACATCATGCCTATATATATAATAATAAAATGTAACAATTAACAAAAACAAATACATGTGAGAGCCGTAGCACATATCAAAATTATATTTGCTCTGCTCTCATCTTGCAAAAAAATTTTGACTATGGCTACTAGTTTTCAATTTCATTGCTACGACTCTGCTACTGCTCTCGTCAAAGTGACAGCGCCTGCTATAGCATAGCAACATTTTTATGAATCTCGCTGCTATGGAGTAGTAAATTCAAACCCTGATATATATCCCCGAATGACTTATTGTAGCAGGCCTATTTCGATTGAGAGGATTTGGTCTCTTTAGGATTACGCTCTCAAGAGAGCGAGACAGTAAGATCGAGAATTAGAAACAGGGGTAAATTTAGGAGCTGCCTGCGAGCACTCTCTGAAAGACGGAGAAAGAATAAAGTTTAACATAATAAAACAAAAGAAAAACAAGAAAGGAAGCTAACTTCGGCTCACCGAAGTTTGTATACCCTTGCAGAGTTTAAACAAAAAATTAAAAACGAA
Organism: Drosophila anomelani; assembly: GCA_035045905.1. Taxonomy (NCBI): domain Eukaryota; kingdom Metazoa; phylum Arthropoda; class Insecta; order Diptera; family Drosophilidae; genus Drosophila; species Drosophila anomelani. Next base: position 241,531 of record JAWNOO010000112.1, read on the forward strand.
ATTCTGAAATAATAATTTGTTGCCAAATCTCAAATTTGATGACAATGGTTTGAAACACGGCTAAGCTATGGTTTTTTTTTATTGTCCTGATTGTTCCTATAAAAGCTATAGGATATAGTTGTCAGATTTTCATGAAATTAAAATCGAAATTCGGAAATAATACTAAATGGGCAAATATCAAATTTGGTGAAAATTGGTTGAAAACTGACAAAGTTATAATTTTCCCGATTGTTCCTATGGAAGCTATAGGATATAGTCAGCCGATTTGCATGAAATTAAAATCGAAATTCAGGAATACTAAAGTATGGGTAACTATCAAATTTGGTGAAAATATGTTAAAAACTGACAAAGTTATGAATTTTGCTTTTATTTTCTTGATTGTTCCTATGGAAGCTATAGGATATAGTCAGCCGATTTTCATGAAATATCAAATTTGGTGAAAATATGTTGAAATCTGACAAAGTTATGGTTTTTTCTTTTATTTTCCTGATTGTTCCTATGGAAGCTATAGGATATAGTCAGCCGATTTTCATGAAATTAAAACCGAAATTCGGAAATAATACTAAATGGGCAAATATCAAATTTGGTGAAAATTGGTTGAAAACTGGCAAAGTTATAATTTTCCCGATTGTTTCTATGGAAGCTATAGGATATTGTCAGCCGATTTTCATGAAATTAACATCGAAATTCAGGAATACTAAAATATGGGTAACTATCAAATTTGGTGAAAATATGTTGAAAACTGACAAAGTTATGAATTTTTCTTTTATTTTCCTGATTGTTCCTATGGAAGCTATAGGATATAGTCAGCCGATTTTCATGAAATTAAAATCAAAATTCAGGAATAATAAAATATGGCTAAATATCAAATTTGGTGAAAATATGTTGAAAACTGACAAAGTTATAATTTTTTTTTTTTAATTTTTCGGATCGTTCCTATGGCAGCTATATGATATAGTCGTCCGATCCGGCCCGTTCCGACATATGTACGAGTGAGAGTATATGGAAGCCTAACTGCAAAGTTTCATTCAGATAGCTTTAAAACTGAGGGACTAGTTTGCGTAGAAACGGACAGACGGACAGACGGACATGGCTAGATCGGCTCGGCTGTTGATCCTGATCAAGAATATATATACTTTATAGGGTCGGAGATGCCTCCTTCACTGCGTTGCAAACTTTTGACTGAAACTAATATACCCTGCAAGGGTATAACAAGAAAGGAAGCTAACTTCGGCTTACCGAAGTTTGTAAATCCTTGCAGAGTTTAAACAAAAAACAAGAAAGGAAGTTAACTTCGGCTCACCGAAGTTTGTATACCCTAGCAGACTTTAAACAAACAATTAAAAACGAAATTCTGAAATAATAATTTGTTGCCAAATCTCAAATTTGATGGCAATGGTTTGAAACACGGCTAAGCTATGGTTTTTTTATTTTCTTGATTGTTCCTATGGAAGCTATAGGATATAGTCAGCCGATTTTCATGAAATTAAAATAAAAATTCAGAAATACTAAAATATGGCTAAATATCAAATTTGGTGAAAATATGTTGAAGGCTGACAAAAGTTATGGTTTTTTCTTTTATTTTCCTGATTGTTCCTATGGAAGCTATAGGGTATAGTCAGCCGATTTTCATGAAATTAAAATCGAAATTCGGAAATAATATTAAATGACCAAATATCAAATTTGGTGAAAATTCGTTGAAAACTGACAAAGTTTTAATTTTTTCTTTTATTTTCCTGATTGTTCCTATGAAAGCTATAGGATATAGTCAGCCGATTTTCATGAAATTAAAATCAAAATTCAGGAATAATAAAATATGGCTAAATATCAAATATCAAAATATGTTGAAAACTGACAAAGTTATGGTATTTTTTTTTATTTTCCTGATTGTTCCTATGGAAGCTATTGGATATAGTCAGCCGATTTTCATGAAATTAAAACCGAAATTCGGAAATAATACTAAATGGGCAAATATCAAATTTGGTGAAAATTGGTTGAAAACTGACAAAGTTATAATTTTTTTTTTGAAAAATTTTCGGATCGTTCCTCTGGCAGCTATATGATATAGTCGTCCGATCCGGCCCGTTCCGACATATGTACGAGTGAGAGTATATGGAAGCCTAACTGCAAAGTTTCATTCAGATAGCTTTAAAACTGAGGGACTAGTTTGCGTAGAAACGGACAGACGGACAGACGGACATGGCTAGATCGGCTCGGCTGTTGATCCTGATCAAGAATATATATATTTTATAGGGTTGGAGATGCCTCCTTCACTGCGTTGCAAACTTTTGACTGAAACTAATATACCCTGCAAGGGTATAAAAAAGAAGAACTAATAAACCTGAGTAATACTGTCATAATCTCAAATGTGGGATACGAATTTTATTTTGCCTACATAAGTGAGATGTGATCCAAGCGGAATGTATATGAATATAACTGAAACAACAGTGGTGCAATTGAAAAGGTGGCTGGAGCAGTTTGGGTTGTCCACGAAGGGCACGAAAGTGGAACTATTCGCGAGACTGGCGGGAGCTCCAGCCGACGTGCGAGGAAGCGCTCAGGGCTGACCGTGCCGCAAGATGTGGCAGAGTCGGAGGAGCTGAACGAGGACAGCGACAGGGATCTGCATGAAGGAAAAGAAAATCTGGAAATACAACGGGACGAAATTGCTAAGGCACGAAGAACTCTTGAAAATTTGAATCGTCAGATAGGCGACAATGTCAGTTCCGAGAACGGTGAGCAGAAAAACGGCCAACTGAGCGAGAATGAACGGGACGGCAGCGGCAGCAATAATGGATCCAAGAAGCTTGAACAGCAACTAGGCAGAAACTTCCAGAATGAAGGCAGAGGCGAAGCAGAGACAACGACAGTGGCGGCAGAGACAACGACAGTGGCGGCAGATACAACGACAGTGGCGGCAAAGACAGCGACTGTGGTGGCAGAAACGGAGGCAGAGAAAACAACAGTGATGGCAGAGACAACCACAATAGCGGCAGAGGCGAAGGCAGACATTTTAAAATCGTAACAGATTGTAAATTATTAACACTAACATTGAACAAAATAGATTTAAACCCAAGAATTGCGAGGTCGGCGTTAGAGTTACAAGACTACTATTATGAACTTAAGCATAGGGCAGGGAAACAGATGCAGCATATAGATGCACTGAGTAGGTGTAATAGCATAATGATAATAGATGCAAACACGTTTGAGAATAATTTAATAATTTGTCAGGCAAAAGATAGCAAGCTAAAGGAAATTTTGAATACTTTAGAGAATAGGGAACATAAATGGTTTGAGATGAGAAACGGTGTAATATACACCAAGTCGGATGGAGCAACATGTGTGTACAAGTATAATGACCAATTAGGTCATATTGGAAGGGATAAAATGTTAGAAGCCATTAGTAAAAGTTATTGATTTCCGAGCATGAAGGAGAAAGTTTGTGATCACATTCTGAATTTTTTGAAGTGTATAGCATTTTCGCCTAAAGTAGAAAAAGGCGAAAGGAAACAAGCCGTTTGAGGTTATTCATATAGATCACTATGGGCCAGTGAGCAATAGCAGAGCGAAGAAAAACATTTTAGTGGTGAAAGATTGATTTACAAAATTTGTTAGGCTGTACTCGACAAAAACAACCAATACAAATAAAGTGCTGAGCGCGTTAACTGATTATTGTCGGGCATACAGCAAACCGCGATGTACTATACATATCAAATAGAGGTAGTTGTTTTACATCGTCGGATTTTGCAGACTTTGTGGAGGACAGAAATATAAAACACATAAAGATTGCTACAGGATCACCACAAGCCAATAAACAAGTCGAGCGAGTAAATCGAAGTTTGGGACCAATGCTTGCGAAACTAACTGATTACATTGGGATGTAATCATAGAAAAAGTGGAATATTCGTTAAATAATACGCTTCATAGTAGCATTAAGCAATTGCCCAGTGAAATTTTATTTGGAATCGCACAAAGAGGAGAAGATAGTGACGAACTTAGAGAGAAGATGAGAGATGAACAACTATTTGAGGAAAATAGAAAAAATGTTGAAAGATTAAGACAAAGGGCAGAGGGAAATCAAATAAAGTCACAATTGAGAATTGAGACCTATTACAATGCAAAGAGGAAGAGCAATGTTGAATACAATAAAGGTGATTATGTTATGGTAAAGAATTTTGATAGTACGGCGGGAATTTGTAGAAAACTAGTACGGAAAAGCAAAGGACCATACGTTATTGGAAAGGTTTATAAAAATGATAGATTCTTATTAACAGACATTGATGGGTTTCAATTATCTCGAAACCCATTCCAGGGAGTTTGGAGTGCGAACAATATTAGGCACTGGATGAAAGAAGAGGATGAAATAAGATAAGAACATCAGGGTGAAATAATTAGTATATAAATTGTAAATCATAGTCTTAAGAAATATTGTAATGTAATTATAAGAAATATTATAATCTAATTTAAGAAAAAAACTAGTTTTTAGGAAATTGTACATATCAGAGATAGAAGGCTATCTTAAAGTCAGGACGAGATGTAGCAGGCCTATTAGGATTGAGAGGATCTGGTCTCTTTAGGATTACGCTCTCAAGAGAGCGAGAAAGTAAGATCGACATATAGACGCAGGAGCAGGAGAATTTAGGAGCTGCCTGCGAGCAGCACTCTCTGGAAGACCGAGACATAATAAAACTAAAAAAAAAAGAAGAACAAATAAACCTGTTAATCCTGTCATATTATTAAAGAAGCTAAACACGTAAAATTAATAAACATGACCTACATATTTTGCTGTACTGTCATCTCTTCCAAGTGAACGGTCGTGTTTTTTTCTTGCGCTCTCGTTTTTGTGTAATAACTTTGCGTTGAAACCACCGGGGCTTATTTAAAACTTCTACTTTGTGTTCTTTTTATTTGCCGTTCACTTCGCGTGTGCATGCAGCTATATTGATTTACTTATAACATCCTTTTGTTATTAATTAATCGTTCTGCCAGTGTTTTCTTTTCTTGTCCCCGTTTTCAATCCTCTTTGTGTCTCTCCCGTTTAGCCGTTGTTGCACCGTCGTGACAGCTAAACGTCTCTTGCGTACTTGCTCGCTTACTCCCACGCTCTCCCGCTCTCTTGCCCTCCAACTCTCCGTGCAGCTGCACTATTTCATATCTGTCGCCCGCTCTTCCTATTAACCAAGTATATTGTCTGCTTTTCCAAAACATGTAAAAAGGCCGTTTTGTCAACTGATCTTACCATCGGCTGCTGGCTGTGTGACAACATTTTGCATGCTAAGTGCATTGGGGCTGCCAGCCGGACTGTCGATGACGTGAGAAAAATCATAGGCTTGCGCTATCGTTGCGTCTTTCATGCAGCAAACCAAGGGCAGTTTTAAGGAGTTGTTATCGTGTTATAATAAAACTCATAACATCTTTTTAGCGCTTGATAAACAATTTAATAGCCTTACGCTATTAAATGAGTCTCCAAGGCGCAAAAAAACTGCAACTGGAGTGCAGCATCGAGACGGATCCCAACAACCTGCGGCCGGCTCTCAACAGCAGCCGCCTACGACACAGCCCTTGATCCCAGAATTAAATCCCAGAATTATGAGCTCAAGTGTTAGGAAAGCGTCGGTATCTGAAAGTGCTGGGGGACTGATCGTTTCCCCGTTAATTTCTTTTTCGTCCCCTATGGGACCGCAAGCTCCGACCCCCCATAGCCCCATAAATATATCCCCCCAGGGATTACCGGCTGACAATTACACGGCAGGCACTCAGCCTGTCTTGCCACAAGCCCTCATTGCTGTCCCACCTACGAAACAGATATTTGTTTCGCGGCTCTCCTCTGGTCAAACATCTGAAGATGTGATTGCCTTTATACGAGGCAAAGTCAGAGCCGATAATTTGAAATAAAAGGTGGAAAAATTCAAATTTTCTTACGCTAGGGATATTTCAGCTTTCAAAATAAATGTCCCAAATGAATACTTTGGCACGATATGCTCAACCCGATTCTGGCCTGAGTATGGTCGTCAAAGAATACGAAGCTAAGAAAAAGAAACGGCCTGTGGGTATAACTCTTCCCAAGCCCGATCTGACCACTGTGCCTCCTACATCCTCTAACTCTGCCCAAAAACTCCACTCTCACGTCAGAATTATTAACTTTTGAGGAAAGAAACGAAGTTTAATTTCTTTGTGTTAAGCTACAATTTAATGGTCGCTGTTGGGGGGCGATGTTGCCGCAAAAAGATTCCAGGGGTTGAACAGAAGAACCGAAATCCCACGTCGCAAACGCAAAAAAACCAAAGGGCTCGAAAGAAGAAGTCGGGGGCGTCGTGGATTCAGTCAGCTTTATTCTGCTGCATACATGGAACTAACTGCTAGCTTAACATAAGGGAAAACAGAAGCCGCTACAGCCAGAGCGGACGATCGGCGACGGCTGCTGCATTTAAAACCCGAGAAAGAGAGAGAGTCAGATTGTGCATGGAGGGGCGAGCGCGGATGCGCTCTTCAGCGCGGATGCGCTCTTCAGCGCGGATGCGCTCTTCAACGCGGCTGCGCTCTTAAGTTCAGATGAGCGGCGGCATAACGGCCCCTCACCTAAACATCCCGCCCCCCTTGCAATCACTCGGGTTGCAACAGGTCCCTCGTCGTTACGGTTGGTGACAGGCTCCGGACACGACCCATCCAAACACGGTGCTCTGAGCCACCGGCAGTCCGTCCTGGATCTTCAGGAAGCCCGGTTGCATGATCCGCGGGTACATATCCGCGCCCAAGACAACGGAAATCGTCGCCGGCAGATAGAACCGCTCATCCGCCAATGTCACGCCTCGGAAGTGGGCGCGCACCGCCTCGCTCAGCTCACGAGACGGCGTACGAACGCGCACGTGAGGCTCGATTTTAAACACGACATCTAGCCGTACGCTATCATCGATTTTGGACCCCACGGTGGCCGAACAAACTTGTTCGTCCCCCACGCTGGTAGTGGGCAGACGGAAACTCGCCGCCAGCGATGCGTCGATGCAGCTCGAGGACGTACATGGGTCGATGAGGGCCCCCGTGTCGAAGATCCGGTTCCCGGTGTTAATACGCACTAGCGCAGTCGGCAGCACGTTAACGCTGTTCCGCTGCAGCAGCGACGATAGGGTGGGCGCAGCGGTCGCGTCCTGCGGGGGCCCTTGACGAGAGGCGGAAAATTGCCTAGGCGCGGATGACGCGGGCGGACGAGCGGTGGACGGCACCCGATGAGTGGCGGACGAAGGCCGTGAAGCATCTGAGGCATCTGAAGAGCGCCGGGAAGTCGATGGCCGTGGACCGGCTTGTGAATGCCGGAAAGTGGCGGACGCAGGCCGAGAAGGACCCGAACCGCGCCGGGAGTTGGCAGATGACGGCCGAGCGCCAGCTGAGACACTCCGTGTCCTGTCTCCCGCGCTCCGTGACCGGTGCTCCTCCTGACGCGGCTGGCGCCGAGCCCGCGGCTTCTCCACGAGGTGCAGCAGCGAGTGGTGATCCTGACCGCACGTCCTACAGCAGTCTCCACGCCGACACGATCCGTCGGAGTGCTCGTGAGCCAGGCGCCCGGAGCCGCTTCTCGGCACTGAGTCGCAGAAAACGCCGACACTTTTTCAACGGATGGATCCCGCTGCAGACTCGGCATCGGTAGGACTGTGTACCTCGAGTACATCTGCTTTCCAGTGACTGGGCGCTGCGTGGACGTGGCGACATCTTGCTGAATATGACTGGCGGAAATATGATGAAGAAACAAAAACGTTATCAGAATTGGTGTGAATTTCGATTTGGAACTACGGGCAGAGCTACGAGACAGCACAATGGACAGGAACATTGGAGCAGAAGAACTGCATAATTATTGTGGGCAGGCGGACGCTTCCATCGGAAGAAGCACGACCTTCGCAACGGGCCGCTTGACGAGCCCTCGCGCGGTGCGGATGTCGATCACGCGGACATGGCCATCGGATCCTGGATACACCGCGTCAACCCTGCCTAATCGCCACTCATTGGACGGAAGGTTGTCCTCCTTGATGACCACCATATCCCCAACGCGGAGATTCCTCGTAGGGGCTCGCCACTTATTCCTCTTATGGAGCTCCTTGAGGTACTCTTCCTTCCATCGCAGCCGAAATTGCTGCTGAAGAGCCTTCAGGTGCTGCCAGCGGTTAATAATGGACGTGGTGTCCCCCTTTAATTCGGGTTCAACCGTGGCGAGAAGTGGACCTCCCACAAGAAAGTGCCCGGGTGTAAGCGCCAACAGATCAGCAGGGTCTTCGGACATTGGCGCGAGCGGCCGCGAATTTAGGCACGCCTCGATCCTCGCCAGAAGAGTAGCCAGCTCCTCAAAGGTGTATTTCCGCGTTGCGGTGGACTTGTAGAACAAGGTCTTGAAGCTCTTGACGCCTGCCTCCCACAGGCCCCCCATGTGGGGGGCTCCCGGAGGAATGAAATGCCAGAGAAGCTGCTGGTGACTATATGCACCAGTCACAGCCCCTTTTAGGCTCTGGAGAAAATCGCGAGATAGTAGGCCCGCTGCCCCCACAAAGGTCTTCCCGTTGTCCGACTGCACTTGACGGGGGCATCCTCTCCGGGACACGACCCGAGCGAAAGCAGCCAGAAATTTCTCGGTCGTGAGGTCCGACGTAGGCTCTAAATGGATGGCCTTAGTGGAGAAGCACACAAACACCAACACATACCCTTTTGTGATGAGGCAGGCTCGCCCCGTATAGTTTTTGATTTCGAAAGGACCGGCATAATCCACACCGGTGTACGTGAATGGGCGCGAAAAGGACGTCCGTTCCTTAGGTAGCTCTCCCATAAGTTGCGTCTGCAACTTCTTCTTGTGGATGACACATACCTTACAAGAATAGACGACGGACTTGACCAAATTCCTCACCCTTGGAATCCAGAATTTGGCCCGGATCAAACGGATCATCAGCTGATTACCCCCATGCAGCGTGATGCGATGCGTAAACTGAACAAGGAGTCGAGACAGATGGCAGTCGTACGGAAGGATTATAGGGTGCCGTTCGTCATATTGGAGGAGTTCAGAGGACGTGACCCGGCCACAGGCTCTCATAAGGCCTTGCGAATCCATGAAGGGATTTAGATTTTGAATCGAACTGGATGCTGCTACTGGACGCTTTTCGCTTAAGCAGCCAATCTCAGAAACGAAGTGTCTGCGCTGAGTGACGGAAACTAGAAGACGTTCAGCCGACGTAATCTCATTAGCTGTCAGGTGCTCTTCGCACGGAGATCGAATCTTCCGCGCGCTCTGGATGAAGCGATAAACATAGGCAAGGACTCGTAATGCCCTGTCGAGCGTGGAAAACCGTTCAAGAAGATCTTCGGGGGGCGCCTTCGCGACATGGACCTTGACTGCTCGCTTCTCGAGTTCCGTCACAGGGGCATCATTGCCTTGACTGGGCCAATCGCTGCGAGGCCTTTGCAGCCAGTCAGGACCGTGCCACCACAACTGGTTGTCCGCAAGATCTTGGAGAGCTACGCCCCGGCTAGCGAGATCTGCAGGGTTGTGCTCGGATCGGACATGAGCCCATTTCTGCACGTCGGTGAACTGGGTGATTTTGGTCACTCGGTTGGCCACGAACGTCGTCCACTGACACGCTGGCTTCTGCAGCCAAGCGAGGACAATAGTCGAGTCCGTCCAACAGTGTAGGGCGGACGCGGCCCCTGGCATCTTTGGCAGAACGGCGGTGGCCATCTCCGACAACAACAGGGCACCGCACAGCTCTAGCCGAGGGAGCGACACCGTTTTAACTGGGGCCACTCGAGTCTTTGCAGTCAGCAGGTTCACTATTACCGTAGACCCAACCTCGACACGGACGTAAATTGCTGCGCCGTACGCCTTCTGTGAAGCGTCGCAGAACCCGTGGTGCTCGATCTTTAGGTGTGGTCGGAACGAGACCCATCGAGGAACACGAATCTGATCGAGTACCGAGTAATTCTTCAGGAAGTCAACCCATCGCTGACAGAAATCTTGAGGGAGGGCGTCGTCCCACCCTAGATCCAGAAGCCAAATGTCCTGCATGAACATTTTTGCCCGGACAATGAAAGGAGCAAGCCAACCTGCTGGATCGAACAATTTGGCAATTTGGGAGAGGATTTGGCGCTTCGTGAATGACGAGCCGGAAGTCAATTCTGGCGGAACAAAGAAGAACTCGTCCGTCGTCGCTTTCCACCGCACGCCGAGTGTCTTGGCCGTGCTCTCTGCATCGATATCGAGGAAATCAGCACGAAGGAGGTGGTCGCTCGGAATGTCGACCAGGATCGCCTTGCTATTCGACGTCCATTTCCTAAGAGGAAACCCTGCCGACTCGAGGGCCTCCTTTAGCTCCCGAATCGCAGCTTGGGCTTCGGCTTTGGAGTCTGCCCCCGCGAGAACGTCATCGACATACATAAATTGCCGGATAATTTGGCTTGCCTGCGGATACTTCAACTCTTCGTCGTCAGCGAGCTGCTGTAGGACACGTATCGCTAGGAATGGGGCACAATTGACACCGAAGGTGACCGTTTTTAATTCGTAGTCGCGGATATCCCCATCGGGATTGCGGAACAAAATACGTTGGAGCGGAGTATGCTTGGGGTCTACCCAAATTTGCCGATACATCTTCTCGATGTCGGCGTTGAAGACAAACCTAAAGTATCGCCACTTTAGGATTTGAATCGTCAGGTCGGATTGTAAGACTGGGCCCGCGTAAAGAATGTCGTTCAGACTGGTCCCGTTTGCGGACGGGCTCGAAGCATTGAAAACTACTCGCACCTTGGTGGTCGTGCTTTCGGGCTTGAAGACGGCATGATGTGGAAGATAGTAGGTAGCGAAACTGCTCACGGGAGAAACCTCGGTCATGTGGCCTAAGTCGATGTATTCCTGGATTACAGAGTCATAGCGGGCCTTAAGGGGCGGATCCCTCTTCAGGCGCTGCTCATTACGCAGGAATTGAGCAAGAGCAAAGGACCGTGAAGCCGATAGCTCGGAACCCTTCTGCTCGGGGTCGCGTAAGGGGAGCGTCACAACGTACTTGCCACACTCATCCCTTCTCGTCGTCTGGACAAAATTGTGCTCGCAAACTGAATCCGATTCCGAACTGATCTGTGTGGGCACATCTTCCACCTCCCAGAATTTGGTGAGGAGCTGATCCAGTGAGTCACCGAGGCTACGGGCAACTCGTGTGGAAAAAACGGACACGCTGCGGGGGTTGGCTGGAGATAATGGGCCTGTCAGCACCCATCCAAAAATGGTCTCCTGACCGAGAAGCGACCCGCAGATGTTAGCCTTGGAATTACCGAGGAGAATGGACGGAAGAATGTCAGCTCCTATTAACACATCGACTTGGGAGCTCTCAAAGAAGTTGGGGTCCGCTAGGGGAATGTTGGGCAGCCCCTTGAGACGATCTCGCGGAATCGGATATGATGGCAGATTTCCTGCCAACTGCGGAAGAACGTAAGCCGCAGTCTCTAACTGTAGCCCGGGTCTAGACGGCGACCGAATGGAGAAATGGCACAATTTAGTAGACTGCGCGGAAATGGTCTGATTGAGGCCGGAAACTTGGGCTTGAATCGTCTTGAAAGGAAGCTTGACAAGGTTGAACAGTCGTTCTGTTATGAAAGTGGCTTCGGACCCTGAGTCTATCAGTGCTCGTGCCTGGAAGCTGCACCCCAAATGGCACACGTTGATAAGGGCCGTGCCCAGTAGGACGGCTCCTGACCCGGAGGCGAAACACACCTGCACATCCGACTGATCCTCTGAGCCGTTTGTGCTTCTGGCAGTCTGTGCGGTTCGAGCCCTTGCTGGCGTAGGCGGACTTGGAGCGGTAGCGAACGGATTGCCGCGGTGCAGGAGGGTGTGGTGTCGGCTGTGGCATGTGAAGCAGGTATGGGCGCTCGTGCAGTCTCGCTGCTGGTGCCCTCGGGCAAAACAGTTTAAGCATAACTGCTTCCTCTTAATGTAATCAGAGCGCCCATTTACGTCCATTTCTAGGAACCGCGGACATAAGCGAATGGGGTGGCTCTCCCTCGAACAGAGATCGCAGCCCTTTTGGCCCGGAACCACTCGAGTCTCGTATGAATTGAGTCTCCGAGCAGGGGCAGTAGGAAGTCCCGACCTTGGCGGAAATTGCCCGGAGCCACTAGGCCTGACGTCGTCGATGGCCTCCAGAGTGCGATGGCGCTCTGTCAGGAAGTTATCTAATTCCTTCCATGTTGGAATTTCGGCCTTGTTATGTACGGATTGCTCCCACATAGAAAGTGTGACTTTGGGGAGCTTTGAGGAGATCATAAACACCAGGAGACAGTCCCAAGCCTCAACATTGATGGAGGACATTTCTAGAGCTGTCAGACAACTCTGAATGGTGGCTTGCAGCTCCTTCAGCGCGACCCCGGACTCTTGAGAAATAGCCTGGATGTTGAAAAGGATCTTCAACTGGCTATTGACCAATAGACGCCGGTTCTCAAAGCGGTCTGTGAGGCTTTGCCATGCTGCGACAAACCCCTCATGGGTAAGCGGAGCCTTCGAAACAATAGCGTGCGCGTCACCACTTGTTTTGGACAGCAAGTGAAACAACTTCTCTACCGGGGTGAGCCGCGAGTTTTGGATGTAAATGGCCGTAAACAAGTCTCTGAAGGTGGGCCACCGAAGATAATCACCCGCAAAGACCTCGGTATCCACTGGCGGTAACCGGCAGCCTGAAGACGCGGGCGTGTGCATATTAACGGAAGCCTGAGTGGATTGGGAGGCAATTTGCTCCTGAAGCTGGGCGATACACCTCGAATAAACGGAGTAGCAGTAGCTGTACTTCGCTTCCAGCACTGTCGAGTTGGCCGTATTGTCGTCGGACACGGCAAGTAGATCGGAGCAGCTCTCATAGCTCTTCTCCACCTTCTCCCACAGGGCCCGAGTTTGGTCCCGATGGACTTCACACATATACTGGGTGCATCGTTCCGTTTCTGGGGCGCCCGGAGTATTTATGTTGGCCTCAAATTGGCTAATCCGATCTGTTGTGGCGATGAACTTTTTCAGCGCCACTTCGACCGCACTTTGAGCCATTTTTGCCACGGAGCGAGTCTGCCTTTGTGAGGGACCGGGAATGGTATCGACGGATTCGTCGCTCTTTGACCTTGCAATGGCACTGGTTGCCTTAGGCTTTAAAAGAGGCGTCCGCGGAGATGCGGATTGAGATCTGTCCAAACGGATGGATGGGATCGGACGCGGCTTTTTGTCGTCTCCCGTGGGCATTCTCAGAGTCAAATTAGCTGGTCAGCGCTTGTCGATTGACTTGCGCAATAGGTGCCTCGTGCGAAGCAGTGGCTGGTCACACTACTGTGATGAGAAAGGTGAGATCGCGGATAAAATGCGACTACAAGGAACTATTTGGAAACTAGGCGGCGACGTCGAAAGGACAGAATTTGCGGCACAATTTAAATGTGGAAAAACTTCAGGAGCCAAAAAACCCAAAAGGAGACGAAATTTGTTGAGATTGTAGGCGGATGTAGCCTGATGCGGAGTAAAATCAGCGTTGGAGGCACGGAAAATAGACAAGTACCGGGAAATTCGCGCTCGTTCGGAAAACAAAAAATTATGACAATTTATAAATCTATATTTATATAAATGTGGCTCGTACGTAGGTATTTTCGTAGATAATTCTCAACTATTTTCGAAATTATTTGTAGCGGATCCGGACAGGTGGACTTGACCTTGGCTTGGATTTAATAACAAATAAATAATTAATTTATTTATTTATTTATATAGAGCTAACAGATAAAATAATTAATAATTATTAATTTTTGACTAATTGTCGTCGGATTTAATTATTATGGAGCCGGAAAGGTGGATTTGAAACCTCGGCTTTAGTTCGGACGGAAACTTGATAATTTAATAATTTATAAAAATATTAAATTTTTAATTAATCAATTAATTAATTGGCGGAATTACCTTTATGGAGCCGCACAGGTTGAATTGAAAACTTAATCGTTAATTAATTGGATTTAATTATCACGAAGCCGGAAAAGTGGAATTGAAAAACGCGGTTTTATTCGATCAGAAAGTTGATGATTAAATTATTAATAATTTTCGACTTTAATTATTATGTGGCCGGAAAGGTGGAATTAAACCCTTGGCTGGTCCCCGAGCGAAAATTAATAATTAAATAAATTTAATAAATTTATTCAAAAGTTGCACTTTTGTTGGAACGGAAAATGTTTACTGGGTTACGCCGACAGCAGAGCAGTGCGTAAGTACTCAGGAGAAGCAAAAAAAACACAGCAACAAAAACAACACGGCTGCTGCAGCGGCTGAGTTTAAATTTTTTAGGAACACAATTTGCAGTGAGATGTCGTTTTATAATTGGTTGTTTTATTATAATTTTATTAGTTTCTGAAATCGGAGGCAGAAAATATATTGGCATATGTATGGGCATGCATTTAATACGGATATATGTAAGGGCATGTAGGGCATACGTTGGCACAGTGGAGCGTTGATAAGTGGACTGTATAACTGGGGGAACAGAAAAGTTATGTGGTGTAAAAATAACACTGATTGGGAGAAAAAAAATATTACGACAGCGGCGGACTGTTCGGTGAATTTGGAAATTTCCGTAACTAATTCACACCGGCTGGCCAATATTAATTATGCCTTCTTTTTGTCACCACACAATTTCACTGTTCACTTGCTAAATTTTTGCGGATTAATTGCACCAAAGAAATATGTATGTTTGTATGTATGTATATGTCTGCACATATACCTCGACCGTTGGCAAGCGAATAGCGGAATAGCGAATAACGGAGAGGCCGAAAACGGCGGGGAATATGGCGAAGCACACAAAAACGGAGACGGATGGAAAATTTGCAGAAATTGAAGACGAAGAAGAGTAGAAAATTCTCAAACTGCCGTTGTGTCGGAAAACTCGGACTTGGAGTTGACACGGAAGGAAAAAATCATGCAGCAGTGTGAACGAAATTTAATGTTCGGACCACTGCTGAAGACCGGCAGAGAGACGGAGATGGAAAAATGTCGTACTTATCTTTTGGCGGAACAATGCCTGGAACTGCTGGTCGAAAATATCCAAAAAATATCCGGCTCGAAGGACCAAATGTTGGGGGGCGATGTTGCCGCAAAAAGATTCCAGGGGTTGAACAGAAGAACCGAAATCCCACGTCGCAAACGCAAAAAAACCAAAGGGCTCGAAAGAAGAAGTCGGGGGCGTCGTGGATTCAGTCAGCTTTATTCTGCTGCATACATGGAACTAACTGCTAGCTTAACATAAGGGAAAACAGAAGCCGCTACAGCCAGAGCGGACGATCGGCGACGGCTGCTGCATTTAAAACCCGAGAGAGAGAGAGAGTCAGATTGTGCATGGAGGGGCGAGCGCGGATGCGCTCTTCAGCGCGGATGCGCTCTTCAGCGCGGATGCGCTCTTCAACGCGGCTGCGCTCTTAAGTTTAGATGAGCGGCGGCATAACGGCCCCTCACCTAAACAGTCGCTTTGTTTTTATTACATGTTCCTACACTCCTCCACTGTCGGAACTGCCTATTTTTTGGAACCACCTTTCCGCCATTCGGTTGGTTTCCAATATGCTTTCTGATAGAGATCATTTAGTAGTCTTGGGTGATTTTAATATCCCTGAGGCTATTTGGTCCCTAAATAAATCCTCAAACACACTTCAATCCTCAACACAACATGATTTTATTGCTGGCTTGTTCGACATTTCGCTGTCTCAAGTCAACCATGTACGAAATTCCTTCGAGCGCTTGCTTGATCTTTGTTTTGTCTCTGATTCGGCGAGTGTTAGTTTAGCAAGGGTCGCGCCGCTAACGCAACCGGAAGATCCCTATCATTCTACTTTCGATGTGACACTCGACATTGGTGCTGATATACAGAAAATATCTAATAGACCAGCCAAAAGAGTTTTCTGCTTTCGCAAGTTTAACTGGTCGGATTTATACATGTGCACTGACATGGCTGATGCCGTGGACATTTTTTACAATGCGAGAAATTTATTCTTCTCGGAATGTGTTTCGTTATACTTACTATCCCTCTATTTCAAATAAACCACCTTTGTAAAGTCAAGGCTGTACACGAAATTTAAAAAAACCAATTCTGGTTCGGACCTCTCTAACTATATATCGGCTCGGTCAAACTTCACTGTACTCAACGCACAGTGTTACAAAAATTATTTGACTCGTTGCTGGGTCCAATTTTCTCAGGATTAGTTTTGTTATAGCTTTGTTAATACTAAACGTAAGGCGGTAACCCATCCTTCATCACTTTCTTTTGAAAACGCAACTGTAAAGGGCGATCAGGCAATTGCCGATCTCTTTGCCCAGTTTTTTCAAACTATGGAATACCGGACTGTGTGCATAGGTATTCTGCCGATGCCTTGTGCTCGCCGCTTCTGAAATTGTTCACCTTATCCTTAGAAACCTAGCATTTTCCCCTTATTTGGAAGGAATCATTCATTATTCCTCTCCACAAAAAAGGTAACAAATCGGAGGCCAACAACTACAGATGAATCTCTAAACTTTCGGCCTTCCCTAAACTTTTTGAAAATATTATCACTCCACATTTGCAGCACCTTTGTAGGTCAGTAATTTCTCCATGTCAACATGGATTTGGAGCTCACTTCCTTCATGATAAGGGTCTTCAATAATAACTCTCAAACGGATGTAATTTATACTGACTTCAGCAAAGCATTTGATTCCGTTAATTATTCCCATCTCCTTAGGAAACTCGATTTAATGGGATTTCCAATTGATCTTCTTAGGTGGATATCTAGTTATCTGACTGGCAGGACGCAAAAAGTCCTCTTAAAAAACTTTTTATCTAATGTTCTCTTGATGACTTGGGTGTCCGCCTAGATCCCAAACTTGACTTTGTCGATCATATTTCGTGCATGGTGAATAAGTATGAGTAGGCTGGGATTTATTAAACGGTGGTCGAAGGAATTCGATGACCCCTATGTAATTAAAACTTTATATATTTCATTAGTTCGTCCTATCTTAGAATATGGATCTTGCGTTTGTAGCCCCCAGTATGGGGTCCACAGTAAATGTATTGAATCGGTTCAGAAGAACTTTTTGCTTTTCGCTTTACGCTGTTTAAACTAGGATGCTAAACAGAGATTACACCCTTATCATAGTAGACTTCTTCTTATTAATTTACCCTCCTTAGCCAATCGTAGAACTATGCTAGGTATTACCTTTATTTATAACCTTATTTACAGTGATGTGGAAAGTGCTGACTTGTTAGGCCAGCTCAATTTCCACGTTCCGTGTAGAAATACTAGATCATATATACCCTTAGTTTTGCGTCACTGTAGAATCGGTAATCTCACGTGTTGATAGTCTTCATAAACTAAAAACTTTGATCCTAACCAACTTAGATCGCATGCATGCAAACATCCTAACAGGTAGTTTATATCCTCGTATTCTTTTCTATATTTTCCTTCGCGTCTACTAATACCTAACCCTAACAGGCACGTGCCTGGTTTCATAAGGGCCACTTGAGTGTACTGACCGTAGTGCATCAACGTCCATATAAAACACATTGCAACATTTGAATTTGAATACTCAGCCAGTCAACTTTTTTTTAAATATAGGATCTGGACGCACCTACCGATGCACGCTGATGCCCCAAGTTCAGCGATGGAACTATTCTTCTAAAAAAATGTTGATGAAGCTTTATTCCATCCAGTAAATTTTCTAGTTACGAAGCATTATAAGTAAAAAGAACTATTCGCTGAGTATTTTTCATATTAACTATTTAAAACCAATGACCAATGACAACCCCCTAGACACCCATGCGACACGGTGCAATTGGTCAAGACATGAGCAGTATATCTGACTACATGATACCCACAATCTCTCGGATGTCAAAACAACAATATTCATGGGACCTGAAACTGGAAAGCGGCTAGGACCATACTAGGACCATGCTCCTACATGTAAAGTAGGGCTATGCGTATCGATGGTTGTCAACGTGCTTGACAGCCGATAGTTATATGTTGGTTAAGGAGTAACACGTCAAGTGTGAAGAAGCGATGAAAAGGTAGTGATCTCTAGCAATAAGGGATATAAAAAGCGTACGAAAAGCAGAGGTCGTTTTTGTAAAGTTGGAGTTCACTCGTCAAGAAGCAAAAGCAGTCTTCGAGGGATCAATTCCGAGCATAGCAGTTGGTGCGTCGGTCAAGTGGTCAAAAGCAGAAGTCGTCAGCATAAGCAGTGAGGTCGCCAGTCCCGTTTAGTTTTAATCACACCACATGTACACACATTGTAACACCAATATTCAAGGTTCAATTGAATTCAATAATTAACAAGAAAGGAAGCTAACTTCGGCTCACCGAAGTTTGTATACCCTTGCAGAGTTTAAACAAAAAATTAAAAACGAAATTCTGAAATAATAATTTGTTGCCAAATCTCAAATTTGATGGCAATGGTTTGAAACATGGCTAAGCTATGCTTTTTTTACTTTCCTGATTGTTCCTATGGAAGCTATAGGATACAGTCAGCAGATTTTTTTGAAATTAAAATCAAAATTCAGGAATACTAAAATATGGCTAAATATCAAATTTGGTGAAAATATGTTTAAATCTGACAAAGTTATGGTTTTTTCTCTTATTTTCCTGATTGTTCCTATGGAAGCTATAGGATATGGTCAGCCGATTTTCATGAAATTAAAACCGAAAATCGGAAATAATACTAAATGGGCAAATATCAAATTTGGTGAAAATTGGTTGAAAACTTACAAAGTTATAATTTTCCTGATTGTTCCTATGGAAGCTATAGGGTATAGTCAGCCGATTTTCATGAAATGAAAATCGAAATTCAGGAATACTAAAATATGGGTAACTATCAAATTTGGTGAAAATATGTGGAAAACTGACAAAGTTATGGTTTTTTCTTTTATTTTCCTGATTGTTCCTATGGAAGCTATAGGATATAGTCAGCCGATTTTCATGAAATTAAAACCGAAATTCGGAAATAATACTAATTGGGCAAATATCAAATTTGGTGAAAATTGGTTGAAAACTGACAAAGTTATAATTTTCCTGATTGTTCCTATGGAAGCTATAGGATATAGTCAGCCGATTTTCATGAAATTAAGACCGAAATTCGGAAATAATACTAAATGGGCAAATATCAAATTTGGTGAAAATATGTTGAAAACTGACAAAGTTATGGTTTTTTCTTTTATTTTCCTGATTGTTCCTTTGGAAGCTATAGGATATAGTCAGCCGATTTTCATGAAATTAAAACCGAAATTCGGAAATAATACTAAATGGGCAAATATAAAATTTGGTGAAAATTGGTTGAAAACTGACAAAGTTATAATTTTCCGGATTGTTCCTATGGAAGCTATAGGATATAGTCAGCCGATTTTCATGAAATTAAAACCGAAATTCGGAAATAATACTAAATTGGCAAATATTAAATTTGGTGAAAATATGTTGAAAACTGACAAAGTTATGGTTTTTTCTTTTATTTTCCTGATTGTTCCTTTGGAAGCTATAGGATATAGTCAGCCGATTTTCATGAAATTAAAACCGAAATTCGGAAATAATACTAAATGGGCAAATATCAAACTTGGTGAAAATTGGTTGAAAACTGACAAAGTTATAATTTTTTTTTGAAAATTTTTCGGATCGTTCCTCTGGCAGCTATATGATATAGTCGTCCGATCCGGCCCGTTCCGACATATGTACGAGTGAGAGTATATAGAAGCCTAACTGCAAAGTTTCATTCAGATAGCTTTAAAACTGAGGGACTAGTTTGCGTAGAAACGGACAGACGGACAGACGGACATGGTGAGATCGACTCGGCTGTTGATCCTGATCTGGAATATATATACTTTATAGGGTCGAAGATGCTTCCTTCACTGCGTTGCAAACTTTTGACTGAAACTAATATACCCTGCAAGGGTATAATAAACAGGCTTTGAAGCCTTACATACATACAAACTGACTTTCAGTACGATAAAGTCATTGCGGATCTATTGGGTTCCCAGCCACCTTAGTCTTAGTCTTAGTCTTAGTCTTAGTCTTAGTCTTAGTCTTAGTCTTAGTCTTAGTCTTAGTCTTAGTCTTAGTCTTAGTCTTAGTCTTAGTCTTAGTCTTAGTCTTAGTCTTAGTCTTAGTCTTAGTCTTAGTCTTAGTCTTAGTCTTAGTCTTAGTCTTAGTCTTAGTCTTAGTCTTAGTCTTAGTCTTAGTCTTAGTCTTAGTCTTAGTCTTAGTCTTAGTCTTAGTCTTAGTCTTAGTCTTAGTCTTAGTCTTAGTCTTAGTCTTAGTCTTAGTCTTAGTCTTAGTCTTAGTCTTAGTCTTAGTCTTAGTCTTAGTCTTAGTCTTAGTCTTAGTCTTAGTCTTAGTCTTAGTCTTAGTCTTAGTCTTAGTCTTAGTCTTAGTCTTAGTCTTAGTCTTAGTCTTAGTCTTAGTCTTAGTCTTAGTCTTAGTCTTAGTCTTAGTCTTAGTCTTCGTCTTCGTCTTAGTTTTTAATTTTTTTAATTTTTACGAAACTTACGAAATTTAAAAAATGTAATCACAATTGGAATACACTTTCTTAAAGTTTTCATAAGAATGATCGGATACAATGGTGGTGTTTTCCCTAATAATTAAATGAAAAATGGATTATAATAACTATTCACGCTTCTAAATTTTGTACCTTATCTGAATGACTGCATTTTATAGATTTAATTAATTAAATATAAAGACATTATTACACCTTATTTGGCGATTTCATACAAAAGTTTCTAAATTTTTATCACAAATTAAAGAAAGTGGTCTAATGTGTCATGTCTTACTACTTATGATATATTTATAATTAACGAAGTATAAATTGCAAACAAATTCAAATAGATCTAAACGTGTAAATCACTTTGTAAATATTTTTAAAACAACGTTAGAGATTTTGAATGACAAATTTTAATCAATTTTAAAGAATAGGAAGAAAGTGTAATTGTCAGATAAGACACACAGAAAAAGTTTGAACAAGATGGACATACAGTCGGGTGTCCCGACAGTAGAATACCATGTACCATTACAAGGCGTGTCCCAAAGTTGTATAAAAGAAAGAGAATAAGAATAAAAAACTGAGACAAATTGACATATAATGCAAAAGTCTTCCCACTTAGAAGCAAAGTCCATAGCTCAGTGGGTAAAGCTGCACGTACATTTTTGTAAGCAATTGGCCTGAGTTCGAACCAACCCCAGGCATATGGAATTTTTTCATTTTCAAAACATTAAGTATAGTTCTTTGCTTGCATTTTTTTTATTTCTTAGTATTAAATACTGTAATTATTTTGATTTAATGAAAAAAAAAAAAAATTTGCTAAAAATAAAAAAGTTTTCACTCGTCGCCGACGGGATTTGAACCCGTGACAACTAAACATTTCAAAAAGACTTCAGCTTAGCCAGCTGCACCACCAACCAATTCAAAGAGAGTAATCTTATTTTCATAATAATGTGAACATAATTAGAATGTTTAGAATGGAGCCTTCAGCCAAGGCTGCCTCTTGTACACGTAATGTGTTTAAAGTAAAAAGCCTATATCTCCGCTATTTATGGCACTATCACAATGAAATTTGGACAATCTGTGTATTTTGATAAAATACATTAAACTTTTTAATATGGTTTACATAACTTTATAAATTTAGGAGCTATACGTTTTTTTTCAAATAGCTCCTCCATAAAGGGGAGCAGCAAAAATTTAAAACAAACTTGATCTGCGTGCAGACATAAGAAGTCGAAATCCCATGTTTGGTGTCTCTAGCTCTTATAGTCTCTGAGATCTAGGCGTTCATACAGACAGACGGACAGACAGACGGACAGACAGACGGACGGACGGACGGACAGACGGACATGGCTATATCGACTCCTTTAGTGGTCCTGACCAATATTTAGGTAACTTTTGGGGGTCTGCCACGCCTCCTTCTGCCTGTTACAGAAAATCACACTCGCACAAAACTATAATACCTGTGTACCTTTGGTACATGGTATAAAAATACGAGCAGAAAAAATGGTTTATTAACAAGAAAGGATGCTAACTTCGGCTCACCGAAGTTTATATACCCATCAAAAATTAAAACCGAAGTTCCAGAATAATAATTAGTTGCCAAATCTTAAATTTTATTAAAATTTGTTAAGAGACAGCGAAGTAATGATTTTTTCTTTTATTTTCCAGATTGTTCCTATGAATTTTTATGAAATTAAGAGCGAAATTCTGAGAAAATATTTGCTGGCTAATTGTATAATTCAGTGCATATATGTTAAAAAAACTGACAAAGTTATAATTTTTTTTCGCTAAATTTTCCGATTGTTCCTATGGCAGCAATATGATATAGTCGTCCGATCTGGCCCGTTCCGATATATGTACGAGAGAGAGTGTATTGAAGACTAACCGCAAAGCTTCATTCAGATAGCTTTAAAACTGAGGAACTAGTTTGCGAATAATCTACGAAAGGCTCTTTTTGACTCCTCAATCTCCTCAGGGGAGCTTAGAATCATGTTAGGGTTAACAAGTTGGTTAACTGCCACCTGGAACCGTGGAATGTTAGCGTTTTGAGGAAGGATATGAGTCTTCCGGAAGAACTTGTGAGCATAAGTACTTAGTTTGATTATCAAGGGGATGTGATCAGAACTTAGTTCCAAGCTATCTGTGATCGTAATAATAAGCAGAGCGGATCCCTTCATAAATGGCAAGTCAATTGGTGATGGCGTACGCTGGCTGTACGGGTAATGCGTGGGGCCTTCGATTGCAAGGACCTGTATATTAGTACTGAGAACACAGTCTGCCAATACTCGACAGAGTCGAAGATGTGCATTCCAGTCACCAGCAACTATAAATTTGGGTCCTAGCTCCTCAAATAGAACGCTGAAGTCATCACCGGTGCGCTGGAAGTTTGGTGGACAATAAATGGACGCAATGGCAATTTCGCCTTAACTTTAACTGTGACACACTGGGCACTTTGATGTTCCATTGTTAAAATATGGTAGTACTTAAGACATGACTTTATGAGAACTGCAGAGCCCTCACGGCGGCGATCGGCTAGATGATTAGATTGATGAATGTCATATCCATGTAGCTTAAGCAGAAATGTGTTTCGCTGACCAACATAATATCGATGTGATTTTTTTGCACAAAAAGCACCAGCTCTAGTGCCTTGTTGGCCACCTCATCGGCGTTCCACACGCCAATTTTGAGACCTATTTAACTCATGGTTGGGTTGGATGGACAGGAAGAAGTCCAGAGAATGCTTGAGCAGTTCCTGGCGCTTGTTGTGATATGAGGCCAGTAATGAGCGTCATCATTGACATCATCATCTGGCACATCTCAAGCTGAGCTACGAGGGCGGACATTTTTTCATCAGATTGGATGAACATTTGCTCTTGTCGCTGCCATTGTTGCACGTTATGAAAATCTCTCATTTGCTGGGATGAATTTTGTTGGAGAGATGGTAGCTGTTGTTGGAGACTTTGTTGTTGCTGTGGCCTTGGATTTGTGTACTGCATCGGTTGCATCGGATGTTGGTTGCAAACCCTATCTTGATTTTGCTGGTTCTGCTTCCGGGTCCTACTTCCTAGTGGAAGAAATTGAAGCTGCTGCAGGTGGCTTGTCCATTGCTGCTTACTTGCCTGCTACGTTTGGATAGATCCACCAGCGACACTCCCATATGATAGCGTAGGCACAACACCCCTTCGTGTCTGTTGGTACACGCGGCACCCCTTGTACCAACACAGTTGAAGCATTTAACTGGGTGGATTTCACGTTGGCAATCCTCAATGGCTTTATGCTGACCACATCGAACAGTTAACCTCCTTATGGCAGTTATTTTTTTGTTTTGTGTGATTAAAGGATTGGCACCCATGACATTGCACGACGTCGTCCTTTTCGTATGGAAGTTCAACGAAAATCCGTTGGCGACAGAGCGTCTTAAGCTGATGTATTTCTTTATTATTGGCAGCCGGCTCTAACTCGACAAAGACTAAGTTGACGAGCTTTCTGCTTCTGGGTCTATTGATGAACCGAACAATATGGCCAAGTGATGTAATGCTTTTTTTAATGGCTTCTACTTCTGACTATGCGGTAGGATCTTTCTTCTTTAAGTTGCAAGTATAAAATGGCACCTTTTTCAAGGAAAACAATTTCGTAACGGCTCTGTACGCATCTGAGTCTGAAGTCAGGATTAAGACGGAATAATTTACTGGGTGAACGGCCTTATCTAAGAATTTGACAAGTCCTTTCAGATTTGCACAATTTTTGGCCACAATTGGGGGTGGTTTGTGAGATGGCGGAGCTTCGTTACTGCCTGCGAGCTGGTTTTTGCTAGAAAAGCTGCTGGTGGAGCAGTTTTTGTTGACTTTGTTGGTTTTGCTGGCTGGACCGGTGTTGTTATGGATGACTTGGTCGACGTTGTTGCGACTGGCAGGTTGAGAAACGATTGTAGTTTCATCGTCTGTGTCGATATTCGATAGCTCCGAGAACCGATTTGCAGATATAGTGGGTTTTGGGCTATTTGAATTGCTTATGATTTTCGAATTAGAATTGGGAGAGCTTGAGTCTAATCGTCGTTTGTTATTATTAGGGCGTGGGGTCCAAAAATCGTCCTCATCTGTTATGGGTTCTGGCTCATTCAATGAGCGATACTGGGCTTTGTACTGGTTTGGAGCCTGGGCCACCGAAGCAAATGTAGAAGGCTTCTCAGCTGGAGATTCCCTTGGAGGGAGTCTTAAACCCACTCTGACAATTTGGGAATTTCATAAGACGGTGAGGTCGTGGTTGTTGTTGCTAAAGCGACCGAGGAGCTGGTTGTTGGAAGGCTATTGACCGAGTTTTTTGACCCCGAAAGCCCCTTCTATGAGGCACTTAGCGTAGTTTCTAGGCATTGATCAAGAGTATTGTCACTAGATAACCCCAGTTCATGAATTTCCGTAATTTTTTTTTATGGAAAGAGCGACGAGACTTCGGCCCATTTGTCCCTTTTTGGATAGTGGAGCTACCTGTGAGTGGCTTCTGCACAGCAGAAATTCAAGCCATAGTCACTTTAGGAATACTGCTTCACGGAACAATTTTTTCCTGTTTGAAAATTTTTCAGGAGAAATTTTTGTGCTTTAGATTTTCCTAGAAAAATATAGATTCTGTTTTTTTTTCAGAGCTGAATAAAGCGAGACGACCGTATTACATTTATCTGTCTACCCAAAATTATTTTTTAATCATAGTCTTAAGCCTTCATCATAATCATACCTTTTATATATAACTAACTAAATTCAAACTATACATGGTCAAAATTATAATCATTTGCAAAAGTATAGAATGAATATAAGTAATGTAAACCTGCATGCTGGCACATATATATGTATATACATACTTAAATAGCATATTACTAATAAAAGTCCAAAATATAATTTATAAATAAATATATAAATATCCAAAGCTTTACCAGGTTATCGTTTAAAACGAATGGAGTATGATGCTTATGTTACTTACTAAATACATTCCAGGACATCGCTTCATCAGGTATAATACCAGCCCCGCAAAGGAAAACTCCAAATACAATGAATACAATGCCAATATGCAACATTCCAATACTTGTGACTACCTGTTATACAAATTTAAATACATTTTCAATCACTTTATTATTAATATTAAAGTGTAACCTGGCTATCTAGCATTCCGGGTTTCGCAGCATGATGAGGATGATTATATTTCCGTCTAACCGATCCTGTTGGAGAGTGGAATGTTTCCCCACTCTCAGAACTTTGCGTACTATATCGTCTTTCTCTAGCTCTTTTTTGTTCATCCCGTCGTTTTCGTTGTCGCTTAATCGCCATAGCGGAATGTATTCCCACCGAATGCATTTTTCCTTAAAAAATAATATGTATTTTAATATAAGAACTGTTTAGGCCAAAACATTTTCTTAGTTAAATATTTACTTACAGGCTTAAATTAAAAAATGTTGTATTTATTATTTGATTGTTAAACAATTTAAGAGTATCGAGTCGAAATTTCAAGAGACCCGGTCCTATAGTAGGTACATATATGTACTATATGCAAAGATAATAAGAAGTTCGGAGGAGGCACACACATTTCAAGAAATTGAATCCATTTTGTTTTTTGATTCACAATAAGTCGTCATCGATAAATCCTTCTTTTAGTATTTTCTTTACTACTTTTGACCGAAAATTCCTTAAACTGTATTTCTAATTGCAGTAAGTTATTCTGGAGGTTGTGTTGTGAAATCTCCGAAAATAGATTTGCACAAAGAGTTGCCGAGGTCGTATTGCTTGTAGATTAATTAGCTGGTAACTTAATAACTTAATAAATAACTTATAAAAACCGTTCGTTGAAAAGTAAAACAAACATAAAAAACATAGGTTAAAATTCGTCTCAGGCTTTCTTTCTCTCTTTTTTTTTTTGTATATACCTTTTTATTGTCCGTCTCAGTTACGACACAGATTCTGAGATAAATCCACAAAATAATTATTTATTGAATATCTAGATTGTGACTTTTAGCCAATTCAGTTATGCAATAATGTTTCTTAATCATTAGACAACAACATATGTAGTCGTATTGTATTTTAAAATATTTAAAGTTTCCTTGTTACGGCTGTCAAAGAAATTAAAATTATTTGTTTTTATTTTCTTTGAATAAATAAAAATGTTGATTTATTTCTTAATAATAGAATTGTAACACAATAAGTTTAAAAAAAGCACAAACCCCACCTCAAGCCCGACAAAATAATAGAGGAAGACGAACCGCAAATGAAAACTTGAATCGCGCTGCATTCGCATACAATTCTGAAACACCCTACAAAGATCATAGCTGCGTTGTTATTGGTTTATTGTCTGTCGTATGTCAGCATTGCAATATACTGAAGTTTCGATTGGAAACCCCTTACGCTGTGCAGGTGGCAAAATTAAATTACCCGTTTTGGCTCATCCACCAGAGCCATTGTATTCGCTGCTATATGGAAATTCAGCCCAATCAAACACTTTCCTAAAGCTTGCACAAAAATATAACGGATGCTTTCAATTGACGTCATTTGGAGCCGAGGTTGTTCATCAACCAGGCTACAATCCAAGTTATAAGGTAATGACGTCTCTCTATTATCAAAATGAACAACTCCCATTTTTACAAAATTGCATCCCAATATTCAGATTTAAGGGCAAATTCACCACCGAGCGGGCGCTTTGTTACCACCACAAAACAAAGATCATAAATTCGTGCAGATCTATTTCATTGGTGATTCGGCAGTTGAATTAAATCACCGCTATGCAATTTTTACTGCAACTCCATGAGCATAATGAATTGGTCAGATTGTTCAAAACCGCATTGGAAGTAATGTATTATGACGAACACAAAATCATTATCAGCGCTGACAAAAGACCCACCGGTAGCCATGCAAGACACTTTAATGCTCCCATTATCAATGAAGTCGCAGTGTTGATTGTTGGCGAGAATGTAAATTCACGCGATATTGTTCTTAAGCGTCGGGATGAAGGCCAATTGTAGCGAGTTTATGAGACTCATCGGTCATATGATGCTCTTCAATACCCGTTGATGTTCTGTCGTGGAGAAGATGGGTATCACTTCAACATAAAGATGGTCAATCCAATAACAGGTTTGTTTACACTTCTTACATCACTTCTTTTTGATTCTACAACTAAGTTTGAATTAAAATTTAAGGAGAACAAACGGGTCCGCTAGTATCTCTATATATATACACTCATGGACAATATAATAGGTGTGTTATTTTTTTCGTTTTTAATTTGTTTTTTCTCAGCCACCTCTTGTCCAATCTCAACAAATCAAATCTTTTTGTAAACGTTTATTAATTGTCTTTAAACGAAAAGTAAAAAAAGTTTCACAAAGTCCTTCATATTCAAGTAAATTAAATATATCCTTAAAATCGACAATTTCGGCTGGTCATAATAATAGGTGTGCAAAGAGAAATCTTTAAATAAAATCTATATTTCACTATTTTTTGTTACGTTTTATAATAAACTAAGTATCTGGCAGCTAATAGCCGCTATATCCGCCATTTTTGCCAGGACTTTCTCTATTCGTCTGGGCCTGGAGGATATTAACTTGGGAAAAGTTCCAATTGGAATATTATACCATGTCCTTTGGACAATATCCTTTTATTTTGGCCGAAAGTCTTTCCTACCTCTCCTTTAAGGTTACCCCAGAGATTCTGGGTAGGATTGAGGTCCGAGGATTGACTTGGCCACCCAATAACATCCACATTTTGCTTTCGGAACCAATCCTTTACTACGTGAGAGGCGTGTTTTGGGTCGTTATCCTGCTGGAACTTTCATAAAAGTGGCATATTATCCTCGGTATATGGTAGCAACACCGTGTCCAATAGATCTTTGTAGACGAATCTGTCCATTATTCCGAATTTTCGATGAGTCAAACGGACACTATACAATAAAAAGAAGCTCCATACAACTAGGCTACCACCTCCATGTTTCACAGTTTAATACAAGTATCTGGAATCAAATTCTTTGCCTCTCGGACAACGAACGTTACTTTTAGCAACAGCAAAGCCAAAGAATTTAATATTAATTTTAATTGACGACGAATGAACGCGATTTTTTATTAAAATTGAATTGTTTTGGAGAGCTCCTTTTTACCTAAACTTTGACATATATTTTTTTTGTCTGTCTTCCGTTATTTTTTTGTAGAGCGTACGAATGGTATATAACAAAAATAAAAATGCAGTTCGAATTATTGATCTGTCAAGAATTAAAAAAAAAAAAATATAAAAGTGGTAATTTTGAGACTTTGGTTTTTGTATTTTTGGCCAATAAAGTCAACCAGTACCTATTGCATAAGATATGAAAAATGTATACGTAGTATACCTTGTTTTTATACCCTTGCAGGGTATATTAGTTTCAGTCAAAAGTTTGCAACGCAGTGAAGGAAGCATCTTCGACCCTATAAAGTATATATATTCTAGATCAGGATCAACAGCCGAGTCGATCTCGCCATGTCCGTCTATCCGTCTGTCCGTTTCTACGCAAACTAGTCCCTCAGTTTTAAAGCTATCTGAATGAAACTTTGCAGTTAGGCTTCTATATACTCTCACTCGTACATATGTCGGAACGGGCCGGATCGGACCACTATATCATAAGCTGCCAGAGGAACGATCCGAAAAATTTTCAAAAAACAATTATAACTTTGTCAGTTTCCAACCAATTTTCACCAAATTTGATATTTGCCCATTTAGTATTATTTCCGAATTTCGGTTTTAATTTCATGAAAATCGGCTGACTATATCCTATAGCTTCCATAGGAACAATCAGGAAAATAAAAGAAAAAACCATAACTTTGTCAGTTTTCAACATATTTTCACCAAATTTTATAGTTACCCATATTTTAGTATTCCTGAATTTCGATTTTAATTTCATGAAAATCGGCTGACTATACCCTATAGCTTCCATAGGAACAATCAGGAAAATAAAAGAAAAAACCATAACTTTGTCAGTTTTCAACATATTTTCACCAAATTTGATAGTTACCCATATTTTAGTATTTCTATAGTATAACTGTATCCTATAGCTTCCATAGGAACAATCAGGAAAATAAAAAAACCATAGCTTAGCCGTTTTTCAAACCATTGCCATCAAATTTGAGATTTGGCAACAAATTATTATTTCAGAATTTCGTTTTTAATTGTTTGTTTAAAGTCTGCTATGGTATACAAACTTCGGTGAGCCGAAGTTAGCTTCCTTTCTTGTTTTATAAATTTACTTAAGGGCTAAAGAAAGCTAAGTTTGATAATCGCGCTGCCCATAGCGGCAGCGGGAGACGGCTATGTATTCTTAAGTATATAGCTATGCTCACTAAGTCTGTAGCGCGGAGGTATATGCACATACTATACATACGTAAGATCCACTCATGGTGCATTTATGCTGACACCTGCACTTTCTGCGTGCGGTGCAAATGCGCATCGGTGGATTCATATTTCGGCTGAGGTTTATGACCGAGGCCTTGAGTTGTTTAATTGTTTAATGCATTTAAGTACTTTTAGTACAATAGTAGGTAGTGTATGCATTTATGTTTATATATTTCTAATATATTTATATGTGTGCATATTACAGAGCCAACCGCACAGTGAAGACGATGATCTCTCAGTACGTCGAAGGGGAACAGAGTGCCTGGGATAGCTTACTTCCGGAACTCTCGCTGGCGATCAACACTAGTGTCGGAGACCACGGCATATCTGGTGCAAGCCCGAGAGCCACGACTACCAGGCTCTTTGTACGACAAGGTGACACCCGGAACCGGAATTCCACCGCAAACACCCAGCGAAAGAGTAGGCCGACTGAGGGACATATTCCAGATCGTGCAAACCAACATACAGAAAGCAAGCCGAGAACAGGGCAGACAGTATAACCTGCGCCGCCGAGTCTGGAAACCAGCCATGGGATCCCTTGTCCTAGTTCGACAGCATCACCTCTCCAAAGCTACCGAAGGATTTGCAGCCAAACTGGCACCCAAATTCGACGGACCATACAAAGTGTTGGCATTTCCGTCGCCAAATGTGGCCCGAATACGGCGCCCAGGTCAACGGAAGGGTAGACTCGCGAACATTTCCGATTTGAAGGCAATCCACTCGACTCTAGACAACGACAATACTGACACCGAGGAAGACGACGTGACTGTCGAGGGTGCCGGAGAATTACCCGGGCCCTCTACAACCCACGATTCTACGCCTAACACTAAGAATACGACCAAAAGTTCCCTTGTTTCGTCTCGCTACTAACTAGACTCCGGCGATACGCGTGTTACTAACAGACTATCTAATACCTATCTCCATAACAGTCTAACTTACAATTCTATCAGCCGGATCTACACCATGGATGTCGTTATCATCCTATCCAGCGACGAGGAGGACCCAACGCGACCGGGCCACACCACCGAATCGGCGGCTATTCGGGATCCCCGGCTGCGCCCAGGAGCGGCGTATACCGAGCGATCCACCCCGCCGAGCAGCGTCGCTATTGGAGTCCTCGTTCAGCGACCACGCAGATGAACCGTTACCCGTTACTCCGACCTACGGGCACTACGGGAACCCCATCACCGGGAAACGCGTCCGCTGCAGCGGGTATGCTGCATACGACGCTTTCAGGAGCAGACTGCTGCCCGAGCCCCGCCGGATCCTCCGGGGCGGGCCATTATAGCCCACGCAGCCCCGGAGCCCGCGACGTGGAGCAGAATGGCAGTGAGTCGGGGAGTTGCGCCACGGACGATGGCGAAACACGCAGCTCCCAGTCCTCGACGTGCCGATTGCACGATGGAGGACGCCTCCACTATCGGAGACGAAGCGCGTTTCAGCGGAAACGAAGCGCGTTTCAGCGCCGACGAAGCGGACGCGAGAGCCCCTATGTGGAGCCGGTGCTGCACGTAGTGATGGAAGGAGATGAATACTTCGGGTACTGGCGGGATTCATTGATCAATTTAATCCACAATCATTGGAGGAACATTGCCATTGAGGCCCCGTGGCGTCCCACCCCGGACCCGATCATCACTTTCCCGCCATAGCCGGAGCAGCTGTGCATCGTTGGACCGCCTGGCCCCCAGGGACAGGAGAACATGGAGGCCTCACTGAACGGCCCTTGCCGAACCTGGCACGCGACCTGGCCTCTCCACCGCCGTCAGCAGAACCACGACTTACAGAGACCATGGACATTGCACCATCGGCACCAGCCCGTTGCCGCAGTTCCCCAGGCTGGAGGGACACTCCACCGATGGCCGATTCCCCACTGGAAACGCCATGCAGTGGGAGTCGGAATCCAGTGATAGCGAGGCCGAGACCACCCAGCGCTTCCGGCGTAAGTAGGCTCGTACGATCACCGACTCCCCGGAACACCTGGCCGCAGCAACCGCCGACATCCCCGCGCTCGTGTGCCAGGAGTCAGCTACAACCGCCTCGACACCTGCCCCGAGGGCCATACCACCAGCGACCATCCCGGAACCTGTCCGGAGAACGGAACGGGAGAGTACCGGTCAGGAGGCCGCCTCCGCCATGCCACCAACGCCTCAGTAGGCGCCGCTCCCACAGTGGGCGTCGCACCTACAGGAACCCGCCGCCGCCACGCCATCAAAGTCTCAGTGGGCGCCGCCCACAGGAGCCAGTTGCATTGCCACGCCACTGGCAGATCAATTTGCGAGACCATGGGGTACCGGCCGTCGTTTGGGCCGCCGTGGAGCGACGACAATACTCCGCTCAGTATTCCCGCCAGCGATTCCGGGTCGGAACGGAGGATGGACTCTATCAGATCACCCTGAAGCCTGAGATGGGACGGTTTCTTTCGCTCCCCAGAGTCGGAGGGGATGTATATAAGCATAAATATAATCATAGACGTACGCAAGACCTAGAAACATAACCGTCTGTAAATATGAAGAAACGAGCAATAATAAAAATTGTCCCTAGCTATAAAAATACTAGACTGTAAGAAGGTTAGCCAACCCTCAAACCCTTTTAAACTCAGATAACAGTCGACAGTCGGTTAACTCCAATAAGGAGAACCAGCACGCGCATCGGAACCATACGATAGCGAATAGGATCTTTTTATCGTCCTCTTTCGCCACCGACCACCGATCCGACAAGTAAAAACGCTTCCGTGAAACGAAAACCGAGTTCGAGAAAAAAAACGCCTGTGCAAAGAGATCGACAGAGACGAATATTATTGACCACGAGCCTGCGAGCCGTGAGCTAGAACAAGTGTGCCAAAAGTGTGAACCCGCAGATCGTCGCGAGAAAATCCACGGCCCTGGTGCCGCCATCGCCGCGAACCCGTGCAATTACCAACTCACACACACACACACGTGTGCAGACCCCCGCCAAGCCCATCTAGTTGGCCGGCAGCACATATCACCTATATAAGTCGTATATAAGCCCTCTTATTGCTATAAAAGTAGCGTTCCTAACTTACACTATTATTATCTACATACACAAAATAAATAGCCAATAAGAAACCTAACCTCATTTTGACATATTTTATTTTGGTTGTGTGGGGCTTTTATTTCAGCATTCCCTTTTCTCCCTGTCCCGTTGCAAGTTTCGCGCCGTGGTCTTACCCGCCGTGATAAAACCTTTTTTTATATAATCGTCTAACAAATTCTGAACTTGACTTTTTTCTGTATACGACAAACGCCTTGGTGGGTAGTTGAAAGGTTTCGTTGTGTCAAAATTAAGTTTCATTTCCCATTTTACCGATGGGACGTCTGGACGTTTCGCTTTCACGTAAAATTTATCAAAAATGTCTATCAATCTGTTTCTTAAATTCCATTTACACTTTTTATTTATGTTTAGCTGACTGCATTCACTTGGATCGGGATATTCGATTGATAATATTTCAGACTCAAAGTTGTCATCATACTGTTCAGTCACAGCAGTATGTAGTCATAAGTATGATATTTAAGACACGACACACATAATGTAACAATTCGTCAGTCACAGTGACCTGCATTTGTCGTAAATAAAGTATCATTTCCCAGGTCAAGCGAATATGCATGGTCAACTGAGACGAGGAAATGAACTGGGGCAATAGTCTCAGGTCGCAACACAACCCACATTCACAAGTAACCGCATACTTTTCTTATACGTTATTTCTGTTAGCATAAGCATTTGTGTACCTATATATATTGTTTAAGTTTCATGAATAAAGTCAGTAAGAGTTCTACCTCAACCAAGAGCTTTTATTCATGCATCAGAGGCTGTCGCTGTGTCTTCAGACCCTCAACCAACCAAACCGTCCACCTAGTTCCAAGTGCTAGTTGCGACAACAAACAGGCAATAGTTTATGCACTATCTGCCAGGCATCTAAGCCTCCTTACACAAACACTATCTGAATGAAACTTTGCAGTTAGGCTTCTATATACTCTCACTCGTACATATGTCGGAACGGGCCGGATCGGACGACTATATCATATAGCTGCCATAGGAACAATCGAACAAACAAAAAAAATTATAACTTTGTGAGTTTTTAACCAATTTTCACCAAATTTGATATTTGCCCATTTAGTATTATTTCCGAATTTCGGAAAATCGGCTGACTATATCCTATAGCTTCCATAGGAACAATCAGGAAAATAAAAGAAAAAACCATAACTTTGTCAGTTTTCAACCAATTTTCACCAAATTTGTTATTTAGCCATATTTTATTATTCCTGAATTTTGATTTTAATTTCATGAAAATCGGCTGACTATACCCTATAGCTTCCATAGGAACAATCAGGAAAATAAAAGGAAAAACCATAACTTTGTCAAATTTCAACATATTTTCACCAAATTTGATATTTAGCCATTTCTGAATTTTGATTTTAGTTTCATGAAAATCGGCTGACTATATCCTATAGCTTCCATAGGAACAATCAGGAAAATAAAAAAAACCATAGCTTAGCCGTGTTTCATTTGGCAACAAATTATTATTTCAGAATTTCGTTTTTAATTGTTTGTTTAAA
The DNA here is from genome assembly GCA_035045905.1 of Drosophila anomelani. Classification (NCBI taxonomy): domain Eukaryota; kingdom Metazoa; phylum Arthropoda; class Insecta; order Diptera; family Drosophilidae; genus Drosophila; species Drosophila anomelani. The sequence goes on from JAWNOO010000112.1 coordinate 275,994, forward strand.
CTCTGCAAGGGTATACAAACTTCGCTGAGCCGAAGTTAGCTTCCTTTCTTGTTAACTTTTCAAGTACCTCAGCTCGGTTTATAAAATCATATCTTTCTAATAGACTACAGGCAGTTGTTTCGGGTGATCGAATTTCAAGTTTCAGGGAGCTCATGCGTGGCGTTCCCCAACGATCAGTCCCTTTGATGTTTTCTATGTATGTAAATTATTTACCTAGTCTCTTGTCTGATTGTGAAGTTAATTTGTATGCAGACGATGTGCAAATTTATGTTAGCAGCCCTATTAATCAGTTAAATTCTTGATGTAATTGACAATTGGGCAAGAAGTAGACTTACGGGTTGCTGCGTCAGCTCTCATATTCAAAGACTTTTCTTTCGACTGAAATTAGACTTTTGGTAGCAAAGGTCATTCTTATTCCGACTATGTTCTATGGGGTGGAAGTTTTTGGACACTGTGACTCGCGGGATATGCTCAAGCTAGTAGTAGCCTTAAACTCTATTGTTAGATATGTTTTTAATTAAAATCGACTTGACCGTGTATCGCACTGGACTTATAAAATTCTGGACCTAAACTTGACTTCATGGGTTAAATATAGGACTTAAGTATATTTACACAAAATTGTAACGTCCCAGGAACCAAAATATTTGTTTGACAAACTCGTATCTGCCACTTCAGCACGAATTAATAATTTGATATGCCCAAAATATAATGCATTGTGCCCGAATAGGCAATTTTTTATAAACGCTATCCGTCTGTGGAATAATCTACCGCAAAGATATGAGACAATTAGGGTCGCAACTCAGTTTAAGTCTCAAATTAAAAATTATTTAAAATAATGGAAAAGAAGAAAATTTGTTAATATTAAGTAATAGTTATAAATCAATGTAGGTAAATATGTTTCATTGTGACTAGTGCTATAATTATAAATATAAACTTGTTGCACTAGGATAAAAACTTAATAAAATTAAAAAATTAGCGGCCGCGACGCTCCCAATAAAAATACTCGCCCGGCCCTAGTTCTGGAGCGGACTCACCGGGTCTGCGCGTAGATAACCGCCGGCTGCCGAATGCGCACTCCAGTGGCGATCGAAAATCCTCGGTGCTGGAGTTGGAAACGGCTCTGACTGGCTGCGCCCTACGGCGGATCTAGGCCTCTTCACCACACACACAAACGGCCGGCGACGGACACAGGGGAATTAACCCAGGTAAGCAGAAAAAAAGACAAGAAAAAAAGTGCCGTGGCCAGTGATTATACCACCACGCCGGAAAAGAAATTTCCTTTCGTTAGAAATTTCTACACAGATAAAAAAAATAAGGGATATTGTTGCCGAAATTAATCCCATATGGGAACAACTTTTAGCCAAGTCCGGATTTTCTTATTTTAAGCATGATTTTTTTTAATCCCAAAACTCTTGATTAAATCCCGACCATTCCTAGATATTTTAATACCAAAAAGCCTTGATTCAATCCTAAAAACTCTTGATTCTCGATTAGGCTAAAAATATAATTAAAAATTAAAATGTAATTGAAACCTAATTATTCCTTTAACTCTTAAACTAAACTTTATTAAACTACGTATAAATCCCAAATTAGACTTCAAGTAAACTAAGTTCCACTTAAGCTACGATCTGAAAGAATATATATGTCGGAGAGCTAGTAAATAATCTCAGTAGGCTGGTGTAAAATCGTTATGCAATCTAAAAATTTCTATGACAAGGCACTTTTGGTGAACTTGTAAGCCTTGTTGCTAGGCGGGTTACGCCGGCGCAGAGTAACTAGAACATAGTAACGAATCTGTTACTGACTAAGGTCTGTTCGTGCTGCGGAATACATAAGAGTGAGAGAGACCACTATATAACTTGAGTGAAAGTTAGAAAGTGGGAAAGGAGAATGTGAAAGCAGAGGGCATGGCAGAGGGTTGCTGGCATTCACATTTTGGCAGTAAAAACGAACGGAACTGACTGTGTTCTGATTTTAAAATGGAGCTCCCGTCGATATGACTGTGATATGACTGATTTTAAAATGGACCTCCCGTCGATATCAGAAGTGGGATTGGATTCGCCTACAATTAACGATTCCACCCAAATCGTCGCAGTGCTTGAATTGCAGAATCGCAATCTAATGGAGATCATAAAATCTATGCAGTCTTCAAGACCGTCAGCAGAGGGAAAACCTGGAAATGTCGATTTGCCAAAATTTAATCCGGATTGTGCTGGAGTGGACGCCTCGGCCTGGTGTACGACGGTGGACCTAATTTTCGCCGAGAATACCCTGAGTGGTGGCGCCCTTGTGATAGCACTAAGCAAGGCGCTGAGGGCACCGCATCTCAATTGTTGTCGTAAATATGCTTCGCGGGAATCATCTGGACACAGTTCAAAGAGTTATTCATTCAACGTTTCGTCGGGCTTGAGACGACTACAGCTATTGTATTAAACGTCTTAAATAGCCGCCCGTCTTCTGGAGAGGGATTTGCTGAATATGGCAGCCGCATCGTCACTTCGCTCATGTCGAAATGGAAGTCTAAGAACTTGGAGGAGATTTCCGTTTCGATAGCTTTGGCACACATGTCGAAAATTGATAACAGTTTGTTGCGCTGGGTCTGCACGACTAACGTTACCAGCCGCAATGAACTACAACAGCAACTATGTGCCCACGCTTTCAAGAAACGCAATACAGAAGGGGAAGCTAATTCATCAGGACCAGAGCGCAAAAAGCCGAAGTTTCAAGTCTGTTGTCATCATTGCGGGAAAATGGGCCACAAGTTTGCTGAATGCCGTAAACGACTGGAGAGAGGACAAAACACAAGAGGGTGGACACAAAACGGAAGCAGTTATTCGGGATTGAAGGAGCGACCAAGGATACAATGTTATAAGTGCAATGAAACTGGGCATTATGCAAATTTTTGTCCCAAGACCGGGAAGGGTAGCGCCGAGAAGACATACGAAAGACGTGTTGACATTTGCACTGTGGCCCCGCCTGAAGGAACAATTAACCTTTCCGGTGAGTCCGTTCCATACTGTTTCGACTCTGTTCCCTGGTAAAAGAAAGTGTGGCAGACAAATTTAAAGGAAAACGACTCCATAATATTGTAAAACTTAACGGCATAAGTAACGATTCTATTTGTAGTACAATGCAGATTCTATCAAAAATAAACATTGAACAGTATTGCTTAGAGACTTTATTGCATGTAGTTATGGATAAGTACTTGAAATATGATGTTCTGATTGGCCGCGAAATTTTAGGTCAGGGCTTTGGTGTTACAATAGACGCCGATCAATTCCGTCTACATAAGCCGAAGAGAGTTAATATTGTAACTATAACTAACTATGAAAATCTTGTAAATGATAATGGTGACCTGAGTGACTCTGATAAGCACGCTTTGAAAAATATTCTTAAACGGTATTCTGACTGGTTTATAGAAGGCATTCCACAGACTCGAGTAACAACAGGCCAATTGGAAATTAGGCTAATAGAACCACACAAGACAGTACAGCGCATTCCTAATAGACTTAGCGAGGAAGAGAAGGAGCATGTTCGAGGTAAAATTGATGAGCTTCTGAAATACAATGTTATTCGTCCCAGTTGTTCCCCGTTCTCTAGTCCAATGATGTTAGTTAAAAAGAAGAATGGTAGCGACCGCCTTTGTGTAGATTACCGCGCCTTGAATGATAACACTGTCGCAGACAAGTACCCTTTATCTCTTATATCAGACCAAATTGCCAGGCTACGTGGGGCAAGATATTTCTCGTGTCTAGATATGGCCAGCGGTTTTAACCAAATTCCGATACATCCAGATTCAATTGAGCGCACCGCCTTCGTCACGCCCAAAGGGCAGTATGAATTTTCGGCCATGCCTTTTGGTTTAAAAAACGCTCCATCAGTGTTCCAGCGAGCTATAAATAAAGCACTGAGTGACCTTGCATACACATATGCCATCGTATACATCGACGATGTTTTGATTGTGGCCGAAACGAAAGAGGAAGCTTTAGACAGATTGCAAATAGTTATAGAAGCTTTGAGTAAGGCGGGATTTTCAATTAATATAAATAAATGTTCTTTTCTCAAAACTAAGATAGAGTATCTTGGATATGAAGTGTGTAACGGACAAATTCGACCAAACCCTCGTAAAATTAATACGTTGACAAATCTGCAACCGCCTCAGTCAGTAATGCAATTAAGGCAATTTATAGGGTTAGCCTCATATTTTCGGCAGTTTGTCCCAAAATTTTCTGAGACACTAAAACCCTTGTTTTTGCTAACCTCGAAGAAAAATACAGAGTTTAATTGGCAGCCAGAACATGAACAAATCCGTTTAAAAATAATATCCCTGTTAACCCAAGAACCAGTATTAACTATATTCGACCCTCAACATCCAATAGAACTGCATACAGATGCCAGTTCAATTGGCTATGATGCAATATTATTACATAAAATTGATAAAAAACCTCATGTCGTCGAATATTTCAGTAAATGTACATCACCCTCTGAGTCGAAATATCACTCGTACGAACTTGAGACTTTGGAAGTTGTTAATGCGATTAAACACTTTCGTCATTATCTACAAGGACGACAATTTGTAGTATTTACTGATTGTGATTCGCTTAGAGCTAGTCGTACAAAATCGAACCTTTCCCCAAGGGTGCATAGATGGTGGTGTTTTTTGCAGTTGTTTGTTTTTGATATTCAACATATAAAAGGCGAGAGTATGGCACATGTTGATTTTCTGTCACGAAACCCGCTGATAAAAGAAAGTATCAGTGTGAAAAAGGCAGTCGAAAAGAGAGTAAACTTGACTGAAATTTCTAACAATTGGTTAATTTCTGAACAACAACGCGATACTGAGTTAGCAGATACAACATCTAAACTAAAAAATAATGAACTACCGGTAGATCTCGATAAAACCTATGAATTGAGACGAGGAATGTTGTACAGGAAAATACAGAGAAATGGTAAAACGAAATGATTACCAGTAGTTCCAAGAGCATTCAGATGGTCAGTGATTAACCATGTCCACGAAGCTATCATGCATTTGGGATGGGAGAAGACGTTGGATAAGGTTTATGGATTTTACTGGTTTGAAAATATGTCAAAATATGTTCGCAGGTTTCTTGAAAATTGTATAACGTGCAAACTAGCTAAGCCACCCGTTGGGAAAATTCAGGACGAACTACATCCGATTCCCAAGGTAGAAATTCCATTTCACACCGTGCACATCGATATAACGGGAAAACTGAGCGGGAAGAATGACCTGAAGGAGTACGTAATTGTTTTGGTAGATGCGTTCACTAAATTTGTCTATTTTCATCACACCTTAAATATTGATACGGAAAGTTCCATTAAAGCAGTAAAAGCTGTAATATGTTTGTTTGGGTTACCTACTCGAATTATAGCGGATCAAGGTCGCAATTTTGCCAGCGCGGGTTTTCGCGAATTTTGTCTTTCCCAGAAAATCGAATTACATTTAATTGCTACGGGTGCCAGTAGGGCTAATGGCCAGGCAGAACGGCTAATGGGCACGCTTAAGGGTATGTTGACCGCCGTGGAGACCAGTCAGCGTTCGTGGCAAGATGCATTACCTGAAGTGCAATTGGCATTGAATTGCATGGCTAATAGAGTCACTAGGGTCAGTCCATTGGAAATATTAATCGGTAGGGAAGCTAGGCCATTAGGTCTATTACCAATTAGTAATGAAGAAGAAAATTATGTAAATAGAAAATATCTAAGAGAAAAAGCAAAACGAAATATTGCAAACAACGCTGTTTACGAAAAACAGAGGTTCGACAAGAACAAAGCTAAAATAATTAAATTTAAGGTAGGAGACCACGTCTTATTAAAGAGCGAAGAACGCCATTAAACTAAGTTGGACCCTAAATTTAAAGGGCCGTATGAGATAATTGAGAAATTAGAAGGAGACAGATATGTTTTAAAATCATTAACGAGTAAAAGAACTTACACACGAATTTTTGAGAGCTTTGCCAAACAGAAATAATGTTGAAGATTGTTAAGACATGTAGTGGCTCAGAAGAAGCAAGGAAATCCCGGTTAGGGAGTGGCTTAGAAGGAGCAAGGAAATCCCGGTTAGGGAGTGGCTCAGAAGGAGCAAGGAAATCCCGGTTAGGTAGTGGCTCAGAAGGAGCAAGGAAATCCCGGGTAGGGAGTGGATCAGGAGGAGCACGGAAATCCCGGTTAGGGAGTGGCTCAGAGACCTCGCCATATCAAGAGAGTATTATGGCGGTGTGTTGGTACTGCGTATTGAAATTTTGTTAATCATGATTAAGAGAGAATGAAAATTAAGAAAAATGAAAAATGTCTAATGTAAAACTAAGAAATGAAATGTATAAAATGTAAGATAATTTGTTTAAATGCCTCAAAACTTTATGTGAATGATATGAAATCTTGTATGAAATAAATTTAAGATAGAATAACCGCACCATAACAGATGGACTTGTTATGGCGGGGGTTAGTGATGACCGCACCGTAACAGTTATTGTTATGGCGGGGGTCAGTATGTTGATGTAAAAGGAAGTACACCAGTTGATAAAGCTATGGCATTAGTCAAGTCTGAGTTGTAAATTATGATTAAAACGAAAATGTAATTGGTGAAATGTTATTAAGAAATTTGTTTATTTTGTCTAAATGCCTCAAAACGTATGCGTAGAAAAAGTAATGAAACGTTTGTTGATAGTAAAATGTAATGAGAACTGAAAATGGAGAATACTGTGATTTTAAGGTAACACACGAGGACGTGTGATTTGTCAGGAAGGCCGTGTCGGAGAGCTAGTAAATAATCTCAGTAGGCTGGTGTAAAATCAGCTATGTATTGTGCATCGTTATGCAATTTACAAATTTCTATGACAAGGCACTTTTGGTGAACTTGTAAGCCTTTTTGCTAGGCGGGTTACGCCGGCGCAGAGTAACTAGAACATACAGATAGTCCCAGAACAACATTTTAAGTCGAAAAAAAATTGTTTTAATTGCGTTTGTAAAATATAATTTCCTGATAATTGGATACGTTAGTTCAGCGATGGACAGCCCATAAGTCTTCCTTCTCCCTCCGTTATTCCACCATTTGGTGGCGCCAGCAAGTGATGCCATACGAATTCCACAGAAATTCTGAGGCATGTAGCGGGCCCATCGCTGCGATCCCAAGTATGCAACAACACAAACTAAGCGTTGGGCCTCGCACACCAAAATCGAAACAACGAAAAAATACACTGGCCAAGCTGCTTTTCCGACCATTAGTTTTCGTGCTCTTCCCTGCTTTAGTTCGTAATTTTTAATTTTAACTTTTAATTTCACTGTTTTCCATAAACTGTTTTCTACATATGTACATAAATCCACTATTTATTATACATACATATGTATGCTACCTAAGTTAACCAGGCGACGGCAATGATAGATCGGCCGAAAACTCGCTCCGGCCAAATTGCTGACACAGCGTCTGACCGAAAGCCCGTGCATAGCCGGCAAGCACTGCCTATTGGAGTGGCCGCTATGAATTTAAATTATGTTAGCTTTAAGTTTTCAGTTCTCATTTGACATTTACCGAATAAAGAGCTAATGCTCAACTGGATATAACTCAGGCAAACCGCCGTTAAAACTTTATCATTTACAAACTATCTGAGTCCCTAGGCCAGCATGTTAAGAAGGGCAGTTACCCTTCCACCGTAATCATCCTAATTCAGCATTGGCGATTCAACTATCGTAAAAACTCACCAACTTATTTTTAACTGCGCGGGACCACCTGAGACCAAGAGAGGGGCCGCCGTTTACCGAATGCAGTTTATTATTCATTTAATTAAATAAATATATTAATTTGTACTTACATATGTAAGTATGTACAGCCAGCACAACATTTTGTGACTGTTGCCGCCATAATTTAACATTAATATCATTTTCTTTTTTATTTAATAGTCGATGTATCGATATAAGAAATATCGAAACGGTTTAGATATCATTCCTCGTTGAGTATGATCTCGATTCGGAAGCCGAAAATAAACTTATTTCAAAATGATCGCTATCCGTCTGTGCCTACTTTGTGGTGTGCTGCTGTAAAATCAATAAGCTTCTCCCCAACTTTTGTGCACACGCGGCTGCTCTTATAACTGTACCTTTCTGAAACGACGATTTTTCCATTAGCCATAACATTGTAAAAGTATAATCATACTTCTACACTACTACATTCCCATCTTGAACGTAAGGTGAGCAACTCTTAATATACAAATTCAAGCGTTGACTGCGCTCGTTACCTTCGCAAGGGAAGCTCCAGAAACCCACTCGGAAGGAACTGCGATCACCGGTAAATACCACAAATCAATCCGACAACTTCAACGCTCCATCAGCCGGCCAAAATAACCTCGTGCAGCAAGTGGACGCTCTCATTGACATGAATGAGCTCATCGAAGTCCCGAATATTCTCGACGGTAATTTAGGCGCCAATAAAAAACAAATTATGCTCGACAGTTGGAAGAAAAAAAAATTACGAACAGAAATTTATATAATCCTATAATCAAACTCCAAAATCACCACAAGACAAGCTAAACCAATGTTCATCGGTACATTTGAGCATAGTACTTCAGCAGCAGGATTCTCCAATGTTGAAAACATGCTTTATTTGCAAAAGTGCCTTAAGGGTAGGTCACGCAAAATGGTCAAGGATAAGCTTTTGCTTCCTGGTCTAAAACTGGAAGTAATGGACACGCTGAAAATGTTCTTCGGCAGACCCGAGCACATACTGGAGAGGATGATCGATCGGAAAAATTTGAAGCCATAAGAGAGTACGCACTCGCAGTAGGCAATATTTGCGCCACAATAGAAGCATATAAACGGGAGTAGCACATAAACAACCCTATGCTCGTAAAAGAGTTGGTAGACAACATTCCAAATAATCACAAGCTAAGCTGGGCATTGCACCTACAAACCGAAAAATTATCCTGAAATAGCACAAGCTGCGTCGACAGTAGTTGCACCGTTTTCGTAAAGGGTAAGTTCTGTAAACACTCACAATAGCAGCGCAGCCGAAAAAAATAATAATGCCATAAGTACTACCCAGGCAGCTGCAGTTCAGCAGCAGCCTAATCCACAGCAAGCGAATCAACAAATCATCACCCTTTATTCCACTCGAAAATCGTTCCGAACACATCCAACAACACGATGAATTACACGTAAGCACGCACTAAGGCCCTGTAGAAAGTAACCAGTTTTTCCAAATTGTGCCCGTAATTCTGCATTCCGCCTACAAAAAAATCGACGCTATCGCCTTTTTGTACGAAGGATCTTCTGTTACTTTAAAAGACGCAAGCTGGGTATAAAAAAACGCACAGTGGCGCCTTTTTTCATTTTAGGTTGCAAAAATCATAACTTTTGGACAATGTGCCACGCCCTCCCATTTGTATAGGGTATCAAAGTTAGGGGTGGTAAGGGTGCTTCAAGATCAGCAGAGCCTCTGCTGATGTATATTCCTTGGCAAACTGAAGCATCAAGTCGACTCGTAGGTGGATGTCAGTATGATAGACACCACCTTCTCCTCGGAATAAGTCCTCCGCGTGGTACCTCCTGGAAACGTACTACGGTACGGCTAATGCGAGCGGCAAACTCCTGTGTCTCCCTTACCGAATAATCCTATGACTCCCATCCCACTCCAAGACCCGGGCAAGTCTCGAAACGGCCTCCCCTCAAGTCAGGGGTGTGAAGCGACCCGTGCCCCCTGACTATAAGGCTATTAGCTGAGGGGCTAATCCAGATGTGTCCGAACGGAGCCTTCCCAGAGCCGGGCAACCATGGGTCGGAAACTGCCAGGCCGTGGCTTAGGGGTGAAGCCACGGTCAACCACCTTCAAAGCCCCAAACCCCTCAGGCCCGCCGCGCTCGCCTCGTCGAGCAACGCGATAATGAACATGGATACAACAAAAAAATCCACTTCAAAACTCATGGTTCCCCCAAAACCCCAAACCATCTCAGAAATCGACGAAGATGAGTTGCTGTGCTCGGATGACGAGACGCTGACTCCGTCGAGTTCGGAGGGTAGTGCCAAGTCGAGCACTCCCCAAACGCCACGACCAACCATAACCAAGGCGAGCTACGCCAAGCCTAGTGGGGCTAACGATAAGCCAAAATCGTTAACCCACCAACAAAGGAAGGCGCAGGTCAACAAGGCCCGCTTCATTCTGGCTAGATAGCCGAGAATAAAGAAGAGGGCAAAGCTAAGCAGCGCGACAAGACCCGATTCCAGGCAGTGATCGAGGACTTCGAGAAATATGAAAAGGAGCACCCGCCAGCCTTCATTCCTCTCCAGGCGAAACGGAATCTCTCCCAAGAGGTGATCGAAAGCGCTCCGAAGAGAGCAAATGGGGCTCCGAGAGCTACGTCGATTGTCAGCCCGGCGAAGAGTTTCAGCGAGGTGGCTAGAAACAGCCTTGCCATGGCCCTAGTGGACGAACTCAATGACGATGGGCGCCTGCTGGCGGAGAAATGGAAGGAAGTCGAAACCAGACTGTCTGAGATGGTAAAGGACAAGTTACTATTAGAGCCATTTGGTCCAACACCCTTCTTTGACTCCTCAGACATGGTTAGAGGGCACCTGGTGATCAGGTGCGACGATGAGTCTTCGAAGGACTTCCAGGTGGCATGCTTTGCCAGCATAGGCAACGCATGGAAGGGGCTAAGCATTAAGCTAGTCCCCGCAAAGGATGTTCCGGGGAGGCCCAGAGCTACCAAAGAGACTGTCTAGTGCTGAAGACTCTGCGAGCTCAGAACCCAAGTGTCGATATGGAGTACTGGGCCATACTCAAAGCTGAAAAGGAGATGAAAACAAGCCAGCCTTTCTTGATCCTCATCAACCGTCGATGCCTCGAGCAACTAGAGAAATCTGACCACAAGGTTCTGTACGGAAAAGAAAGGTCAAGCTCAAGGTCTTTCTGGCCGAGCCAGACGAAGCCCTCGAAGACGACGTCGATGACACCAACAGGCTGTTGGATGACCTGATCATCGACGACGATACTCCAAACACCACGCTACAGTAATGCCGGCTGTCGTACAGATTAACCTGAAGCGGAGCTCCCACGCTACAGCAAATCTGGCAGTCCTTCTCGGAGAGAATGGCATCGACATCGGACCCATACAGGAACCATGGACCAGAGACGGACAGATCTCTGGTGTGGCGACTAAAGGATTTAGAGTAAGGAAACAAAAGAAAGAGGTGAGTCTCTTTTCGATAGTATTATATGTCGTGACGTCACTATTTGTAATAGAGGGGATAGACCAATGTTCATTTTTCCAAGCACGGAAGAATTTCAAGGATGGGAAGAAGAACTAGATATAACTCCCCAAATGGAGAATAGCGAATACAAGGTAGAAAACTGGAGGGTCTCGACACAGCACTCTTTTTCAGACCACAGGTACATATTCTTTGAAATCTCGATGCCGACGCGCGAGACGAACCGAAACGCAACCGAAACGCAACGTACTCCAAGAAAAAGTACCCACAGTGGTGGAACTAAGAACTAAGTCAGCTTTTACGTAAGGTCAGGAATCTCGAAGAGATCGCCACTAGGGAAAGAATCCACTGGGCGATAGACTCATTCGACAAATACAAGATACAAATACAGGTCCGGACGGAATCATACCTGCAATGCTTCAAACGACGAAGGAGTACATATGGAACTGGTTGCAAGCAACCTTCCAAGCATGTTTACAAGTCGCGCACGTACCGCTTCCATGGAAAGAAGCAAGAGTAGTTTTCATACCCAAACCATGAACAAGAGGACACATCCAAGCCAAGGATTACAGGCCGTTTAGCCTGACCTCATTCCTCATAAAAACAATGGAAACGATAATAGATATCCTCATCAGAGGTAAAACGGAGAAAAACCTTTCGGAAGCACAGCATGCTTACAGAAAAGGCAAATCCACAGAAACGGCTTTAGACGAAGTAGTACAATACATAGAGCAATGCAATCTAACTCTCAAAGAGATCAGTCGTGCCTTTTCCCTTCTGTAACACAAACATCAAAACTAACTAGACAAGCAACATAAACTACCAACAACTCCAAACGCTCGCTGCAGCTAACAGTTCAAGTGTAAAGCAAACTAAAGAACATCTCCAAGCAACGGTACAACACAGTGACGTAGTGATGGGGGACCCCCCTGATCGCGGCCCTACAAGAGCCCTAACCAAAGATGATCTCCTTAGATCCCCAGGCCCCAAATACCTCGTCATCTCCAGAACTGACCCGGAACTTAACCTGAACAACATCAACCCGTTCCTAGTTAAAAAACAAATCGACTTTGTCTGTGACGGCGAAATAGAACAATGCAAAACACTCCGCAACGGCACTCTCTTAATAAAAACAAAAACAAGCCTACAAGCCTGGAAGCTGATGCAGCTCAAAGCTTTTGCACCCAATATTAACGTTAACGTCTCCATACATAACTCCCTTAATGCTACCAAGGGAGTTATCTACTCCAACGATTTAAGAGGAATAGAAGAAAACACAATAGTTCGAGAACTAGCGGCCCAGCAAGTAACAGACGTTCGCAAAATACTCAAGAGAGACAACGGCTTTCTTAAGGAGACTGGTCTATTAGTAGTTACTTTTAACACACACAATCTCCCTGAATACGTAATGATTGGATACCAAAGAACTGCGGTTAGACAATATATTCCGCCACCCATTAGATGCTTCAACTGCTTCAAATTTGGCCATCTTAGTAAATTCTGCAAAAATATAAAAATTTGCTTCAACTGCGGAGAAGTACAACATATAGACCCTTCCTCTACTGCAGCGGTGGGCAAACTCTCAATTTACATAACACGCGTGCATAGGGCCCGAAATTCTGCCGCAGCGCTGTCGGCACACACACAATATGTGTGAACCCCGAAGAGCGGCCGTTTGGCTTAGTGTTGTCTCATTTCGTATGGAATGAGAGAGCGCTGCTTACGCACACACAAATCCTTTGCATGTATAAGTGTTGCCCACCGCTGCTCTACTGACAAGTGCACTAGACCCCAAAAATGCATTAATTGCGGCAACGAACAACAACAATCAAGCCACATAACTCCACCAACAAGAAATGCCCAGTTTTCCTCACACAGCAAGAACTACAAGCCATTAAAACAACACACAAATGCGACAACAAAACAGCTTACACAATTCTCAAAAAACGATCCTCTGACAAAACGCCACACTCGTACTCAACAGTCGCCAAGAACGCCAGCCCCCAGCAATCCCACAAAACAGCAGAATCTCTGCAACACAAAGGACACGGAACCAGCAATCTCGAGCAATACATCTCCAGGCCACCACCTACACCCTACTCAGATCTCTACCCTACCACCAGCAACAACGCAACCAACTGCAATCCAACAACTAAGAAGTCCCCAACCAAATCCGTCAAAATATTACCCCTGAACACATCAAAACGCGTAATAGCTTCAATGAAAAAAGATGCAAAAAAACCGAAAACAAACGCCAAAAAAACCTCCGACGCCTCTAGCGACTCAGGGGATATGGACATATACTAATTAAACAAACACAAGACAGGTTCTTTATACTAAATTTTAAGCCATGTTAAGAGTAATTCAATGGAATGTTAAAGGGTATAGGAACAACTACCCAGAATTACAAATACTCATTAAGCAACACCACCCCCAAATTATAGCCCTCCAAGAAACCCACCTCATAGATACAATTTCCCTACCAATCCCTATAAACTTTTCCCTATATTGCAGTGACAGCACCAATAGGTTCGGAGGTGCAGCCCTCCTAGTCCACAAATCTATCGCACACAACATTAAAACTCTAAACACAGATTTCGAAGCCATAGGAGTCTCTATTAAATCCAAAACAAACATCGACATTATTTCTTCTTACATTTCCTCCTCCGAACAGTTCAATTTAAAAAATCTAGAAAATATGCTAGCCCCCTCTGCCGCCCCCACTATTGTTCTGGGCGACTTTAACAGCTGGCATCCATATTGGGGTTCCCCTAAAGCCAACGCCAGGGGTAACACTCTCGCAAAATGTGTAGATAAATCCAACTATATACTACTAAACGACAAATCTCCTACACACTACACAACACATAATACGCTAACACACATAGACCTCTCACTTGCCACAGCCAACATTTCCCCCGAGATCACTTGGAAAGTCCTCGATGATCTTCACGGAAGCGACCACTTCCCTATCCTTCTCTCCATCTTCCCCAACCCCCTTCCTCCACCACTCCTAGCCAAACCAACATTCAAAATTAAAAACGGCAACTGGGACCTCTTCAGAGAGCTCATTACCAACCAATCATCACTTTCTCAGCCCAGTAACCCTAACAAAGAAGCAGCCATCATAAAAAAAACTCTTATCCAAAGTGCACACCTCTCCATTCCCCAAAACACAACCTTCTCCCTCCCCCATACCGTACACTGGTGGAACAAAAACTTAGCACTCCTAAAAAAACAAAAAAAACATCAAATGGAGAACTCTTAAATTGAATATAAATACAATAAACATGATAGAGTACAAAAAAGCCAACGCCAAATTCAAGAGAGCAATTAGAGAAGCTAAGAGAGACTCTCTCCAAAACTTCACCGCTGAAATCCACCCAAACACTGACCCATCTAGAATATGGGCAAACATCAAACGGCTTTGTGGCATGTACCCTACAAAGCACATTCACAGCATCCTCAACCCAACAACACAAACACCAACAATAGACCCAACAGAAATAGGCAACACATTCGGAAACCTATGGTCAAAAGAGGCAATGGACTCCAAGTTCTCCCCCGAATTCCGCACCAACAAAACCCTCCCTACCCCTCCCAATACCTATCCATTATCCCCAACAGCCTTAGAATTGGAAAAGAACATTACACTCATAGAACTTTGCTCAGCTATTAACTCATTAAAAGGACATACACCAGGTCTAGATCGCATCTCCTACACCATGATAAAAAATGCTCCCATCTCCTTCAAACTCCGAATCCTCCACCACTTCAATAACATCCTAGACTCTCACATCCCCCAATCCTATAAAATCAGCCTTGTACTACCCATCCTCAAACCCAATAAGCCACTAACCAACCCTAATTCCTACCGCCCCATTTCCCTTAACCCATGCATGGCCAAAGTCCTTGATAAAATACTAGCAAAAAAGGCTATGGTGGTTCGTTATAACTAACAAACTCATACATAGCAACCAATTCGGTTTCAAAAGAGGCAAATCGGTTCAAGATAGTCTACTTTATGTAGACCACCTTGAAACCCGATCTTTGTCTCTAAAAAAACATCTAACAATTCTATCCCTTGACTTCGCAAAAGCATTCAACAAAATTGGCATCCACACCCTAACACGACAGCTGGAAGAATGGAAGCTAGGACCCCGCATAATAAAATACGTCCGCAACTTTATGTTCAATCGTAAAATTCTAATTAAAAACGGCACATCCCTCTCCAACAGCTTCCCACTAGATAATGGTATCCCACAAGGATCACCCATATCAGTTATCCTGTTCCTTATTGCCTTCAACTCCCTTACCTACATCATCTCCCTCAACCCCACACATAAAATTCACGGCATACGCCGACGACTTTCATCTCATTATCGAACACAACCGCAACAAAAATCCACAAATTAATCTCTCAACCCTATTCCAGCAAATCGGAGAATGGTGTTCCTACTCTGGTTCATCTCTCTCTTTAGATAAATGCCAATCCCTACACATATGCAGGAAAAGATACTGTACATCAAACACAATTACAGGCTCCATCAATATCCCTACCACAGAATCCACAAAAATCCTTGGCCTGACATTAAATAAGCGTTACAACTGGAACTCCCATATAAACATCCTTAAAACATCCCTCTTCCGCCCACTCAACATTATAAAACACCTCTCCTCAAGAAAATACAACTGCAACACAACCTCCCTCATCCACATTATTAACTCCCTTCTCATCTCCAAAATAGACTACTGCCTACCCATATATGGGATAGCCTCAACATCCATGCTAAACCGCCTCAAATCCTGCCAAAACTCCGCAATAAGGGTAGCCCTAGGCGCCTTCAGAACTATACCTACAAACAATCTTCTGATTAAGTCTAAAATAAACACCCTAGAAAACCGGCGTAATCTCCTTACAGGCAAACTAGCTACAACACTTATAAACTCTTATGACTCCCCAATTAAGAAACTACTCAAACCCTCTAAAAGAAAATATAGCCTCCCTAGCACAATAGATCGAATCATTAACTTCTGTAAAGCGCTATCCCTCCCACACTCCCCAACCAAAAACCATCCTTCCAAAAAATACAACCCAGAAATAATCCTAAAAGCCACAAACTCATCCCTATCCCATTTCAACAAAAACACTACACCTCCCATAACCTACCATCAACTCTTCCACTCTATAAAAAACTCCTTACATAACCACCAATTTCTCTACACAGACGGCTCTAAGGCCAACAACACTGTGAGCTTTAGTGTTACAAACGACACTAACGCTATCATAACTGGACTCCTACCCCAATACTCATCTGTCCTTACAAGCGAAATCATAGCTATTCTCGAAGCCGTCAAATTCTGCAGCAAAAATTCAGGCAAATACGCTATATGCACCGATTCCCTATCCTCCCTAAGATCCATAACCAACTCCGACAACCATTCCTACTACCCCACTGTAATCAGAAACACTATTACCCAACTCTTCCCAAAAATCAAACTCATTTGGATCCCAAGCCACATTGGCATAAAGGGCAATGAGAGAGCTGACAGGGCAGCCAGAGAAGCTTCCAATTTCCCTCTAATAACCACCCAAAATCTCAACTCCAAAGATATCACGCAACACCTCAAGAAACACTATACCCTCAAACAGAATAGACTACTAAACCAAACGTCCGATTGGTACAAACTGATCGCACAAAACACCCCACCAAAGTTCTCCTTTAAAACCACAAACCTCAACAGACAACAACAAATAACAATCAATAGACTACGCCTAGGCCACACAAAACTCACAAATGCACACTACATGGATAGAACCCTCCAAAGCACCTGCCCCTTATGCAATAATGCTGAAATAGATACACAACACATACTAACAGACTGCACTGCACTTTCCCAACACAGAATCTCATCATTTCTCTGCGAAAACCCAATCCAACTCCTTGCAAACCCAACATCAGAAAACTCTATGAAAATCCTCTCCTTCCTCCACAAAGCCAACCTCACCCACAAAATTTAATAAGTAACTCATTAAACCTGAATATCTGTACATAATTTAGTCCATTAATTAGAATAAAATCATGTATAACCTTAATCGAGCGGTAGGCCACAGCAGCCAATGCTCAAATTCATCAGTTAGCTTCTAGTTTTATACTTCCTGCTAGCTTTATATAAATAAATAAAAAAACAATACATAGAGAAACCTCTGCTATTAACTATACACTAGCTACCTTCTTAGATACGAAGGCACTTTTAACAACACTTTTAACACTTTTAACAGGACTCCATCCTGAGCTCCCTCAACAAATTAGGAGTTGAAGGAGGCATCAGACCATGGATAGGCGAAATGCTAACGAGCAGGAAGATAACAGCCGAACTGAGTGGCACTCATCACAGCAGATTTGTGAAGAGGGGCACAGCTCAGGGGGGAGTCCTATCTACACTGTTCTGGCTGATCAACATGGACGACATATTGAAAGAACTCAATAGCGAAGGAGTAAATGTGGTAGCATATGCGGACGACGTAGTCCTACTCACCACAGGACCATTCCCCGACGTCATCAGCGAAATGATGACAAGGGCACTTACTAAACTGAATTCATGGGCTAAAGCCTGCGGACTAGGCATTAACCCGAGCAAAACGGAACTTATACTCTTTACGAAAAGAACAAAGATCCCCATGTTCGCAAAACCACAGATAGATCGTATAGAACTAGAACTATTACAACAAGCTAAGTACTTGGGAGTGACACTGGATATAAAATTATTATGGAAAAACAACATCAGTGAACGAGTTAAGAAAGCGAGTATACCATTCTACTCTTGCAGAAAGATGTTTGGAAAGAACTGGGGCATACACCCCAAGATTATAATATGGCTCTACACAGCGGTGGTGAGACCCATACTTACATATGGAGCACTAGTATGGTGGCCAACACTAACTAGGGCGTACAACAGACAAAAACTCACCAGGATTCAGAAATCGGCATGCGCAGGTGCCACGGGAGCACTAAGATCATGCCCCGCGGCGGCGCTGAATGCAGTATTAAACCTGATCCCAATAGAACATTTTTTCAGGAACACAGCAGCCCAAAGCGCGGTACGACTGAAGGCAAACCATAGCTGGAAGAACTATCACACTGGGCACTGTACGATCTTGAATGGGAACAACAGGAACAGACTATATGACAACCGAACTACAATTCGGCAACGCATTTACAACCATGTACCCCACAATGGAAAACTGAAGACGAGCTAGTGTATCCGACACCGACGGCTCGAAAATTAGATGCGGGTTAGAGGCCGGAAACTTCGCCGACAACTGGGGAGCAGAAGAGTCCTTCCATCTCCCAGCGTTAGCGACAGTGATCCAGGCAGAGGTTTTCGCAATTCTGAAAGCTGTCGAACTCTCAACAGACCGATACCTCTAGAATAGCAAAGTTAGGATATACTCGGATAGCCAAGCGGACATCAAATTTCTCGCATCAGCAAGGACAACATCGACTCTAGTGGCTAAATGCAAGGAGGCGCTAAATAGACTCGCTGAAGACAACACGGTACAAACAGTATGAGGACCGGGACACAACGATATTCCAGGAAACGAGAAAACTGACGAGCTGGCCAGGCAGGCGACTGAAGAAAGCTGAAATACATCAGATATCCAAGTTTCCCTGAACTCTGTCCAGATGGAACTACTAGCCAGCAAAGAATGGTCAACGATGAGAACAGAAGATCAAGGCTATGCTGGCCAGAATACAATTGGAGAAGGAGAGCAGACCTGATCTCCTAAAGCAAAAAAGACATTAGAAGAATAACATCAACCCTCACGGGGCACTGGCCGATAGGCACCAATGCCTATAAAATGAGCCTACCCCACAACACATATTTCAGAAGCTGCAAAGAAGAAACCGAGAAGGAAACACCGGACCACTTGCTGTGTCACTGCCCGGCATTCAACCATCTCAGAGCCCGACACTTTGGAGCTCACCAGCTAGGGTCGCTAAGGGAGGTGGGGCGGCAATCAGTGAATGCCACCCTAGCGTTTCTAAATGACACGGGTTGGTTTTGAAGTGTAGGCGCCGGCTGCGACTTATACCTACCTACGTACCATATGGCGATTTAACCCTCCAGGCGGAGGAGATTGTTTCCGGCAACGTTGGGGGAGAGAGTTTACACCGATGCTCAACAGAAGAACAAAATGGCTTGAAAAGTGCCCGCCGACGCGTAATCAACACTATTCCGGCATGGAATTCTCGTTTGACTAGCTTTGACCATGTCGGCGAAGGAGACGGTAACTGACCACCCTAGGATCATTTACGGAAGGGGGAATGTTCCCACCATAATTTAAATTTAATTTCTTTTTCATTTAAAAACTTTATCGGTTAATAGTCAATGTATCGATATAAGCCATATTGATACGGTTTAAATATCATTACTCAATTGGCAAAAGAGAAGCGGAAAGAAGGAAAAGTGAACCTTGCCTTAACTAAATACTATGTACACATCGAGTTGGAAGCCGAATAAATAAACTTATTTTATCGTTATCTGTCTGTGGCTGTTTTGTGGTGTGCTGCTGTAAAACCAACTAACTTCTCGCCAACAATAGTGATACCTAATAACTCCTACTTAATAACTCCAAAACCACATAACAAAAACGAGAATCAATATTTCATGCAAAGAATAACATTCTAGGCATATATTCAACAAAAAATAGAAAAAAAGTCATTTGTTCTGGCTCATAATTATTGGGACACATCCATAGATACCTATAAAAATACAAATTTTTTTGTTTTAGCAGTATACATTGTTAGTGGGTCCTCCCTTAGCACAGATAATTTCTTCTAAACGTTGCCTTTTTATAAGATATTTTTACCATTCAGCTTGCAACGGCATTTACATGGATTCCATGCATTTTATGTTTTTTTACTTTTTTATCAAGGATATCTCGTTTACGCTCAGTTTCCACTAATGCCCTAAATACGGGGAGTGTTTCGGATCATTGTACTGTTGAAAATAGCTCTAAGTGCAAGCTAATAATATTCTCCCGCTTCGGTCCCAAGGTCGCTACTTAAACGCTTAACTGATGGTTTTTGGAAAGAATTCACTTCCTGATTTGAGCATCCACCTGGCTCCGAAAGCTGACTTTATCGATCATATTTCGTGCAAAGTAAATAAAGCCAGGAGTATGCTTGGAGTATGATTTATTAAACGGTGGTCTAAAGAATTCGATGACCCCTATGTTACTAAAACTTTATATATTTTTTTAGTTCCATCTTGGAATATGGATCTTGCGTTTGGAGCCCTCAGTATACGGTCCATAATAAACGCATCAAACCGGTTCAAAAGAACTTATTGCTTTTCTCTGTGCGCGGTTTTAATTGGGATCAGAACAGAGATTACCATTCTATTCTAGTAGACTTCTCCTAATTAATTTACCGTCCTTAGCCAACCGTAGAACAATGTGATTTATATTCTAATGCATGGAGACGTGAAAAGTGCTGACTTATTAGAGATTATTTACCGGCTTCATGTAGGTATATTCGGATAGTTGGGCGCAAATTTTTTTTATTTCCTAAATATTTAATTTAAGTTTTGTCCAATCTACAACAATGCTTGTTAAAGTCGAAAGACTTCAGAAGGATATTTCAATTAAAATCCTTTAGAACTTTGTCAAATGTGTTTCTCTACGTTTGCAAATGGTCACAGATGAGAAAGGAGGACTTAATTGTTGTACATTATTTTTTATTCTTAAAAGTTTTGGCAATTAATTTTAATTTTTGAACAAATTATGTTTTGTCAAAATACTTTTGTCCACCTATAAATGCATATTCTCTCACATAACGTGTTATAGCAAAGAAAATAGTTGACATATAAGGGTCATACTTTGCCTAAATGGAAACTAAAATGGAGCTTGCAACATTGACGAGTAAAGAGGAATACTCGCTAAAATATTGCTATAAGCTTAGACAAAATTCTTTTGTTCAAGATTGTACTGACCGCACCAAATAAATATTGTGCTGCACCTCTATACAACAAACAAACATATTTGAACACGGCAAAACTCTTTACTCCTCCAGAAATTATTATTATTATTTCGCTTTTGCTTTCCCTGCAGAGAAAGAATCTACATGGCGATTTGTATTTTTTTTTATTGCGTTGGATCGATAGAAACAATGATGACAGTGGCCAATGATGACATTATGCACATTCGCTTATATATGTAAATATGTCTTAAATCAATTTGTTCGAATTAGAAACTGTCTAGTCCAATTAGTAGCTTCCTTGTATTATTATCGATTTATTTTTTAACCGTTCGTGTGAATGAATACATATGTATGTATATGTGCCTTTTCATTCACCCAGCAGACAAAAACTTTATAATATTGCAAGTGAAAAAACGTCCGATTTCGGCTCAAGAACGACAAAAAAGTAAATCACCTGGCATGGGTTTTGTGGCAGCAAAAGCTAAGTACATATAACTTTTGGAGCCAAACAAGATATCGTTTGCAGACCTTTTGCAATATCATTAGCTGAACTGCTGAGATCTTGCGAGTGGCATCTTCCGATTGCTCTTTGTTTTAGTGCAAGTTTTTGAGTATTTACCGAACTTAATGCGGAAATTCCGATTCCGTATTTAATATCTTTTGCGGACATTTAAAAAATCTGCGAATTGGAATTTAATATTTTAATGCAATAACTTTTCTTTTAAAAAAGAGGCATGTAGCTTTCTATCGAGTCTATTCCCAATTAAATATCTCCATTAGATTTTTTTAAATTAAATTAAGTACGGGTCGCGAACGTACTGGTCGCGAACGATTTTTCCATCGGACTTTGGACGCTGTTTTTTATTATTTAAATACATTAGAAGATCATATATGCATTTTATGTTGAATATTTGGATTCTTCTAGTGATGTTAGAAAACATAAGTCAAAGCATAATGCCTCTGTTTAGAAGAAATAAGCAAAACTAAACATGGCCTTTTTTTTTGCAATTTTCCGTCAAAATATTGAAAAAATGCGATTGCGCGAATATGCTATCGACTTCTTTTGCTTTCAACTTTTGCTTTAGAATATGATAAAGGCTATCAAATTTCATATATTGGACCATATTTTAATGTAACTACATATGTTGATAAAATTCATTTTAGAGAAGTTTTTCACTTTTGGTCGTGGTTGACCTTTCCCCGGATTTGCCCATATATGTATGTACATATGTATAATAAAACATTGTATTTAACATTTAACTGAATAATTCACGCACTCTCAATGTGCAGGGTGATTTACAATCATACATACGGATGTAAAATGATATGCACTTGTGCTTGTATGTATACATCCATATATGTTTACATATGTATGTATGTATTTACTTATTTTTCGAAACAAGTCAAATAAATATATAACTATCATATGCATATATATAAATACATATATGTACATGTGACTTTTGTATTTGATTTTTTAATAACAATAAACGACACCTTTATCATTACTGTGTCGGATACATTAATATATACATACACACATACATATGTATATAAGAGTAAACTTACCTTTACGTAGTTTTTTTTTAACAATGTTACGCAAAATAAGGACTAAAAACAATAACTTTTCTTAAAATTAAAATATTTTGTATTGTATATAATAATAACAGTAATCGGTACGTTTTTTGTGTGACTTTACAATTATTATTCCTTATGTTTTTCAAAATAATTTTACGTTAATATATTCACTGAAACCACAAAATAAAATTTTAAAGGCTTAAACAATTATTTGTAAATCTTACTATATATTTCATTTATTTACAACCGAGAGAAATTTTATTAACAAGGAATCACTCCGCAACATTCGAGTCCTTCGAATTTCACAAACATTTTCCTAAAAAATCCTGAATTGGTTCTTGTCTTAAATGTACAAAGTTGATAAAGCCTCAAAAAAATTCAGCAAGAAAAGATGTACGCGAGACCATAACAAGGTGCGTGTTGAGATAGAAGCGAAACATTGACAATTATATAAATTCGCTCGAATTCGCCCACAGGCGAATAGAAAACATATCCGCTTTACACAATACGGTACTGCTTTTTAAGACGACTCTCTTGCTGTTCGCTTCGGTTTCGCTTTTAGCATGGATTTTTTTTGTAGTTGGGCTTGGAACTCCACTTAAATCCTTGAAACGTAATCGATTACAGTGGTCGCGACTCTTTAAGAGACCACAAACAGCAGTTATACTATTATGACACTACAGCATTAAGTCAAGTTTTCAATAAATTTTTACACCACAATATAACTTTGCTTAAGTGTGAGAATGATGACTTACGGCTCTTCTAATGGACTTATTATACAAAATTGCAGTTTTTATTAATTAGATACTTCACTTGAACCTTAAGCATAGTATCCAGAGAGTCAAAAACCGTTTTTAATCAGTGAGATAATGAAGAATGGTAAAAATGTATGTTATTGATATAAAAATATGTAAACAATGCTTGCATTGGAAGAATAGCGTCCTTTAATTGATCTGTCTCGCAGGTATGGGCTCACCCAATACTTGGATCGCTTCCTATTTGGTTGAGAATTTTCCTCATCCATTAAGGCAATAATTACTGGCATACCAATAGTCGTTTTTTTCTTATTCATTTTCTTCTCGACATTGTTAAAATTTTGCTAATTGAAAGTACTCGCATCATTTGACGGCCAAAACTGCCGAACAGCAAGTAAAATCAGCAGTCACACTTGAAAAGATTACATTTTTTTCCACTGCGAAACATTTTACTGTGTGGATACTGTCCTTTAAGGGACACAACTATACATGTTGTATGTGTTAAGTTGTTCGGATTTATTTTGAAATGCGAATAATAACACACCGACTTTAAAAGTTAAAGCACGCAAATAGTTGAGAACGTCTATTCGTGAGCGGCCGTTTTAAAGGTTACCGACCGGACGTGAAATCAAAATACTATGGCACTTTTTTAGTATTTCCCGAGCGGGGTGCGGAGAAGAATAAAAACTTTCATAAAACATGTTGTTCTCGGCTATTTGTCTCTCGCTCCCTCTCTTGTAGCTCCATCATATATTACAATTTATGGATCCCACCATGAATTTAGTTTAGAAGAGATTTACTCTTCTTCTTCAGTTTATATAATTACAATATTTTGAGATTTGGTCATTTATATTATTTTGCAAGTATGAGGAGAGGACCTAAAAAGGATAGTAAAAATATAAACAATAAATAAATAGGCCTGACTGGTCACCAATCCATCCTGACTATTAGAGCCCATATCCAATTATGCGAGGATCTCCATATTTCAGTCAATTGCAAAACAAAACACTAAATGTTGAACGTGCCTTGAGTTTTAAATTGAGCTGGTTTAATTTCTGGATTCCTCGTCGAAGAACTCCTGTTTTAATGCATGTGGACGCCCTTGAATTAATTTTTTTAAGCTTCTTCTGCATACGAGTTGTATTATTAACGCCCAAAATTAATTTAAGCACCAAGAACCTCGTCAACAACAACATATTGTTCTCCATTTTTTGTTTCACGAAATAATTGCACATAATCAGTAAAAATCCATAGGTATTGGGGTGACCATTTTGACTTGTGACTTTTAATGATATTCTTTTCAATTACAATTTTAGTTCATTAGAGCAGTATATTGTTATCGTTCCATATTGGTATTTTGTATATTTTATGTAGATCTATCGATTTTCGCTGCTAATGTATGGCCAATGCATTTAAAGTCCCATATTATCATCCTGCTCGCACTTGTATAAAGCCGTATGGAGATGTCAAATTTTAACCAGCTCGGTTTTATGCATGGGAGGTCGACATCCACAAATTTAGCGGTTCTTTATCATTATTGCAACCATTGCCAAGTAGATGTGGTGTATACAGATTTTGCCAAAGCATTTGATAAAGTGAGTCATATTATAATGTTGGCCAAACTAAAGAAAATGGGCTTTTCCTCATCTATGCTTAGCTGGATAAGTTCTTATCTTAATGGCCGCATACATATATAGATTGGGTTGTAACGATCAGTTCTTGAATCCCTATTTAGCGACTTCGGGACTTCCTCAAATGCCTTGGGCCCATTTCTTTTCATTCTTTTTACCATATCAACGAAATCGGTTGCTGCTTGAAAAATGCGAAATTTTTACTGTTTGCTGATGATGAAAATATTCAAATCTGTGGGAGAATATTTTGTGGACTGTGTTAAGCTCCAGAATGGTTTGTATAGTATCGGTGGTTGGTGTAATAATCTGTCTTTAAACCTCGCTAAATGTTTCTCAATCACATATAGCAAACAGCTCACTAAATTTATGTTTCCCTATTCGATTCATTCATTAGAACTGAAGCTTGGGATTTGGGAGTTATGTTTGATGCCAAATTGCTATTTATGGTGCATATAAGTATTTAATTCTCAAGGCGTATGCCATGTATGGCCAAACTTAGGCTTGTTGAAGTGAAAACTTCTTATGGCGCGTTGGACACTTTTGTGGTTCGTAATTTCAGCCGTTCTCGCTTCTGATGGGATTTTACACAGCTATACTACGCGTGTATATGTATGTGTACTCAGAGAGTATAGGTATGCGAGAGCCCTGCATGCTATACGCGGTATTTTTATGGGCATTCGTTCATGCTACTAACGGAATAAAAGTTCTAGATGAAAGACGGGAAACATGGCAATTGAACTGGCCTAGCAGGTAGGGGTTCTCCACATCACCGTGAATAAGTTTATGTAAAAACACGATCCGTCATTTCTCCATGTCAGCATGGTTTTATGAGGCGAAGATCAACCACGACCAATCTTCTGGAACTAACCTCTTTCGTTATTAGGGGCTTCCAACAAAACTCTCAAACCGACGTTATTTACACGGACTTTAGTAAAGCATCAGACTCGGCTAATCATTCTCTTCTGGTTAGTAAACTTGATTCAATGGGGTTTTCTAGTGATCTTCTTCAGTGGATTTCGAGTTATCTAAGTGACAGGACCCAAAGGGTTCTGTTCAGAAACGTTCAATCCAATAGCCTTAGTGTCACTTCTGGCGTCCCACAGGGTAGCCACCTTGGACCCCTGCTATTCACATCGTTTATCAATGACTTGCCGCTGGTTCTAACTAAATCCAGGGTACTTATGTATGCGGATGACGTTAAACTTTGCTGTCAGTATAGGGCCAGTTCATGCCAATCAGAACTTTAATCGGATCTCGATTACTTCCAAGCATGGTGTCATGCTAACGATTTACATCTCAACAGCTCTAAATGCAAACTGATTACATTTTCAGGTGTCACTCCCCAGCTTGCCACTTATATGCTTTAGGATTGCTCTTTGGAAAAAATTTCTATTGTCGATGATCTGGGTGTCCGCCTAGATCCTTAACTTTCGTTCTCAGAACATATTTCCTGTATTGTTAACAAAGCCAGAGGCATGCTTGGATTCACTAAAAGGTGGTCGAAGGAATTCGATTCTCCTTATGTAACGAAGACTCTCTTTACTTCGTTAGTTCGCCCTATATTAGAGTATTGTTCGTGCGTCTGGACTCCTCAATTCGGTGTCCATAGCCGCATCGAATCTGTCCAAAAGAACTTTTTGCTTTTCGCCCTCCGTGGCCTACCCTGGGATGCCAAGATTAGATTACCATCTTACTCTACGTCGTCTTTCTACATAGACTAATTAACTAATAATTAAGCAATTTGCTAGGCCAGCTCAATTTCCATGTTCCCCGTATTTTATCTAGAACCTTTATTCCCTTCAGGGTTTTATGTACTGATTACAATCGTCTTTTTAGTAGTATTGAAGGCATTGAAAGCCTTCAAAAATTTAAAACTGTATTGTTGGTAGAACTTGCTCGTAGTCTATTTTTTCTTCTCTCGCGTCTATCTAGAACGCGTTCGTGCCGTACGTCACACGGCTGCGCCCCTCGGTCGGTTGGGCGGGAGCACAGCAGACGGCTAATAGCAACGGTGGTGACCTCGACCATCCTGTATGCAGCACCTATATGGGAGGAAGCTATGCGGACGGCTAGCTACAGCCGTCAATGCATGACGGTCTATAGACGCTGCGCACTGTGGATCTGCAGCGGCTTCTGCAAAGTTTCGGAAGAAGCCGCACTGGTGGTAGCTGGAACAATCCCCATCGACCTACTGGCAGCGGAGCGCAGGACGGGCAACTCTGGTAGTGTAGACCAGCGGAGCAGCACGCTCTCGCAATGGCAAGCGAGATGGGATGGACGATGGATACATTGACTCATCCCGGATCTGGATCCCTGGATACGCAGAAGGCAGACGCAGCTCTTAACAGGCCATGGTTGCTTCAAGGCATACCTGCATAGGCATAAGGCGGACCCATACTGCCACTTTTGCGGCAGTGCAGCGATTGAGGATGGTGAGCAGGCGTTTTTTGCCTGCCCGCTATTTAACACAGAACGAGCGGCGGCGGAATAAACATCGGGATGACCTTACTCCCGAGAACATCATAGGGTGCACGCTGGAGACTCCAGAAAACTGGGAGGCGGTTACCAACATGGCAGCAACCGTGCTGATTCTAAAGATAAGGTAAACAATTTAAGAAGTGGGTTACATAGCGCTTTGGAGCAATACCTAAGCACAGAGCCCGGTATTCCATCGGGACCTGGTGGCTTAACACGTTGAAGATTAATAATAAGGGAGCTTTCGCTTAAAATAGGACTGAAGATTAAGTACGAACTGGGCATAGCTGGAGAAAATGTATGATATGAAGATGTTGAGGGCGAATATGTAGTTTTAAAAAGCTCAGCAAATTGATTGACCATTGCTTGATCAGAATTTACTGTAGTATTCTTAAATGACAGCGAGGGAGGGTATAACGTGAGTTAACGTTTAGAGTTAACAAAGTTATAAAACTGTTTAGGGTCCTGCGTGAACTGGACCTTACAACGAGTCAAATAATTTTTATAACACTGAGCGTTAAGCACGTTAAAGTTAGTTCGAGTACTAAGATAAAATGAGAAAGCCGTTCTTAAACCAGTGAGCTTATATTTATTATAAAGCCTATATTTTACGTTTTTTAAACGTGTCAAGTCTTTGTTAAACCAAAGTGGTTTATTAGAGGCCGACGGATAGGTTTCAGGAACACATAAGGAGAAAAATAAAAAAAGATGTAACGCGTGCCGCGCACAAAAAAGGAAGAAAATAGAAATAAAATGTAAATAAATGAATAAAATGTAAATAAATGAAGAAAATGTAAATAAAGGAAGATATGTAAATAAGTAAATGTAAATATAGGCAAATAAATGGAAATAAATGGAAATAAAGAAACATAGATATAGGAAATGGAAATAAAGGAAATACAATTTAAACACAATTAAACAATTTCAATTCGAAAGAACGCGCGCCAAGGGAAGGGCACACGGGCAGCAAGGGGCACACTGGATCCGGAGGGAAGAGGAAGAGAAGGCAATCGCGACGGGCACACTCAGCCGCGCTAGGGCTATATAAAGCGGGCCGCTGGCCAGGAAGATGACTTAGCAGCCGACAGCGATCGGAAGCGGTAAGCCTCTTGCAGCACACTTGCAGTAGTCAGCAGCCAAAGTCATTTTTTGGGCGACCCGAATCTTTCGATTTGGGTTGCAATAAATCGTCGATAGACTTTCGAGTCTCGGCTACTAATTCGGCTTGCCGAATTATCTCTCTCTGAAGACTTTAGAGTCCGCCCGGCCTCTCTCTCTCTGAAGACTTTAGAGTCCACAACATTCTCTTTCGCTCGCTACCGATCCTTTAGGGCCCACCGCGTCTCTCACTGAAGACTTTAGAGTCCACAACCGTCTCTCTCTGAAGACTTTAGAGTCCACTTTAGACTTTAGGATCCACCGCGTCTCTCACTGAAGACTTTAGAGTCCACCACATTCTCTCTCGATCGCTACCGAAGACTTTAGAGTCCACCACGCCTCTCTCACTGAAGACTTCAAAATCCACCCCGTTTTCTTATTGAAGACTTTAGAGTCCAAACCGTTCTCCTATTGAAGACTTTAGAGTCCAAACCATTCTCTTACAGAAGACTTTAGAGTCCACCCCGTTCTCTTATTGAAGACTTTAGAGTCCAAACAATTCTCTTGCAGAAGACTTTAGAGTCCACCCCGTTCTCTTATTGAAGACTTTAGAGTCCAAACCGTTCTCCTATTGAAGACTTTAGAGTCCAAACCATTCTCTTACAGAAGACTTTAGAGTCCACCCCGTTCTCTTACCGAAGACTTTAGAGTCCAAACCGTTCTTCTATTGATGACTTTAGAGTCCAAACCATTCGCTTACTGAAGACTTTAGAGTCCACACCATTCTCTCTGGGTTTCTTCTTTCTCATCCTCTCTACAGGTTCCTGGGTTCCTTGGCTCTGTCCCGGATTGGCACCTCCGCCCACTGCCGACGACTGGCAGATCCCGAGCCAGCCAACCGAGCAGTATATTGTTATCGTTCCATATTGGTATTTTGTATATTTTATGTAGATCTATCGATTTTCGCTGCTAATGTATGGCCAATGCATTTAAAGTCCCATATTATCATCCTGCTCGCACTTGTATAAAGCCGTATGGAGATGTCAAATTTTAACCAGCTCGGTTTTATGCATGGGAGGTCGACATCCACAAATTTAGCGGTTCTTTATCATTATTGCAACCATTGCCAAGTAGATGTGGTGTATACAGATTTTGCCAAAGCATTTGATAAAGTGAGTCATATTATAATGTTGGCCAAACTAAAGAAAATGGGCTTTTCCTCATCTATGCTTAGCTGGATAAGTTCTTATCTTAATGGCCGCATACATATATAGATTGGGTTGTAACGATCAGTTCTTGAATCCCTATTTAGCGACTTCGGGACTTCCTCAAATGCCTTGGGCCCATTTCTTTTCATTCTTTTTACCATATCAACGAAATCGGTTGCTGCTTGAAAAATGCGAAATTTTTACTGTTTGCTGATGATGAAAATATTCAAATCTGTGGGAGAATATTTTGTGGACTGTGTTAAGCTCCAGAATGGTTTGTATAGTATCGGTGGTTGGTGTAATAATCTGTCTTTAAACCTCGCTAAATGTTTCTCAATCACATATAGCAAACAGCTCACTAAATTTATGTTTCCCTATTCGATTCATTCATTAGAACTGAAGCTTGGGATTTGGGAGTTATGTTTGATGCCAAATTGCTATTTATGGTGCATATAAGTATTTAATTCTCAAGGCGTATGCCATGTATGGCCAAACTTAGGCTTGTTGAAGTGAAAACTTCTTATGGCGCGTTGGACACTTTTGTGGTTCGTAATTTCAGCCGTTCTCGCTACTGATGGGATTTTACACAGCTATACTACGCGTGTATATGTATGTGTACTCAGAGAGTATAGGTATGCGAGAGCCCTGCATGCTATACGCGGTATTTTTATGGGCATTCGTTCATGCTACTAACGGAATAAAAGTTCTAGATGAATGACGGGAAACATGGCAATTGAACTGGCCTAGCAGGTAGGGGTTCTCCACATCACCGTGAATAAGTTTATGTAAAAACACGATCCGTCATTTCTCCATGTCAGCATGGTTATATGAGGCGAAGATCAACCACGACCAATCTTCTGGAACTAACCTCTTTCGTTATTAGGGGCTTCCAACAAAACTCTCAAACCGACGTTATTTACACGGACTTTAGTAAAGCATCAGACTCGGCTAATCATTCTCTTCTGGTTAGTAAACTTGATTCAATGGGGTTTTCTAGTGATCTTCTTCAGTGGATTTCGAGTTATCTAAGTGACAGGACCCAAAGGGTTCTGTTCAGAAACGTTCAATCCAATAGCCTTAGTGTCACTTCTGGCGTCCCACAGGGTAGCCACCTTGGACCCCTGCTATTCACATCGTTTATCAATGACTTGCCGCTGGTTCTAACTAAATCCAGGGTACTTATGTATGCGGATGACGTTAAACTTTGCTGTCAGTATAGGGCCAGTTCATGCCAATCAGAACTTTAATCGGATCTCGATTACTTCCAAGCATGGTGTCATGCTAACGATTTACATCTCAACAGCTCTAAATGCAAACTGATTACATTTTCAGGTGTCACTCCCCAGCTTGCCACTTATATGCTTTAGGATTGCTCTTTGGAAAAAATTTCTATTGTCGATCATCTGGGTGTCCGCCTAGATCCTTAACTTTCGTTCTCAGAACATATTTCCTGTATTGTTAACAAAGCCAGAGGCATGCTTGGATTCACTAAAAGGTGGTCGAAGGAATTCGATTCTCCTTATGTAACGAAGACTCTCTTTACTTCGTTAGTTCGCCCTATATTAGAGTATTGTTCGTGCGTCTGGACTCCTCAATTCGGTGTCCATAGCCGCATCGAATCTGTCCAAAAGAACTTTTTGCTTTTCGCCCTCCGTGGCCTACCCTGGGATGCCAAGATTAGATTACCATCTTACTCTACGTCGTCTTTCTACATAGACTAATTAACTAATAATTAAGCAATTTGCTAGGCCAGCTCAATTTCCATGTTCCCCGTATTTTATCTAGAACCTTTATTCCCTTCAGGGTTTTATGTACTGATTACAATCGTCTTTTTAGTAGTATTGAAGGCATTGAAAGCCTTCAAAAATTTAAAACTGTATTGTTGGTAGAACTTGCTCGTAGTCTATTTTTTCTTCTCTCGCGTCTATCTAGAACGCGTTCGTGCCGTACGTCACACGGCTGCGCCCCTCGGTCGGTTGGGCGGGAGCACAGCAGACGGCTAATAGCAACGGTGGTGACCTCGACCATCCTGTATGCAGCACCTATATGGGAGGAAGCTATGCGGACGGCTAGCTACAGCCGTCAATGCATGACGGTCTATAGACGCTGCGCACTGTGGATCTGCAGCGGCTTCTGCAAAGTTTCGGAAGAAGCCGCACTGGTGGTAGCTGGAACAATCCCCATCGACCTACTGGCAGCGGAGCGCAGGACGGGCAACTCTGGTAGTGTAGACCAGCGGAGCAGCACGCTCTCGCAATGGCAAGCGAGATGGGATGGACGATGGATACATTGACTCATCCCGGATCTGGATCCCTGGATACGCAGAAGGCAGACGCAGCTCTTAACAGGCCATGGTTGCTTCAAGGCATACCTGCATAGGCATAAGGCGGACCCATACTGCCACTTTTGCGGCAGTGCAGCGATTGAGGATGGTGAGCAGGCGTTTTTTGCCTGCCCGCTATTTAACACAGAACGAGCGGCGGCGGAATAAACATCGGGATGACCTTACTCCCGAGAACATCATAGGGTGCACGCTGGAGACTCCAGAAAACTGGGAGGCGGTTACCAACATGGCAGCAACCGTGCTGATTCTAAAGATAAGGTAAACAATTTAAGAAGTGGGTTACATAGCGCTTTGGAGCAATACCTAAGCACAGAGCCCGGTATTCCATCGGGACCTGGTGGCTTAACACGTTGAAGATTAATAATAAGGGAGCTTTCGTTTAAAATAGGACTGAAGATTAAGTACGAACTGGGCATAGCTGGAGAAAATGTATGATATGAAGATGTTGAGGGCGAATATGTAGTTTTAAAAAGCTCAGCAAATTGATTGACCATTGCTTGATCAGAATTTACTGTAGTATTCTTAAATGACAGCGAGGGAGGGTATAACGTGAGTTAACGTTTAGAGTTAACAAAGTTATAAAACTGTTTAGGGTCCTGCGTGAACTGGACCTTACAACGAGTCAAATAATTTTTATAACACTGAGCGTTAAGCACGTTAAAGTTAGTTCGAGTACTAAGATAAAATGAGAAAGCCGTTCTTAAACCAGTGAGCTTATATTTATTATAAAGCCTATATTTTACGTTTTTTAAACGTGTCAAGTCTTTGTTAAACCAAAGTGGTTTATTAGAGGCCGACGGATAGGTTTCAGGAACACATAAGGAGAAAAATAAAAAAAGATGTAACGCGTGCCGCGCACAAAAAAGGAAGAAAATAGAAATAAAATGTAAATAAATGAATAAAATGTAAATAAATGAAGAAAATGTAAATAAAGGAAGATATGTAAATAAGTAAATGTAAATATAGGCAAATAAATGGAAATAAATGGAAATAAAGAAACATAGATATAGGAAATGGAAATAAAGGAAATACAATTTAAACACAATTAAACAATTTCAATTCGAAAGAACGCGCGCCAAGGGAAGGGCACACGGGCAGCAAGGGGCACACTGGATCCGGAGGGAAGAGGAAGAGAAGGCAATCGCGACGGGCACACTCAGCCGCGCTAGGGCTATATAAAGCGGGCCGCTGGCCAGGAAGATGACTTAGCAGCCGACAGCGATCGGAAGCGGTAAGCCTCTTGCAGCACACTTGCAGTAGTCAGCAGCCAAAGTCATTTTTTGGGCGACCCGAATCTTTCGATTTGGGTTGCAATAAATCGTCGATAGACTTTCGAGTCTCGGCTACTAATTCGGCTTGCCGAATTATCTCTCTCTGAAGACTTTAGAGTCCGCCCGGCCTCTCTCTCTCTGAAGACTTTAGAGTCCACAACATTCTCTTTCGCTCGCTACCGATCCTTTAGGGCCCACCGCGTCTCTCACTGAAGACTTTAGAGTCCACAACCGTCTCTCTCTGAAGACTTTAGAGTCCACTTTAGACTTTAGGATCCACCGCGTCTCTCACTGAAGACTTTAGAGTCCACCACATTCTCTCTCGATCGCTACCGAAGACTTTAGAGTCCACCACGCCTCTCTCACTGAAGACTTCAAAATCCACCCCGTTTTCTTATTGAAGACTTTAGAGTCCAAACCGTTCTCCTATTGAAGACTTTAGAGTCCAAACCATTCTCTTACAGAAGACTTTAGAGTCCACCCCGTTCTCTTATTGAAGACTTTAGAGTCCAAACAATTCTCTTGCAGAAGACTTTAGAGTCCACCCCGTTCTCTTATTGAAGACTTTAGAGTCCAAACCGTTCTCCTATTGAAGACTTTAGAGTCCAAACCATTCTCTTACAGAAGACTTTAGAGTCCACCCCGTTCTCTTACCGAAGACTTTAGAGTCCAAACCGTTCTTCTATTGATGACTTTAGAGTCCAAACCATTCGCTTACTGAAGACTTTAGAGTCCACACCATTCTCTCTGGGTTTCTTCTTTCTCATCCTCTCTACAGGTTCCTGGGTTCCTTGGCTCTGTCCCGGATTGGCACCTCCGCCCACTGCCGACGACTGGCAGATCCCGAGCCAGCCAACCGAGCTAGCTTACCAAGACGCGAGAAGTCCGGACAGCCGACGCCGCCGAGTTCCAGATCAGTAACTCAACTCTGTACCCGAAGTTTGAATAAAGAACCCCAATTGATTTAATTTAACCGAATTCTCCGCAGCGTTCTCACTGGGAAACGGGCTTCTTCTCTTTTCAGCTACCACTCGGACTCATTATTGTAAGCGGACCCTGGCCGTCCCTGAGCTATCTGGGAAACTGGGGCGGCAGACCGTCACATTGGCACCCGAACAGGAAGAGTGGTAGCAAGAGAAACCCGAAACCAGAAGAGTATGTCCAGCTGGGTGTACATGGCAACGAAGGCCGACCTGGCCGAATACGCGGAAGAATTCCGGTTAGACCAAACAGGCAGATTGGAAGACCTAATGAAAGAGCTGTCAGCGTTCTGTAAAAAGAAGGATCACAGGGAAAGCATAAGGCGGAGGCTGGCAACCTTGGCGGAGAGGTACAAAAGAGAAAAAAGCCCCGCAAGAACACCGGCGATCGTGGTAACAGGAACCAGCGAGATGGATAGCCTGAGAAAGGAGAAACAAGGAAGAAAGGTGGAGACGGAGATCATTGACCGGGTGCGAGGATGGGGGGTTAGGTACCAAGGGACAACAAACCCACTAGAGTTCTTGGAAAAGATAGAACAATGGGCAAAGGGGTACGGAATGGCAATGGACCAGCTGATCCAGACCATGCCATTCATTCTGGAGGGACTCGCAGCAGATTGGTGGAACACAACACCAACCGAGATCACATCCTGGGGACAACTAAAGGAGGAATACTAGAGTACTTCCTGCCACCAAGGTACGAGGAACAGTTGGAACAACAGATCTCCCAATTGTGACAACGAGAGAACGAACCAGTGAGGGAGTATGCCACTGAATTGCGGAAGTTAATGAGGTTCACGAAGCTTTCGGAAAGCGAGAAATTGGACAGGGTGTACAAAAATTGCAGGAGCAAAATAAAATTGTACACCCGAAGGAACGGATTTAACACATTGACGGAATTTCTGAAACTGGTGGAGGAGATTGAGGCAACAGAGGGCAACGCAGCCAGCACCGCAGCATCAGATAAGACAGGAGATGTGCTTTAGATGCGGGGGGGCACGGGGCACGGGGCACGGGGCACGCGGCACGCGGCACGCTCTTGTGGGAATCCACCGAGGCTGTTCTGTTGGGTCTGTGGGAAAAACGGCGTAAGGACTACACAATGCTGTAGGACGCCGACGGGAAATGCGTAAGGCCTGAGCAATTAAAACTGGCAGCTCAGGCCACACAGCGAATGCCAGACCCAAGAGACGATTTAACGTGCGACGGAGTCCAGATATTGGCACGGATCGGACTTGGCGATAGAACAGTACAAGGAGTCATAGATACGGGAGCATCACGAAGCGCGATCAGCAAGAACTCGTATCAGGATCTCCGAGAACACGGGAAATGGAACGGAGTTTGAGCGGAAATAACGCTAGCCAACGGGATGAAGCAGCAGGCAATAGGGGAATTTCACGCCGAGATCAGGTTCGGAGGAGCCCGGATGGAAATTTCGTTCATGATCATGTCGGAAGTAGCTGGCGGCATCCTGTTGGGAATGGATTTCCTGGCGAGGGCACGGAGCGTGCTAAGGTGTGGAAACCTGGAGTTGGACATAAAGGAGGCGGAAAGGGGAAACGACGAGGCGATGGAGGCGACAGAGACACCGGAACAGGAGGACACGCTGAAGGAGAAAATAGAGGACTTCCTACGGGAGCAGAGGCAAGTATTCGAGAGGAGGCAGGGGGTCAGTAACGCCGCGACACATAAAATATACCTAACGGACGATAAACCGATTAAAAAAAGGTACTATCCGAGAAACCCAAAGCAGCAGGCAATTATTGACGAGCAGGTAGATGAATTACTGTCGCTGGGGCTGATAGAAAGGTCAAGGAGCCCTTATAGTGCACCCGTGGTACTGGTCAGGAAAAAGAACAACTATTGGCGGATGTGGATTATCGGTTACTAAACGAGAAGACTGAGAAGGACGCATATCCGGTGCCATGGATGAACTTTATCCTGGACCAACTGCGGGCAGCAAAGTACATAAGCACAATAGACCATAAGTCGGGCTACTGGTAAATCCCGATGGACCAGGACAGCAAACAATATACAGCGTTTACGGTACCAGGGCGAGGTCTGTTTCAGTGGAAATTGATGCCGTTTGGGCTCACTACAGCACCCGCAACGTTCCAGCGAGCATTGGACACAATCATTGGGCCAGAAATGGAGCCCCATGCCTTTGCATACCTGGATGACATCATCGTAATAGGGCGGACTAAGGAGAAACACCTCCAGTGGTTACAAGAAGTGTTTAAGCGGCTGCAAAGGGCCAATCTCAGAATTAACCCGGATAAGTGCCACTTCTTCCAGAAGGAGCTGAAATACTTGGGGCACGTGGTCAGCAATCAGGGTATTCGGACGGACCCGGAAAAGGTGACAGCAATCCAGGAGCTACCAGCACCAAAAACTACGAAGGAGATCCACAGCTTCTTGGGGATGGCCTCGTGGTATCGAAGATTCGTGCCGAACTTCACGGAGCAAGCAGGGCCGCTGCAGGAACTGATCCGGAAAGGTCAGAA
Source organism: Drosophila anomelani (assembly GCA_035045905.1). Lineage (NCBI taxonomy): Eukaryota > Metazoa > Arthropoda > Insecta > Diptera > Drosophilidae > Drosophila > Drosophila anomelani. The sequence goes on from JAWNOO010000112.1 coordinate 313,038, forward strand.
GTTGGAGTGGACTGGTAGACACCAGCAAGCGTTCGACGGGTTGAAGGAGAGTTTAACACAAGCACCAGTCTTGGCATGTCCGGACTTTTCAAAACGGTCCAAGCTTCAAACAGATGCGAGCGACTTCGGGTTGGGAGCGGTCCTGACACAGGAGGCAGAAGACGGGGAGCACGTAATATCCTTCGCGAGCCGGGTATTGAGTAAGACGGAGCAGAAATACAGCGCGACGGAGAAGGAGTGCCTGGCCATTTACTGGGGGGTAGATAAGTACAAGATGTACCTCGAAGGATTTCCGTTTACGGTAGTAACAGATCATATGGCACTGAAGTGGTTAAATTCGATCAAGAGCACGGCAGGGAGATATACAATACAGGAAAGGGAAACTCAATATGGTGGCGGATGCACTGTCGAGGTTGCCGCGGGTGGAAATCAAGGGAGTGAGACACCAGGACGATTGGATACGACAGAAGATGGAGGAATTACGGAAAGAGCCACAAGCGGAGGAATACCAGATATCGGAAGGGCGGTTGTACAGACAGGGGGAGCAAACGAGAGACCAACAACGATGGAAGCTGTGCGCAACAGCAGACGAGATTCCGCTGATCTTGCAGGAAAACCACAGCGCAGCCGAGGCGGGGCACCTGGGAATATTTAAAACAATAAAGCGAATAAAGTCAAGGTATTTTTGGCCAGGATTGACCAGGGACGCTAAGAAGTTTGTTCGGGCGTGCGACAGTTGCCAGAGATATAAGGTCTCGCATCAGAAGGCGGCCGGGAAAATGCTGACACGAGTAGCGGAGGCACCGTGGGAGACCGTATGTGTTCGCGCCACAAGGGCGCTTAGTTCCGAGCGGCAGTGTAAGAGCGAGCGCTGCACTGGCGCTTGCACTCCCGCTTGCACTCCTGCTCTCCGTTGGCTCTCCCGCTCCCGGCAAACCCAACACTCCGCGGTCCCGGGCTCTTCCACTCTTAGTTTGTAAGTTAATCTAAAAATTGATCTGTGCCAATAAACCACATTGTGAATTCGATCTCGCCGCCCTTCGACTATTTCGGGACTTGGGATAATTTCCAGCACCAGCAACCACCCCCAACTTTCTACGGCCACAATCCCGCCACGAGAGCCGGAACTATTTTGGACCCGAATCCGCCCACTCCATTTCATGGTCCTTCGTCGCCTGCGATCTATCCTGATCAGCGCCCCCTTCGCGGATTTTTCCAAGATATGTACGACTATTTTCCTAACCATTCGTCCGTGGTCGCCATATTCCTTTTCCAACGGTGTTATTTCCATCCGAGTCCAAATTCCAAGTGAAAAGTGATAAATATATGCCTATATACAAAAATATAGGTACATATGTAAATACATACGCCTAGCCGCAGTGAATTTTTTCCTACTCTAAAGTGCGAAAGTGCTTTGCCAATATTGGCCCTCTACATAGTTTTCACTGTTATCCGCTAGTTTCCAAGCGTACATAAATACATATTTAAATTCATATATGTGCATATATATATTACATCAAAAAATCACTTTTACATATCCACGTCCGGCACTAAACTGTATGTTAAAAAAATCCAAATATATACACACACAAATCATACCAAGAATAAATAAATTATATTATTTACACATATCCAACTAAACACATACACATTAATACATACATATATTATATATTATTTAAAATTATATTATATATAAATATATAATATAAATTATATATTATATAAATTATATAAATTATATTATTTACACATATCCAACTAAACACATACACATTAATACATACATATATTATTCCAAAGACCCATCAATATATTAACAATTGAAAATCAAATTTACACGCAATTTTTACATACACACAAATATAAAATATTTTTACGCCGAAATTTATAGTTTTTATATTAATTGTTAAATTGTTAAATTTATACGATCTATGCAAATTTTTAATAAAGAATAAAAAAATATACACCCAAAAACTAAAATTTCGTTCCAGCAATAAAATAAAAATATATCATATTCATATACATATATCCACGAAAATCAATTGTTTTTTAATTGCTATCCTGACATACATATATATCCGCATACATAAGCTTCCCGCTATTCTGCGAGCAGCCAATATTTTTCCATCAAAGCCATACATACATATGTACATGAGCAGAGCTTAGCGCTATTCTGTGCTAAGCATCGAACTCCATATAACACATACATATATTTGGGACGGCAAGGAACTTGGCAAATTTTATGCTAAGGACATTTGGTAGTTGCTTCGTCTCCTTTTTCAGTTTTTATTGTTAGTCACAGGGACTAAAATTCAAATCTGTGGGGAGCCAGTCACAAGTTGGCAGGTCCTTAAGCGAACGTGCTTGATTTCCCGAAATGGCTAACTCTGGTCACTTGTATAAGCTAATTTCCGGTCTCTTTTCTCTGGAAGGCGTTCGATTGCAGTCAATTATAATCAAAAGCTTGCCAAAACAAAAATTTAAGTCCAAGTGCATCTTGTGGATAGAAGCATAATTATTCCTAGTAAACACCGCCAATTGTATAGATTTTGTTTCCGTATTTCTGCTGGTAAGCATTTCAAAACGCGATCAATCGCAAGTGAATAATAGTGAATTCACCCAAAATCACCACTCCTCAGCATCATCAAATAGCTGCATATGTGGCCCTAGCAATGTCAATACTATTAGGCATTGCATGGGCTCTCAGACGAGCGGTCGGCAGATGGACACCAATACGCCGGACACCCGAACCCAGGCAGAACACGGAACAACCCCCACCAGAACCTACCCCACGAAGTTTTTCGTTCGACCTTAGCGAAGGTTGAACACTTGTTCAACGGCCAGGAGAATGTTCAGTCGCAGCACTATTTAATTATAAGCAATAATTTTCATACACAATAACAATTATGTTTGAGTTCTACCTCAAACAGAAGTTTTACTCATGCATCAGAGGCTGTCGCTGTGTCTTCAGACCCTCACTCACCCAACAAAACCAGCCAAACCGTGACCCTAGTTCCAAGTGCTAGTTGCGACAACCAAAGGCAATAGTTTATGCACTATCTGCCAGGCATCTAAGCCTCCTTACACATACATTTTGGTTACCCCGACGAACACGCTAACCGTGGACGTCAACCACAGGAAATCCGTAACTCTTGGGATTGTCCTAACTTTTTCACTCGCCATAAAAACAGTTTAGATTTTCTTTGATTCTTTATTCAATCAAGCCTATTTACTAATAATTATTGTCGATCCTACTGTAGCTTTTTTTGTGCCGAAAATTTGGTTATATATATATATATTTGCGACTTTCTTCAAAGTTATTTTAACGACAGCTACGTATCTTATCAGTCATCCGGCCTGCTGACATCGAGGGATTTTGGCGTAAGTACGGCATAGCGGTCAAAAAAATAAAAAAAAAGTAAGTCTATTTATATTGTGACGGTCTCCGCGGCAGTTTCCCAGGTAGCTCGGGGATGGCCAGAGTCCGCCTACAAGAGTTAGTCCTAGTGGTAGCTGTAAGATAAGTTGCCCGTTTCCCAGTGAGAACAGTGAAGTGAATTCGATTGACTTAAGTAGGTTTGGTTGGTTTATTCAAGGCTTCTTTGACAGAGTTCAGATACGGATGACCGGAGCTCTGGAAAGCCGCTTCGTGTGGTCGTCTGGGCTTCTCGCGTCTTGATGAATCGGTTCTACCAGCGGGCTCGGGATCCGCCTGTTGTCAGCGGGAGGCGGACGTACTAGTCCAGAGGGAGACCCGGAAGCTTGTAGAGAAAAAGAGAAGGAGAGAGAGGAAAAGGTGGGGGGGGGACTCGAAAGTCTTCGCAAGAGAGATGCGGACTCAAAAGTTTCCAATAGGCGAGATAAAATGGGGGGACTCGGAAGTCTTCAGAGAGAGAATGGTTGGACTCGGAAGTCTTCAGTGAGATGCGCGGCGGACTCGAAAGTCTTCGGTGTGCGAGACAGAGAATGGTTGGACTCGAAAGTCTTCAGACGCGGCGGACTTGAAAGTCTTCGTTTTGCGAGAGAGAGAATTGTTGGACTCGAAAGTCTTCAGAGAGAGAGGGCGGGCGGACTCGGAAGTCTTCAAAGAGAGAGGGCGGGCAGACTCGAAAGTCTTTAGAGAGAGAGGGCGGGTGGACTCGAAAGTCTTCAGAGAGAGAGGGCGGGCGGACTCGAAAGTCTTCAGAGAGAGAGAATTCGGCAAGCCGAATTGTTTGCCGTGAATTGAAAGTCTATCGGCTAATGTATAACAACCCAAATCCGAAGATTCCGGTCAAAAAGTGACTTTGGCTGCTGACTACTGGAAGTGTGCTGCTAGAGGCTTACTGCTTCCGATCGCTGTCGGCTGCTAAGTGATTTCCTATGGCCAGCGCCCCTCATTATATAGGCCCTGGCGTGGCCTAGTGTGCCCGTTGCGATCACCTTCTTCTTCTTGGGTTGGGATTAGTGTGCCCCTAGCCGCCGGTATGCCCGTATCTTTGCGCGACTTATGATAAGTAGGTTCAAAGGGGTTTCCAACAAGGGTCTTCCAATAATTGGTTTGATTGAGTTGCGAATAAAACCATCGATTTGTTTAAAAGTCAGATTCAGAATGAATTCTTTATTTTGTCTTTCTTGGTTTGAAGCTTCTGGATTACAAATAATGTGCTGACCTAGCGGAATGGAACTGTAATTGGACCGGATACATACATAGCTGAAGTCAGCGACGGCCCAGTTTTTTATGTTTATTTGCCGGTCAGTTCTATTGTTCGAGTGGCTGCCGGAGGGGTTTTGGCAAGAGATCTCCGAGGGTTAACGCTGAGGCGGTAACTCCTCCCCCCTCAGACAGAAGTACCGATCATAGTGGAGCAATGGTTGGTGTGTAGGTGGAGCAATGGTTGGTACGACAGTGGCTGGTGCTGCGACCGGTGTAAAAGTGGTCGTTATCATCGGAAAACATGCTAGCGCCAATCCTAATACCAGCATTATCGCCAACATGGTGTATGTCGTTGTCGTGTGTATTTTCGTTCCCTCCTGTATTTTGTTTATTTGGAGTTTCGTCTCGATGTCTTCCATTCTCAGCTCATGTATTCCCAATTCTTGGGTTGTTCTATTCTTTTCTATGGTTGCAATTCGTGGTATCTCCAGTTTTAACTCTGCTGTTCCTAGCTTCTCCACCGATCCATATAGTACGTTGTTCACCATTACTCTGCATTCACTAACTGTGATCAGTGCCGATCCGTTCAGGATTCTGTCCTGTCCACAGTCTGTTTGCACCTTCACGTTTTCGCCAATGAAGATCGCAACTTAGCCCTCTTATGGTTCGAAGATCCTGGTTATAAGTCCGGCATCTCTTGTCTCACACTCCGCTTCCTTTCCGCTAAGTAGCCTTCCAAGACAATTTTCATTGACCTGGCTTACAATCTTATCTTTCTTACAAATATATAGGTTTCTTATCTTCTGACATTTCATAGTAATAGTAATACAATTCTTCTTTGTGTCTTGCTACATATTCTGGTGAAATTACAAATTCCGTTTTATTCATTGGCAGCGGTACTACTCTGTGTAGGGAGTATACTCCTTCTTTGAATATTGGTAACCTTGGCGCAAATATTATGTCCGTGTTATTCATAATGGTCTTGAGTACTAAAAATTCATACATATGCTCTTCTGATATAATCTGTACCCTTTGTCCTTCTAGCTCTTTTATACATCTCGCCGTTTCCTGCTTGTCATAGATGAACTTCGAGATTAGCCCTATCTTCGCTAGCTATAAACTCTCAGCTGATTCATTCAAGTTCAATCCCAATATATCCATTGTTATCGCGATTCTATTGATATATTCTATCTTGTAAATCCTCTTGTCTTCTTCCATAAATGTCTTACTGATTCCATTTCCGTAATTATTAATGAATGTCGATACTCGACTCTGTTCTTCATTTATATATCTTATCAGGTTTTTAAACATTATTGCAAACTTAGCTCCTGTCCTCTCTTGCGAACTCAAATTCTATTTCAATCTTCTCTCCTCCTCCTGCATATTCCCTATTTCCTCTTCTAACCTTTCCGCATCTTCTGCGTCTAAGTTTCCTGTTATGGATTTAACTACTGCTCCCAATCCATTGATCAATCCTCTTGCCTTCCACTTCCTGGGACATATTGCTTCCAACCTGGTCTTGAATAACACCAACTTATTTTGCAATACCCTAACAAGGTCCCTTGTTTCCGTGTCTTCGCCTACCTCTGTATGTGTCTGCTCTAGCTGCTCTATCGCCTCCTGGTATTCATTCAATGTTACGATATGCACAAAGGTTGTGTATGTTTGTATTATCCTCGCGGGGCCTAGATCTAGCTGTTCGTCAGCTAGCAATGGCCGGATCTCGAATTTCTTCTCCGCGGTTACGCCCCATGGCCACCTGAAATTTGTTTTTGGGTGATTCGGTTTAGTTAACCGTCTGATCTTTTCTTTATGAATCTTTTGAGGTTTAGTTGAAGTCAGTGTTATCCCATTATCTTCCATCACCTTGTGTTTACAAAAAAAATTTATCCCTCCTGTTTTCCTTTCTAAATATTGTGTCATCTGGGTGTACTGGCTCCGCGTTTTCCCTCTATTCTCCTGCTCTTTGCCTGTTGAACCCTTTCCTTAAATTTTCGTGTATAGCTCCGCTTGAAACGCATTAATCTTCTGTAAATAATAGTGTTCGTTGTTAAACGACACGTTATTTAAGAAGTTATGTGTTCTGCCTGTGAACAGTTCTAGCGGGGTCAGTTTCGTAGCTGAATGAATGGCATTGTTATAGGTTATAATTGCTTCATCCAGCACTTCCTCGTGCCTGCTTTCTAATTTCCCCTTTTTCCTTGTCTCGATTATCAGTCTGTATATTTCTGTAATCGTCGAGTGCAGTCTTTCGACCGTCGAGTTACTCGATGACTGTTGGAAAGATGTGGTGTGTAGCTCTAATTCGTACTGCCGACAAAAATCTTTGAACAAGTAAGAAGTGAATTCTAGCCCTTGGTCACAGACTATCTTCTTTGGCACTCCGAAGAAGACCATAAAATTTGTTACTGCCTTGACAATATTTATGCTACCTTTAGCTGGTATTGTTATTCCCCAAGCGTACCTTGAGAACTTGTCTATTATGGTCAGCACACTTTTCTTGTTTACAAAATAAAAGTCTATGTGTACTATCACCATCCTTAACCTTGTTTGGTCTCCTATCATATTTCTGCAATTGGCAACTGCCACAGTTGTTAATCGTTTGCGTAACTACCTGCTTCATGTGTACGAAAACCAATTTCCTTTTCAGGTGTGCCAACGTCTCCTCTATTCCTCTATGATTTGACCTTTCATGGTACTCTTTGATAACCCGTTCTTGCTCACTCTTCTCTGTTATATCAGGCAACAAGGTTGTGCATCTTATCGCCCTATACAACTTGCTATATGCGGAGTACTTACAGTACCCCTTCTGAATCGTTAGCACTAAATGGTCTATAATCAGGAGTGCTACCGTTCTTTTTGGCTTTAGGATTTCTTTTAGCCTTTTGCCAATTGTTTCATAATCAAAGTTGTTGTCTGTCCAAATTATTCTTAACTTTTTCCTGAACGGAACCTGTTATTCTACTCCTGCTGTTCTCCCTTCCTGTACGACCACCTGGATATTATACTCATTGAGTGGCTTCTCCGATATTGGAAATCCCAACTGGAGGTCCTCCGCTGCGGAACGAATTGTCTCTCCGTTGGTTGCTCTCTCTGAGGCCTCCTCCAACACATTGAGTTCTGGTTGGATCCGGCTCAATGCGTCGGCCACCACGTTCAGAGAACCCTTCTTGTACACGATCTCGTAGTCATACTCCAACCTCATGAGTTTGGAATCGGCTTCTTTCACGCTCATTAGCCAAGTTAGTGGCCTATGGTCAGTGACTATCTTGAACTTCGTACCGAATACGTAATGCCTGAAATGTTTGCGTACGCTATTGGTCTATCCGTTCCCAAACTTCCTTGGAATAAGACGGCACCAATAGCATAATTGCTCGCATCTGTGGTTAAAATAAATGGCTTGTTAAAATCGGAAAACTGTAAAATTGGGTCGTTGCACAACAAGGTCTTGCATACCTCGAATGCACCTTTGTATTCCTGGTCTGTTTGTACAGCTTTCTTCCCTTTCAGCTGTTTTGTCAATGGCTTCGTTATAGCCGCAAAATCCTCAATGAATTTCCTATAATATCCCAACAGGCCTAGGAATGATTTGATTTGCTTCCTAGTTCTGGGCATCTCGAATCCTTTTATCGCTTCGATCTTCCCTGGATTTGGTCTAATTCCTTGTCATGTAGTACCCAAATATTCCACTGCCTTCCTTAGGAACTTTGTCTTATCTAACTGTAGCTTGAAGTTTGCTTCTGCAAGTTTCTTAAAGACCCTTTCCAAGTCCGTGATGTGCTTTTGCAACGACGCTGAGAACACCATAATGTCGTCCATAAATATAAGACAACACTTCCCTAGCAATTCTCCGAAGATATTGTTCATCAACCTTTGAAAGGTCGCTGGGGCATTATTTAGACCGAATGGCATACGAACATATTCAAAATGCCCACTTTCTCTTGAGAATGCTGTTTTCGGAATGTCCTCTTCTTCTACCTCGATCTGGTGATAACCACTTGCCAAATCTAAGGTTGAGAAGTACTGCACTCTACCCAAACTATCTAACTCGTCATTTATAAATGGTAGAGGGAATCGATCTTTAATCACCTCCTCGTTAAGCTTCCTGTAGTCAACCACCAATCTCCATTTTCTCTCCCCGGAGGCGTCCTTTTTCTTGGGCACCAGCCATACCGGCGCACTTCACGGAGAATGGCTATGCCTAATAATCTTTTGATCCAGTAACTTCTCTAGTTGCCTCTTCACTTCTTGTCTTTCCTTGAATGCATACCTGTACGGTCTCGCATTTACTGGTATGTCGTCGTTTGTTCTAATTCGGTGTTTGACCGCATTAGTAAACGACAAGTGATCTCCTTCTACGTGAAATACCTTTGAGTACTTCCTACAAATTCGCTGGAGCTCTCTGAGCTCTTCGCTATTTAAATGCTCCGTCCTGACCTTGTGGAACGGTACAAAATGGTGGGCGGATAACGGTCTCTTCCCGTTTCCGTTCCCTGTCTCTTCTATGTTATTGAGCTCAAAATGTTGGTCGACTTCGAACTCAACCACCCTCAATGGTTCCTCTAAAAATAACTCCTGATCTCTTTCCGCATAATTTGTCACCTCGACCAGGCTCTTTCCAGCCACTGCCCTATAAATTCCTTCTGAAATGATCAATTCTTCCTTCACTATGGTTTTGTTTAGCAAAAAATCCCCATCGGCCACTTGTACCTGAATACGAATAACTGCTTTTGTCCCTACTTCTATTCTGTGGACCTCGCTGGGCCTATACTTAGAGAAATGTATTTGTAACTCCGTATCCGCCGTGCGGAACCACCCTTTCTCGATATCGATCACTGCTTTCACCTGTTGTAGCAAATCTATGTCAATCTTCTTCGAAAACATCTTCGAAAAACTGGTGGAATTTGAAAAGTAATAACCTCATTTTTCCTTTTCCTCCGAGTTCTTTGATCATGGGCACAAGTGCTTCCTGTAAGATTGTATGGGATTGGGTAATCGTCTTAATGGCTATTGGGCCTTGTAGCTCTTTCACATACTGTGCTTGAGCGAATTCGGGACGAATAAAAGAATAAGTGGATCCTGTATCAATTAAAAGGTTTATTGTTTTTCCAGAAGCTGCCTTGATCATTACATATGGTAGGGTGGAGTGGCCCTTCCTAGTTCCTAGATATCTAGTTGGTTGCTCGAGGCTGATTGCGAAAAATTTGCATCATCCTCTTGAATATTATGCAACTGACCACCCTCTGACGAACGATTTACGCTCCTCTCCGAATTGTTATTCGAATTTTATGACCTCTTGGAATTGGCCGAATTATTCGATTGCCTCGAATTACCTGAGTTATTACATTCTCGATTGGCCACTACCTCCATCTCCAGCTGCCTGTATCGCTAACTGTCCTTCTCTAGGCTTGTTGTTGTTATAATTGTTATAGTTGTTCCCGTACCACTGCCTGTCACGATTATTCTGGCCATAATTCCACTTGTTATTTGTGTTGTGGTAATTACGGTACGGCCTAGTGTAATTAGAATTTTCGGTCTGGTTGAAATTATCTACCCTGAACGGATTGCCCATCATTGGATACGGAAATCCAAATCCTAGCCATCCACCCACATTGGGCATAGGAAACGGAAACTTCCGGTTTGCGACTCTGTGGTCGGCCCATCCAGTTTCTCCGGCTCTTGCTTCGAAGTCTCGCTCAGCTCTTTGTTCTGCGAGTCCATTACTCCCTTTACTTCCACTCCTGTTTCTTCTAACATCCCTAAATTCTTCTCTCTGCAAGCTATCTCATAAGCCTTTGCTATATTAGACACACTCATGTTCCTAATGGTCACTCCTATTGGCTTGCTCTGACCTCATATCCTTAAAATGTGTGGTCAAGATTCTTTTAATCTGATCCCAGTTTAATTCGGACTCGTCCAAATCGAGGACTTTATCCGCTGCTCCTATGATCTTTCCTCTTACTGCCCTGAGGGCAATAACCCCTACATTCGATCTCTCTTGATCAGCCCTAGCACCTGCTCTACTGCTCCTATAAATCCATCTAGTTTCGCAGAGTCCGCATCATATTTTGGGATAATTTTGATAAGTAGTTTTCTTCTTTCAATTAAAATGTACGGCAATGGGTTTCAATTGGTATTTATTTATTTATTTTTATTCATTCTTGTTATATATATTCAATTTATTGTTATAATTTTTTTTTTTTGTTTTTATTATTATTATTTATTTCATATATCACAATCTAACCTTCATTGCTACCTGGCATGCTGAAGCTAGCTGGTCAGCTGTGCGATACAGCCCTCCAACCAAATGCGGACAATCATTGCCAACGGTACTCTTCTTGTCTGTCGACCATCCCCATGCTATGCACTTGCCTAATACATGTGAATGGACTCCAGTCTCTTCCACCTTTTCTTTCAAAATGCATTATTTAATCTTCCATTTCCCCGATCCCATGCTAAGTGGCCGCCCTGTGAGTTACAGTGCGCCGCCTAATACATGCCAATGCAGAAAAATAATTTCTTCTTAAATTCCAACTCTTGGCTTTACTTAATAAAACTTCTTCACGTGCCACTGTCTTTGGTTCGATCGAACCCTTCTCTTCTTATTCCAACTCAACTCGACCTGTCGACAACCTCTGCCAACTCGACCTGCCTGTCCGCAACGATCCGACTGCTGTCGATCATTCCGAACCTCTTTGTTAGCTAACTTCGTGTCACCTGCAACGTCACTCGTCGACTTCGCCAACGTCCAACCGTTTGGCCGAACAGTTCGACTCGCATCGAACCATCGACAACCCCGATTGTCTGCCAACTGTCGTTAACACACAACCGTTCGCTCGAACCGTTCAATGCCTCCGAACCGTCAGCCTTTTCGATCGTTCGTCGACATCTGCCAACAAGCCTTTCGCTGCATTTGAACTTTTTTTTCATCTCCATTTTATTATAATCTGAAATAATTACTTTAACTAACATTTCTCACTATTCACTTATCTGAACCACTTATTTCTTTTATTTACTAACATTCTCGTCCGTCTCTGTTCACTTGCCCTATTCATTTATATTTTCCAACTGCGACTCATTTCTTTGATTCTTTTTTTATGCACCATGGTTCTCTTGTTGCATTTATTTTTTTTCTATATATATTATTTATTATTTATTTATTTTTTTATATGCTTCGTTTATTCTATTTTTATTAAACACCCTTTTTATTGCGTCGTTTATATCGTTATTTAATTTCTTTATTATTGTACATTTGTACTTCGTTTCTTTACATTTTTCCACTCCATTGCACAATTCACTCTACTCACTCTTACGCATGAGGAGGAAAGTTCTGGAGGAGGAAAGTTCTCTTTGAGTGAAGAAGTTGTGTTTTTTCCGCGCTCCGCAAGTTTTCCCGTCAGCGACACTACAGGGAAAACCAGGCCAATTTAAGACTTATAAGTGCAGTGTGTGCCCAGTGACGTCACAGGTACTCACCTGGTGGAACCTGTCTCGCCTCCAGCAGGGCGTTTGGAGCTGAATCTCTGGTTGCGCGCGTGAGTCCTGGGGCCAAGGGAGGGGGGATTCCTCAGCATCCGCCTCTCTCCCAACTGTCACCGCTTTCCTTCTTTCTCCTCCTCATTTTCTTAAACAACTTTCCCCACGTTTTTTCTGGGGACCAAACTCAGCTGTTCGCTGCAGATCGCAGTGTTGCGTAGCTCAGGTGCAGGAGGCTTAAGAGCCGCGCTTAACAGCACGACACCTACAGTGTTGGCAAACGCGAGCGGTTAAGCTTTCCGCAACAGAACTAGGATTCAAATTTGAAATTTGAAATTGGTACATTCAGGTCAAGCAAGGCTGCACAGAGGCAAGCGGGAAAAGGTCACGGATCTGACCAAGCCGATCCCCCAGCCTAGCAGATCAGCTAGAGCTTGGGAAGCTGCTGCAGGAGGTGTCCGTCAGGATGATGGATAAGACCACGCGGCACATCACCGTCTCGACGAGGGAAATGTTTGCCAAGATGAAGGCACTTCACTCGAGTGTCCTCGAGGCGAGCAGAGCGACTATCAAAGGGGATGTGGACGGGCAGGAGAGCCAGGGCGCCATCACCCTGTACCCAAACTGCGCCCAGGGCTCAGTCCGAGCCGAACGCGCGGAGAGCGCAGAAAAGGGCCAGCAGACAACCACCGCCTGAAGGAGGGACGCCGCAGCCCAAACAGAGCCGTGGCGCAGGCTAAGCCAGCCGGATGGTTCCGGCTCGCCCGCGTCGGTACCGGCCCCACCACCCGTACAACACAGAGGAAGGGCTCGAAAGCGCAGCCGAAGCCGAAGCCCCCCAAGGATCATCAGCGGGACGTAAAAGAAGCGGTGGCAACTCGCACCCCCGCCCGGAAGCCCGAGAGCCGCGCTCACCACGAGGACAGCTGGGAAGTCGTGGCCAGGAAGCCGAAAACGACGCGCCGCGCCCGCCCTGATGCGGTCAGCGTGCAGGTGAAGGGCAGGTCCTACAGCGAGGTATTCGCGCTGGGGACAAGGAGAGATGACAAGCAGCTGTCAGAGCTGGGGAGCTGCGTCTCCAAGGTTCGCCGAACAAACAATGGCAACCTGCTCCTTGAGGTTGCCAAAGGCAGCGCCGAGAGTGTAGAGAGCATGAAGGTGAGCATAGAGAAAGTGCTCGGCGACTCGGCGTCTGTGCGCGCCACAACAGAAGACGACTCAGTGGTAGTAATGGAGATCCGTGGCATGGACTCCATCACAACAAAGCACGAGGTCTGCGCCGCGATCGCGGGCCAGTTTAACTTCGAGGCCGAACGGGTGAAGGTGCGTGGAATGCGTCGTGGCTACGCCGAAACCCAGACGGCGGTGATCAGCTTGCCCGCCTCCCTGGGCAAAACCGTCCTCCACCGTGGCGAAGTCCGGATAGGCTGGACTACCTGCAGGATCCGGGAGAGGGTAGGCCCACCCAGGTGCTTCAGGTGCCTGGAAACAGGGCACATTGCCGTGCACTGTAAAAGCCCAGTGGACAGGAGCGGATGCTGCTTAAAATGCAGGGAGCAGGGGCATAGAGCAGCCTCTTGTACCAAGGAGGCATCTTGCTTCATCTGCTCTGCGGCCGGAAGGAAGGAGACGAGGCACCAGGCCGGCGGCAGAGACTGCCCAGCCTCAAAAAGCGGTATCGGGACCCACAGGCCCAAATGCAGTTGATTCAGCTCAATCAGAATCCCTGCAGAGCAGCGCAGGACCTCCTGCTGCAGACGGTGCGCGAGCTAGGCTCGGAAGTGGCAATCCTCAGCGAGCCATACAGGATTGATAGCGGCCGTGGCTGGGCCGCCGACAGCACGGGCATAGCGGCCCTGTGGCTCTGCGGAGCAGAGGCGCCGGAGATGCGCGACGTGAGAGCAGCTCAGGGCTTTGTGCGAGCCAACGTGGGTGGCATCTGGCTGTATAGCTGCTACCTGTCTCCAAGTCTCTCGCTCGAGTCCTTCGGCAGGATCCTGGACGAGCTGTGCAGCGACCTGCGGGGTCGAAGCAATGTGGTCGTCGGGGGCGACTTCAACGCCTGGGCGGTGGAATGGGGCTCCCCCCAAACCAACGCCAGAGGCCGAGCAGTGCTGGAGGCCATTGCCTCCGTGGACGTGGTCCTGCTGAACGAGGGATCCCGGCAGACCTTCAGCAGGGCGGGAGCCGGGTCGGTAATAGACCTCACGTTCGCCAGCAGCGCGCTGGCCCGCCGAACGCAATGGAGGGTCAGCGGCGGACGAGGCCGATGAGGCTAATGCGCTTGCCGAAAATCTGGCAGAGGTAGTGAAAGGCGCCTGCAGTCGGAGCATGCTCCAAAGGAAACCGTTCCGGAGACACCACTCGCCGGTATACTGGTGGAGCGATGAGATTGCGGAGCTGCGCCGCATCGCGCACCGCACAAGAAGGCTGATGCAGCGCGCGAGAGGCACCCCACGCCTTCCCGCATGCAGCGACCTCTACAAAGCGGCAAAGAGGGAGCTAAAGACTGCCATCAGCAACAGCAAAAGGGAGTGCTTCCTATAACTGTGCGATGCCGCCGAAGAGGACCCTTGGGGAGGAGCATACAAGATGGTGGTGAAGAGGCTCAATGCGGGAGGCAAAGCCCCATCCGACCCGGCAACCCTGGAGAGGATTGTCGGAGTCCTGTTCCCGACGGGGCGGCAGATAGCGGACCCTCCGGAAATGGATGCAGGTGACATCCACTGGGTAACGGAGGCAGACATCCTCCAAGCCGGGAGGAAACTGCAGCCCAGGAAGGCTCCCGGGCCGGACTCTCTTGGGGATCGCCAACAGAGCGACGAAGCTGGCCCTATCGCTGCTGCCGGCGGAAGTAGCCAGCCTGTTCAACAGGTGCTTCCTGGAGGGGACGTTTCCCGACAGGTGGAAAAAGCAACGGCTGCTGCTCCTGGCCAAGCCCGGCAAGCCACCAGAAGACCCATCCTCCTACAGACCAATCTGCCTGCTGGACACCATAGGCAAGGTCTTCGAGAGGGTGATCCAGGCTGAGATGGTGAACCAGGCTGGGCGGAGCGATAGAAGCAGCTGGTGGCCTCTCCCCGGAGCAATATGGCTTCACGAAGGGGAAGTCCACATTGGACGCCATCTCGAGGGTCGTAAAGGTTGCCGAAGAGGCCATCGCAGGAACTAGATGGAGAGGAGGGACGAAGTCGTACTGCCTGGTGGTCACCCTGGATATCAGGAATGCGTTCAACTCGGCAGACTGGGGCAGAACGCTTGAATCCCTCAGGAACTTCAACGTCCCGGGATATCTGCTGAAGATAGCGCACCGCTATTTTTTAGCAACAGGGTGCTCCTCCTGGAAACGAGTCTGGGTTCCAGGGCACACAAAATCTCAGCCGGAGTCCCGCAGGGCTCCGTTCTGGGACCCCTGCTCTGGAATTCCATTTACGACGGAGTCCTACGGCTACCGATGCCTCCCAGCACCACCCTGGTGGGCTTTGCCGATGACGTGGCAATAGTGGTGGTAGCCAAGGAGCTAGCCGCGGCGGAGGCTCCCGCGGTTGCGGCCATACAGGCCGTAGAGTCGTGGCTAGCAGCCGCAGGGCTGGAGCTGGCGGCGCATAAAACCGAGGCGGTCCTGATATCGAGCCGGAAGGTGGAGGAGACGGCCAGCATGCGGATCGGAGGGATCACAATCCGGTCGCAGCGGGCCATCAAGTACCTGGGAGTCTTCATCGACACGCGCCTGTCGTTCAAGGAGCACCTGGAGTATGCGCACAAGAAGGCTAGCGGGACCGCTGGAGCGCTATCCAGGATGCTCCTCAACACGAGAGGGCCCAAGCAGGCGACGAGGAAGCTGCTATCATCGGTGGTGACCTCCCAGATCCTGTACGCCGCGCCGGTGTGGTCGGAAGCCGCTAAGGTTAAGACCTACATGCGGGGGGTGGAGGCGACCTACAGGCTTTGCGCCGTCCGGATAGCTTCAGCGTTCCGGACAATCTCGGAGGACGCGGTGCTGGTCATCGCGGGACAAGTCCCGCTTACGGAGCTAGTAAGGGAGCGGAAGGAGACAGCCGTTGCCCCGACGACCAGTGGGGCGGAGCAGCCGACCGGGGCGGAGCGTAAGACAGGGGCCAGGAGGAAAAGTCTGGAGAGGTGGCGGCCCAGTTGGGACTCCTCGTCCAAGGGCCGTTGGACGCATGCCCTCATACCGGACATCACGAGGTGGGTGGAACGAGACCATGGAATGGTGGACTTCAACCTCACGCAGGCGCTAAGTGGCCACGGAAGCGGTATCTGAAGTATCTGAAGCGGTTTGGCCACGAGACGGAAGATTGGTGCCCAGAGCGCGGTACCGGCATTGTGGAAGACGCGCGGCACGTGCTCTTTGAGTGCCGCAGGTTTGGCCTCGAACGGCAGGAGCTGGAGACGCTAGCCGGGTGCGCTATCAGCGTGGAAACAATCGTCCCTAGGATGCTGGACGACAGGACAGTGTGGGAGGCGGCAGCAACATTCATGGCGGAGGTCATGAAAAAGCTGAGGGACCTGGAGCGAAAACGGAAGGAGCAGAAGGAGTAAGGGGCACTGCGCACGCGAAGCAATGCCAGGCGGCGATACCGCGTAGCCCCCCTCCCACCATTTTTTCTTCCCTCTATCCTCTCTGTCATTTTGTAATATTATAGTCGTATTTGTAAGCGTATGTGTTATAGCAAGTAGGTAATAAAACCCTAAATACAAAAAAAAAACACAAAAAAAAAAACTCTTACGCAATAATTATAATTATAATGCTCCAAATTCCTGTCATCCTTCGTCGTCTTAGATCCTTTCTTTTATTCCTGGTTAGAATCCGTCCTTAGGCGAAGGGCTACCGACTGCGCCAGTTATGATAAGTAGGTTCAAAGGGGTTTCCAACAATTGATATGATTGAGTTGCGAATAAAACCATCGATTTGTTTGAAAGTCTGATTCAGAATGAATTCTTTATTTTGTCTTTCTTGGTTTGAAGCTTCTGGATTACAAATAATGTGCTGACCTAGCGGAATGGAACTGTGATTGGACCGGATGCATACATAGCTGAAGTCAGCGACGTCCCAGTTGTTTATGTTTATTTGGTGACATAGTTGCCGGTCAGTTCTATTGTTCGAGTGGCTGCCGGAGGGGTTTCGGCGGTAACTCGCGCGCTCGCATTTGAATTTGAATTGTTGTTTTTCATCTTTTCCATTTTCTTTATTATTTTTTATTTTCATTATTCTTCATTTCATTTCCATTTTCTTCATTTTTATTTACATTTATTGACATTATTTATTATTTACATTATTCTTCATTTCATTTGCATTTTCTTCATTTTTATTTACACTATTTATTATTTACATTATCCTTCATTATTTCTTGTGCACTAAAACTAAAGTATAAGCAGACTCTTTAACGTAAATATAATATATTTTTCTAAATTAACGATTAGATTTAGGAAATGTATCAGATTGTCGCTTTCGTAGATTATATGGATTTAACATGGAGTAGATGAATTTTTGGTGGTCACCTGAGGTTGTAATTGGGTGGGGTCTGATGGGACTTTACAGGTAGGGTGGGTAAAGACTGAGGCCAATAACATCTGGGTCTCATCTTCAATAGGTACTTTGTTCTGTCTGTTTCCTTAACCGATGGGTTCTCCTTTTTGCCGCTGTCCTCTCTGTCTACAATTATTAATTATGTGACACATTTGTTTATCTTACCATCAAACCCACGCCCATTTTCCCTGAGCATGCCGTTCATGATTAGACAGACGGTGTTAAGGTGAACAACGCTCGATGAGTGTGTTTGTTACACTCTGCTTTGTGTGCGTCTCCATATTCCTCGCCGTTTCGGCCCCTCCGTTATCCATCGCTTGTTAACAGTCGCGGCATATGTGCATCCATATATACATACATACAGTGCACACATATCTTGTGACGGTCTCCGCCGCAGTTTCCCAGATAGCTCGGGGACGGCCAGAGTCCGCCTACAAGAGTTAGTCAACTCGAATTTCCTTCTCTTCCGGATCAGCTCCTGCAGCGGCCCGGCTTGCTCTGCGAAGTTCGGCACGAACCGTCTATACCACGAGGACATCCTCAAGAAACTATGCACCTCCTTCGTGGATTTCGGTGCCAGTAACTCCCGAATTGCTGCCACCTTTTCTGCCTGCTGCTTTGGATTCCTTGGGTAGTACCTCTGCTTGATTGGCTTATCGTCTTTTAGGTATATCTTGTGTGTCGCGGTGGTACTGACCCCCTGCATCCTCTCGAATACTTGCCTGTGCTCCTAAAGGAAGTTCTCTATCTTCTCCTGCAGCGTGTCCTCCTGCTCCTGTGTCTCCGTTACCTCCATTGCCTCGTCGTTGCCACGTGCCGCCTCCTTTATTTCCAACTCGAGATTTCCGCATCGTAGTACGCTTCGTGCCCTCGCCAGGAAATCCATCCCTAATAGAAGGCCACCCGCTACTTCCGACATAATGATCAACGATATTTCGATCCGGGCTCCTCCGAACCTGATCTCGGCGTGAAATTTTCCTATCGCCTGATGCTTCATCCCGTTGGCGAGTGTTATTTCCGCCGGAACCCCGCTCCATCTTCCCTGTTCTCGGAGGTCTTGGTACAAGTTCTTGCTGATCGCACTCCGTGATGCTCCCATATTTATTACTCCCTTTACTATTCTCTCTCCAACTCCGATCCTTGCTACAATTTGGAATTCGTCGCACGTTAAATCGTCTCTTGGGTCTGGCATGTGCTCTGTGGCCTGAGCTGCCAGTTTTAATTGCTCAGGCCTTACACGTTTCCCGCCGGCGCCCTACAGAATTGTATAGTCATTATTCCGTTCTTCCCACAGACCCAAAAAAACAGTCTTGGTGTGTTTCCACAATTGCGTGTTGCGTGACCAGTGCCTCCGCATCTGAAGCACATCTCCCGTCTTATCTGCTGCTGCCGAATAGGCCGTATTGCTCCCTCCGTGGCTTCAATTTCTTCCACCTCCTCTGCCAGCTTCAGGAACTCTGTTAACGTGCTGAACCCGTTCCTCCGTGTGTACAACTTTATTTTGCTCCTGCAATTTTTAGCAGTTCCTCTTTCAATTGTTCCCAGGACCTGATTTCTGTTGGAGTTTTGTTCCACCAATCAGCTGCGAGTCCCTCGAGGATGAATGGCATGGTTTGGATCAACTCCATCGCTATCCCATACCCCTTCGCCCACTGTTCTATTTTTTCCAAGAACTCCAGTGGGTTTGTTATTCCTTTGTACCTAATCCCCCATCCTCGCACCCGATCAATGATCTCCACGTCAACCTTCCTTATTTGTTTCTCCTTCCTTGGGCTTTCCATTTCGCTGGCTCTTGTCACTATGATTGCCGGTGCTCTTGCCGGGCTTTTCCCCCTTTTATATCTCTCTGCCGTATTTTTATAGAATGCCGATAGTTCCCTCCTTAAGTCCTTCAATCTTCCTTTCGGGGCTAACTCGAATTCCTTCGCGTACTCGGCCAGATCGGATTTTGTTGCCATGTACACCCAGCTAAACATGCTCTTCTGGTCTCGGGTTTCTCTTACTACCACTCTTTCTGTTCGGGCGCCAATGTGACGGTCTCCGCCGCAGATTCCCAGGTAGCTTGGGGACGGCCAGAGTCCGTCTAGTAAAGTTAGTCTGAGTGGTAGCTGTAAGAGAAGTTGCCCGTTTCCCAATGATAACAGTGAAGAGAATTCAGTTGACTTAAGTAGGTTTGGTTTGTTTATTCAGGGATTCTGTGACAGAGTTCAGATACGTAATACAGGAGCTCGGGAACGCCGCTTCGTGGGGTCGTCTGGGCCTCTCGCGTCTCGGTGATCCAGCTGCTAGCGGCTGCTCGGGACTCGCAAGTCTTCCGAGAGAGAGGTGGGGGGACTCGAAAGTCTTCAATTTGCGAAAGAGAGGTGGTTGGACTCGCAAGTCTTCAGTGAGAGAGACGCGACGGACTCGAATGTTTTCGCTAGGAGAGAGAGAGAATGGGTGGACTCGGAATAACAACCCAAATCCGAAGATTCCGGTCAAAAAGTGATTTTGGCTGCTGACTACTGAAAGTGTGCTGCTAAAGACTTACCGCTTCTGATCGCAGTCGGCTGCTAAGTGATTTCCTATGGCCAGCGGCCCGCATTATATAGGCCCTGGCGTGGCCTAGTGTGCCCGTTGCGATCACCTTCTTCTTCTTGGGTTGGGATTAGTGTGCCCCTAGCCGCTAGTGTGCCCGTATCTTCGCGCGCGCTTGCATTTGAATTTGAATTGTTGTTTTTCATCTTTTCCATTTTCTATATTATTCATTATTTTCGTTGAACTGGAGTGGGCGGAGTTGTCCAAAAATAAGCGCGGCTGTCGTGGCGGGATGGTGGCCGTAGAAGTTGAAGTTGTTGGTGCTGCTGGAAATTCCCAAAAGTCCAAACGAAGAGAAAACGGCGAGAAATCGACTTCACAAAAATAAGCCTTTATTGGCACACTTCAAATTTAAGATTAAGTTAAAGTGGGTTTCGCCGGGAGCGGGAGAGCACCGGAGAGCGGGAGTGCAAGCGCCAGTGCAGCGCTCGCTCTTACACTGCCACTCGAAACTAAGCGCCCTTATGGCGCGAACATTCTCCCCCCCCTTGCGGCAGCAAGAGTCAGGATTACTCCTCGTGGCACACTCCGGAGACGGTCCATCCAAACACGGTGCTCTGAGCGACGGGCAGCCCATCTTCCACCTTCAGGAACCCCGGTTGGATCAGCTTGGGGAACAAGTCTGACCCCAACGCGAGGGAAATGGTCGATGGACGATGGAACTGTTCATCCGCGAGCCGGATATCCTCGAACTTGGCCCGGATGGTGTCACTCAGAGCCCGTACTGGCGTGCGAATCCTAAGGCTGGGATCGAGCCTTAAAACGACGTCGAGCCTGAAGTCGCCCGTGCGGGATCGGATGGTCGCCGTGCAGACCTCCTCCTCGCCTGCCTGCGTGACGGGCAGCCGGTATGCCGTCGCCAACGACCGGTCAATACTGCTGACCGCCATGCACGGGTCGATCAGGGCCCCCATCTCAAACGTGGTGCTCCCGGTGTCGAGCAGCACGCAGGCGGTCGGGAGGATGTGGACCACCCTCTGTCGCAGATAGGCCGCCACGGTCGGAGATGGAGTGGGGGCCACTGCACGCGCTGGTTCCCTTGGGACGGGAGGACGAGCCGGCGCTGGAGTGGGGGCCGCCGGCCGAGCAGGATCCCTGGAGACGGGCTGACGAGCGGGGCGTTCAGGGCGTGGACGAGAGGTTGATGGCACCTCCTCGTGCATGTGGAGCAGCGTGTGATGATCCCCCCCGCACGTTTTACATCCCTCTGTGCTTCGGCAGGTCCCTCCTGAGTGCTCATGGGCGAGGCAATTCGAGCAGTACTTGTTAATCAGCACTGCCCGAAGGCGCTTCTCAGCGCTCAGTTTCTGGAACCTCTTGCACTTCCGAAGAGGATGGATGCCCCGGCAGACTCGGCAGCGGTAGGATTGAATACCTCGGGTACGTCTGCTATCCAAATCCTGGGCTGTGCGGGGACGCGGCACCATGATGCTGAAGTTGTTCTGCGAGGAAAAGAGACAAAAAATTGGCTTAGTATGTGACCTCGCAGACGGAAATAGATTAATGGCTGGAAGTAGCCGGTTCCTTGCTCTCCATAGGGAGAAGGATAACCTTATGCACGGGGCGTTTTATTGTGCCGCGCGCCGTACGGACTTCAGCCACTCGAACTCGGCCATCGGCTCCGGGGAAAACAGAAACAATTCTGCCGAGCCGCCATTCGTTCGAGGGCAAATTATCCTCCTTGACTACCACCATATCGTCAATTTGGATGTTTCGGGTCGGAAATTGCCATTTGTTGCATTTGTGGAGTTCTTTGAGATACTCCTCTTTCCACCGCGCACTAAACTGCTGATGTTGGGCTTTCAAATGTTGCCATCGATTGATTATCGACTTGGCTTCGCCCTTTATCTCAGGCTCAGCCGTGGAAAGCAACGGCCCGCCAATCAGGAAATGGCCAGGCGTGAGGGCTAGCAGATCGGAGGGATCTTCAGACATCGGCGATAGGGGTCTGGAGTTGAGGCAAGCTTCGATCTTGGCTAGGAGCGTCGCAAGTTCCTCAAATGTATACTTGCGCGTAGCCGTGGCTTTATAGAAAAGAGTTTTTAAACTTTTCACCCCTGCTTCCCACAGACCCCCCATATGCGGAGCCCCGGGCGGGATGAAGCGCCAGTCAAGTCCCTGATGGCTGTGTACATCAGTCACAGACTCTTTGACGGCTTGAAGGAAGTCCCGAGAAAGTAGAGAAGCTGCCCCCACAAACGTCTTGCCATTATCAGAATGAATCCGCCTAGGGCACCCGCGCCTAGCTACGAAACGAGCAAAGGCGGCTAGGAACTTTTTGGCGGTGAGATCGGATGTCGGCTCTAAATGGATCGCCTTCGTGGAAAAACACACAAATACACATACATATCCCTTGGTAATGAGACACGCTCTCCCGGTATAGTTTTTAATCTCGAACGGCCCGGCATAATCAATGCCCGTATATGTAAAAGGCCTCGAGAAGGACACTCTGTCCTTTGGAAGATCGCCCATCAGCTGAGTTTGCAGTCTCTTCTTGTAAATCGTGTAGATCTTACACGGATTCACCACTGCCTTGACCAGATTCTTGAGTTTAGGAATCCAATACTTCGATCGGATCAGGCGTACGATCAACTGACTACCGCCGTGAAGAGTAATCTGGTGGGTGAATTGGACGAGAAGGCGAGACAGTCTACAGCCGTAGGGCAGAATTATTGGATGCCGTTCATCATACTGGAGGGCTCTAGAAGCTGTGACGCGACCACACGCCCTTAGGAGGCCGAGTTGGTCCGTGAACGGAAACAAGTTTAAAATTGGACTTGCCTCCGGAAGGGGCTTCTTCTCTGCCAAGTGCTTCAGCTCTTGGCCGTATGCTCGACGTTGCGCGATGGAAATCAGCGTTTGTTCTGCCTCTCGGATTTCAACCCTCGTGGGTCGGGAAGTAGAGGAGATCGCGCCCTTACGGCAGCGACTAAGGAAGCGCCGAACATACGCCAGGACTCGCAGTGCTTTGTCCAGTTTAGAGAAGCGTTCGAGAAATTCGTCAGAAGGGACCTGGCTGAAATGCACCTTCACCGCGCGCTGCTCGAGCTCTGTGTTCGGTTGCACATTGCTTTGGGCTGGTCACAGCTCTTGTGGCCCTTGCAGCCACTCTGGCCCGTGCCACCAAAGTTGACTATCCGCTAACTCGAGTAGGGACACGCCTCGACTAGCTAAATCGGCGGAATTTGGTTTGGATTGAACGTGTGCCCAGCAGTCGACTGGTACTGCCTGCGTTATCTTGGCCACTCTGTTGGCAACAAACGTAGTCCAGTTGCACGCCGGCTTCCGTAACCAGGCCAGAACGATGGTCGAATCGGTCCAGCAGCGTATGTCGGAACTTGATGAGGGCATATGGGGAAGAATAGCAGTTACCATTTCGGCTAACAACACGGCGCCACATAGCTCTAGCCGTGGAAGGGACACGGTCTTGACTGGAGCGACTCGGGTCTTGGATGTGAGGAGGTTAGAAAGTATTTTCTGACCCACCTCGACGAGCACGTAGATCGCCGCTCCATAAGCCTTTTGGGACGCATCACAGAATCCATGATACGCCACTTTGATCTCAGGCTGAAAGCAGACCCATCTCGGAACGCGGATCTGGTTGAGGTCGGAATACTCATGAAGAAACGCCTGCCACCTCTGACTCATTTCGCTGGGAAGCTTATCATCCCAGCTTAAATCTTGTAGCCAAATCTCCTGCATAAACATTTTGGAACGTATTATAAACGGAGCGAGCCATCCGGCTGGATCAAACAACCTCGCGATTTGTGACAACACCTCCCGCTTTGTAATGGAGGGTTCCACCACTATTGCTGGCGGCACGAAGTAGAATTCGTCGGACTTAGCCCTCCATCGAATCCCGAGCGTTTTGGCCGTGCTTTCGGTATCGATATCGAGGAACTCGCTATAAAGGAGGTGTTCGGCCGGAATATTTTGTAGTATGCTCGTGTGGTTTGAAGTCCACTTCCTCAAAGGGAAACCAGCAGAGCTAAGAGCTGCTTGTAGCTCTTGGATTGAACTATGGGCCTCAGATATGGAATTTGCCCCTGCCAGAACGTCATCGACGTACATATGTTGTTGAAGAATGTGGCTGGCTTTTGGAAACGCCCCTTGGACATCCTCTGCTAGCTGCTGCAGCACTCGAATAGCGAGGAAGGGCGCACAGTTGACCCCGAAGGTAACTGTTTTCAACTCAAAGTCTCGAATATCCCCCTCCTTATCTCGGAACAGGATTCTTTGAAAGGGTGTATGTTTCGGATCGACCCAGATCTGACGGTACATCTTTGTGATGTCCGCGCTGAACACATATTGGAAATATCGCCATTTCAGAATTTGAATGGTCAGATCGGATTGCAGGACTGGACCAGCATGAAGAATATCATTTAAGCTGGTTCCATTCGCAGATGGACTGGAGGCGTTAAATACAACGCGAAGTTTTGTCGTAGTACTTTCGGGCTTGATTACCGCGTGATGTGGAAGATAGTAAGTGGGGGAACTATGAGTCGATGGAACTTCGTGCATATGACCCAGATCCAGATACTCCTGAATCACGCTGTCATATTGCTCTTTTAACGGAAAGTCTCTTTTTAAACGATTCTCGTTTCGAAGAAACTGAGCTAACGCAATGGACCTTGAATATCCCAGATCGGACCCCGAGTTTTTGGGGTCGCAGAATGGGAGCGTAACCACGTACCTCCCGCTTGCGTCTCTTTTGGTAGTCCGGAGGAAGTTCCTTTCGCAATAGGAATCCGACTCTTTCACCATCTGGAATGGTAGATCCTCCACCTCCCAGAATTTGCTGAGAAGCGAGTCTAACGAATCTTCCTTTTGGTGGTGTACTTGAGTCGTGAAGGATGCGACTCTGTTGGCCTTAGTATTGGAGATCGGCCCGGTAAGTACCCAGCCGAAGATGGTCTCTTGACCTAGGAGGGAGCCACAAATGTTTCTCCGAGTGCCTTGCATCATCACCGACGGTAGAATATCAGCTCCGATCAGTAAATCGATTTGGGAACTTTCAAAGAAGTTTGGGTCTGCCCATTGGAGATCGGGCAGGTCTTGCAAAGAATTCCTGGGAACTGGATGGGAGGGCAGTTTGCCCGCTAATTCCGGAAGGACATAGGCTGCGGTATCTAGTTGAAGACCCGGCTTAGTAGGGGAGCGGATAGCAAACTGGCAGAGTCTCGTTGACTCTGCCGAAACCGATTGGTTTAGCCCTGAGACTTGGGTTTGGGTTTTTCGGAAAGGCAACTTAAGGAGGTTGAACATGCGTTCGGAGATGAAGGTAGCTTCCGATCCCGAGTCGAATAAAGCTCGGGCTCGGTAGCTCGTGCCCAGATGGCACACGTCAACAATTGCCGTGCTCAGCAGGACGGCTGTAGTATTTGCAGCGAAATAATTTTGCACCGTTGAGGTGCTCGTGGATGCATTGCGACTGGAGGACTGTTGCGCCGAGGGCGCCGAGGTTGGAGAGCTCGTGGGTCGAGCGTTTGAGGAAGTCGTGCTTGAGGAACTGGGGGAGCCGCGATGCAGCAAAGTATGATGCCTCCCCCTACACGTGAAACAGCTATGTGTGCTCGTGCAATCACGTAGCTGATGGCCTCTAGCGAAACAGTTCAGGCATAGCTGCTTCTTTTTGATGTAGCCGGAACGCGCCGACAGACATGTTGAGAAAGCGCGGGCACAATCTGATTGGATGATTTTCCTTAGAACATAAGTCACAACCCTTTTGTTTGGTGGTGACCTTGGTCTCGAAGGATTGCAGCCTTTTGGGAACTGACTGAGTCGGCTACCCTCCAGTGTCCGATACCTTTCGCTCAGGAAGGTGTTCATCTCCTCCCAAGCCGGAATTTCGGACTTCAAAGTTAGCGACTGTTCCCATAAGGAAAGGGTTAACTTTGGCAGTTTGCTGGCGCACAGGAAGACCAACAGACAATCCCAGTTGTCAGTGGAGATATTGGAATGTGCTAGCGCTGTTAGACACCCCTGAATCGTAGACTGCAGCTCCTTTAGAGCATGTCCCGACTCTTGAGAAACGGAGCTCAAGTTGAACAAAAGCTTGAGTTGGCTGTTGACTAAAAGTCTTTTGTTTTGGAAACGGTCTTGAAGCGCTGCCCACGCTGACGCGAAGCCGTCATTTGTAAGCGGGGATTTGGACACTATGGCCTTTGCCTCGCCACTAGTTTTGGTGAGGAGATGGAAAAGCTTCTCGACCGGTGTCAGCCTGGGGTTGTTAACATAAACTGCCGTGAACAGGTCCCGGAAAGTGGGCCATCGGAGGTAGTCCCCATCGAAACTTCTGTATCGCAGGGCGGTAGCCGGCAACCGGACGAAATAAGCGGTTGAGAGGGAAGAGCTGGAACGGCTTGAGGCGTCACTCTGTCTAGCGTTTCGCTAATCTGTGCTGCACATGTCTCGTATACGGAGTAGCAATAGTCATACTTTGCTTGTAGGAGAGGCAAGGTGCTGAGGGATCCTTCCTGGGCAATGAGGTCAGAGCAGATTTCGTACTCCTTTTCAACCTTCTCCCATAAGGCTCGCACTTGCTGCAGACGGACTTGCAATGTGTGTGAAGATTGCGAAGCCTGACCAGGAGTATTGATTTTGTCTTCGAAAGCGCTGACGCGATCGCTCACAGCGATGAATTTGTGCAACGCAGCGGTTGCGGCCGTTGGCTGCTCGGCTACAGACATTTTGCTACTAGCGCGTGTGACCCTCAGGAATTTAGTCCCGGATGCAGAGGGATTCTCTGGCTGTCCCACAAGTGAAGATTCGCTCGACGCTTTCGCCACCGGTTTGGAGACGACAATTCTCGGACTTGTTTTTGAGCTCGTCGTTGGGCGATCTCTGATCTTTGGCGTGGCACTCGAGCTTCTAGGTCTCGGGCTAGCGGACTTGGGCACTTGTTTGACGCGAGAAGGCAGCGGAGAGGAAAGGGTGGTCTTTGTTTCCTTTTTTGGTGTCGGCGTTGGCTTCTTGTCACCCTCAACGGGCATACTCAGCTACGCTGTTCAAATTGGACGGCCTTCCCGCCGCCAAAAAAATTAAGGAAACGAAAAAAAACTGACCCGCAGACTCGGTTTGGAGCAAATTAGCTGATATAGCTAGAAAAATAGCTAGAAAATAGCTGGAAAATAGCTGAATGTAGCCGACCGCTTACGGAACGCTTATTGGAAAAAATAGCTAAATATAGCTAAGAGTTACGGAAACAGCAAACAATAGCTGAATGCTCCCTGACGAAAAATAGCTAAATCTCGCTGAGAGAATCAAAACAAACGACTAAAAAGGCTGAATAGCTAAACACAAAACCAACCGAAACGATGGAAAAAATAACGACACATCAACCGCAAGAAAACCTTCGACAATCAATTTCAAAAAAAATTAAATAGCCAAAAAAAATTAAATGGCTGGTGGTACGATAGCCTAGGAGCAGAATTTAGATTTGGAATTCTCTGGCAAAAAATTTTTTGTAATTTAGGAACACAATCGAAGTTTAACCACTTTTGCGACACAAGAAAAAAGAAGCCAAAAAAAACTAGCTGAAAAACGAATCTAAAATAGCTATCGACCTTGAAATTTTCTTTGACGATTATTCGAAAAATATTAATTTTTTTTTTTTCTGCGCTCGATTTTGTATTCCGGTATGGATGTAGGATTGGTGCCCTGTGTTTTGCTCGTTACTACTTGAATCGTGTAAGTACCTATGCTTGCATATGAACAAAACGGAGACGAAATAAAAATTGCCCAAATATATGTATGTGTTATATGGAGTTCGATGCTTAGCACAGAATAGCGCTAAGCTCTGCTCATGTACATATGTATGTATGTATTTGATGGAAAAATTTTGGCTGCTCGCAGAATAGCGGGGAGCTTATGTATGCGAATATATATGTATGTCAGGATAGCAATTAAAAAACACAATTAAGTTTTTTCGGATATATGTATATGAATATCAGGATAGCAATTAAAACCACAATTAATTTTTCCGGATATATGTATATGAATATCAGGATCGCAATTAAAAACACAATTAATTTTTTTTTCGGATATATGTATGTATATGTATATGATATATATTTATTTTATTGCTGGAACGAAATTTTAGTTTTTGGGTATATTTTATTCTTTATTACAATTTTTCAAAAATCGTATAAATTGACAATTTAACCATTAATATAAAACTATAAAATTCGGCGTAAAAATATTTTATATTTGTGTGTATGTAAAAATTGCGCGTAAATTTGATTTTCAATTGTTAATATGTGTATGGGTTAATTTGTATGTGTATACTTGGATATGTGTAAAGAATATAATTTTAATTAATTTTAATCTTTGTTTGATTTGTGTGTGTATATATATTTGGAATTTTCAACATGCAGTTTAGTGCCGGACGTGGATATGTGAAAGTGATTTTGCTGTAATATATATATGCACATATGAATGTATATATGTATGTACGCTTGGAAACTAGCGGATCACAGTGAAAAACTATGTAGAGGGCCAATATTGGCAAAGCACTTTGCACTTTAAAATCGAAAAAAAATTCACTGCGGCTAGGCGTATGTTTTTTATACCTATATTTTTGTATATAGGCATATATATATCACTTCTCACTTTTTCACTTGGAATTTGGACTCGGATGGAAATAACGCCTTGGAAAAGGAATATGGCGACCACGGACGAAAGGTTTGGAAAATAGTCGTACTTATCTTGGAAAAAGACGCAAAGGGGGGCGCTGATCAGGATAGATCGCAGGCGACGAAGGACCATGAACTGGAGTGGGCGGAGTTGTCCAAAAATAAGTGCGGCTGTCGTGGCGGGATGGTGGCCGTAGAAGTTGAAGTTGTTGGTGCTGCTGGAAATTCCCAAAAGTCCAAACGAAGAGAAAACGGCGAGAAATCGACTTCACAAAAATAAGCCTTTATTGGCACACTTCAAATTTAAGATTAAGTTAAAACTAAAGAGGGAAAAAACCCTGGACCGCGGAGTGGTGGGTTTCGCCGGGAGCGGGAGAGCACCGGAGAGCGGGAGTGCAAGCGCCAGTGCAGCGCTCGCTCTTACACTGCCACTCGAAACTAAGCGCCCTTATGGCGCGAACATTCTCCCCCCCCTTGCGGCAGCAAGAGTCAGGATTACTCCTCGTGGCACACTCCGGAGACGGTCCATCCAAACACGGTGCTCTGAGCGACGGGCAGCCCATCTTCCACCTTCAGGAACCCCGGTTGGATCAGCTTGGGGAACAAGTCTGACCCCAACGCGAGGGAAATGGTCGATGGACGATGGAACTGTTCATCCGCGAGCCGGATATCCTCGAACTTGGCCCGGATGGTGTCACTCAGAGCCCGTACTGGCGTGCGAATCCTAAGGCTGGGATCGAGCCTTAAAACGACGTCGAGCCTGAAGTCGCCCGTGCGGGATCGGATGGTCGCCGTGCAGACCTCCTCCTCGCCTGCCTGCGTGACGGGCAGCCGGTATGCCGTCGCCAACGACCGGTCAATACTGCTGACCGCCATGCACGGGTCGATCAGGGCCCCCATCTCAAACGTGGTGCTCCCGGTGTCGAGCAGCACGAAGGCGGTCGGGAGGATGTGGACCACCCTCTGTCGCAGATAGGCCGCCACGGTCGGAGATGGAGTGGGGGCCACTGCACGCGCTGGTTCCCTTGGGACGGGAGGACGAGCCGGCGCTGGAGTGGGGGCCGCCGGCCGAGCAGGATCCCTGGAGACGGGCTGACGAGCGGGGCGTTCAGGGCGTGGACGAGAGGTTGATGGCACCTCCTCGTGCATGTGGAGCAGCGTGTGATGATCCCCCCCGCACGTTTTACATCCCTCTGTGCTTCGGCAGGTCCCTCCTGAGTGCTCATGGGCGAGGCAATTCGAGCAGTACTTGTTAATCAGCACTGCCCGAAGGCGCTTCTCAGCGCTCAGTTTCTGGAACCTCTTGCACTTCCGAAGAGGATGGATGCCCCGGCAGACTCGGCAGCGGTAGGATTGAATACCTCGGGTACGTCTGCTATCCAAATCCTGGGCTGTGCGGGGACGCGGCACCATGATGCTGAAGTTGTTCTGCGAGGAAAAGAGACAAAAAATTGGCTTAGTATGTGACCTCGCAGACGGAAATAGATTAATGGCTGGAAGTAGCCGGTTCCTTGCTCTCCATAGGGAGAAGGATAACCTTATGCACGGGGCGTTTTATTGTGCCGCGCGCCGTACGGACTTCAGCCACTCGAACTCGGCCATCGGCTCCGGGGAAAACAGAAACAATTCTGCCGAGCCGCCATTCGTTCGAGGGCAAATTATCCTCCTTGACTACCACCATATCGTCAATTTGGATGTTTCGGGTCGGAAATTGCCATTTGTTGCGTTTGTGGAGTTCTTTGAGATACTCCTCTTTCCACCGCGCACTAAACTGCTGATGTTGGGCTTTCAAATGTTGCCATCGATTGATTATCGACTTGGCTTCGCCCTTTATCTCAGGCTCAGCCGTGGAAAGCAACGGCCCGCCAATCAGGAAATGGCCAGGCGTGAGGGCTAGCAGATCGGAGGGATCTTCAGACATCGGCGATAGGGGTCTGGAGTTGAGGCAAGCTTCGATCTTGGCTAGGAGCGTCGCAAGTTCCTCAAATGTATACTTGCGCGTAGCCGTGGCTTTATAGAAAAGAGTTTTTAAACTTTTCACCCCTGCTTCCCACAGACCCCCCATATGCGGAGCCCCGGGCGGGATGAAGCGCCAGTCAAGTCCCTGATGGCTGTGTACATCAGTCACAGACTCTTTGACGGCTTGAAGGAAGTCCCGAGAAAGTAGAGAAGCTGCCCCCACAAACGTCTTGCCATTATCAGAATGAATCCGCCTAGGGCACCCGCGCCTAGCTACGAAACGAGCAAAGGCGGCTAGGAACTTTTCGGCGGTGAGATCGGATGTCGGCTCTAAATGGATCGCCTTCGTGGAAAAACACACAAATACACATACATATCCCTTGGTAATGAGACACGCTCTCCCGGTATAGTTTTTAATCTCGAACGGCCCGGCATAATCAATGCCCGTATATGTAAAAGGCCTCGAGAAGGACACTCTGTCCTTTGGAAGATCGCCCATCAGCTGAGTTTGCAGTCTCTTCTTGTAAATCGTGTAGATCTTACACGGATTCACCACTGCCTTGACCAGATTCTTGAGTTTAGGAATCCAATACTTCGATCGGATCAGGCGTACGATCAACTGACTACCGCCGTGAAGAGTAATCTGGTGGGTGAATTGGACGAGAAGGCGAGACAGTCTACAGCCGTAGGGCAGAATTATTGGATGCCGTTCATCATACTGGAGGGCTCTAGAAGCTGTGACGCGACCACACGCCCTTAGGAGGCCGAGTTGGTCCGTGAACGGAAACAAGTTTAAAATTGGACTTGCCTCCGGAAGGGGCTTCTTCTCTGCCAAGTGCTTCAGCTCTTGGCCGTATGCTCGACGTTGCGCGATGGAAATCAGCGTTTGTTCTGCCTCTCGGATTTCAACCCTCGTGGGTCGGGAAGTAGAGGAGATCGCGCCCTTACGGCAGCGACTAAGGAAGCGCCGAACATACGCCAGGACTCGCAGTGCTTTGTCCAGTTTAGAGAAGCGTTCGAGAAATTCGTCAGAAGGGACCTGGCTGAAATGCACCTTCACCGCGCGCTGCTCGAGCTCTGTGTTCGGTTGCACATTGCTTTGGGCTGGTCACAGCTCTTGTGGCCCTTGCAGCCACTCTGGCCCGTGCCACCAAAGTTGACTATCCGCTAACTCGAGTAGGGACACGCCTCGACTAGCTAAATCGGCGGAATTTGGTTTGGATTGAACGTGTGCCCAGCAGTCGACTGGTACTGCCTGCGTTATCTTGGCCACTCTGTTGGCAACAAACGTGGTCCAGTTGCACGCCGGCTTCCGTAACCAGGCCAGAACGATGGTCGAATCGGTCCAGCAGCGTATGTCGGAACTTGATGAGGGCATATGGGGAAGAATAGCAGTTACCATTTCGGCTAACAACACGGCGCCACATAGCTCTAGCCGTGGAAGGGACACGGTCTTGACTGGAGCGACTCGGGTCTTGGATGTGAGGAGGTTAGAAAGTATTTTCTGACCCACCTCGACGAGCACGTAGATCGCCGCTCCATAAGCCTTTTGGGACGCATCACAGAATCCATGATACGCCACTTTGATCTCAGGCTGAAAGCAGACCCATCTCGGAACGCGGATCTGGTTGAGGTCGGAATACTCATGAAGAAACGCCTGCCACCTCTGACTCATTTCGCTGGGAAGCTTATCATCCCAGCTTAAATCTTGTAGCCAAATCTCCTGCATAAACATTTTGGAACGTATTATAAACGGAGCGAGCCATCCGGCTGGATCAAACAACCTCGCGATTTGTGACAAAACCTCCCGCTTTGTAATGGAGGGTTCCACCACTATTGCTGGCGGCACGAAGTAGAATTCGTCGGACTTAGCCCTCCATCGAATCCCGAGCGTTTTGGCCGTGCTTTCGGTATCGATATCGAGGAACTCGCTATAAAGGAGGTGTTCGGCCGGAATATTTTGTAGTATGCTCGTGTGGTTTGAAGTCCACTTCCTCAAAGGGAAACCAGCAGAGCTAAGAGCTGCTTGTAGCTCTTGGATTGAACTATGGGCCTCAGATATGGAATTTGCCCCTGCCAGAACGTCATCGACGTACATATGTTGTTGAAGAATGTGGCTGGCTTTTGGAAACGCCCCTTGGACATCCTCTGCTAGCTGCTGCAGCACTCGAATAGCGAGGAAGGGCGCACAGTTGACCCCGAAGGTAACTGTTTTCAACTCAAAGTCTCGAATATCCCCCTCCTTATCTCGGAACAGGATTCTTTGAAAGGGTGTATGTTTCGGATCGACCCAGATCTGACGGTACATCTTTGTGATGTCCGCGCTGAACACATATTGGAAATATCGCCATTTCAGAATTTGAATGGTCAGATCGGATTGCAGGACTGGACCAGCATGAAGAATATCATTTAAGCTGGTTCCATTCGCAGATGGACTGGAGGCGTTAAATACAACGCGAAGTTTTGTCGTAGTACTTTCGGGCTTGATTACCGCGTGATGTGGAAGATAGTAAGTGGGGGAACTATGAGTCGATGGAACTTCGTGCATATGACCCAGATCCAGATACTCCTGACCTCGCAGACGGAAATAGATTAATGGCTGGAAGTAGCCGGTTCCTTGCTCTCCATAGGGAGAAGGATAACCTTATGCACGGGGCGTTTTATTGTGCCGCGCGCCGTACGGACTTCAGCCACTCGAACTCGGCCATCGGCTCCGGGGAAAACAGAAACAATTCTGCCGAGCCGCCATTCGTTCGAGGGCAAATTATCCTCCTTGACTACCACCATATCGTCAATTTGGATGTTTCGGGTCGGAAATTGCCATTTGTTGCGTTTGTGGAATTCTTTGAGATACTCCTCTTTCCACCGCGCACTAAACTGCTGATGTTGGGCTTTCAAATGTTGCCATCGATTGATTATCGACTTGGCTTCGCCCTTTATCTCAGGCTCAGCCGTGGAAAGCAACGGCCCGCCAATCAGGAAATGGCCAGGCGTGAGGGCTAGCAGATCGGAGGGATCTTCAGACATCGGGGATAGGGGTCTGGAGTTGAGGCAAGCTTCGATCTTGGCTAGGAGCGTCGCAAGTTCCTCAAATGTATACTTGCGCGTAGCCGTGGCTTTATAGAAAAGAGTTTTTAAACTTTTCACCCCTGCTTCCCACAGACCCCCCATATGCGGAGCCCCGGGCGGGATGAAGCGCCAGTCAAGTCCCTGATGGCTGTGTACATCAGTCACAGACTCTTTGACGGCTTGAAGGAAGTCCCGAGAAAGTAGAGAAGCTGCCCCCACAAACGTCTTGCCATTATCAGAATGAATCCGCCTAGGGCACCCGCGCCTAGCTACGAAACGAGCAAAGGCGGCTAGGAACTTTTCGGCGGTGAGATCGGATGTCGGCTCTAAATGGATCGCCTTCGTGGAAAAACACACAAATACACATACATATCCCTTGGTAATGAGACACGCTCTCCCGGTATAGTTTTTAATCTCGAACGGCCCGGCATAATCAATGCCCGTATATGTAAAAGGCCTCGAGAAGGACACTCTGTCCTTTGGAAGATCGCCCATCAGCTGAGTTTGCAGTCTCTTCTTGTAAATCGTGTAGATCTTACACGGATTCACCACTGCCTTGACCAGATTCTTGAGTTTAGGAATCCAATACTTCGATCGGATCAGGCGTACGATCAACTGACTACCGCCGTGAAGAGTAATCTGGTGGGTGAATTGGACGAGAAGGCGAGACAGTCTACAGCCGTAGGGCAGAATTATTGGATGCCGTTCATCATACTGGAGGGCTCTAGAAGCTGTGACGCGACCACACGCCCTTAGGAGGCCGAGTTGGTCCGTGAACGGAAACAAGTTTAAAATTGGACTTGCCTCCGGAAGGGGCTTCTTCTCTGCCAAGTGCTTCAGCTCTTGGCCGTATGCTCGACGTTGCGCGATGGAAATCAGCGTTTGTTCTGCCTCTCGGATTTCAACCCTCGTGGGTCGGGAAGTAGAGGAGATCGCGCCCTTACGGCAGCGACTAAGGAAGCGCCGAACATACGCCAGGACTCGCAGTGCTTTGTCCAGTTTAGAGAAGCGTTCGAGAAATTCGTCAGAAGGGACCTGGCTGAAATGCACCTTCACCGCGCGCTGCTCGAGCTCTGTGTTCGGTTGCACATTGCTTTGGGCTGGTCACAGCTCTTGTGGCCCTTGCAGCCACTCTGGCCCGTGCCACCAAAGTTGACTATCCGCTAACTCGAGTAGGGACACGCCTCGACTAGCTAAATCGGCGGAATTTTGTTTGGATTGAACGTGTGCCCAGCAGTCGACTGGTACTGCCTGCGTTATCTTGGCCACTCTGTTGGCAACAAACGTGGTCCAGTTGCACGCCGGCTTCCGTAACCAGGCCAGAACGATGGTCGAATCGGTCCAGCAGCGTATGTCGGAACTTGATGAGGGCATATGGGGAAGAATAGCAGTTACCATTTCGGCTAACAACACGGCGCCACATAGCTCTAGCCGTGGAAGGGACACGGTCTTGACTGGAGCGACTCGGGTCTTGGATGTGAGGAGGTTAGAAAGTATTTTCTGACCCACCTCGACGAGCACGTAGATCGCCGCTCCATAAGCCTTTTGGGACGCATCACAGAATCCATGATACGCCACTTTGATCTCAGGCTGAAAGCAGACCCATCTCGGAACGCGGATCTGGTTGAGGTCGGAATACTCATGAAGAAACGCCTGCCACCTCTGACTCATTTCGCTGGGAAGCTTATCATCCCAGCTTAAATCTTGTAGCCAAATCTCCTGCATAAACATTTTGGAACGTATTATAAACGGAGCGAGCCATCCGGCTGGATCAAACAACCTCGCGATTTGTGACAACACCTCCCGCTTTGTAATGGAGGGTTCCACCACTATTGCTGGCGGCACGAAGTAGAATTCGTCGGACTTAGCCCTCCATCGAATCCCGAGCGTTTTGGCCGTGCTTTCGGTATCGATATCGAGGAACTCGCTATAAAGGAGGTGTTCGGCCGGAATATTTTGTAGTATGCTCGTGTGGTTTGAAGTCCACTTCCTCAAAGGGAAACCAGCAGAGCTAAGAGCTGCTTGTAGCTCTTGGATTGAACTATGGGCCTCAGATATGGAATTTGCCCCTGCCAGAACGTCATCGACGTACATATGTTGTTGAAGAATGTGGCTGGCTTTTGGAAACGCCCCTTGGACATCCTCTGCTAGCTGCTGCAGCACTCGAATAGCGAGGAAGGGCGCACAGTTGACCCCGAAGGTAACTGTTTTCAACTCAAAGTCTCGAATATCCCCCTCCTTATCTCGGAACAGGATTCTTTGAAAGGGTGTATGTTTCGGATCGACCCAGATCTGACGGTACATCTTTGTGATGTCCGCGCTGAACACATATTGGAAATATCGCCATTTCAGAATTTGAATGGTCAGATCGGATTGCAGGACTGGACCAGCATGAAGAATATCATTTAAGCTGGTTCCATTCGCAGATGGACTGGAGGCGTTAAATACAACGCGAAGTTTTGTCGTAGTACTTTCGGGCTTGATTACC
Organism: Drosophila anomelani; assembly: GCA_035045905.1. Taxonomy (NCBI): domain Eukaryota; kingdom Metazoa; phylum Arthropoda; class Insecta; order Diptera; family Drosophilidae; genus Drosophila; species Drosophila anomelani. The sequence continues at coordinate 349,430 of JAWNOO010000112.1, forward strand.
GCGTGATGTGGAAGATAGTAAGTGGGGGAACTATGAGTCGATGGAACTTCGTGCATATGACCCAGATCCAGATACTCCTGAATCACGCTGTCATATTGCTCTTTTAACGGAAAGTCTCTTTTTAAACGATTCTCGTTTCGAAGAAACTGAGCTAACGCAATGGACCTTGAATATCCCAGATCGGACCCCGAGTTTTTGGGGTCGCAGAATGGGAGCGTAACCACGTACCTCCCGCTTGCGTCTCTTTTGGTAGTCCGGAGGAAGTTCCTTTCGCAATAGGAATCCGACTCTTTCACCATCTGGAATGGTAGATCCTCCACCTCCCAGAATTTGCTGAGAAGCGAGTCTAACGAATCTTCCTTTTGGTGGTGTACTTGAGTCGTGAAGGATGCGACTCTGTTGGCCTTAGTATTGGAGATCGGCCCGGTAAGTACCCAGCCGAAGATGGTCTCTTGACCTAGGAGGGAGCCACAAATGTTTCTCCGAGTGCCTTGCATCATCACCGACGGTAGAATATCAGCTCCGATCAGTAAATCGATTTGGGAACTTTCAAAGAAGTTTGGGTCTGCCCATTGGAGATCGGGCAGGTCTTGCAAAGAATTCCTGGGAACTGGATGGGAGGGCAGTTTGCCCGCTAATTCCGGAAGGACATAGGCTGCGGTATCTAGTTGAAGACCCGGCTTAGTAGGGGAGCGGATAGCAAACTGGCAGAGTCTCGTTGACTCTGCCGAAACCGATTGGTTTAGCCCTGAGACTTGGGTTTGGGTTTTTCGGAAAGGCAACTTAAGGAGGTTGAACATGCGTTCGGAGATGAAGGTAGCTTCCGATCCCGAGTCGAATAAAGCTCGGGCTCGGTAGCTCGTGCCCAGATGGCACACGTCAACAATTGCCGTGCTCAGCAGGACGGCTGTAGTATTTGCAGCGAAATAATTTTGCACCGTTGAGGTGCTCGTGGATGCATTGCGACTGGAGGACTGTTGCGCCGAGGGCGCCGAGGTTGGAGAGCTCGTGGGTCGAGCGTTTGAGGAAGTCGTGCTTGAGGAACTGGGGGAGCCGCGATGCAGCAAAGTATGATGCCTCCCCCTACACGTGAAACAGCTATGTGTGCTCGTGCAATCACGTAGCTGATGGCCTCTAGCGAAACAGTTCAGGCATAGCTGCTTCTTTTTGATGTAGCCGGAACGCGCGTCGACAGACATGTTGAGAAAGCGCGGGCACAATCTGATTGGATGATTTTCCTTAGAACATAAGTCACAACCCTTTTGTTTGGTGGTGACCTTGGTCTCGAAGGATTGCAGCCTTTTGGGAACTGACTGAGTCGGCTACCCTCCAGTGTCCGATACCTTTCGCTCAGGAAGGTGTTCATCTCCTCCCAAGCCGGAATTTCGGACTTCAAAGTTAGCGACTGTTCCCATAAGGAAAGGGTTAACTTTGGCAGTTTGCTGGCGCACAGGAAGACCAACAGACAATCCCAGTTGTCAGTGGAGATATTGGAATGTGCTAGCGCTGTTAGACACCCCTGAATCGTAGACTGCAGCTCCTTTAGAGCATGTCCCGACTCTTGAGAAACGGAGCTCAAGTTGAACAAAAGCTTGAGTTGGCTGTTGACTAAAAGTCTTTTGTTTTGGAAACGGTCTTGATGCGCTGCCCACGCTGACGCGAAGCCGTCATTTGTAAGCGGGGATTTGGACACTATGGCCTTTGCCTCGCCACTAGTTTTGGTGAGGAGATGGAAAAGCTTCTCGACCGGTGTCAGCCTGGGGTTGTTAACATAAACTGCCGTGAACAGGTCCCGGAAAGTGGGCCATCGGAGGTAGTCCCCATCGAAACTTCTGTATCGCAGGGCGGTAGCCGGCAACCGGACGAAATAAGCGGTTGAGAGGGAAGAGCTGGAACGGCTTGAGGCGTCACTCTGTCTAGCGTTTCGCTAATCTGTGCTGCACATGTCTCGTATACGGAGTAGCAATAGTCATACTTTGCTTGTAGGAGAGGCAAGGTGCTGAGGGATCCTTCCTGGGCAATGAGGTCAGAGCAGATTTCGTACTCCTTTTCAACCTTCTCCCATAAGGCTCGCACTTGCTGCAGACGGACTTGCAATGTGTGTGAAGATTGCGAAGCCTGACCAGGAGTATTGATTTTGTCTTCGAAAGCGCTGACGCGATCGCTCACAGCGATGAATTTGTGCAACGCAGCGGTTGCGGCCGTTGGCTGCTCGGCTACAGACATTTTGCTACTAGCGCGTGTGACCCTCAGGAATTTAGTCCCGGATGCAGAGGGATTCTCTGGCTGTCCCACAAGTGAAGATTCGCTCGACGCTTTCGCCACCGGTTTGGAGACGACAATTCTCGGACTTGTTTTTGAGCTCGTCGTTGGGCGATCTCTGATCTTTGGCGTGGCACTCGAGCTTCTAGGTCTCGGGCTAGCGGACTTGGGCACTTGTTTGACGCGAGAAGGCAGCGGAGAGGAAAGGGTGGTCTTTGTTTCCTTTTTTGGTGTCGGCGTTGGCTTCTTGTCACCCTCAACGGGCATACTCAGCTACGCTGTTCAAATCGGACGGCCTTCCCGCCGCCAAAAAAATTAAGGAAACGAAAAAAAACTGACCCGCAGACTCGGTTTGGAGCAAATTAGCTGATATAGCTAGAAAAATAGCTAGAAAATAGCTGGAAAATAGCTGAATGTAGCCGACCGCTTACGGAACGCTTATTGGAAAAAATAGCTAAATATAGCTAAGAGTTACGGAAACAGCAAACAATAGCTGAATGCTCCCTGACGAAAAATAGCTAAATCTCGCTGAGAGAATCAAAACAAACGACTAAAAAGGCTGAATAGCTAAACACGAAACCAACCGAAACGATGGAAAAAATAACGACACATCAACCGCAAGAAAACCTTCGACAATCAATTTCAAAAAAAATTAAATAGCCAAAAAAAATTAAATGGCTGGTGGTACGATAGCCTAGGAGCAGAATTTAGATTTGGAATTCTCTGGCAAAAAATTTTTTGTAATTTAGGAACACAATCGAAGTTTAACCACTTTTGCGACACAAGAAAAAAGAAGCCAAAAAAAACTAGCTGAAAAACGAATCTAAAATAGCTATCGACCTTGAAATTTTCTTTGACGATTATTCGAAAAATATTAATTTTTTTTTTTTTCTGCGCTCGATTTTGTATTCCGGTATGGATGTAGGATTGGTGCCCTGTGTTTTGCTCGTTACTACTTGAATCGTGTAAGTACCTATGCTTGCATATGAACAAAACGGAGACGAAATAAAAATTGCCCAAATATATGTATGTGTTATATGGAGTTCGATGCTAAGCACAGAATAGCGCTAAGCTCTGCTCATGTACATATGTATGTATGTATTTGATGGAAAAATTTTGGCTGCTCGCAGAATAGCGGGGAGCTTATGTATGCGAATATATATGTATGTCAGGATAGCAATTAAAAAACACAATTAAGTTTTTTCGGATATATGTATATGAATATCAGGATAGCCATTAAAACCACAATTAATTTTTCCGGATATATGTATATGAATATCAGGATCGCAATTAAAAACACAATTAATTTTTTTTTTTGGATATATGTATGTATATGTATATGATATATATTTATTTTATTGCTGGAACGAAATTTTAGTTTTTGGGTATATTTTATTCTTTATTACAATTTTTCAAAAATCGTATAAATTGACAATTTAACCATTAATATAAAACTATAAAATTCGGCGTAAAAATATTTTATATTTGTGTGTATGTAAAAATTGCGCGTAAATTTGATTTTCAATTGTTAATATGTGTATGGGTTAATTTGTATGTGTATACTTGGATATGTGTAAAGAATATAATTTTAATTAATTTTAATCTTTGTTTGATTTGTGTGTGTATATATATTTGGAATTTTCAACATGCAGTTTAGTGCCGGACGTGGATATGTGAAAGTGATTTTGCTGTAATATATATATGCACATATGAATGTATATATGTATGTACGCTTGGAAACTAGCGGATCACAGTGAAAAACTATGTAGAGGGCCAATATTGGCAAAGCACTTTGCACTTTAAAATCGAAAAAAAATTCACTGCGGCTAGGCGTATGTTTTTTATACCTATATTTTTGTATATAGGCATATATATATCACTTCTCACTTTTTCACTTGGAATTTGGACTCGGATGGAAATAACGCCTTGGAAAAGGAATATGGCGACCACGGACGAAAGGTTTGGAAAATAGTCGTACTTATCTTGGAAAAAGCCGCAAAGGGGGGCGCTGATCAGGATAGATCGCAGGCGACGAAGGACCATGAACTGGAGTGGGCGGAGTTGTCCAAAAATAAGTGCGGCTGTCGTGGCGGGATGGTGGCCGTAGAAGTTGAAGTTGTTGGTGCTGCTGGAAATTCCCAAAAGTCCAAACGAAGAGAAAACGGCGAGAAATCGACTTCACAAAAATAAGACTTTATTGGCACACTTCAAATTTAAGATTAAGTTAAAACTAAAGAGGGAAAAAACCCTGGACCGCGGAGTGGTGGGTTTCGCCGGGAGCGGGAGAGCACCGGAGACCGGGAGTGCAAGCGGGAGTGCAAGCGCCAGTGCAGCGCTCGCTCTTACGCTGCCGCTCGAAACTAAGCGCCCTTATGGCGCGAACATTCGTTATTCTTCATTTAATTTCCATTTTCTTCATTTTGTAATGATGCGCTACGGCCGAGATGATCCTCAGCGGCCCAGAGCCCCATCCAGAAACATTTGTTTTTGGAAACGCCAGTACATGGAGGTGCCGTTTCGTATAGAGAATTTTTAAAGGGGTGGGTTTTGCCGGCGGCCACTGCGATTTGCGAACTCGGCCACACACACACCTACACACATGCACATGCCCCTTATAGACTCCCTATTGCCCACGCTGGGCGGGACGAAACTGCCGGCTCTGGAGTCCCAGCGGCCGGACCCTCCAGGATTACCCAAGAATACCCAAGCACCGCGGCCCGGCGGCTCCGCCTGGTGTATCCACCGGCGGGCTGCCTCCCAGCTATGCCCCGTGACTCGCGGTAGCCCGCTTTCTGCCCGGGCTAATCCCTGTGGCGGCTCCCCGAGATTAGGCTAGGCTTGGGAAGATCCCAGTGGCCGTCACCTCGCCAACGCCCGGAATTAATCTCAGCAGCGTGGCGCGTCTGGTCCCGTCCTGCTTGGCTCGCCGCCCTGGAGACCCAGCGGCGGACGAGGCGAGGAGGAGGGGGCCCAGAGGGTCGTGGTTGGCTAGAGAGGGTAGGGAAAGTAATAGATCTGGTGACATTTAATATGCTTAGCTTAGAGGTGTATTTGTTTCATGTTTTCTCTGAACTGTTTGTCTATCTTATTTCCTATTTGCTTGGTTTCCCTTTCTTCTCTTTCCCCTAACTCACACACACCCCGTTGCTATGTTTTGGGCCGGTGGCCGTGCTCACCGTTAGCCTGTGTTGTATCGTTTCCTTTCCAGAAGCTTCTATGTCCGTGCCGTGTCCTGTTTTCCTCGTAGTCCTAGTGTATCCTTGTCCTTGTTTCTCTACTGCTGAGGGTCGTCGTCGGGTTTGGGTTCTTATTTGTCACTTGAAGATAAACTTAATAGCTCGGTGGGTCCACCGCGAGTGATTCGCATATCAGATTTCAATCTGATCTTGACCCAAATTCCTCTTGTCCCTGCGCGACTGCGCTGCCGCGCTTCATGGCACGCGCCGTTCCGCATTCCATGCATTCTTGCATGTCTGCGATCTTCCGTCTTGCTCTGTCTGCAGCTCGCAGGTGGCCGCTGCGAATTCCGTTTCGCATTCCTGGGCTCTGCCGCTGCCGGCGCTATCGGCCCTCTGCCGCGATCGTTGCTCGGCGAGCCCCTCTGCTGGCCGCTGATTGGCTGGCCCAGCGTTCCATTCTCCGAGATGTGGCTCTGCAGGCCCATCCTAGTTCTTTGTCCCGTGTTGCGGTACCGTCCCGCAATCGGCGGTGTCCAGCGATGTTGCTGGCAGAGTAGCCGGTGGTATCCAGCGATGTTGCTGGCGGTGATGGGCGGCGATGTTGCTGGCGGTTATGGCCGGCGATGTTGCTGGCGGTGATGTGCGTTTAACCCTACTTCCCTAGCTCCTAACTTATACCTAATATATATACAACTGATACCTAATATCTATACGACTTACAACTAATATATACAACTTATACCTAATAGTTTGTGACTTCGTCACACTCCCCCCTTACGATCGGGTGGGGCGGAGAGTGACGCGCACTCGGCTGCGTAGATTCACCTGAACGCGGAATCTCTGGCCCTTGGCCTATTGAGGGGCTATTTATGCCTGTTTCTCCGTCATGGAGTCTTCTCCATCGTCCCGGATGGTTGTCCTTATCCTGATGATATGGCTTCAGTTGGTTGAGGCTGGCGGTCCGCCGTCGTCGACTGCCGGGTATGTGCAGCTGCACAATGTTAGGCGATGGAAACTTGGCCACCTTTTGCTGCTAATCCTTCAGCCGCGTTTGATAAGTGATGGCGCCGCACCAATACCACTGATCCTACCGGCGGTCTCCAAGTCCGTCGGCGAAGATTATAGTGGCGACTCTGATCCGCGGATGCGCGATCAGCGTTGTTCCTAACCACTTCGAAGATGCTCTTCAATCGCTCGCCACGCTCCGTTGGGGTTATCTCGGGGGTTCCTCGTCCCGGTGTAACCTCGTCATAAAGTGCGTGCGGCAGTCGTGGTTCCCTTCCTTGAACTAGGAAGGCTGGGCTGAATCCTGTCGTGTCGGAGATACTGCTGTTTATTGCGAGCGATATCTCGGGCAATAATTGGTCCCACTCGTTCTGCGAGTGTCCCTCTAGGTACTGCGCGATCATCGTCTTGATCGTCCGGTTGGCCCTTTCCGTGGGATTTTGCCTCGGTGTGTATGGGGCTGTATGCTGGAGTTCCATTCCCAGCATCTTGCAGAAGTTCCGGAACGATCTTCCCGTAAATTGGGTACCGTTGTCGCAGACAAACACCCTGGGCACGCCGAAACGGCTCAGGATCCGTTCCCTAAATGCGCGCTCTAGATGAGTTCCGGTGGCCTTTCGTAATGGTATCAACTCCACCCATTTACTGCAGGAGTTGCTTTGAACGAGGCAAAGGTGCGACGAAATCCGCGCAGAGAACGTGGAATGGCTCCTCCACTTGCCGGGTGAACATTTTCCCTGCCGGCTTTTCCTGGCTGACTTTGAACCGTTGACAGCTCAGGCAGTGGCGTACGTAGCGGGCGACATCGCGAAAGAGTCCCGGCCAGTAGTATCGTTGGGCAATTCTATTGCTTGTCTTGCGAATTCCCAAGTGTCCGGCGGTGGGCGTATCGTGATTCTCCTGTAGAACCCGATGGCGATAGTCCGCTCCTACACACAGCTTCCATGGTGTGTACTCCTCCTCCTGTGGCCGTAGCCCGATGCGGCGATAAAGCTGTCCGCTTTCTTCCCTGTAGTCTCCAACATCCTTGTGAGCACTTACAGTTTGTTCCCTGTACCTGTGCTTGCTGCGCTACGGGCAGCGGTTGGCGTGAGAGAGCGTCGGCCACTAAGTTTTGGGGCCCTCCGGTAGTGAACATCGTATTGATACTGCTGCAGCTCGAGTGCCCAGCGTGCGATTCGGCCGGTCGGGTTATCGATGGAGTTCAGCCACTTTAAGGCCTGATGATCCGTGATAACTTCAAAGCGATATCCTTCAACGTAACAGCGCATCTTCCTGATTGCCCATACGATGGCGAGACATTCCTTCTCGGTCACCGAATAGTTCCTTTCTGCGCCGTTCAGGCGACGGCTGGCATAGGCCACAACTCGTTCCTGTCCCTCGATGGTCTGCGTCAGAACGGCTCCGATGCCATATTCGCTGGCATCCGTTTGTAATACGAACTTCTGTTCGAAATCCGGGCAGACTAAGACGGGTGCCTCCGTTAGCTTTGTCTTCAACTCCTGGAAGGCCTTATCCTGCCTCGATGTCCAGTCCCACTTTTGGCCCTTCTTCAGCAGCGATGTCATCGGTTCCACAACATCGGCGAAGTTGGGAACAAATCGACGATACCAGGAAGCGATTCCCAGGCATCTCCGAAGTTCGTTCAGGCAAGTTGGCGGCTGCAACTCGCGGATCGCGGCCACTTTGTCCGGGTCCGTGTGAATTCCTTCTTCACTAATTACATGCCCCAGGTAGGCGATGTGTCGCTGGAAAAAGTGACATTTTTCCTTGTTCAGCCGTAGGTTGGCTCGTCGTAGCCGGCGGAACACTTCCCTCAGATTCGCTACGTGTTCCTCCAGAGTCGATCCAATGACGATGATGTCGTCCAACTAAGCGAACGCGTGCGGTTCCATGTCTGGTCCTATGACCGTATCCAAGGCCCGTTGAAAAGTTGCCGGCGTCGAGTGAAGTCCAAAAGGCATGACTCGCCAGTGGAATAAACCTCGGCCCGGGACCGTAAAGGCTGTGCATTCCCGGCTCTCCTGAGCCACCGGGATTTGCCAGTATCCGTTTTTCAAGTCCAGCGTCGATATGTACTTTGCGTTTCGTAACCGCTCCAAGATCTAATGGATCCTTGGCAGCGGGTATGCATCCGGCACAGAGTTCTCGTTGAGTTGCCCATAATCGATGCACATCCTAGCATCTCCGTTCTTTTTGGCCGCGATCACAATGGGTGCACTGTGCGGGCTCTTCGACGGCTCGATGCGTCCATCCCTGAGCAGTTCGTCGATCTGCTTATCTATCACGGCCCTCATGGCCGGATTCCGTGGAAAATATCTCTGCTTTATCGGTCGGTCGTTACGCATGATGATCCGGTGCTCCGCGATGTGAGAGACTCCGGATAAGTTGTCGAATTTCTCTAATTCCTGCTCGAGGAACCCTTTTACCCATGGTTCTGGGTATTCTGACACGGGATGTGTCGGTTCGAGTGAGTCCAGCTCTTCCTCTGGGGCATGGTTCACTGAGTTGACGGTACCGCATAGAGACGCGTTTGGTTCCGGCGTTTCCTTGACGTGGTCCTGAAAACGGACACGTTTCTTGGAGGTGCGAAAAGGGTTTCGCTGCGCGGCGGTGGCATCAGCCACTGGTAAAACGTGTTTCCAGCTGGTCGTCGTAGGTGCTTCTGTGTCCCGGCTCGTTGCCGCGGGTGTGTTCGGGATCTGTGCCCGAGGCGTAGGTACCGGTAGTTGACATAGTTCCTTCTGCCTAGTGCGTGGCTGTGGCACTGGCCTCTGTGCTTGTCGTTGTTCCTGATGTATGGAGCGTGGCTCCCGTCGCTGTTCCTTGTGTGTGGAGTGTGACTCCCGTTGCTGTCCCTCGTGTGTGGAGTGTGACTCCCGTTGTTCAGAGCGTGGCTCTGTTCGTTGTCCTCGATGTATGGCAGCCGACCCCTCCTGGGTAACCGTGCCCGATGATCCTGTCGTGTGGAGCGTGGCTCCCTCTGCTGTTCCTCGTGCATGGAGTGTGACTCCCTCTGCTGTTCCTCGTGTATGGAGTGTGACTCCCTCTGCTCATAGCGAGGCTCTGCTATGTCTCCCGTCCTGGTGGACCTCGTCCGTGTCCGTGCCCACGGCGGCATCTCTCCTGCTTCTTCTGTTGTCAAGTGGAGGGCTTGTCCCCCGCACTGAATGGTGGCTCCGATTCCGCACAAGAAATCCATCCCTAACAGCACATCATCCAGCACGATTCCCGCAGTGGATATCTGCTGCTAGAGCCTTCGTAAGCTGTCGACAGGTCCCGTCGGCAAGCTTGACCTGTGTCCGTATCTCCCGTGTGTTATATGTATTGTCCAATTGTTTTGCTAAGTCCTCGCTGATGAAGCTGTGAGTAGCTCCGGTGTCCAGGATGGCTACGAATCCTCGTCCCACCATGGTGATGGATGCACCCCCTGCGTTTCTTGAGTATTATTTCTTCTAGTTGTTCGGGTTGGCTGGGTTCCTCGGGTGATTCCCGGTCACACGAGGCCCGTTGCCGTTTCCCGATGCCCGTCGTCGACAACATTCCATTGTCCGTATCTCCCGTCGTCCACAGTCCCAACAGAAAATTATTCTGGGGTTCCGGCAGTCCGCCGCGAAGTGTCCAGGCTGGCCGCAGTTCCTGCACGCCTCCCGTACGTTTATCGGTGCTTGTCCCGATGGTGATGCCGTCGCTCGGCCCATACTCGCATTCCTACTCATGAGTGGAGCCGGCGGCTGACGAGCCGTGCGATCCATGTTCATGTTGACAGCAGGCGGTGCCCGAGAGGGTATATCTCGATGATTCCTTGTTTGTTTGTCCCGACTACGAGTTACCTCGTAGTCGACTACTGTAAAGTGTAAGGAGGCTTAGATGCCTGGCAAAATAGTGCATAAACTATTTGCCTGTTTGTTGTCGCAACTAGCACTTGGAACTAGGTGGACGGTATAAAGTGTGTAGGGGCATGAGTTGTTCTAGGCGAACGGGTTGGTTGTGGTGAGGGTCTGAAGACACAGCGACAGCCTCTGATGCATGAATAAAAGCTCTTGGGTTGGCGTTAGAACTCTTACTGACTTTATTAATGAAACTTAACAATATATATAGGTACACAAATGCTTATGCTAACAGAAATAACGTATAAGAAAAGTGTGCGGTTACTTGTGACTGTGGGTTGTGTTGCGACCTGAGACTATTGCCCCAGGTCATTACCTCGTCTCAGTTGACCATGCATATTCGCTTGACCTGGTAAATGATACTTTATTTACGATAAATGCAGGTCACTGTGACGAAGAGTTGTTACATAATGTGTGTGGTGTTCTGAACTATTATTACTTATGACTACATACTGCTGCGACTGAACATTCTCCCGGCCGTTGAGCAAGTGTTCAACCTTCAATTACGTCGAACAAGAACCTTCGTGGGGTAGGTTCTGGTTGTGGTTCTTCCACGTTCTGCCGGGCTTCGGGTTTCCGGCATGTTGGTGTCCAATTGCCGATCGTTCGTCTGAAAACCCATGCAATTCCTAATAACATTGACATTGCTAAGGCCACATACGCAGCTATTAGATGGTGCTGGGGAGTGTTGTTTTGATTTTTCCAGGTGGCTTCTTTTAGGTTGGCCAGTTGGTGCTGCAAAGCGCCCAGTTCCTCCAAGTTGACTTCCTTGGCTGCCGTTCCTTGCAGTGGCTCAGGTGTGTTCTTAAGGTCCATCCTTGTGATGTTACCAAAACGAACATATGCCGCCCTTGTTTCGCTGACTACGGTGCTGAATGTGCTCAAGCTAATTTTTGAATTGCGTGCAGTGCAGCCTGGGGCCAGTGATAGTAAGCCCGTTCCGTTGAGTTGGATGGTGAACGATGTTCCGCTGCACACCGCTTGAAGTTCAATTTGCCTGCGTGTGGCAAACATCCATCTGTTTCGCTGACGTGTTGCTGACCACCACAGCTCGGCCCTCGACTGAGAGACCTCGCAGATAGTTTCCGTCTTATTGTTGAACAGCTGGAACTCACACCGGTTTTCCACGCTGAATGTGGCTTGGTGGTTGAAACAGATGTGTTCGTCGTGTGGCAGCTCTAGACACTGATTAAACTCCTCCTTGGTCAATCCCATGAACTGATCTCTATGGGCATTGACGGCTATGATTTCCGTTTGTAGCCAGAATCGTTGCCAGCTTCCAGCCTTCCACATCGGGATCGCCATGATGCTGAATATCTCCTGTTTTGTTACAGACACCAGTGGCAGCGATATTTTGAAAACGACGTGGCTGCTCGTTGTGGTCCCTTCGGCATGCATAATTTTATACAGCTGGATCACCTCAGCCGATGCTACCGGAAGCAGTTGATCCGGTGGAATGTGTTCCCGAATCTGATCTAGTTGCTCCCTCAGTTGCTTGGGAGACACTAGTATAGGACTGATGGTACGATGGCGCACGTCAGTGAGAACATTAGCTATCTCACTTTGCATTCGCTGTAGTCCGGTTGCCACTAGAGTTAATTGAGCTGTCAGACTCATGAATGCTTGTTGTAAGTGCTCGCCTTGGTACTTTCCCCTTTCCAGATTCATTGTACCTATTTGGCTCTCGAGTGTCTTGATCCGGTCGTTAGTGGCTGAGCTGCTCGTCCTGACTATGTTTATTGTCGCATCCAAGATTGATGTCTGGTTTTTTAAGAGCATCATTAGTACGTCTTCATTGGATTTGACCTCCTTGATCACCTTGGACATGTCATCGGCGTATCTTGAGTCTAAAACGCCGAATAGTGAGCTCGCTACATTTCCAACTATGTCCAGCGGTGCTCTTCGCTGCCGAGAATGATGGATCAATTCATTTCCTGATTGTAGTTCGCTGTACACATGTTGGAAATGCTCAGACACTGATCTACAAGCGTTGATATTCCGTTGTTCTGAACATTTGTGTTTCAGCTCCGTTATCCCGTTGGCCAAGATTCCCATGTCGCTCCAATATGGTTTCAAATCGTAATATACAATTATTTTCCATTCCGAGATTGCCATTCTGGATGTGCCGAGCCGTTCGTAGAATATTCCTGGCTGGCTTGCAAATGGCGTTATGTTGAATGCCTGTCCCATCGCTAACGGAAGGATCAGTAGCATTGCTAGTAATGTCGGGAGGATTGGAAATGATGCTTTCCTTTTTTCACGTCGGGGTCACCAAAATGTAAAGTGTAAGGAGGCTTAGATGCCTGGCAAAATAGTGCATAAACTATTTGCCTGTTTGTTGTCGCAACTAGCACTTGGAACTAGGTGGACGGTATAAAGTGTGTAGGGGCATGAGTTGTTCTAGGCGAACGGGTTGGTTGTGGTGAGGGTCTGAAGACACAGCGACAGCCTCTGATGCATGAATAAAAGCTCTTGGGTTGGCGTTAGAACTCTTACTGACTTTATTAATGAAACTTAACAATATATATAGGTACACAAATGCTTATGCTAACAGAAATAACGTATAAGAAAAGTGTGCGGTTACTTGTGACTGTGGGTTGTGTTGCGACCTGAGACTATTGCCCCAGGTCATTACCTCGTCTCAGTTGACCATGCATATTCGCTTGACCTGGTAAATGATACTTTATTTACGATAAATGCAGGTCACTGTGACGAAGAGTTGTTACATAATGTGTGTGGTGTTCTGAACTATTATTACTTATGACTACATACTGCTGCGACTGAACAACTACTAAGCGAGTTAATTCCTCCAGGGTACGAAAATCCTGTCTTCTTGTGAAGAGTTGGTACTCCGGCAGCATGTTGTCGTAAACACGCTCCAATTCACGCTCCGGTGTGAATCCTGCCCGACGCATTTGTAGGCGCAGGTCTACCAAGTATTCCTTGAAGGGCTCGTTAGGCCTCTGGAAGCGTGCCCTAATCTCGTCCTCCAATCGCTGGTAGTAGCGCGGTGGCAAGAAGAAATCCAAAAACTCCTTGCGTACTTCCGTCCAGGTGGCTTCTCGCAGTCCACTGGTCCTATACCAGTTTTCGGCGCGGCCGGTTAGTAACACGACTAAAGCTGCAGCCAGATACTTCCGGTCGATCCGGCAGGTATCGGCCCGTTCCTCGATGTGCTCAATGAATCCGAGCGGATCCGTCGTCCCGTCGAACGAGAGTCCCCATCTGGTCATCCGATCCAGTAAGGCTCCCAGGTCCCCATGATAATTCGTCGTACGCGGTGGGTCCTCGGTCTTCGTCGGCAGGCGTCGTCCTGCGGCAGGCGATGTGCTCCGTGGCAGCAAGAGTGTAAGTGGTGCCGTCGGTGCTGCAGATCCCGGTGTTAGTTTCCGAGTCCAAGTACATCGGCGAAAGTAACTTCGCATCTCCGGTAGGGGCATTTCCAAAGTTTCTCTCTAGTTCCTCGAGACGAATTCGTACTCCTTCGTCGTGATCCGGTTGCCTTGCGAAATTGATCAGCCGCGATCGCTGTTCTTTCACGGTGCCTCCGCGTTCCAATCCGAATTCGAGGAGGATTGTCTCCAACTCCAGCTTCTTTCTATAGCTGATCCATGTAACTCCCATGTTGTCGTTGTTTTATTCCTCTAGTTTCCGATGCGTATGATTTCCTTTGCTGTTTCCTTAATATTAGTTTCCAATTCCTATTTTGTTATCTTGTTTGAATTTCTTATTTCTCTGTTCCGGGTGTCTAATGTTTTAATTTTTCCTTTGTCTCCTCCTGTGGTTTTCCTTATTTATTATTTCCTACGTATGTTTTTCCTTCTTGCTTCTTCTTGGCGTTCTTAATGTTTATGTTTATTAGTTTTATTAGTTGGTATTATTATCTATTTACTTTAGTCGTTTATTATATATATTTTTCTTCATATATTTTCCTTTTATTATTTAATTGTGCTTAGTTTTATTTATTTTAGTTATTGTTAATTTTATTTATTTTATTATTATTTTTATTTATTTTATTAATTGGTATTATTTTGTTTAGTTTATTTTTTTTTCGTAGCCGGATATTTTATTTCTATTTATATTTTTTCCTGTTTTTATGTTCTTATTTTTATTTTTTTATTTATACTTCTTCCTTTAGATTTATTTTATTTTTATTTCTTTTTATTTTATTACTTGAATTTAAATTTTATTATTAATTATTTAAGTTTTATTTTATTATTTGAGTTTTATATTCATTGGTTTATTATAGGCTTATTATTTATTGATTTATTATGCTAGTCCGATGTTTTCGTTATTAATTATCCCTAACCGATGCTTTCCTTGTACGATGATTCCTAATCGATGTTATCTAATCGATGTTGCTCTTAATCGATGTTTCCTTGTCGATGTTTCCTTGTCGATGTTATTCTAATTGTCCCGCGCGTTTAGATTTATTAGTTTTTATTATTATTTAGTTTATTACTTTTTTTTTTTCGTTCTTTGTTTTATTATTTATTCCTTTTTTTTATTTTATTCGAGACCGAATTTATTTTATTATTCTGACTCCCGTAGTCCGGGTATCCTTGTTTTATTTTATTATTTTGTTATTTATTATCCTTGCTGCTTCTGTTTTATCCTTGTTTTGTCCTTGTTTTAAATTTTCCTTGGTATCCTTGTTTTTGTCCTTGTTTTAAATTTTCCTTGGTATCCTTGTTTTTAAGTTTTCAAATTATCTTCCCGATGTGTTCTTTGCGACAGAGTATTACTGATTGTCATATTGCTAATCAAAGGGCCAGTATATATACTTGCTCCCTGCCCTGATGGCAGCGCAAGCAGAAGCGGATCATTAGTATATATATACTATAATATGTGTATGTCAATTATGTAAATATGTGGATGTACTACAATGTACATATGTATGTCTACACCCGTCGCGTGATCTGCACGTGCAGCCTTCGGCTCTGCTCTGCTCTGCCGGCGTCGGCAGAGGCAGCAATGCAACGTTTCTTTCTCTCTTCTTATTGTCTAAAAATGCGAATCTCGCTGCCTACTTTTGACGAGACTGTATTTCTCATGAATGGAATTTTCCTATTGCCCTTTTTGCTTTCCCCTTTTCGCTAACTTTGGGCAAAACAAGGTACCGTTTGGCGGCTGCATGTGCGTCGCTATTACGATTTTCTGGTCGTTTCTGTACATGCGTGTATGTATGTATGTATTTGGTGGCTGCACGTGCGTCGCAATTTCTGGCTTTGCCTATGCATACATATATGTATGTATACCCTCCGCTTAAAATCTCTGTTCGGCCGGTGGGTCTTTAATCCACCGTAGTAGGTATTCCTACATCCTCCATGTCCTGACAGTCCCTGTTTACGGGCGCCATTCTGTAATGATGCGCTACGGCCGAGATGATCCTCAGCGGCCCAGAGCCCCATCCAGAAACATTTGTTTTTGGAAACGCCAGTACATGGAGGTGCCGTTTCGTATAGAGAATTTTTAAAGGGATGGGTTTTGCCGGCGGCCACTGCGATTTGCGCACTCGGCCACACACACACCTACACACATGCACATGCCCCTTATAGACTCCCTATTGCCCACGCTGGGCGGGACGAAACTGCCGGCTCTGGAGTCCCAGCGGCCGGACCCTCCAGGATTACCCAAGATTACCCAAGCACCGCGGCCCGGCGGCTCCGCCTGGTGTATCCACCGGCGGGCTGCCTCCCAGCTATGCCCCGTGACTCGCGGTAGCCCGCGTTCTGCCCGGGCTAATCCCTGTGGCGGCTCCCCGAGATTAGGCTAGGCTTGGGAAGATCCCAGTGGCCGTCACCTCGCCAACGCCCGGAATTAATCTCAGCAGCGTGGCGCGTCTGGTCCCGTCCTGCTTGGCTCGCCGCCCTGGAGACCCAGCGGCGGACGAGGCGAGGAGGAGGGGGCCCAGAGGGTCGTGGTTGGCTAGAGAGGGTAGGGAAAGTAATAGATCTGGTGACATTTAATATGCTTAGCTTAGAGGTGTATTTGTTTCATGTTTTCTCTGAACTGTTTGTCTATCTTATTTCTTATTTGCTTGGTTTCCCTTTCTTCTCTTTCCCCTAACTCACACACACCCCGTTGCTATGTTTTGGGCCGGTGGCCGTGCTCACCGTTAGCCTGTGTTGTATCGTTTCCTTTCCAGAAGCTTCTATGTCCGTGCCGTGTCCTGTTTTCCTCGTAGTCCTAGTGTATCCTTGTCCTTGTTTCTCTACTGCTGAGGGTCGTCGTCGGGTTTGGGTTCTTATTTGTCACTTGAAGATAAACTTAATAGCTCGGTGGGTCCACCGCGAGTGATTCGCATATCAGATTTCAATCTGATCTTGACCCAAATTCCTCTTGTCCCTGCGCGACTGCGCTGCCGCGCTTCATGGCACGCGCCGTTCCGCATTCCATGCATTCTTGCATGTCTGCGATCTTCCGTCTTACTCTGTCTGCAGCTCGCAGGTGGCCGCTGCGAATTCCGTTTTGCATTCCTGGGCTCTGCCGCTGCCGGCGCTATCGGCCCTCTGCCGCGATCGTTGCTCGACGAGCCCCTCTGCTGGCCGCTGATTGGCTGGCCCAGCGTTCCATTCTCCGGGATGTGGCTCTGGCGGCCCATCCTAGTTCCTTGTCCCGTGTTGCGGTACCGTCCCGCAATCGACGGTGTCCAGCGATGTTGCTGGCGGAGTAGCCAGTGGTATCCAGCGATGTTGCTGGCGGTGATGGCCGGCGATGTTGCTGGCGGTGATGTGCGTTTAACCCTACTTCCCTAGCTCCTAACTTATACCTAATATATATACAACTTATACCTAATATCTATACGACTTACAACTAATATATACAACTTATACCTAATAGTTTGTGACTTCGTCACAATTTCTATTTACATTTATTGACATTATTTATTATTTACATTATTCTTCATTTCATTTCCATTCTCTTCATTTTTATTTACACTATTTATTATTAACATTATTCTTCATTATTTCTTGTGCGCGGCACGCGTCACACCGCCACGTGATTCCCTCTGTTCGAGATCACACGCCTTACTACCCCTCCACCTTCCTGGAGCCAGCGTTTCTGTTGACCGAACTTCTTGCCGGCTAGCCTTTTGCGTATGGCCGCCAACCCGGCCGCCGACAGCGTGACCCCTTCGGGCATGGTCCACCCCCAGTCGTCCTTTTCCCCTGGGTGGATCTCAAGCACGTCTTGGTCCGGCGCTGGTGGGCGTCGTACCAGAGGTGGCGGGACGCCGTCTTCCCAGGAGTCGCTGTCCGACAGCTCCTGCCGTGGCATCCTTGGGGCTGCCACTCCGACTCTGACCCGCAGCGGTTTGGCGGGTGCCGTCGCCACCGGTGGGGTCTTGCCGTGCCCTCCGATGCCACCTTGTCGTGGCGTATGGGCCACTCACTGCTTGCCCGCTCTTCGGTACTCCGCCGTGTCTGCTGTCGGTGACGCCCGTCTTGCCTGGTCCCTCGCGGCGTCTCACTTCCGGCCCATCCTGGCCGGCTCCGTCCTCCGTCTCCTTGGTCCTGGTGCTGCCGGGGCCTCGATTAGCTTGGCCCGCGTCACCTCTGCTGCAGCTGCCGCGTGCCTCGCCTTAAGTTTCCTCGCACTGTCCTTGAATCGTGGCATCTTTCCTGTAATGAGAACGCAGACTTTATTAGCGTATGTTGCCAGCAACAAGTTTTTTAGTCGCAATGTGACAATCAGGGTTAGAAATCAAGTTTAGTGTGGCAATGTGACGCTTAGTGTTAGAAAGCCAGTTTAGTGTGCCCACCCGCCCTATGTGTGACGATGTATCGTGATCTAGCCCCGCGTGTATGGATAAATCGTGCTCGTGTTCTTCCGATATTTGTGTCGTCTCTACATACGGTTTCGTATTCCCGATGTGTGCCCGTTTTATGTTTCCCGTCTGTCTGCTCTTCACTGTCACGATAACTGGGGATGTGAATTTCGTTATTCTCCATGGCCGTTGGTGCCAACTTGGCGTTGAATTTGTCTGCCGCGCTTGACAGGAAATGTGTGTTTTGCATAGTACCCATTCGCCCACCTTCATCCTCCACTCCACTGCTCCTCCATCCGTTTCCATCGGTCCTCAATTGTTTCCTCCTGCATTCCGGACCCTTCGGTGGCCCTGTCGAACGTTGCCCCGTGCAGTCGTAGTTCTTTGCCCAGTACAGTGCGAGGCTGAATTTCGTTGTTTCCGAGGTGTTACTATTAAATGCCAACATTAGCTCTGGTAGTCGATCGTCCCATTTGGTTTGGTCCTCTCCCGTTATCTGAGCAATCATTGTTTTGACTGTTCGGTTTGTCCGTTCTGTAAGGTTCTCCTGCGGCGTATACGGTACCGTAAATTGCTGTATTACGCTTGTTTCGTATTCCGTCCCGTGAACTGGACCCCGTACCTTCGGTACTCCGAATCTCGCGATTATCCGATCCCGAAACACCTTCAGAAATGACTCCGCCGTTGCTTGCCGGATTGCTCGCAACTCTATTCACCTGGAGTATTTATCGATCATCACCAGCAACATCGAGTTTCCAAGTGTCGTACGTGGCAGTGGTCCCACGAAGTGGACGCATACTGTCTCCCACGGTGCTTCCGCCACCTGCGTCACCATTTTCCCGGCTGCTTTCTGTTGCGAGACCTTATATTTTTGGCAACTGTCGCATGATCTTACAACATTTTTTGCGTCCCTGGTTAGTTCCGGCCAAAAATACCTTGCTTTTATCCTTTTTATTGTTTTGAATATTCCAAGGTGTCCCGCTTCTGCTGCGCAGTGGTTCTCCCTCATAATCTGTGGAATCTCGCCCTCTGTTGCGCACAGCTTCCACCGCTGCTCTCTCCCTCGTTCACTTCGTTTGTACAACCGCCCCCCCGACATCTGGTACTCCTCCCCAGTCGGACTTTGCTTCATGCCCATGAACTGCACAGGAAGAAATTCTGCAGCAGCCGGGATGTCATTTTAGTTTTATTTCCCGAAAGGGAAATTCCCCTTTTTCTTTCGGGATTTTTGTTTTACCACGCAGCGCGCTGATAAAAAAGCATTATGCATCTATCTGCATATAAGCGTTGTTAATCAAATCGACTGCGTGGCGCATTGTGTAAGCGGCTGGACTGAGAACCGCAGAGTCCCGGGTTCGAGCCCCAGTCCAGCCGAAACTTTTTATTTTTATTTTTTTGTTTCATTTCCATGTTCCATGTTCCATTTCCCCATGAACGTTGCACATGACTTTCAAACGGAAAGGAGCAGCGGCGTGGGGATCATGAACTACCCCGGCCGCCCATGTATAAAAGAGAATGAGGCTTTTCAGAAATGGGGATGGCATCCCCCATGAACGATTCGGTAGGAAAACCATATAGATTTCCTACCTCAAAGTCCGACTGGGTCGTTCTGTGGCTCTCCTCGTAGCTCCTCCATCTCCTGCCTTATCCAGTCGTCCTGGTGTCTCAATCCCTTGACCTCGCCGCAATCTCGATAGGGCATCCGCTACCACATTGAGTTTCCCCTTTCTGTACTGTACATCGAATTGGTACGGTTGTAAACCCAGCGCTCATCTGGCGACTCTCCCTGCAGGGCTTTTGATCGAGTTCAGCCATTTTAGTGCCATATGATCCGTCACCACTGTAAAGGGATATCCCTTGAGGCACTCCTTTTCTGTCGCGCTGTATTTTTGCTCTGTCGTACTCAACCTCTGGCTTGCGAACAAGATCACATGTTCCCCGTCCTCCGCTTCCTGCGTCAGGACTGCACCCAATCCGAAGTCGCATGCAACCTGAAACGCTAAGCAAAGTCCGGACACGCCAACACTGGTGCTTTGATATTTGCCCATTTGGTATTATTTCCGAATTTCGGTTTTAATTTCATGAAAATCGGCTGACTATATCCTATAGCTTCCATAGGAACAATCAGGAAAATAAAAGAAAAATTCATAACTTTGTCAGTTTTCAACATATTTTCACCAAATTTGATAGTTACTCATATTTTAGTATTCCTGAATTTCGATTTTAATTTCATGAAAATCGGCTGACTATATCCTATAGCTTCCATAGGAACAATCAGGAAAATAAAAGAAAAAACCATAACTTTGTCAGATTTCAACATATTTTCACCAAATTTGATATTTAGCCATATTTTAGTATTTCTGAATTTTGATTTTAATTTCATGAAAATCGGCTGACTATACCCTATAGCTTCCATAGGAACAATCAGGAAAATAAAAAAAATCATAGCTTAGCCGTGTTTCAAACCATTGCCATCAAATTTGAGATTTAGCAACAAATTATTATTTCAGAATTTCGTTTTTAATTTTTTGTTTAAGCTCTGCAAGGGTATACAAACTTCGGTGAGCCGAAGTTAGCTTCCTTTCTTGTTTTTATTTACACTATTTATTATTTACATTATTCTTCATTATTTCTTGTGCGCGGCACGCGCCACACCGCCACGTGATTCCCTTTGTTCGACATCACACGCCATACTTCCCCTCCATCTTCCTGGGGCCAACAGAAACACTTCCGATCGCTGTCGGCTGCTAAGTGCATTCCGGCCAGCCTTTTGCGTATGGCCGCCAACCCGGCCGCCGACAGCGTGAAGGGGTCACGTTGCGATCACCTTCTTCTTCTTGGGTTGGGATTAGTGTGCCCCTAGCCGCTAGTGTGCCCGTATCTTCGCGCGCGCTTGCATTTGAATTTGAATTGTTGTTTTTCATCTTTTCCATTTTCTTTATTATGTATTATTTTCATTATTCTTCATTTAATTTCCATTTTCTTCATTTTTATTTACATTTATTGACATTATTTATTATTTACATTATTCTTCATTTCATTTCCATTCTCTTCATTTTTATTTACACTATTTATTATTTACATTATTCTTCATTATTTCTTGTGCGCGGCACGCGTCACACCGCCACGTGATTCCCTCTGTTCGAGATCACACGCCATACTACCCCTCCACCTTCCTGGAGCCAGCGTTTCTGTTGGCCGAACTTCTTGCCGGCTAGCCTTTTGCGTATGGCCGCCAACCCGGCCGCCGACAGCGTGACCCCTTCGGGCATGGTCCACCCCCAGTCGTCCTTTTCCCCTGGGTGGATCTCAAGCACGTCTTGGTCCGGCGTTGGTGGACGTTGTACCAGAGGTGGCGGGACGCCGTCTTCCCAGGAGTCGCCGTCCGACATCCTTGGGCCTGCCACTCCGACTCTGACCCGCACCGGTTTGGCGGGTGCCGTCGCCACCGATGGGGTCTTACCGTGCCAATGTGACGATCTCCGCCGCAGTTTCCCAGGTAGCTCGGGGATGGCCAGAGTCCGCCTTCAAGAGTTAGTCCGAGTGGTAGCCGTAAGAGAAGTTGCCCGTTTCCCAATGAGAACAGTGAAGAGAATTCAGTTGACTTAAGTGGGTTTGGTTCGTTTATTCAGAGATTCTGTGACAAAGTTCAGATACGTAATACCGGAGCTCGGGAACGCCGCTTCGTGGGGTCGTCTGGGCCTCTCGCGTCTCGGTGATCCAGCTGCTAGCAGCTGCTCGGGACTCGCAAGTCTTCCGAGAGGTGGGGGGGGGCTCGAAAGTCTTCAGTGAGAGAGACGCGGCGGACTCGAAAGTCTTCGCTAGGCGAGAGAGAGAATGGGTGGACTCGGAAGTCTTCAGAGAGAGACGCGGCGGACTCCAAAGTCTTCAGGGAGAGAGAAAGGTGGACTCGAAAGTCTTCAGAGAGAGAGAATTCGGCGGGCCGAATTGTTGCCGCGACTCGGAAGTCTGTCGGACAATGTATCACAAACCAAATCCGGAGATTTGGCTTGCCTAAAATTTTTTTAGAAATATATAATACTAGCGGACTCGGCGAACTTTATCTCGCCCCTAATTGATGTTTTTTGTCTTAGTAAAATTTTGTGTAGCGGACCTGGTGAACTTTGTCTCGCCCCAATTTCACGACTTCATGTGAACGTTATGAATAAATCCGGGCGCCCGAGCGCAAATTCGACTGATAAAAACGAATGAAATTGAGACGTTCCGTTTCTACTTTGACGTACATGTCGACACAGTACTGTTGAAACAAACGGCGGTAACAGATGATTGTCAACATCTAGTCGAATCATCAATCAATTCGCATAAAAATTCATACAGCTAACCTTCTTATTCGTTTCTTCTCCTTAAATTTTAATTCAAACTTAGTTGTAGAATCAAAAAGAAGTGATGTAAGAAGTGTAAACAAACCTGTCATTGGATTGACCATCTTTGTGTTGAAGTGATACCCATCTTCACCACGAAAGAACATCAACGGGTATTGAAGAGCATCCTATGACCAATGAGTCTCATAAACTCGCTGCAATTGGGCATCATCCCGATGCTTAAGAACAATATCGCGTGATTCCACATTCTCGCCAACAATCACCACTGCGACTTCATTGATAATGGGAGCATTAAATTGTCTTGCATGGCTACCGGTGGGTCTTTTGTCAGCGCTGATAATGATTTTGTGTTCGTCACAATGCATTCATCCAATGCGGTTTTGAAGAATCTGACCAATTCATTATGCTCATGGAGAAGATTTTGCAATTGTTCGATAATTTCACGTTTAGTTGCAGTAAAAATTGCACAGCGGTGATTTAGTTCAACTGCCGAATCACCAATGAAATAGATCTGCAGGAATTTATGATCTTTGTTTTGTGGTGGTAACAAAGCGCCCGCTCGGTGGTGAATTTGCCCTTGAATCATGCAATTTTGAAAAAATGGGAGTTGTTCATTTTGATAATAGAGAGACGCCATTACCTTATAACTTGGATTGTAGCCTGGTTGATGAACAACCTCAGCTCCAAATGACGTCATTTGAAAGCATCCGTTATATTTTTGTGAAACCTTTAGGAAACTGTTTGATTGGGCTGAATTTCCATAGCGAATACAGTGGCTCTGGTGGATGAGCCAAAACGGGCAATTTAATTTTGCCACCTGCACAGCATAAGCCGGGGGTTTTCAATCGAAACTTCAGTGCATTTCAATGCTGACATACGACAGACAATGAACCAATAACAACGCAGCTATGATCTTTGTAGGGTGTTTCAGAATTGTATGCGAAAGCAGCGCGATTCAAGTTTTCATTTGCGGTTCGTCTTCTTCTATTATTTTGTCGGGCTTGAGGTGCCATTCGGGCACGTGCCGATGCATTTAAATCTGCACTTTCCTTTTGCGTCCGACTATTACGGAAATTCGGACTATTTATTGAATTGCGCGAATGCCGTCCAAGTCTTGATCGTCCAACAGCAGTGACAAAATTACTTATCTGTTTGAGATGGACAATTAGTTACTCCAAGTCTGATGCGCAATTTTATTTTATGCAATGCAATTTTATTTTATTGCAATGCTCAACTTTAAAATTCGACTTAAATTAAAAATATATGTTCACTATATTATAAATAACACCACATCACCTACTATTGTACAGTAACAGTTTTACATACAACTGTGTACAACTCTTGACCCGCTAGCGACTTTTCCAGAAGGTTTTACCAAAATGCTATAGCCTCCTCCTGTCAATTAAAAATAACTGGAAAAAAATTTGAACCAAATCGGCCCAGCCGTTCTCTTGTTATGCGATTGCAAACATTTGTTGTCTCCATTTTTATATATATAGAAGATAATATTATAAATTATGGTATAATATTATATTATATATTTCGTATATTAAATATTATTGCATATAAACGGCATATGTTTTAACAAATAGTAAATAAAAGAATATAAAATTTCGGATGTAAATTGTTATATATTGTGGGATATGTGTGTATGTAATTTTCACAACAAATATTTGCGTTATGTTTTCTGCGGATGAATATTTTATATATGTATATATTTGTCGAACTTGCGTGTAAATTTAGTTTCAACATTATAATATGTGTTTGGAATAATATATTGTAATATGTGGTGTATGTAAGATATGATTTTGGATTTTGTAAAAACAATATAATTTTATTATTCCATTGCCTATAATTTGTGTATGTATTTTGAATTTTTGGACATGCGTTTAGTGCCGGACGTAGATATGTGAAAGTGTATTTTTTTTATTTAACATATATATAAACTAGCAAACCCAGCGAACTCCGTTTCGCCACCAGATGGCTTCGTTTTATGCAACATTTCGTTTTGTTATTAAAAGATCGAGACAACATTTTTGTTTGTTTTATATTTGAAAATGTATGGGT
This sequence comes from Drosophila anomelani, assembly GCA_035045905.1. Lineage (NCBI taxonomy): Eukaryota > Metazoa > Arthropoda > Insecta > Diptera > Drosophilidae > Drosophila > Drosophila anomelani. The sequence continues at coordinate 373,947 of JAWNOO010000112.1, forward strand.
TTCCGATATAAAATAATGGGAGACGTCAGACGCCAATGATCTTCGTGTGCTCACTCACTGTTCCATTTTATTGTAGTGCTTTTTGGTAAACCACATTTTTTGTTTTTTGGTCTGACGTTAACACAAACAAAGCGGATGGTTTTCCAACTCGTGAGCACGCAACGTATAACTGCCCATGTGAAAAACAATGATTTTCTTAATTTATGCCGCAAACACTAAGCGATTGGCCTTGTGACTTGTTAATTGTCATTGCGAACGCAATGCTAACTGGAAATTGCAATCTTTTGAAGTCAAACGGAAGATCATTCGAATTCAATGGTATTCGTGGAATACATACATTTTCACCTGCGTACTTTCCATTAATAATAGCTGCCTCAATCAATCGGCATAAGTCTTTTAACTGAAAGTCAAGTACCGTTGCAAAGCCGCGGTGGATTCAATATGTACACTATATTATTCCAACAATGTGAATAACACCACGTTGCCTACTACTCATGCCATTTATCTGAGATGGCGCTGTATGCATAAAAAAGTATTTTTCCGCTTTTCTGTTGTTGTTTTCCGGATTTTTTTTGCTGCTTACCTCACGGAGCCAGAGACCTTTCCAACAAATGCCGAACCATGTAAATCGGTTCGTGCGTTCTGGATTGACACCATCAGACTTATTTTTATATAATAGATGTACACATATATAAATTTATATATACGCTTGGACACTAGCGAATCACAGTGAAACTATGTAGGGGGCCAATATTGGCAAAGCACTTTTGCACTTAAAAAAGAAAAATTCACTGCGGCTAGTCGAATGTATTTGTATGTATATGTATATCTATATTCTTGTATATAGGCACTTTGAACTACAATAGACTCGGACAAAAAGAAAACGCCATTGGAAAAAAGAATATGGCGACCACGGACGAATGGTTTGGAATATAGTCGTACTTATCTTCCCCACAAGGGAAGACTGGAGACGAGGGAGTGTATCCGAACAAGACGAAAATGAGCTGCGGATTAGGGGCCGGAATCTTCTTCCACCTCCCAGCGTCATCGAAAGTGTTCCAGGCTGAGGTTTTCACAATTCTTAAAGCTGTCGAATTCTCAGAAGACCGAGACCTCAAGAATACCAAAGTGATAATACACTCAGACACTCAAACTTCTAGGGACCAACGAATGGTCGATGAAGGTTGAACACAGAAGATAAAAACAATGCTGGAATTTTCCAGAATTTAAAGGAAGTCGCAACGCAGAACTAATCTTTAAAAGTAAACAAGAAAGGAAGCTAACTTCGGCTCACCGAACTTTTTTTTTTGCAGAATTAAAAAAAAAAATTCAAACCGAAATTCTGAAATAATAATTAGTTGCCAAATCTCAAATTTGATGGCAATGGTTTGAAACACGGCTAAGCTATGGTTTTTTCTTTTCCTGATTGTTCCTATGAAAGCTATAGGATATAGTTGTCCGATTTTCATGAAATTAAAACCGAAATTCGGATATAATATTGAATGACCAAATATCAAATTTGGTGAAAATTCGTTGAAAACTGACAAAGTTATAATTATACCCTTGCAGGGTATATTAGTTTCAGTCAAAAGTTTGCAACGCAGTGATGGAGGCATCTCCGACCCTATAAAGTATATATATTCTTGATCAGGATCAACAGCCGAGTCGATCTAGCCATGTCCGTCTGTCCGTCTGTCCGTTTCTACGCAAACTAGTCCCTCAGTTTTAAAGCTATCTGAATGAAACTTTGCAGTTAGGCTTCTATATACTCTCACTCGTACATATGTCGGAACGGGCCGGATCGGACGACTATATCATATAGCTGCCATAGGAACGATCCGTTTTTCACATATTTTCATTTCCTAATTTGATATTTAGCCATATTTTATTATTATTAAATTTCGGTTTTAATTTCATGAAATCGGCTGACTATATCCTATAGCTTCCATAGGAACAATCAGGAAAATAAAAAAAACCATAGGTTAACCGTGTTTCAAACCATTGCCATCAAATTTGAGATTTGGCAACAAATTATTATTTCAGAATTTCGTTTTTAATTTTTTGTTTAAACTCTGCAAGGGTATACAAACTTCGGTGAGCCGAAGTTAGCTTCCTTTCTTGTTATAATAAAAATTGAATTAAAATTTGTATTTTTAATTTATTTTATAAAAATTGAAAAATAATTCTTATTCCTAATTATTATTATAAAAATTAAAAGTAAGAGTTACATTTCAATTTTAAAATATAAATCGGAAATAAAAGCTTATTGTGTTTTCGGATTCACCGTTAAAAAAATGGTATGTGTGTCCTTTTCCCACTTTTCCCCGCAAAGGCTTTTTGTGGTTAAATTTTTTTCGAACTCATAATTCTTATTTGCGGTTTATTTGATAAAGCGACAGGAATCGGATTTATTTATTGTAATAAATTTTTTCGTATTTATTTCTCTATTTTCCCAGCACACACTCTTTCTGTGACTTAATATGGCCTCGCCATATTCCTTGGCCCTAGGCTATGCTCACCCGCTCTTCGGTTGGTTTCTTTGCTTGGACCCTCGTGGTCCGAGTAGGTTTCCTTCTTAAAGTCGTCACAAAATCCATGGTTGTCGCGAACTTGGGTTGCTGATTCGCGGTTTTGTTTTCCTTAAAAAAAAAGAGTCTGCTTATTTTTCTGGCTAGATACTGAATGTCTTCGCGGCCATGATCCAGTTCTGATGGGCGGTCTGACGGCAGCGGTCCCACGATCCATTTGATAGCCTTCCCCTGGCTCGATTCCGCCGCTGCCGATCTTGCGTGGGTGCTCTCTCCAGGGCGGTCGTGAGCTTTGCAGGTGGCCGCCGCAAGTGCGTTTCGCACTTCGTGTCCTCTATCGGCGACTGCCATGTCGCGCTGCCTGCCCCCGATCGTGTATCGGCTAACCGAACTTTAGGAGTACATCCGCGCTCTGTTGCGCGCCTTTGCGCTCCGGAGCTCAATATCTATTGACCATATTACACCTTTCGTCCATGCAACACGCTTTGAATCTAGAGGTGCTGATACATAATGACAAACGACCTCTCAAGTATGCTTTTGATGTACTATTTCTGACACACTGAAATTATTCCTTCTTGGTTATCCCGAATCTCAAATTTCTTCTGCAGCTTCATCTTAATGTTTACCAGGTCATCGTTGTCGAAACAGACAACAATAAGATTCTACATAAAAAGAATTAACAATAATTTTTCTATAGACATTTTTCAATGTTCGACTGCACCATTCAAAATTTTGTCGAACTGCTTGAACCACATGGGTGGCAATATTGTTCAGCATGTCGGGGTCGTCCTCTTTATGCACACCAACCTTGGTCTGCCAGATCTTTGACGAACTCCTGCTTATTTTTAGAATTCCGCCTAAATTTGGTCTTCTGCTTGTGAAGTCAAATCTACTCCACCTTTCGAAGTCTCATTATTAGCAAAATTTGATACGCAATTTTGTTCAAATTTCACGTCACGCCTTTAATTTTTTTTTTTTCAGATATATATTTGTGCAAATAGGCAAGCTGCCTTACCTACCCAGCCGCATAACTATTACTGTGACAGTAATTTAAAGCGAGAATCACTGACTTCCTAGATATAAATTAAGCAATGCGCCGGGAGGGCAGCTCCCGGATAGTCAAACGTCTCAGCCGTCTAAATGAAATTTATCTTATACATTATATGTGAAATTAATACTAACTGGTTCCTTTAAATGAGCTAGTTTTAAAAGAAGATTTTTTAATTTCGATCATCAGTTCGGCAGGATTTTTATACCCTTGCAGGGTATATTAGTTTCAGTCAAAAGTTTGCAACGCAGTGAAGGAGGCATCTCCGACCCTATAAAGTATATATATTCTTGATCAGGATCAACAGCCGAGTCGATCTCGCCATGTCCGTCTGTCCGTCTGTCCGTTTCTACGCAAACTAGTCCCTCAGTTTTAAAGCTATCTGAATGAAACTTTGCAGTTAGGCTTCTATATACTCTCACTCATACATATGTCGGAACGGGCCGGATCGGACGACTATATCATATAGCTGCCAGAGGAACGATCCGAAAAATTTTCAAAAAACAATTATAACTTTGTCAGTTTTCAACCAATTTTCACCAAATTTGATATTTGCCCATTTAGTATTATTTCCGAATTTCGGTTTTAATTTCATGAAAATCGGCTGACTATATCCTATAGCTTCCATAGGAACAATCAGGAAAATAAAAGAAAAAAAAAACTTTGTCAGTTTTCAACATATTTTCACCAAATTTGATATTTAGCCATATTTTATTATTCCTGAATTTTGATTTTAATTTCATGAAAATCGGCTGACTATATCCTATAGCTTTCATAGGAACAATCAGGAAAATAAAAGAAAAATTCATAACTTTGTCAGTTTTCAACATATTTTCACCAAATTTTGATATTTAGCCATATTTTAGTATTTCTGAATTTTGATTTTAATTTCATAAAAATCGGCTGACTATATCCTATAGCTTCCATAGGAACAATCAGGAAAATAAAAGAAAAAACCATAACTTTGTCAGATTTCAACATATTTTCACCAAATTTGATATTTAGCCATATTTTAGTATTTCTGAATTTTGATTTTAATTTCATGAAAATCGGCTGACTATATCCTATAGCTTCCATAGGAACAATCAGGAAAATAAAAAAAACCATAGCTTAGCCGTGTTTCAAACCATTGCCATCAAATTTGAGATTTGGCAACAAATTATTATTATTTTAGAATTTTGTTTTTAATTGTTTGTTTAAAGTCTGCTAGGGTATACAAACTTCGGTGAGCCGAAGTTAGCTTCCTTTCTTGTTTTTGAATTATGTATATAAGTAAATATTAAATATTTATTCATTTATTTTAGTAAATAGTAAATACAAAATTCATCAATTCTCATCCATAATTTCAATTAATCAATAATCATTATTATCATATCTCAACAAAAAGTATAGGATAATGATCAGGTCTTCTATTAATTTTCATCATAAATAGTACGGAAGCAGCTTTCGAATAAATAAATAAATTTGAAGACAAGAACTCTCTCTTAAGACTGTTTTGGTTAAATATACACGGCAGCCATTATTATTGTTTGTCCATTAGCATGGCATTGGGAAATACATATAGTATGTCACCAATATTCGAAACATTAGTGCTAAACATACTCGTATATTTCGTATGGACTTCCATATGATGCGAGCGCATCTAAAAATGCTCACCCAAGTTTTCACATCTGCCTGCACTCTTCAAGGGTTTTATACGCTTGCGAAAGACTCCACATGAATTGAGAATAAAGTGAAGATCATATCTACCCTTGTGCAAATGGAAATAAAACAACAAAACAAAAATGAACTTTAAAACTAAAAAATAAATACAAATTGTATATAAGAATGTTACAAATAATAGGCAAATTAAATAAATATCCATTAAAATTTGCATTGGTTTGAAAATATGTTCATATTTATTAAAGAAATTTCTAGCATCAGAAGTTTAAATATATTTAAGGTGTTCAGACTGAGCCGCGGCATTCTCCTTTTTGTTAGCGATTCTAGAACCGAACTGAATTGCTCTTTTTTTTAGCAAAGCCACATCTCGCAGACCGATTTTATATCCATACAGTCTTAGAAGCAATTTATCACCGATACCCTCGGGAAAACTAAAGCAACATTTTTGGAACGGTTCTAAAGATCTAACAAATTGAACAATGTTCTCCTCGATGTATGGTGAACGCGCCGTTTTACCATTGTCAGCAATAACTCGATCATCTCTGGCCAAATTCCGGGCCGGTATTCTTTGCCAGTCAGCATCAAGCTCGCTTTGCACAGAATGTTGGCGCTCCGAATTGCTTCCTAGAGAACGCCTATATGCATTGCGATGACGGCAATAACCACCAAATAACTCATCTGCGCCACTACCTATTAAGGCTACTCGTGCAGTTGAGTTTGAGCAATTCGAAGCAAACCAGTAGGAACACCCCAAACTCTCATCCAATATTGTCTGAAGTGGATATATAAGGTTCTTTATACGTGTTGAAAGTTGTATTTTTAATTCATCGCGGGTGACATTAACTTCCAGCAAATTCCATACCCGATTGGGACAGATACGCTTCAACTCGTTGACAGACATTAAAGAAGTTCTGCGGTCAGGTACTTCCCAAAGATTCTCAGATACATTTTGACCAACGATGCTTTCGAAAGCTACATTAATAAGTTCTATTGGCTCATCATCGGGCACAAATTTGTTGGCAAGTAAGGCCAAGATGGTACAATCGATGCCACCAGAAAATAAAATGCATATTTTGGCATGCTTGCAGACAGATTTTTTTTTATAAAGTTCGCTTAGGCAAATGCGGCATAATGGAGCCGTGCATTTAACACGATTTGCTACAGACTCTGAAAGCAATTTTTCAAGAACGTTAAGTGATGCTTCAATTTGTGATTGACCTATAAGGTTTTCATAGAGCTTAACATGGTCAGCTGTATAAGGATATTTATAGAAGTCGTAGTCAAACGGCGATTTTTTTTTTAGGAGCCAACTTGGTGAAATTATGCTTTTTACTGTAGTTTTCAAGCCAATTACTACATCAAGGTTGTTTAAAAGTTGTTCTGTGTAATTTGTTAGTGGCTGCCAAAGGTGCAAAACACAAGACGTTAAATTATTAACTTTAATTTGATAAATGCCTAATGGAGGCAATTCTAATGATAACTGGTTGTTATTAATGAAGCCTGATGTACTCAATATATTAATACCATTTTGGGTGCGTTCGATAATTAATGAGTTTCTTCCCAGTGTGTCTCGGGAAAAGTATAGTATTTGATCACGTTTGTCATATATTATTAAACTATGTGGTCCTTCCAAAGGCTTTAGAACAGATATTATCTGTTCAGCATTAATGCACTGAGCTAGTCTATTAGCTATAAAAAGACTGTCAGATATATTATCAGGTTTTTGTAAATTATAGAAATCTCCATTAAACAGAATTATAAAATCGCCTTTATCTATAGGCTGCTTTTCTAGTTCGGCTCCTTGTTGCCATAATACGCTGCCGGCAAGTAAAATATTTCCAGTTTCATAACTACGTATAACTTCGTCCTGTTCGTCAGGGCCACGATTTATCATAGTCCGCTTAAGAGTCTCGATTAGACCCATAAAACTCCAATCAGCATCTTGACAAATAGAGCACAAAATTCCGCACATTGAAAAATATAAGCAATTAATTTTAAATATGAAAGCAATATTAGAGCTGGAATAGGGATGTGAAATATATATATCAAAATATAAATTTATCGATTATTTTTTATTAATAATAAATATTTATTTGGTAAATTGTTGTGTGCGTCAAATGAGCGTCGGTGAATTAGCGTCGAAATGGAACGGAAACGGAACACAGAGAAATTTTTTATATTTTATTTATTTTGTAAATAGGGCACTAATTTGAACAAAATAAAGTGCATAAATGCTAAAAAATGAACTTACTATTGTTTTTTTACTGGGTCTGGGAGTATTTGACAATTGGATCTATTATCGAGTAAATAAATCGAGTTTTCACGGTTTTCCTAATATCTCGGCTCACAGGACGTGTTCCGGAATACGTGGTATGTCAGGAAAAGGGTATTTATTGTAGTTTTGCTCTACAAAGTTTTATTTACTTCAATCTGCCAGTTATTGAGAAAATCGCAGTGACAGAGCACTCTAAAGCCAGTCGCTTTATTCAACACATACAGCGGCAGCCGCCGATTGTTTGTGTGCACACGTATTCTCATGCATCGTAATTGTTGTTCTTGTGTTTGCTAATACAAGCATGCGCATTAGATTTTTACGCTCTCAACTCTATGAGAGCGGAGAGTGAGCGGTTGTCGTTGCCATTTAAAAAGTAGCGTCTATTAGAAAACGAATGTATGGACGTTCCTCATCTTTGTGATTGTAAAGTCTTTGGTCCACCCTTTTGAAACAGTTGAAATTTTTTTTTCACAGATATAAACTCCGTATTCCCATAGAGCTACATCTCCATCTCCAATCCGATTTGATAGCTTATCGAAAAGATGACACTCATATAAAAATAATACAGTTGTCATTAATTAGAGACTTCATTGGAACCTAGAAAGAAACAACTATATGTGTTATTTTGCTCGGATCTCTTTTGTAATGCGATTTGGGTCACACCGATTTTAAAAGTTAAACAATAACAAATTTTATTAATTTCTGGAGTCATCGTTGAGGATTCCCGTTTTTATACCATGTACCAAAGGTACAAAGGTATTATAGTTTTGTGCGATTTTCTGTAACAGGCAGAAGGAGGCGTGGCAGACCCCCAAAAGTTACCTAAATATTGGTCAGGACCACTAAAGGAGTCGATATAGCCATGTCCGTCTGTCCGTCCGTCCGTCCGTCTGTCCGTCTGTCCGTCTGTCCGTCTGTCCGTCTGTCCGTCTGTCCGTCTGTCTGTATGAACGCCTAGATCTCAGAGACTATAAGAGCTAGAGACACCAAACTTGGGATTTAGACTTCTTATATCTGCACGCAGATCAAGTTTGTTTTAAATTTTTGCTGCTCCCATTTTTGGAGGAGCTATTTGAAAAAAACGTATAGCTCCAAAATTTATAAAGTTATGTAAACCATATTAAAAAGCTTAATGCATTTAATCAAAATACACAGACTGTCCAAATTTTATTGCGATCGTGCCATAAATATCGGAGATATAGGCTTTTTACTTTATACACATTACGTGTACTAGAGGCAGCCCAGGCAGAGGGCTCCAAATAAATCAAAACGTTCATTAAACATTTTACTTATGTTCATATTACTATGAAAATAAGGTTACTCATTTTGAATTGGTTGGTGGTGCAGCTGGCTAAGCTGAAGTCTTTTTCAAATGTTAGTTGTCACGGGTTCGAATCCCGTCGACGACGAGTGAAAACTTTTTTATTTTTACAAATTTTTTTTTTTTTTTTCCAGTACATCAAAATAATTACAGTATTTAATACTAAGAAATAAAAAAATGCAAGCAAAGAACTATACTTAATGTTTTGAAAATGAAAAAATCCTTATGCCTGAAGTTGATTCGAACCCAGGCCAATAGCTTACAAAAATTTATGTGTAGCTTTACCTACTGAGCTATCGACTTTGCTCTTGAATGGGAAGACATTTGCATTATATGTAAATTTGTCTCAGTTTTTTTATTCTTATTCTCTTTCTTTTATATATTTTTGGAACGCGCCTTGTAATGGTACATGGTATTCTACTGTCGGGACACCCGACTGTATGTCCATCTTGTTATGTATGTGGAAGCCCTTAAATTTATTTTGTCCAACTTTCTTAGGCATACAAATTTTAGTTTCACTACCCAAAAAAATAATTTCAGTTTAGTTTGCAACTCAAGAACCTCGTCAACTGAAACATATTATTGTTCTACATTTTTACAGATACATATTTTGCATTTTAGGTTTAACGGATAATTGAAAAAATATCTATTTGTATTGTGTGCCCATTTTGACATATGCCCTCTAATGAGCTGGCTAATATGTATTCACCAAAAAAAGGTCATGCGCTTGCAGCCAACGGCTTGGGCATCGTCTCGGCTACCTCAGGTGGTAGGTTCTTGACCCGGCCCTGGGGGACATTTAACAACACTAAAAATGCACAAAAACTACTCTCCAAAACAGTTTGAAATCTAAATACCAGGTGTGGCGGTTAATAATTCTTAATTTTTTCGAGGACTGCGCTGAGTGCACCCATTGGTTTACACCCTTCTATCTTAGGTCGTTTTGAAGCTATATATATCCACTTTCAATAGACATAAATTATTTTTTGATTTCGCGTTAGCGTTTGCGGCGTTAGCGTTTGCATTGCTTAAAATGTTGCTTTCTCGGCCCCAAAAAAAAGTTGTTTGACTGAGGACGAATAAAATATCTATTTTGAGAACCCCAAATGATAAAAAATATGGGTTGACCCAGGTGAATCATCAACATCCACATCAATCATAAGTCCCTTTGAAAAAGGTGGAAAATTTTGCATCTGGTGGGTCCAGAGGGGGATGTCGTGTGCTATGGTTAATTTGAACCGTTTGTTGATAGAAGAGAGACTAGAATGGGCATCAAGTAACTGAAAGGTGGCGCTGGAGCATGCTAAAACCGCCTCTCTTACATAGAAAACCTGTCAAATACACGATTTTCACGTGTGGCAGGAAACTTTTTACACCCCCGCCCTACTCAAAGAACCTGGCTCTATCAGTTAACCATTTTTTCAAATCGATATTGCTCGCGCTCTCTAGGCAGCAGCTTAAAAACTTCGAAAAAGTGAAAAACAAGAAAAGAAGCTAACTTTGGCTCACCGAAGTTTGTATACTCTTGCAGATTACAAATTAAATAAAAAAATTAAGAGCTAAATTCTGAAATAATAAAAAGTGTTGCCTACTTAGGGGCATGCGTGACTATAATGCTAGGCTGCCACGCCGGGGATAAGATATAGTCGCCCGATTTTGATAAAATTAAAACCGAAATTCAGGAAATATCTCAAATATGATGAAAATATGTTGAGAAACAACGAAGGTTTGATTTTTTCATTTATTTCCCTGATTGTTCCTATGGCAGCTATAGGATATAGTTGTCCGATTTTCATGAAATAAAAACCGAAATTCGGAAATAATATTAAATGGGCAAATATCAAAATTGGTTGAAAACTGACAAAGTTATAATTATTTTTCGAAGATTTTTCCGATTGTTCCTATGGCAGCTATATGATATAGTCGTCCGATCCGGCCCGTTCCGAATTATGTACGAGTGAGAGTATATAGAAGACTAACTACAAAGTTTCATTCAGATAGCTTTGAAACTGAGGGACTAGTTTGCGTATAATCGGAAAGACGGACGGACAGACGGACGGACGGACAGACGGACGGACGGACAGACGGACGGACAGACGGACGGGCAGACGGACGGACAGACGGACATGGCTAAATCGACTCGGCTGTTGATCCTGATCAAGAATATATATACTTTATAGGGTCGGAGATGACTCCTTCAATGCGTTGCAAACTTCTGACTGAAAAATAATACCCTGCAAGGGTATAAAAAGGTCGATGAAAGGATTCATTCGCAGGATAAACAGTTCTTTTGGAAGGATATTCAAAATCTACCAGAATGATGAGAAAATGTTTATCAAGCGATAGAGCTAACTTTGAACAAACGATTTCATTCACTCATTCACACTTTGGAAAAAAATTAAGAATTACTAACCGCCACGCCTACTACATATACAATTTTAACGCTCAGTTACATTGTTAACGAGTCTCCTTCGTGTTTCTCGGAGCTCCTCTGCATCCCTCCCTGCCATAGCAGACTACTAGCACCACCTGTAACAGGCAGAAGTAAGCGTAGCAGACCCCCAAAAGTTACCTAAATATTGGTCAGGACCACTAAGGGAGTCGATATAGCCATGTCCGTCTGTCCGTCCCTCCGTCCGTCTGTCTGTATGAACGCCTAGATCTCAGAAACTATAAGAGACACCAAACTAGATTTAGACTTCTTATATCTGCACGCAGATTAAGTTTGTTTTCAATTTATGCTGCTCCCCTTTTTGGGGGAGCTATTTGAAAAATCAGCATTTCTCCTAAATTTATAAAGTTATGTAAACCATATTCAAAATCTGTATGAATTTTATCAAAATACATAGATTGTCAAAATTTCATTGTGGTCGTGCCATAAATAGCGGAATAGCAACATATAAAAAAAGTAAAAACCAATTTAAATATCAAAACCTTAAATTTCCCCTCCATCTATAAATTCTTAACCATATTTCCTACCCGTTTTGACCGCTCAGAAGGGTGGCTAAAGGGGGGTTTCAGGGACTCAAGAGGACTCTCCGGCTGGGCGCGGAGGCTAGCTAGCGGTTGGGCTGTGGAGTCGGCAGGGGCCTCGAAGTGGCGGGGTGGTCGACGGCAACGGGCACCGCGTGCTGGCGGCTGCTGGTATTGAAAGGAGTCTCTTCCGGATGAATCACAGACCTGGCGGCGAGTGGCGGCACCGGATAAGCACGGCTGGCCGGACTCGGAAATTCTTCGGCTGGGCGCGGAGACTAGGTACATGCGGCAGAACCGAAAGGGCTTCGCATGGATGCGAGGGTCGGCTGCAGTGGGCGCCGGGTGATCGCGGCTACCGGCACTAAAGCTACCATGCAGGGAAAACTAGGGGATGATTCGGAGGAACCGATCCTGCCGTGGCTATTGTACGTGTCGCGGCAGTCGATTCCGGGCGCTCGAGCGCGGGCATCTCGGCGAGGGCAGCTGCCAGGCGTTCCGGGGAGTCTGCGGCCGGACGAGCCTCTTTGCGTCGGAACCGCTGGATTGTCTCAGCCTCGCTGTCGCTGGACTCTGACTCCCATTGGAAGGCCTTCCCGGTTGGGAATCGGCCTGTCCCTCTAGCCTGGGGAACTATGGCGGCGGTCCGGCTCTGGTGGCAGTCGATGCGGGTGGCCATGATGACTACCCCTGGGGCGATGACGGCGGCTTCCACACGTCGTGGTTCTGCTAGCGGCGGTGGCGAGGCCAGGTCGCGCGCCAAGTTCGGTGATGGAGGGCCGTTAAGGGTGGCCTCCATTCTCCAGCAAACGCCTGGCTGACGCGGGCGTCGTAAGCAGCAAATTCGCTACAGCGGACTCGTTCGCCGGTGAGTGGATGTCTGTAGCACGGAGATTCGGGTCGTAGCGGCCGTGATGCGGCATACGGGTCATCTCCGTGATCGCTGGCCGAGGACTCCGAGAGCCGATGCCGCTCGGCGGGGAATGGCCCGGGTGACTCGTTCGGCGTACGCCGCTCCTGGACGCAGCCGGGGATCCCGAGAAGTCGCCGCTTCGGGGGCGTGGCCCGGTGGCGTTGAATCCTCCTCGTCACTGGACAGAACAATGATGTCATCCATGATGTAGGGTGGCTGTTTAGTTTAGTTCAGCAGCGTCGAGCTTTCGGCTAACATAAGCGATGACGCGCTCATGGCCGTCGATTTCTTGTGTGAGAACGCCTCCGAGTCCGTAGTTGCTGGCGTCAGTTTGGATAGTCATCTTGGCAGAAAAGTCAGAGCAGGCTAACACCGGTGCGTCGGTTAGCAGACTTTTCAGAAGATCGAAGGCGTTCTGTTGTTCGGCTTTCCATTTCCACCGCTGATTCTTGCGAAGCAGATTTGTCATGGGCTCTACGACTGCCGCGAATTTCGGCACGAAGCGTCGGTACCACGAGGCCATACCGAGGTATCGGCGGAGTTCCCGTAGACTCGCCGGAGGGCTCAGATTTCGTACGGCGGCTACTTTGTCAGGATCGGTATGGATGTTGTGATGACGTGCTCCTTCAAACTGGCCCCGATGACGATGATGTCATCGAGGTAGACAAAAGAGTGAGGTTCCAGGTCTGGCCCTATCACACTGTGTAGGGCCCGTTGGAAAGTTGCGGGTGCGGAATGTAGCCCGAATAGCCATTGAAATAGTCCACGACCGGGAACGCGGTACATGCTCGGCTGTTCTGCTCCATGGGTATCTGCCAATAGCCGTTGCGCAGATCCAATGTGGAGATGTATTTCGCGTTTCTTAACCTTTCCAGAATGCGGTTTATGCGGGGCAGCGGATACGCGTCGGGGATGGACTTCGCGTTCAGCTGTCGATAGTCCACACACATTCTCCACTGACCGGTCTTTTTCCGGACTAACGGTGGACCAAGGGTGCCCTATGTGGGTTTGTCATCCCTTAGATAGATTTTGTGTGTTGTGATATTGCATACCCCTTTAATATTTTCGAATACTTGTCTTTGCTTATCCAGGAACGTTTGTATTTCCTTTTCTGTTGGTTCCTCGTTCTCTGGTGACTGTTCCCTTGTTGTCGCTTCCTCATTGTTGTCCACGGTCTTTGTTATTTCTAGATCTAGGTCGTTGCATCGTAGCATGCTTCCGACCCCTGCCAAGAAGTCCATACCTAGCAGGATCTCCCCCGCTACTTGTGGTAGTATCAGAAAGGAAATTTCCACTTTCTTCTCTCCAAATCTGATTGTCGTTGTGAAACTTCCACTAGTTTTCTGCGTCGTGCCGTTTGCCAGTGTGATCGCCGATCGTGTTCCCTCCCATCTTCCTCCTTTCCTGAGGGTCTTATATCGGTTCACACCTATTGTGCTTCGTGATGCTCCGGTGTCGATTACTCCTTTCGTTGATTGGTTTCCTATCGTTATTACTGCTATTACCTGAAATCCGTCGCAATATAATCGCTTTCCTGCTGCTGGCGTTTGTTCCGTGGCCTGAGTTGCCAGCTTTATCTGCTCAGGCCCCCTGCGTTTCCCGGTCCCGTCCTGCAACACTCCGTTGTACGAACACCGTTTCTTCCGCATACCCAGCAGAACAGTCTTGGCGGTTTTCCACATATTCGCGCCGTATGTCCTGTCCCGCCGCATCTCATGCATATCTCTGGTCGTAGTTGCTGTTGTTGTCCTAGGCTGTCTGTTCGTACCGTACCTTCTGCGGCTTCTATCTCCTCGACTTCCTCTGCCAGTTTGAGGAACTGCGTCAGTGTCTGGAACCCTGATCTTCGCGTATATAATTTGATCTTACTTCTGCAGTTTGAAAATACTCTATCCAGTTTTTCTTCCTCTGATAGCTTAGAGAACCGCATTAATTTTCTCAGACTCATGGCGTACTCTCTTACCGGCTCGTTTTCTCGCTGTTTTAGCTGAGCGATTTGCGTTTGTACTCTTTCCTCGTATCTTGGTGGCAGGAAATATTCCAGAATCTCGGTGGTCAGTTGTGCCCAGGTCGTTATTTTGGACGGCGTGGTGTTCCACCAGTCTATCGCTGCACCCTCCAGGATAAATGGCATTGTCTGTACCAGATGATCTGGTTTGATTCCATATCCTGCCGCCCATTGCTCCATTTTCTCCAGGAATTCTAATGGGTTACTCGATCCTTGATATCGAATCCCCCAGTTTCGTACTCGGTCCACGACTTCCGTCTCGATCTTCCTTCCCATTTTTGTTTCCTTTTCTGCTTCCATTTCTTTGTATCTCGGTTTTGCTGGTTCTCTGATGTTCTCTGTTTTGCTTTCTTTTGATCTGGTTATTTTTATTAGTGGGTTGTGATTCTCCTCTTTCTTATCCTCCGTTTCTGACGGTGATTCCGGCGTTATTTCTCTCCTTGCTGGGCTTCTGTCTCTCCTGTGTTTGTTTGACAGTTCTATCAGCCTTTTCCCTATCTCGTCGCTGTGGTCTGTCCTCTTTGCGAATGCTGCCACTATCCTCCTTAGTTCTTCGTTTGTTCCGCCTTGTTCCAGTAGAAATTCGGCTGCGTATCCTGTCAGCTCTTCCTTAGATGCTAAATATACCCAGCTCGACATTCCTCTTTTCGGTTTCGGTTCTTCCTCGCACCTCTTATACCTGTTAACGGGCGCCACTGTGACGGTTGGTCAATTGCTCCGGAAGCTCGCGGGTGGCCAGGGTCGTCTCAGATATTTATATTTGAGTCAGGCAGAGTTGCTGGAAGAGATCCCGATCCTTTCCCCAGAGGTGAAGGCGTGAGTGATTACCCAGTAATGGATTATTTCCTAGTTTATTTTTGTTCTTTCTTTTTTGGTAGGTGAGATAATTTTGTATGAGTACAGCAAATGGGAGGGTGGATGGTGAATGACGAGCGGTCGCGTGGGTGCCCGGAGGGAGGGTTCTGGTTGCTCGTCGCTGCGGGTGTCGAAGTCGTCGGCTGCGGGCGTGGGTAGCGGCCGTCGTCGGCGTCGGCAGCCGGATGCTACTGGAGTCGCCGGCTGCGAAGGCGTCGTCGGCGGGGGGGGGGGTCGGTAGCTGCAGTCGCCGGCGTCGGCAGTCGGAGGCTGCTGGAGTCGTCGGCTGCTCCTGTTGTCGGCGGCTGGAAGCCTACTTGGAGGAAAGAGGAAGAGACCCTCGAGGTCTGCTAGTTAGATACAGTTTTAGAGTCCCTGGAGGTCTACTAGGTTATGAGAACGGTTTTAGAGGCCCTTGAGGTCTACTAGTTATGAGAAGGTTTTAGAGGCCCTTGAGGTCTACTAGGTTATGAGAACGGTTTTAGAGGCCCTTGAGGTCTACTAGTTATGAGAAGGTTTTAGAGGCCCTTGAGGTCTACTAGGTTATGAGAACGGTTTTAGAGGCCCTTGAGGTCTACTAGTTATGAGAAGGTTTTAGAGGCCCTTGAGGTCTACTAGGTTATGAGAAGGTTTTAGAGGCCCTTGAGGTCTACTAGTTATGAGAAGGTTTTAGAGGCCCTTGAGGTCTACTAGGTTATGAGAACGGTTTTAGAGGCCCTTGAGGTCTACTAGGTTATGAGAACGGTTTTAGAGGCCCTTGAGGTCTACTAGGTTATGAGAACGGTTTTAGAGGCCCTTGAGGTCTACTAGTTATGAGAAGGTTTTAGAGGCCCTTGAGGTCTACTAGGTTATGAGAACGGTTTTAGAGGCCCTTGAGGTCTACTAGTTATGAGAAGGTTTTAGAGGCCCTTGAGGTCTACTAGGTTATGAGAACGGTTTTAGAGGCCCTTGAGGTCTACTAGTTTATGAGAAGGTTTTAGAGGCCCTTGAGGTCTACTAGGTTATGAGAAGATTTTAGAGGCCCTTGAGGTCTACTAGCTGGAAGATCGGTTTATTCCGATCCTTGGTTTCCTAATAGGTTACCTTTGCCTATGCGGCTTATTTGCTGCTCCTGCTTACCCGGTGATCCGTCTTGGTCCTGGAGGTGTTGCTTGCTCGGCTGCTCGCACTGAATGCCTTCCTGAGGGATCTGGCCCGCTTTATATAGCGCTCGGGAGCGTTTAGTGTGGCTTCCAGATCGTGCTTTCTCGATCCCTTTGGGTGTGACCGACTCTTGGGATTAGTGTGCCCGGCCCCTTGAAATCAGTGTGCCCTGTCGTGGGCGCGCGCGCGTAGGGTATTTGAATTTGATTTTATGTCTCATGTTCTTCATGTTTTTATTTCTTTTTTCCATGCTTGTCTCATGCTTATGTACATATGTCTTTAATTCTAAGGGTGTGTATGTAAGTATATAAGAATAGGTGGGTGTATGTCTGTGTGTGCGCCCCGGGCGTCACACCTCCCCCTCCTTTTGTTTTGGGGCCAGCCTCTCGATCCTGACGTTGTTTTGTCGGGAGAACACAACTCTCCACGTCTGGGCTCCATCTCGAACAAGGAAGGACTGCTGCTTCCCATAGCCCTTCTTCGCCAGTCGATCCCTTATATCGGCCATTGCCGACGCCGAAATATGGGCCCCATCGGGTATGGCCCAAGTGATGCTGCTCCTGGTGTCTGCCTCGATGTCGAGCACATCTCTGTCTGGTGACGGCGATCCCCTCCGGTGCTCTTCCGCTATGGTAGGCAGCTGCTCGTTGTATCGACGTGGTGTCGGCTGCCTTGGTCGCTTCCGTGGCGAGGTGTCCGGGTGGCGTCCCCTCTCTCCTCCTGCGTTCTCACAACAACCGGTTCGCATATGGCTGTTGGCGTCCCGGTTGGGATGAGGAGGGTTCGCCATTCGCTGTCCCGGTCCTATTTTTGTGGTCCGCGCATTGTTTGCGGCGTACCAGTCGGTGGGCGTGTTCTTGTTTGTAGCGCGCCGGTCGGTGGGCTTTGTTACGCCTGTAGCTGGTCCTGCGGCTGTCTCCGTGCCTCCTCGCGTATGGTTGGTGGCGTGCCGGTCGGTGGGCATGTTTGTGCCCGTTCTGGTTGCGGCGGCCCCCGTGCCGGCTCGCGTGTTGCTGGTGGCGTGCCGGTCGGTGGGCTTGTTTGTGCCTGTCTGTATGGCTGCGGCAGTCTCCGTGCCGGCTCGCGTATAGCTGTTGGCGTGCCGGTCGGTGGACGTGTTTGTGCCCGTTCCTCCTGATGTGCCCTCTGTACCGGTTCGCCTGGTATTTGCGGCACCCTGTTCCGCCCCCATGTCCCCTGTTGTTTGGGGTACATGGGCTACCCGATGCCCGTGTGTGGTTCGGGCCACGGTGGGTGTTGCTGGTGGCGTTGTCGGGTCTGCCTGTTGTAGTTGGCGGCCCATCTTCGTGGGTTGGGTCCTCTTGCGTGATCCTCCGGGTGCCTCCTCCATTGCGATCAACTGGGTGCGGCTCCTTGCCGCTGCCAACTTCTCGTAGTTTTTCTTCAGCCGGTTGAAGCTTTCGGGTAGCCGCTGCATGATGATATCTGTAATTGAATGATTTTGTTTGTAAGCGTATGCGATATTTATTAATCGATTGTTAGTATGCCTATCTGACCCTGATCCTGCCCGTTCATCGATTGTTACCGATGTTTTTTGTCTGTGTTTTAATGGGCTTGGGCTTGTATACTGATCGATTAATTCTTTCGTAGTGTTGGCTAGATTTGGTTCTGTTCTTATTGGTTCACATGGTTTTATATCCCCGATATATATTCGCTTCGTTTTGTGTGACTTCATGTCACGTGCTACAATTATGACGGGTGATATAAATTGGACTACTTTCCATGGACCATCGTATTTTGGTGCCAATTTGGCATTGAACTTGTCTACTGCCTTGGATAATGCGTGGGTCTTGCACCATACCAGATCGCCTATCGCTGGCTTCCATTCTCGTTTTCGGAGATTATAATGGCGGCGTTGTCGTTCTGCTGCTTCGGTCATGTTTGATGTGGCCTCTTGCCTGATGTTTTTTTAACCGTTCCCATCTTTCTTTTATTCCTTCCTGTATTATTCCAGAACCTTCTGTCTGGCTGTCGAATAATGTGTTGGGCAGTCGTAACTCTCGTCCGAACATTAGCTGTGCCGGGCTATATTTTGTTGATTCCGACGTACTGCTGTTGAACGCGAGCATCAACTCTGGTAGGTTTTCGTCCCACCTAGTTTGGTCTTCCCCGGTCGTTTGTGCTATCATAGTTTTGATTGTCCTATTTGCTCGTTCGGTCGGGTTCTCTTGTGGCGTATAGGGTGCCGTAAACTGTTGTCGGATTCCCCATTTTTCCATGGCCGTTTTTGTCTTCCGTCCTGTGAATTGTACGCCGTTATCCGAGATCAGGACTTTTGGTGTACCCATTCTAGCTATTACGCGTTCTCGGAAAGTTCTGAGGAAGGTGTCTGCCGTGGCTTGTCTCAGTTCGGCTAGTTCTACCCATTTGGAAAATTTGTCGATGATAACTATCAGTGACGTGTTCCCGTGTTTAGTTCTGGGTAGTGGTCCTATGAAGTCGACGCATATTGTTTCCCATGGTAGTTCCGCTACTCTGGTCAACATTTGTCCTGCCGCCTTTTGTTGCGATACTTTGTATTGCTGGCAGCATTCGCATTTCCTTACGAACTCTTTTACGTCCTTTGTTAGCCGGGGCCAAAAATAGCGGGTTCTTATTCTTTTTATTGTTTTTGACATTCCTAGATGGCCTGCTTCTGGTGTACTGTGATTCTCCGTTAGTACTCTGTTAATATCCTCGTCTCTGACACACAATTTCCATGGCTGCGGGTCTCTTCTGTTTCCGTTTGCCTTATATAGCTTCCCTTCCTCTATCCGGTACTCTTCATTACTTGTGTGTTCTTTGACCTCTCAAATTTTTTTATCCACCCAGCCTGCCGTGGTTATTGCCCGGGTTTCTATTCTGGGTGTTCGTGACAGTGCATCTGCTACTGCATTGAGTTTTCCCTTGCGGTATTGTACCTCGAATTGGAAAGGTTGTAATCCCAGGGCCCATCTTGCTACTCGCCCCGACGGACTTTCTATCGAGTTTAGCCATTTCAATGCCATGTGGTCTGTTACCACTATGAATTTATATCCTTCCAGGTACATTTTGTATGTGAAGTCGTGAAGTCCGGGCATGCTAGAACTGGTGCACTCATCAGGCTTCTTTTAAGATTCTCGAAAGATTCTTGTTGTGGTTTGCCCCACTCGAATTTCTTTCCCTTTCTTATCAGGTTCTGTAATGCGTTGGCCTGTTCTGTGAAGTTGGGTATAAATCTTCTATACCATGATGCCATTCCCAGAAAACTGTGTACTTCCTTCGTCGAGGTCGGTGTTTGTAGTTCTTGAATGGCCGACACCTTTTCTGGGTCTGTTCTGATGCCACGATCGCTTATGACGTGCCCCAGGTATTTTAACTCCTTTTGGAAAAAATGGCACTTGTCGGGATTTATCTTTAGATTTGCCCGTTGCAATCTTTGGAATACTTCTCGTAACTTGTCCATGTGTTCTTGCTTCGTTCTCCCGATTACCACAATGTCGTCTAGATATGCAAATGCGAATGGTTCCATTTCTGGTCCTATAATTGAATCTAACGCTCTTTGAAACGTTGCTGGTGCTGTTGTCAATCCGAATGGCATAACCTTCCATTGAAACAAACCTCTGCCTGGCACCGTGAAGGCCGTATATTGACGACTGTTTGGTTCCATTGGTATCTGCCAGTACCCTGATTTTAAATCAATCGTGCTGATGAACTTCGCCTCTCTTAGCTGGTCTAGGATGAAATTCATTCTTGGTACCGGGTACGCGTCCTTCTCCGTTTTTTCGTTTAATAGCCGATAGTCTATGCACATCCTCCATTCATTATTCTTTTTCTTTACTAATACCACCGGTGCGCTGTACGGGCTATATGAACGTTCTATCAACCCTAGTGCTAATAACTCGTCGACCTGTTCGTTTATTATGCCCTGTTGTTTCGGGTTTCGCGGGTAATATCTCTGTTTTATGGGTTTGTCATCCCTTAGATAGATTTTGTGTGTTGTGATATTGCATACCCCTTTAATATTTTCGAATACTTGCCTTTGCTTATCCAGGAACGTTTGTATTTCCTCTTCTGTTGGTTCCTCGTTCTCTGGTGACTGTTCCCTTGTTGTCGCTTCCTCATTGTTGTCCACGGTCTTTGTTATTTCTAGATCTAGGTCGTTGCATCGTAGCATGCTTCCGACCCCTGCCAAGAAGTCCATACCTAGCAGGATCTCCCCCGCTACTTGTGGTAGTATCAGAAAGGAAATTTCCACTTTCTTCTCTCCAAATCTGATTGTCGTTGTGAAACTTCCACTAGTTTTCTGCGTCGTGCCGTTTGCCAGTGTGATCGCCGATCGTGTTCCCTCCCATCTTCCTCCTTTCCTGAGGGTCTTATATCGGTTCACACTTATTGTGCTTCGTGATGCTCCGGTGTCGATTACTCCTTTCGTTGATTGGTTTCCTATCGTTATTACTGCTATTACCTGAAATCCGTCGCAATATAATCGCTTTCCTGCTGCTGGCGTTTGTTCCGTGGCCTGAGTTGCCAGCTTTATCTGCTCAGGCCCCCTGCGTTTCCCGGTCCCGTCCTGCAACACTCCGTTGTACGAACACCGTTTCTTCCGCATACCCAGCAGAACAGTCTTGGCGGTTTTCCACATATTCGCGCCGTATGTCCTGTCCCGCCGCATCTCATGCATATCTCTGGTCGTAGTTGCTGTTGTTGTCCTAGGCTGTCTGTTCGTACCGTACCTTCTGCGGCTTCTATCTCCTCTACTTCCTCTGCCAGTTTGAGGAACTGCGTCAGTGTCTGGAACCCTGATCTTCGCGTATATAATTTGATCTTACTTCTGCAGTTTGAAAATACTCTATCCAGTTTTTCTTCCTCTGATAGCTTAGAGAACCGCATTAATTTTCTCAGACTCATGGCGTACTCTCTTACCGGCTCGTTTTCTCGCTGTTTTAGCTGAGCGATTTGCGTTTGTACTCTTTCCTCGTATCTTGGTGGCAGGAAATATTCCAGAATCTCGGTGGTCAGTTGTGCCCAGGTCGTTATTTTGGACGGCGTGGTGTTCCACCAGTCTATCGCTGCACCCTCCAGGATAAATGGCATTGTCTGTACCAGATGATCTGGTTTGATTCCATATCCTGCCGCCCATTGCTCCATTTTCTCCAGGAATTCTAATGGGTTACTCGATCCTTGATATCGAATCCCCCAGTTTCGTACTCGGTCCACGACTTCCGTCTCGATCTTCCTTCCCATTTTTGTTTCCTTTTCTGCTTCCATTTCTTTGTATCTCGGTTTTGCTGGTTCTCTGATGTTCTCTGTTTTCCTTTCTTTTGATCTGGTTATTTTTATTAGTGGGTTGTGATCCTCTTCTTTCTTATCCTCCGTTTCTGACGGTGATTCCGGCGTTATTTCTCTCCTTGCTGGGCTTCTGTCTCTCCTGTGTTTGTTTGACAGTTCTATCAGCCTTTTCCCTATCTCGTCGCTGTGGTCTGTCCTCTTTGCGAATGCTGCCACTATCCTCCTTAGTTCTTCGTTTGTTCCGCCTTGTTCCAGTAGAAATTCGGCTGCGTATCCTGTCAGCTCTTCCTTAGATGCTAAATATACCCAGCTCGACATTCCTCTTTTCGGTTTCGGTTCTTCCTCGCACCTCTTATACCTGTTAACGGGCGCCACTGTGACGGTTGGTCAATTGCTCCGGAAGCTCGCGGGTGGCCAGGGTCGTCTCAGATATTTATATTTGAGTCAGGCAGAGTTGCTGGAAGAGATCCCGATCCTTTCCCCAGAGGTGAAGGCGTGAGTGATTACCCAGTAATGGATTATTTCCTAGTTTATTTTTGTTCTTTCTTTTTTGGTAGGTGAGATAATTTTGTATGAGTACAGCAAATGGGAGGGTGGATGGTGAATGACGAGCGGTCGCGTGGGTGCCCGGAGGGAGGGTTCTGGTTGCTCGTCGCTGCGGGTGTCGAAGTCGTCGGCTGCGGGCGTGGGTAGCGGCCGTCGTCGGCGTCGGCAGCCGGATGCTACTGGAGTCGCCGGCTGCGAAGGCGTCGTCGGCGGGGGGGGGGGGTCGGTAGCTGCAGTCGCCGGCGTCGGCAGTCGGAGGCTGCTGGAGTCGTCGGCTGCTCCTGTTGTCGGCGGCTGGAAGCCTACTTGGAGGAAAGAGGAAGAGACCCTCGAGGTCTGCTAGTTAGATACAGTTTTAGAGTCCCTGGAGGTCTACTAGGTTATGAGAACGGTTTTAGAGGCCCTTGAGGTCTACTAGTTATGAGAAGGTTTTAGAGGCCCTTGAGGTCTACTAGGTTATGAGAACGGTTTTAGAGGCCCTTGAGGTCTACTAGTTATGAGAAGGTTTTAGAGGCCCTTGAGGTCTACTAGGTTATGAGAACGGTTTTAGAGGCCCTTGAGGTCTACTAGGTTATGAGAACGGTTTTAGAGGCCCTTGAGGTCTACTAGGTTATGAGAACGGTTTTAGAGGCCCTTGAGGTCTACTAGGTTATGAGAACGGTTTTAGAGGCCCTTGAGGTCTACTAGTTATGAGAAGGTTTTAGAGGCCCTTGAGGTCTACTAGGTTATGAGAACGGTTTTAGAGGCCCTTGAGGTCTACTAGTTATGAGAAGGTTTTAGAGGCCCTTGAGGTCTACTAGGTTATGAGAACGGTTTTAGAGGCCCTTGAGGTCTACTAGTTTATGAGAAGGTTTTAGAGGCCCTTGAGGTCTACTAGGTTATGAGAACGGTTTTAGAGGCCCTTGAGGTCTACTAGTTATGAGAAGGTTTTAGAGGCCCTTGAGGTCTACTAGGTTATGAGAACGGTTTTAGAGGCCCTTGAGGTCTACTAGTTTATGAGAAGGTTTTAGAGGCCCTTGAGGTCTACTAGGTTATGAGAACGGTTTTAGAGGCCCTTGAGGTCTACTAGGTTATGAGAACGGTTTTAGAGGCCCTTGAGGTCTACTAGGTTATGAGAACGGTTTTAGAGGCCCTTGAGGTCTACTAGTTATGAGAAGGTTTTAGAGGCCCTTGAGGTCTACTAGGTTATGAGAACGGTTTTAGAGGCCCTTGAGGTCTACTAGTTATGAGAAGGTTTTAGAGGCCCTTGAGGTCTACTAGGTTATGAGAACGGTTTTAGAGGCCCTTGAGGTCTACTAGTTTATGAGAAGGTTTTAGAGGCCCTTGAGGTCTACTAGGTTATGAGAAGATTTTAGAGGCCCTTGAGGTCTACTAGCTGGAAGATCGGTTTATTCCGATCCTTGGTTTCCTAATAGGTTACCTTTGCCTATGCGGCTTATTTGCTGCTCCTGCTTACCCGGTGATCCGTCTTGGTCCTGGAGGTGTTGCTTGCTCGGCTGCTCGCACTGAATGCCTTCCTGAGGGATCTGGCCCGCTTTATATAGCGCTCGGGAGCGTTTAGTGTGGCTTCCAGATCGTGCTTTCTCGATCCCTTTGGGTGTGACCGACTCTTGGGATTAGTGTGCCCGGCCCCTTGAAATCAGTGTGCCCTGTCGTGGGCGCGCGCGCGTAGGGTATTTGAATTTGATTTTATGTCTCATGTTCTTCATGTTTTTATTTATTTTTTCCATGCTTGTCTCATGCTTATGTACATATGTCTTTAATTCTAAGGGTGTGTATGTAAGTATATAAGAATAGGTGGGTGTATGTCTGTGTGTGCGCCCCGGGCGTCACAACTGTCCATGGTTGCGATTTAAAAGTCGAAGTTTTAAGGGCCAATGTAAATTCACTGGATCAGGATGGAGTAGATTAGATCTCACTTGGTCGCGTGGTCGGTGTGCGTTGCGATTTCGAGCGCGCGGGCTAAAGACGGAGTGCGTGAATGGCGATGGGGTAAGTTATCCCCGTTTCGTGGGCCTGTTTGGTCGAATTTCGTTCGACAGTACGGAGTCTCGGACGCGCGGGACGGAATGACTTCCTTATATGGGTGTTATTTTTCCTGGTTTCTATCCCTGTCTACTCCCTGTTCGGGCGCCACTTGTAACGAAGTTCTCTGGCTGGGGCAGATCTCAATCGTGGCCAGGGGACCTATACAAGAAAATTTGTATAAAAGTGGGACTGACAGCAGGAAATACCTCCGGGAACTCGTCTTAATCGTATATTCTACCCCGATTTCATGTATCGGAGTCCTTCTGTCGTCCCCCAGATCTTCGATCTGGATGGGGGACACGAGAAGCTATCGACGCCTCCACTCCCGCTTTACCGACCGTCGGTACTGTATGCAAGTATACTGCGTGCACTGCATTATCGATCACACTCTCAAAAGCTGCCTGCTGTGGCACGCGTTCGGCTGAAGATGCAGCTGCTGTTGGTTTGGGAAAAATCCAATCCACGGCGTCCAGGCTGGACGTGATCCGGGATTCGGGTCGATCGTGCGGGCGACGGCGGTCAATGCGGACTCTGGTTTGCCGTTTGGGCGCGGGGCCGGGTCTGCGAGTGGGTTCCTTCGGGTGGGCGCGAAGCCAATATTGGCTATGTATTTTTGTGTGTATGTGTGCGCGATGGGATTTGTAGGTTAGGAACCAATATTGGCTATGTATTTTTGTGTGTATGTGTGCGCGATGGGATTTGTAGGTTAGGAACACTACTCGGCTGAAATAATGAAAATAAATTCCCATGCGGCCCAAGAAAATATGTCAAATGAGGTTAGGTTTTCCTTATGGGCTATGTAATTATGTGTATGTGTGTGTGTGCAAAGGCTTGTAGGGTGGAAACGCTACTAGTTAACAATAAGTGGGGCTTATGAATGACTTACTTTGGTTGTATATAACGTCCGGCCAAAACAAATGGACTCGACGTACTCTGCACACGTGTATGTGTGTATGCGCGGCGCGGCACACGCGGTTCGTGACGGCGGCGGCACCGGGGGACCGTGGATTTTTCGCGAGGGTGCGAAAGCAGGCGCGCATTTGGTAAACACGGTCAGGCTTACGGCTCGCAGGCTCGTGGTTTTTGTTTTTATGATCGTCTCTGTCGATTCTCTTCGGCGTTTTCACTTCCACTCGGATTGTAGTTAACACGGGAGCGTCAGCGACTTGTCGAGAAAACGATCCTACTCGCTATCGTTCGCTCCGATTTGCGAATATTCGTTTTCCTTTATCGGAGTTAGCCGACTTATCGACTATGATTTAAAATTAACAGGCTTTGGGGGTTCTCTTAGCCTACTTAGTTTAGTATTTTGCCGGGATTATAAACATATTTGTCTTCATATTTCTTCATCTGTGTGTATGCGCAGCGCGGCACACGCGATTCGCGACAGCGGCGGCACCGGGGGGCCGTGGATTTTTCGCGAGGGTGCGAAGGCAGGCGCGCATTTGGTAAACACGGTCAGGCTCACGGCTCGCAGGCTCGTGGTTTTTGTTTTTATGATCGTCTCTGTCGATTCTCTTTGGCGTTTTCACTTCCACTCGAATTGTAGTTAAGACGGCAGCGTCAGAGACTTGTCGAGAAACCAACGATCCTACTCGCTATCGTTCGCTCCGATTTGCGAATATTCGTTTTCCTTTATTGGAGTTAGCCGACTTATCGACTATGATTTAAAATTAACAGGGTTTGGGGGTTCTCTTAGCCTACTTAGTTTAGTATTTTGCCGGGATTATTAACATATTTGTCTTCATATTTACAGGCCGTTATACTTAAAGCTATGACTAAGCTTAGGCTTAAGTTCTAAATACATGATTATAGCTTGTGACGGTCTCCGCCGCAGTTTCCCAGATAGCTCGGGGACGGCCAGAGTCCGCCTAGTAAAGTTAGTCGGAGTGGGAGCTGTAAGAGAAGTGGCCCGTTTTCCAATGAAAACAGTGAAGAGAATTCAGTTGACATAAGTAGGTTGGATCGTTTATTCATGGATTCTGTGACACAGTTCAGATACGTAATAGCGGAGCTCGGAAACGCCGCTTCGTGGGTCGTCTGGGCCCTTCGCGTCTCGGTGATCCAGCTGCTAGCGGCTGCTCGGGACTCGCAAGTCTTCCGAGAGGTGGGGGGGACTTGAAAGTCTTTAATCTGCGAGAGAGAGGCGGTTGGACTTCAGTGAGAGGGACGCGGCGGAGGGCGGCGGCCAGGGCCCCGCATTATATAGGCCCTGGCGTGTTCTAGTGTGCCCGTTGCGCCCGTCGTCTTCCTCTTCTTCGCCGCCTAGTGTGCCCCTAGCTGCCGACGTGACCCTTCCTTGGCGCGAGTTATGATAAGTAGGTTCAAAGGGGTTTCCAACAAGGGTCTTCCAATAATTGATATGATTGAGTTGAGAATAAAACTATCAATTTCGTTAAAAGTCAGATTCAGAATGAATTCTTTATTTTGTTTTTCTTGGTTTGAAGCTTACGGATTACAAATAATGTGCTGACCTAGCGGAATGGAATTGTAATTGGACCGGATGCATACATAGCTGAAGTCAGCGACGGCCCAGTTGTTTATGTTTATTTGGTGACATAGTTGCCGGTCAGTTCTGTTGTTCGAATGGCTGCCGGAGGGGTTTCGTCGGGGGACCGCCGAGGGTTAATGCTGAGGCGGTAACTCCTCCCCCTCAGACTGAAGTACCGACCATAGTGGAGCAATGGTTGGTGTGTAGGTGGCAGGTGGAGCAATGGTTGGTACGACAGTGGCTGGTGCTGCGACCGGTGTAAAAGTGGTCGTTCTCATCGGAAAACATGCTAGCGCCAATCCTAATACCAGCATTATCGCCAACATGGTGTATGTCGTTGTCGTGTGTATTATCGTTCCCTCCTGTATTTTGTTTATTTGGAGTTTCGTCTCGATGTCTTCCATTCTCAGCTCATGTATTCCCAATTCTTGGGTTGTTCTATTCTTTTCTATGGTTGCAATTCGTGGTATCTCCAGTTTTAACTCTGCTGTTCCTAGCTTCTCCACCGATCCATATAGTACGTTGTTCACCATTACTCTGCATTCACTAACTGTGATCAGTGCCGATCCGTTCAGGATTCTGTCCTGTCCACAGTCTGTTTGCACCTTCACGTTTTCGCCATTGAAGATCGCAACTTAGCCCTCTTATGGTTCGAAGATCCTGGTTATAAGTCCGGCATCTCTTGTCTCACACTCCGCTTCCTTTCCGCTAAGTAGCCTTCCAAGACAATTTTCATTGACCTGGCTTACAATCTTATCTTTCTTACAAATATATAGGTTTCTTATCTTCTGACATTTCATAGTAATAGTAATACAATTCTTCTTTGTGTCTTGCTACATATTCTGGTGAAATTACAAATTCCGTTTTATTCATTGGCAGCGGTACTACTCTGTGTAGGGAGTATACTCCTTCTTTAAATATTGGTAACCTTGCCGCAAATATTATGTCCGTGTTATTCATAATGGTCTTGAGTTCTAAAAATTCATACATATGCTCTTCTGATATAATCTGTACCCTTTGTTCTTCTAGCTCTTTTATACATCTCGCCGTTTCCTGCTTGTCATAGATGAACTTCGAGATTAGCCCTATCTTCACTAGTAATAAACTCTCAGCTCCTTCATTCAAGTTCAATCCCAACATATCCAGTATTATCGCGATTCTATTGATATATTCTATCTTGTAAATCCTCTTGTCTTCTTCCATAAATGTCTTGCTGATTCCATTTCCGTAATTATTAATGAATG
The DNA here is from genome assembly GCA_035045905.1 of Drosophila anomelani. Taxonomy (NCBI): domain Eukaryota; kingdom Metazoa; phylum Arthropoda; class Insecta; order Diptera; family Drosophilidae; genus Drosophila; species Drosophila anomelani. The sequence continues at coordinate 402,253 of JAWNOO010000112.1, forward strand.
TCGATACTCGACTCTGTTCTTCATTTATATATCTTATCAGGTTTTTAAACATTATTGCGAACTTAGCTTTTGTCCTCTCTTGCGAACTCAAATTCTCTTTCAATCTTCTCTCCTCCTCCTGCATTTTCCTTATTTCCTCTTCTAACCTTTCCGAATCTTCTGCGTCTAAGTTTCCCGTTATGGATTTAACTACTGATCCCAATCCATTGATCAATCCTATTGCCTTCCTCTTCCTGGGACATATTGCTTCCAACCTGGTCTTGATTAACACCAACTTATTTTGCAATACCCTAACAAGGTCCCTTGTTTCCGTGTCTTCGCCTACCCAGTCGGACTTTGCTTCATGCCCATGAACTGCTCAGGAAGAAATTCTGCAGCAGCAGGGATGTCATTTTAGTGTTATTTCCCGAAAAGGAAATTTCCCTTTTTCTTTAGGGAAAAAACAGTTTTCCAAGCAGTTCCAAGCAGCGTGCTGATGACATAGCATTATGCATCTATCTGCATATAAGCGTTGTCAATCAAATCGAATGCTTGGCGCAGTGTGTAAGCGGCTGGACTGAGAACCACGGATTCCCGGGTTCGAGCCCCAGTCCAGCCGAAACTTTTTATTTTTATTTATTTGTTTTTTGCACTGCTTAAATTTAGCCATTTCCGCATGAGCGTTGCACATGACTTTTAAACTGAAAGGAGCAGCAGTGGGGATCATGAACTACCCCGGCCGCCCATGTAAAAAGCGAATGAGGCTTTTTAGAATTGGGGATGGCATCCCCCATGAACGATTCGGTAGGAAAACCATATAGATTTCCTACCGAAAAGTCCGACTGGGTACCTCTGTCTGCTCTATCTGCTCTATCGCCTCCTGGTATTCTTGCAATGTTACGATATGCACAAAGGTTGTGTATGTTTGTATTATTCTCGCGGGGCCTAGATCTATTTGTGCTAGCGGTTCATCAGCTAGCAATGGCCGGATCGAGTTACTCGATGACTGTTGGAAAGATGTGGTGTGTAGCTCTAATTCGTACTGCCGACAGAAATCTTTGAACAAGTTAGAAGTGAATTCTAGCCCTTGGTCACTGTTCAGACGAACACAAATATTTAGATATAAGATTGTTGGACTCCGTTTCATATCTGTGTAAATGGAGCGAGAGTCATAAATTTGTATATGTAATCTAATATTGGGCATGGGTGCACGCTGCACATGTAACCTAAGTACATGCCACTTATCTCTTAAGATTGTGCCCCGCCCCCTAAAATGAATCCCGTAGTGAGGGATCGCGGATAAGGTCCATGCAGCTCCAGATGTCCAGATGTGACAATGCGTCGGAAGCCAATAAGGCGGGGACTATTTAGTTAGGCCTCTGCGTAGGTCATTTATCTAGAATCTGTAGCCTATATAAACCGAGGCTGCATTAAAATAAATTCAGTTTCTTAAAAAAACTCAACAAATGAAAGTCTTTTAATTTGGAGGTTTTTCTTTTTTGGTCAATCGAGCCTTCGAAATTATTTCGTAGAACTCTGCAGTTTCCCCCTCTATGGTAAAGGACTCAGAGAAAGGCCAGCTCCTATAAGCATAGCCAAGTCGCAGCTAAAAGGTAGCACAAATAATTGACTCTTGTTTGCCCCTTTATGGTAAGGAACAGAGTATAAAATCAAAGCAAGAGCATACAAAAGAGTCCGGATTGTTTTAAAACAAAAATTTCCAACAAATTGGTTGGGTAAAATAAATTTTTGTGGTCGAATAATCGACAAAAAATAAATTTAAATAATTTATTGTGGCCGTTTTTTCGAGACCAAAAACATCGAAAAGTCGCGACTATTAAAAGTGACGGAAACAACCCTATATCCGAACTACAAGTGCCGAAAAGTAACTCTAAACTGCCAAAAAATTTGAAAAAAAAAGTAACGATCAACTACAAGTGCCTAAAAGTAACTCTAAAGTGCCAAAAAATTTGAAAAAAAAGTAACGATCAACTACAAGTGCCTAAAAAGTATCTCTAAAATGCCAAAAAATTTTGAAAAAATAATAGAGAGTTACGATACTACAAGTGCCAAAGTTGTCACATAGACCGTTCTTCAAAGAGAAAAGAGAAAAACAACCAAAGAAGGACGACCGCAGCATGACGAACCCATCAGCAACAAAACACAACAACAACAGCGACGACCACAGGATCTACAAATCATCAGCAACATTATCTACAGCAGCAACGACTCCAGAGCAGCAGCTAAGTCATATTTAAGATATTTTTATGTACACACATTTATAATATACATACACATACATACATACATATACACAATACATTGAAGAATTTTAGAAATAAGAAAAAATTTCTCTCAAATTTAAATATTTCGAAAAAATAATAATAATATATATATATATATATATATATATATATATATATATTGTTGCTCCCTTAATATTGTTCTCTGTTAAAAAGATATTGTTCAGTCGCAGCAGTATGTAGTCATAAGTATGATATTTAAGACACGACACACATAATGTAACAATTCGTCAGTCGCAGCGACATGCATTTATCGTAAATAAAGTATCAATTACCAGGTCAAGCGAATATGCATAGTCTGCTGAGACGAGGAAATGAGCTGGGGCAATGGTCTCAGTTCCTAACGCTAACCCACATTTACAGTAACCGCACACTATTTCTTATACGTTATTTATGTTAGCATAAGCACTTTTGTACCTATAAATATTTTTAAGTTTCATTAATAAAGTCAGTAAGAGTTCTAACGCCAACCCGAGAGCTTTTATTCATGCATCAGAGGCTGTCGCTGTGTCTTCAGACCCTCAACCAACCAAACCGTTCCCCTAGAACAATTCATGCACTCACACACTCCAAACCGTCCACCTAGTTCCAAGTGCTAGTTGCGACAACAAACAGGCAAATAGTTTATGCGCTATCTGCCAGGCATCTAAGCCTCCTTACACAAACATTTTGGTGACCCCGACGAACACGTCAACCAACAGGAAGGATTCCGTAACTCTTGGGAATCTTCCTGATTTTTTCACACTCGCCAAAAAACATTTTGGTGACCCCGACGAACACGTCAACCAACAGGAAGGATTCCGTAACTCTTGGGAATCTTCCTGATTTTTTCACACTCGCCAAAAAACATTTTGGTGACCCCGACGAACACGCTAGCCGTGGACCCCCAGGAAGATTCCGTAACTCTTGGGAATCTTCCTGATCCTTCTTAGGAAAGTTCCGTAATTCTTGGGAACCTTCTTCGACACTGTCATCGAACGGGAAAGTTCCGTAACTCTTGGAACCTCCTCGACACTGTCATCGAACAGGAAAGATTCCGTAACTCTTGGGAATCTTTCCACGTCGCTGCAAGTCTCAGCGACAGCTTCTGATGCATTTTCGCCCGACGAACACGCTAGCCGTGGACGTCAACGTAGGGAAATTTCCGCTAACTTATAGGAACCTCCCGCAGGATAATCCGTAACTCATGGGATTTCCTAATTTTCACTCGCCATAAATACCATTGGTGAGCCCTGACTCACAGGAAATTGTCCTGAATACGTCAGACCCCCAGGAAGATTCCGTAACTTTTGGGAGTCTTCCAGATTTTTTCACTCTTGCCAGAGAACAATTGGTGAGACCGACAGGGAAAGTTCCGTAATTCTTGGGAACCTCCCGCAGTCAAGAGCCTGCAATCCTTTGCTATGTGGAAATCCCCCAAGTCTATTGTCAATTGTCAATATGTCTAACAAGGAGGAGCAAGCAGTCACAGGGGCGTTAGACTTGCAGGATGAGATCACTCAAGAGATCTCAAGGCTACTCAGGAAAGATTTCGTAACTCTTGGGAATCTTGGGAAAGTTCCGTAACTATTGGGAACCTCCCGCAGGAAACAATCCGTAACTCTTGGGATTTTCCTAACTTTTCACTCGCCATAAAAACCATTTGGTGAGCCCTGACTCACAGGAAATTGTCCTGAATACGTCAAATCAACAGGAGAGATTCCGTAACTCTTGGGAATCTTGGGAAAGTTCGTAACTATTGGGAACCTCCCGCAGGAAACAATCCGTAACTCTTGGGATTTTCCTAACTTTTCACTCGCCATAAAAACCATTTGGTGAGCCCTGACTCACAGGAAATTGTCCTGAATACGTCAAACCCACAGGAAAGATTTCGTAACTCTTGGAATCTTCCAGAATTTCACTCTTGTCATAGAACATTGGGAACCAACAGGGAAAGTTTCGTAACTCTTGGGAACCTCCCGCAGGAAAGAATCCGTAACTTTTGGGATTCTGTTTTGACGCTGTCATTACACAGTCAAGAACCTTCAAATCCTTTCTAGAGTTCAAGATCCTCCAAGTCTATTGAACAATTGTTAATTCCTTCGACCACACCACGGTTGCGAATAGGAGCGTATCCAGCCGTCAAAGCAAATAAAACACTCCCAACGGTCAGGAAATTAAACAATTATCAATATGTCTAACAAGGAGGAGCAAGCAGTCAAAGAAGCATTAGACTTGCAGGAAGAGATCAGTCAAGAGATCGCAAGGCTTATCCGCAACTTTAGAAAAGATTCAGCGGATAGAAAATTAAATCCAACATATTACCAAACAAAGTTGGTCGCAATCGATGAAGTATGGAATCGATTTGCGGAGAAGGACAAAAATATTCCTGCAACATATAGAACCGAAGAATATTTAAAGTTCTACGTCGACTGTCGTGATTCATACGATAAATACAGGAATATTATAGTCGACTCAATGGCTCAGAGCTCAAGCAATGCCCCAAATCAGGCAACCGCGAGCAATGGCCGGGAAACTGCAGACGTTGCAAGCTTAGCGCAACCTGCACGTAAGCTGATATCAGCATGTCAGCGACAAAGGGCAATCGCCGACTCAATCAAACGGGCTCTGAAACAATGTTCAGAGACCGGCAGGGCCGTATCAAGGAGTTCAATAAACTCATTGTGGTCCCAATACCAAGAGATCCATTTCTCGATCCATGAAGAGTACGAAGACCCGGTCAGGGAGGGATACGACATGCAGTCGTTCCTCCGACTAGAAAGGGAAGTACAGAAAGTCCTGGGGGCACAAACCAACACATCAAGCAATGAAGATGTACACTTGCCCAGAGTCAGCATCCCCAAGTTCAATGGGGATCTACTCAAATGGACGCAATTCTTCGATTTGTTCAAATGCATGGTACATGACACCAACATGCCCACAGTCAGGAAGATGTGGTACCTTAAAACCACTGTGACCGGAGAGGCAGAGAGACTTATAAGGCATATCGATCTGAAAACGGAGAACTACATGAGCGCATGGGAAATACTAGGTGATGCATACAACAATCCCCGCCATGTAGCAGATACGATTCTCAATCGCCTTCTGCAACAACAAACAAACAGTCACTTAAGGAATTGTATATTACATCAATTGAGTCTCTAGCATCATTAAAGGGACTAGGCATTGATGTATCCAGCTGGGATACAATCATAATTGCCATCTTAAAGCAAAAATTGGATCTTGCGAATAGAGCCCTATACGAACAATCCTTACACGGCTCAAGAGAGCTTCAAGGGCTCGATACGATACTAGGTTTCCTGGACCAGCGAAGTCGAGTGCTGGGAACAGGAAAACGCAGTCAGTCAACATAACTCCGTTTGCAGCCAGCCAGGAACATTCTACGAACGGCTGGGTACATCCAGAATGGCAATCTCCGAATGGAAAATAATTGTATATTACGATATAAAACCATATTGGAGCGACAGGGGAATATTGGCCAACTGCTTCCAGTAGCATCGGCTAATATTATCCAGCTTTATAAAATTATGCAGGCCGAAGGCACCACAACGATCAGCCACGTCATCTTTAAGATATCGCTGTCACTGGTGTCTGTAACTCAACAGGAAGTGTTCAGCATTATGGCGATCCCAACATGGAAGGCTGGAAGCTGGCAGCAATTCAGGCTACAAACCGAAATCATAGCCGTCAATGCCCATAGAGATCAGTTCATGGGATTGACCAAGGATGAATTCAAGCAGATCTAGAACTGCCACACGACGAGCACATCTGTTTCAACCATCAAAGCCACATTCAGCGTGGAAAATCGGTGTGAATTCCAGTTGTTTAATAACAAGACGGAAACTATCTGCGAGGTCTCTCAGTCGAGGGTCGAGCTGTGGTGGTCAGCAACGCATCAGCAAAACAGGTGGATGTTTGCCACACGCAGGCTTATTGTCACTGGCCCCAGGCTGCACTGCACGCAACTCAAAAATTAGCGTGAGCACATTCAGCACCGTAGTCAGCGAAACAAGGGCGGCATATGTTCGTTTTGGTAACATCACAAGGATGGACCTTAAGACCACACCTGAGCCACTGCAAGGAACGGCAGCCAAGGAAGTCAACTTGGAGGAACTGGGCGCTTTGCAGCACCAACTGGCCAAACTAAAAGAAACCACCTGGGAAAATCAAATCAACACTCCCCAGCACCATCAAATAGCTGCTTATGTGGCTTTAGCAATGTCAATGTTATTAGGCATTGCATGGGTTTTCAGACGAACGGTCAGCAAATGGACATCAACACGCCGGGCTCCCGAACTCAGGCAGAACACGGAACAGCTACCACCAGAACCTACCCCACGAAGTTTCGCGTTCGACCTTAGCGAAGGTTGAACACTTGTTCAACGGCCGGGAGAATGTTCAGTCGCAGCAGTATGTAGTCATAAGTATGATATTTAAGACACGACACACATAATGTAACAATTCGTCAGTCGCAGCGACATGCATTTATCGTAAATAAAGTATCAATTACCAGGTCAAGCGAATATGCATAGTCTGCTGAGACGAGGAAATGAGCTGGGGCAATGGTCTCAGTTCCTAACGCTAACCCACATTTACAGTAACCGCACACTATTTCTTATACGTTATTTCTGTTAGCATAAGCACTTTTGTACCTATAAATATTGTTAAGTTTCATTAATAAAGTCAGTAAGAGTTCTAACGCCAACCCGAGAGCTTTTATTCATGCATCAGAGGCTGTCGCTGTGTCTTCAGACCCTCAACCAACCAAACCGTTCCCCTAGAACAATTCATGCACTCACACACTCCAAACCGTCCACCTAGTTCCAAGTGCTAGTTGCGACAACAAACAGGCAAATAGTTTATGCGCTATCTGCCAGGCATCTAAGCCTCCTTACACAAACAGATATATATATTTGAGAATTAAAATTCTTGAAAAAACATCGTTGGTTCCTTTTATATTGTTCTCTGTGTTAAAAAAAAACAAAATCCAAAATGTTGTCCGCTAAAACTATTAAACAAATCAAAAGACAGATAGAGATTACAGTGGCTATTAGGCAGTTAATAAAACTTCCAAGCCTCAGTTTTAACTTTATAAAGCAATACGAAGATCTAAAAGAAGAATGTATGCTAAATCACGCAGCATTGGTTAGTATTGGAGTAGTCGATCACGACTACTTCAATAAGAAACATTATGACGCGATGATGGCAGATTTCGAAAGGATTAAAGAAAAAATAGATCGCGTACTGCAGGAAAATGATAAAGCTGACGCAGGATCCACAACTTTTCATAGGGCATTAAATCAAATAGAAAACAAGAAAGGAAGCTAACTTCGGCTCACCGAAGTTTGTATACCCTTGCAGAGTTTAAACAAAAAATTAAAAACGAAATTCTGAAATAATAATTTGTTGCCAAATCTCAAATTTGATGGCAATGGTTTAAACCACGGCTAAGCTATGGTTTTTTTATTTTCCTGATTGTTCCTATGGAAGCTATAGGATATAGTCAGCCGATTTTCATGAAATTAAAATCGAAATTCAGGAATACTAAAATATGGGTAACTATCAAATTTGGTGAAAATATGTTGAAAACTAACAAAGTTATGAATTTTTCTTTTATTTTCCTGATTGTTCCTATGGAAGCTATAGGATATAGTCAGCCGATTTTCATGAAATTAAAATCAAAATTCAGGAATAATAAAATATGGCTAAATATCAAATTTGGTGAAAATATGTTGAAAACTAACAAAGTTATGGTTTTTTCTTTTATTTTCCTGATTGTTCCTATGGAAGCTATAGGATATAGTCAGCCGATTTCATGAAATTAAAACCGAAATTTAATAATAATAAAATATGGCTAAATATCAAATTAGGAAATGAAAATATGTGAAAAACGGATCGTTCCTATGGCAGCTATATGATATAGTCGTCCGATCCGGCCCGTTCCGACATATGTACGAGTGAGAGTATATAGAAGCCTAACTGCAAAGTTTCATTCAGATAGCTTTAAAACTGAGGGACTAGTTTGCGTAGAAACGGACAGACGGACAGACGGACATGGCTAGATCGACTCGGCTGTTGATCCTGATCAAGAATATATATACTTTATAGGGTCGGATATGCCTCCTTCACTGCGTTGCAAACTTTTGACTGAAACTAATATACCCTGCTAGGGTATAATTACTTAGGAGAAACGCTTGTAGCAATTGAGGAGAAATAAGTAAATAGTTTTAAAATTCGCATTAAAAAGATAAAGTTTTATTGGGAGAAACTCCTAAATCTAAAACAAGTCTCCCAGATTGATGTCACAGATAGGAGGTAAGTATGATGTGAGATTCGAAGAAATTGAATTCGATATCGCATCCTTAAAAAGCGACAAGCAAACCAAAATTGAAACCTCTGTGCCTTTTAAGGTAGATGTGGCAAATCAAAAAATCACTACCAAAAATACAAGTCCCTACATTCTTTGGTGATTCCAAAGATTTGGATCTATTTTATGAGTTGTTCACTGAACTAATTCATTTAAGGGAGGATTTAACTCCAACCCTAAAATTTAATTACCTTAAAATCTCAGTTAAGGGGGAAGCCAGAAATGTGGTTTCTCACCTATTACTGGGATCTGGAGATAATTATGTAGCCGCTTGGGAATTATTAACCAAGCGGTATGAAAATAAAAGGAAAATATTTTTCGAACAAATTAATCGCTTACTTGAGCTGGATAATGTAAATATTAACTCAACGAAGCAATTAAGAACATTTATTGACTCTATAAATGACTCAATTCATATTATAAAATTAAAGGCACAGGTTTCTGATGAGGTAGATATAATCTTTGCACAAATTATTTTGAAAAAATTTTATAAAGAGGCTCTTCAATTATATGAGAGCCACACGAAGAAACACAAAGAAATTCAAATATTGTCCGATGTTATAGAATTTTTAGAGCAAAGGCTAAGTTCAATAAGCTCAGTTCAGGATGAAAAACCTGTAAAAGAAAATATAATTAGGAAAGAAGTTTCCACTACCAATTGTCCCATTTGCAAAGGTTGGGGACACACAGTGGTACAATGCCACATATTTAGAAAATTAAATCCATCAGAAAGAATGGAAAAACTTAAAAAGGCAAAATTGTGTTTCAAATGTTTAAAACACTCGTATAGTCAAAAATGCCTAAGCGATATATCGTGTTCTATTTGTAAAAGAAACCATCACAGCATGCTTCATATTTGGTATCAAAATATAGAAAAAGTTAATACACTAAGAACATCGGAACAAGCCCTATTAGCTACGGCGAGGGTACAAATAAAATCCTCTCAAGGGAATTATGAAAATTTTAGAGCTTTGATTGACAGTGGATCACAAAGCACAATTATTTCAGAAGAATCTGCGCAGATTCTAAAATTGAGAAAAATAAGATCTCAAACACAAATTAGTGGGGTATCTTCCACAGGAAAGTGCATCTCCAAGCAGAAAACTATAATCTCTATTAAAAAATCTCCAAAAAATTTAGGAATTGAAGCATTAATACTTCCAAAATTAATGAAAGCTCTTCCAGTCAACAACGTTAATGTTGACAAGAAAAAATAGAAGAATTATAAATTAGCTGACCCCGAATTTAATAAGCCAGGTCGTATCGATCTTATTATTGGAGCAGATTTATACACTCATACTCTGCAGAATGGAGTTATAAAAATAGATGGGCTCCTTGGACAAAAAACTTATTTCGGGTGGGTTGTTTCTGAATGTAAAAAATCCAAAGGTAATGAAATAATTGTAGCAACAACGATCGAATTAAATGATTTAGATCGATATTGGGAAGTTGAGGAAGAAGACAAAAATGATATCGAGTCTGAAATATGTGAAAATAATTTCACTAAAACTACAAAAATTGATTCAGATGGGCGATACATTGTCTCAATTCCATTTAAAGAGGATGTCACCTTAGGAGATTCAAAAAAACAAGCTATAGCACGTTATATGAATTTGGAGAAAAAATTAAAAGGAAATGAAAAACTTAACGTAGACTATACCAAATTCATGACCGAATATATGGATCTAGGACATATGATAGAAGTGCAGAATGAAGGAAAATACTTTTTACCGCACCAGGCTGTGATAAGAGATTCAAGCCTAACAACAAAATTAAGAGTAGTTTTTGATGCTTCAGCAAAAACTACCAATAACAAGAGTTTGAACGACATAATGTGAAGTGGGCCACGAGCTCAAAAAGAAATTTTTGACATCATTATTAAATGGAGAAAATGGGAATTTGTGGTTTCGGCGGACATTGAAAAAATGTATCGGATAAAAATAAATAATGAGGCTCAAAAATATCAATACATTTTATGGAGAAATTCTCCAGACGAAAAAATTAAAAACTATAAATTAACCACCGTCACTTATGGAACGGCATCTGCACCATATTTGGCTACCAGGGTTCTGGTAGATATTGCAGATAAATGTGTGAATAAAAATATAACTCAAATAATTAGGAATGATTTCTATATGGATGACCTAATGACGGGAGCTGATTCGATAGAAGAAGCTAATAAATTAACAAGTAAGAAAGCTACAGTCGAGTGAGCTCGACTGTGAGATACCCGCTACCCATACTTAAACCAGAAAAGCGTCAGGACGCCATAAAAAACAGTTAATACAATTTTGAACATAACGGACAAATGCAAATGCAAGTGTAATATATATGCATACGAAAATACATACACATGTATCTATGTGTGTAAAAACGCGTTATTATTGCGTTTAAGCGGCTAATAATTATTACCATTTATTAAAATTGCTTCTCGAATATCTTATAAGATTCTTTTCCGAACACAACCAAGAACAAATAAGAATATTTAGATGGTCTAATTGGTCAACCAAATGAGGCATGCTGCCAGCAGCCGTTTGTGACCATACAAAATTATTTCTTTAATAACTTCGACAATTTTTATCTGATCGCAACCAAATTTTCAGGAATCTCACAGACTATAGTTCTTAATATATATACCGAAATTCGCGACTCTAGCTTTAAAATTTACGCTTAATACGCTTTTTTATGATTTGCGGGGGCGGAAGTGGGCGTGGTAAAAATTTGAAACAAACTTGATCTGCGTGCAAGCATAAGAAATACTGTCGAAAAAAAATTAGAGCTCTATCTCTTATAGTCTCTGAGATCCAGTGTTTCATACGGACAGACGGACAGACGGACAGAAAGACAGACAGACAGACAGACAGACGGACATGGCTAAATCGACTCGGCTGTTGATCCTGATCAAGAATATATATACTTTATAAGGTCGGAAATGCCTCCTTCTACCTGTTACATAAATTTCCTGCCGGCACAAAGTTATAATACCCTTCTACCCTATGGGTAGCGGGTATAATAACAGCAATTTCACAAGCATTACAGAAAGTGGGATTCAGTTTAAAGAAATGGATTTCCAACAATGTGGAAATATTAGCCACTGTGGAAGACACAAAAGATAATAAGGTTCTCAATATAATCGAAAATGAATGTATTAAAACGTTAGGTCTTAAATGGGAACCTCAAAATGATTTATTTAAATTCAAAGTAAATTGTACTGAATCAAAACACATAAATAAGAGCGTTGTGCTATCAACGCTATCAAAAATATATGACCCTTTAGGATGGTTGGCACCAGTTACTATTTTAGGGAAACTTTTTATTCAAAAACTTTGGATAAATAAAAGTGAATGGGAGCTATCCATAGAAGATAAAAATTATTGGGAAAAATATAAAGAAAATTTGTCATTTGTAGAGAATATTCGGATCCCCAAATGGATTAACTAAAACCGTTCTTCAATTATACAGATTCACGGGTTTGCTGACGCCTCCGAAAAAGCATATGCTGCAGTAGTCTATGCTAAAGTAGGACATAATGTTAATATAATAGCTAGCAAGAGTAGAGTCAACCCAATAAAAAATAGAAAGACAATTCCCAAACTGGAGCTATGTGCAGCTCATTTGCTTAGTGAATTAATCATTTGCTTAGTGAATTAATCCAAAGACTAAAAGGATCAATTGACAATGTAAAGGAGATCTATGCTTGGAGTGATTCAACTATTACGTTAGCATGGATTAACAGTAAGGTCAAATTTATTAGAAGAAGAACAGATGACATTCGGAAATTAACAAATACCGAATGGAATAATGTAAAGTCAGAGGATAATCCAGCAGACTAAGCATCCAGAGGAGTTGATGCTAACCAGTTGACTAAGTGTGAGCTTTGGTGGAAAGGTCCAAAATGGCTAGCTGACCCAAAAGAATTTTGGCCTCGGCAACAGTCTATAAATACATTAGTAAATGGTGAATTAAAGGACCCGATTTACAATCTAATAGAAAAGTATTCTAATTTAGAGAAACTCATTCGGATAATAGCATACCTAAACAGAATTATTAAGATGAAAACAAAAAAATAAGTCTATCCATCGGAATTAAAGCTCGCTGAGATAGTTGTTGTAAGCAAGCAGTAAGAATACCAATTCAGTGAGGAGATAAGGTGATAAGGTGAAACAATTTTTTAAGAGAATGTGTTAAGTGTGCAAGATATAGGCAAAATACAGCTCAGCATATAATGGGTAATTTGCCAAAAACTAGAGTAACAATGTCGTTTCCATTCTTAAATACTGGTTTGGATTACGCAGGTCCTTATTTTGTTAAAAGCTCGAAGAATCGTGGGCAAAAAACATTTAAAGGATACGTTGCCGTATTCGTTTGTATGGCCACCAAAGCCATACATTTAGAAATGGTAAGCGATCTAACTTCTGATGCATTTTTAGCAGCACTCAGAAGGTTCATTGCTAGAAGAGGGAAATGTGCCAACATCTATTCAGATAATGGAACAAATTTTGTAGGAGCTGCAAGAAAATTAGACCAAGAGTTATTTAATGCAATACAGGTAAATGTAAAAATTGCGGCGCAGCTAGAAAAATATAGGATTGATTGGCATTTTATTCCCCCGGCAGGACCTCACTTGGGAGGTATTTGGGAAGCGGGTGTCAAATCTATGAAATAGCATTTAAAACGAATAATCGGCGACAATAGTTTGACGTATGAAGAAATGTCAACGCTTTTATGCCAAATAGAAGCGTGTTTGAACTCAAGACCATTATACACGATAGTTGGTGAAATAGACCAACAAGAAGTGTTAACACCAGGTCATTTCTTCATTGGAAGACCGCCATTAGAAATAGTCGAACCGATGGAAGATGAACGAATCGGAAACTTGGATAGGTGGACCCTTATCCAAAAACTTAGAAAGGATTGCTGGGTAAAATAGAAGAATGACTATTTACATACACTTCAGCAAAGAAATAAATGGAAACGGGAAAGACCCAAAATAGAAGAAGGGCAAATTGTATTGTTAAAGGATGAGAATTCCCATCCAGCAAGATGGCCTTTGGGAAAGGTGGAAAAAATCCATAAGGGAAATGATGATTAAGTCCGATTAGTTAAGGTAAAAATGCAAGACGGATTTTTCACAATACCCATTACTAAAGTTTGCCCCTTAGAAGGAGTGAAATCAGTTAACAAAGATGAGGCTGACCATGCGCCAAGAAGACAGACTAAAGCGACAGCCGGAATATCAAAAATCGGGTTTGTCATGGCAATGTTGTTACTCATATTGAGTTGTCAATTCTCAACCGCATTGCCAAATAATGAAAAACCTAAATATACAATAGAACAGATAAATAAAACATCAGCAATATACTTAGATCCAATGGGCGACGTCGAGATCGTGGCCTCCTCTTGGAACTTAGTAATTTACTATAACATGGACGTATATTTCGACATGTTGAAAAAGGGCAAACAGTTAATACCAAAAATAAGAGTAGTTTGCCAGAAGCTTTATGGTTTTGAAGATCAATGTCTTTTAGTATTAGATAATACAGAAAGGCAGATTTCGGACATGGAGGAAAATAACAAACTCTTCATGTCTCAAGGTAAGGCCAGAAGTAGAAGATCTCCTTTTGGTTTTATGGGGTCTCTTTACCATATCCTATTTGGGATAATGGATCAGGATGATAGGATCCAAATGAAAAACAAGAAAGGAAGCTAACTTCGGCTCACCGAAGTTTGTATACCCTTGCAGAGTTTAAACAAAAAATTAAAAACGAAATTCTGAAATAATAATTTGTTGCCAAATCTCAAATTTGATGGCAATGGTTTGAAACACGGCTAAGCTATGGTTTTTTTATTTTCCTGATTGTTCCTATGGAAGCTATAGGATATAGTCAACCGATTTTCATGAAATTAAAATCCAAATTCAGGAATAATAAAATATGGCTAAATATCAAATTTGGTGAAAATATGTTGAAAACTGACAAAGTTATGGTTTTTTCTTTTATTTTCCTGATTGTTCCTATGGAAGCTATAGGATATAGTCAGCCGATTTGTATGAAATTAAAACCGAAATTCGGAAATAATACTAAATGGGCAAATATCAAATTTGGTGAAAATTGGTTGAAAACTGACAAAGTTGTAATTTTTTTTCGTAGATTTTTCCGATTGGCAGCTATATGATATAGTCGTCCGATCCGGCCCGTTCCGACATATGTACGAGTGAGAGTATACAGAAGCCTAATTGCAAAGTTTCATTCAGATAGCTTTAAAACTGAGGGACTAGTTTGCGTAGAAACGGACAGACGGACAGACGGACATGGCTAGATCGACTCGGCTGTTGATCCTGATCAAGAATATATATACTTTATAGGGTCGGAGATGCCTCCTTGTTGCAAACTTTTGACTGAAACTAATATACCCTGCCAGGGTATAATAATATGAGGAATTTAGTAAGCAATCAGCAGCATCTTAACGAACTGAGCAAAAAACAAACGTCAATGGTCGATTCTACAGCTAATATAGTATATTAAAAAGCACGACAGATAATATAAATGCTAACTTTAGAGGCATGAATAAAAGAATTGAAAATATGACTGCTGTGCTGAAAGAGTCGTATTATTTGTATAAAGAATCGATCAATTTCTTCATGATTACCAAGCAATTAAGTAATTTAATAGATGATTGTGAAAAAATACAATCAGGGATCATAAGCCTAATAATTGACATCAATCAGTGTCGACTTAATACTAATATGATAAAACCCAGTCAGCTAAAACAAGAGATTTCCAAAATAAAAGATTTATTGTCCGAAAATTTAGTATTACCATGAAAAAGGACAGGCACTGAATTAAAGGAAGACTCTTTGTTGATAACAAATTGATCATTAATGCGAAGATACCATAGTTCGGTAGGCATGCTTCAGTACTTTTTAGAGTACATTTTATGGAGAAATTCTCCAGACGAAAAAATTAAAAACTATAAATTAACCACCGTCACTTATGGAACGGCATCTGCACCATATTTGGCTACCAGGGTTCTGGTAGATATTGCAGATAAATGTGAGAATAAAAATATAACTCAAATAATTAGGAATGATTTCTATATGGATGACCTAATGACGGGAGCTGATTCGATAGAAGAAGCTAATAAATTAACAAGTAAGAAAGCTACAGTCGAGTGAGCTCGACTGTGAGATACCCGCTACCCATACTTAAACCAGAAAAGCGTCAGGACGCCATAAAAAACAGTTAATACAATTTTGAACATAACGGACAAATGCAAATGCAAGTGTAATATATATGCATACGAAAATACATACACATGTATCTATGTGTGTAAAAACGCGTTATTATTGCGTTTAAGCGGCTAATAATTATTACCATTTATTAAAATTGCTTCTCGAATATCTTATAAGATTCTTTTCCGAACACAACCAAGAACGAATAAGAATATTTAGATGGTCTAATTGGTCAACCAAATGAGGCATGCTGCCAGCAGCCGTTTGTGACCATACAAAATTATTTCTTTAATAACTTCTACAATTTTTATCTGATCGCAACCAAATTTTCAGGAATCTCACAGACTATAGTTCTTAATATATATACCGAAATTCGCGACTCTAGCTTTAAAATTTACGCTTAATACGCTTTTTTATGATTTGCGGGGGCGGAAGTGGGCGTGGTAAAAATTTGAAACAAACTTGATCTGCGTGCAAGCATAAGAAATACTGTCGAAAAAAAATTAGAGCTCTATCTCTTATAGTCTCTGAGATCCAGTGTTTCATACGGACAGACGGACAGAAAGACAGACAGACAGACAGACAGACGGACATGGCTAAATCGACTCGGCTGTTGATCCTGATCAAGAATATATATACTTTATAGGGTCGGAAATGCCTCCTTCTA
This sequence comes from Drosophila anomelani, assembly GCA_035045905.1. Taxonomy (NCBI): domain Eukaryota; kingdom Metazoa; phylum Arthropoda; class Insecta; order Diptera; family Drosophilidae; genus Drosophila; species Drosophila anomelani. The sequence goes on from JAWNOO010000112.1 coordinate 418,800, forward strand.
CCTGTTACATAAATTTCCTGCCGGCACAAAGTTATAATACCCTTCTACCCTATGGGTAGCGGGTATAATAACAGCAATTTCACAAGCATTACAGAAAGTGGGATTCAGTTTAAAGAAATGGATTTCCAACAATGTGGAAATATTAGCCACTGTGGAAGACACAAAAGATAATAAGGTTCTCAATATAATCGAAAATGAATGTATTAAAACGTTAGGTCTTAAATGGGAACCTCAAAATGATTTATTTAAATTCAAAGTAAATTGTACTGAATCAAAACACATAAATAAGAGCGTTGTGCTATCAACGCTATCAAAAATATATGACCCTTTAGGATGGTTGGCACCAGTTACTATTTTAGGGAAACTTTTTATTCAAAAACTTTGGATAAATAAAAGTGAATGGGAGCTATCCATAGAAGATAAAAATTATTGGGAAAAATATAAAGAAAATTTGTCATTTGTAGAGAATATTCGGATCCCCAAATGGATTAACTAAAACCGTTCTTCAATTATACAGATTCACGGGTTTGCTGACGCCTCCGAAAAAGCATATGCTGCAGTAGTCTATGCTAAAGTAGGACATAATGTTAATATAATAGCTAGCAAGAGTAGAGTCAACCCAATAAAAAATAGAAAGACAATTCCCAAACTGGAGCTATGTGCAGCTCATTTGCTTAGTGAATTAATCATTTGCTTAGTGAATTAATCCAAAGACTAAAAGGATCAATTGACAATGTAAAGGAGATCTATGCTTGGAGTGATTCAACTATTACGTTAGCATGGATTAACAGTAAGGTCAAATTTATTAGAAGAAGAACAGATGACATTCGGAAATTAACAAATACCGAATGGAATAATGTAAAGTCAGAGGATAATCCAGCAGACTAAGCATCCAGAGGAGTTGATGCTAACCAGTTGACTAAGTGTGAGCTTTGGTGGAAAGGTCCAAAATGGCTAGCTGACCCAAAAGAATTTTGGCCTCGGCAACAGTCTATAAATACATTAGTAAATGGCGAATTAAAGGACCCGATTTACAATCTAATAGAAAAGTATTCTAATTTAGAGAAACTCATTCGGATAATAGCATACCTAAACAGAACAAAAAAATAAGTCTATCCATCGGAATTAAAGCTCGCTGAGATAGTTGTTGTAAGCAAGCAGTAAGAATACCAATTCAGTGAGGAGATAAGGTGATAAGGTGAACAAATTTTTTAAGAGAATGTGTTAAGTGGGCAAGATATAGGCAAAATACAGCTCAGCATATAATGGGTAATTTGCCAAAAACTAGAGTAACAATGTCGTTTCCATTCTTAAATACTGGTTTGGATTACGCAGGTCCTTATTTTGTTAAAAGCTCGAAGAATCGTGGGCAAAAAAACATTTAAAGGATACGTTGCCGTATTCGTTTGTATGGCCACCAAAGCCATACATTTAGAAATGGTAAGCGATCTAACTTCTGATGCATTTTTAGCAGCACTCAGAAGGTTCATTGCTAGAAGAGGGAAATGTGCCAACATCTATTCAGATAATGGAACAAATTTTGTAGGAGCTGCAAGAAAATTAGACCAAGAGTTATTTAATGCAATACAGGTAAATGTAAAAATTGCGGCGCAGCTAGAAAAATATAGGATTGATTGGCATTTTATTCCCCCGGCAGGACATCACTTGGGAGGTATTTGGGAAGCGGGTGTCAAATCTATGAAATAGCATTTAAAACGAATAATCGGCGACAATAGTTTGACGTATGAAGAAATGTCAACGCTTTTGTGCCAAATAGAAGCGTGTTTGAACTCAAGACCATTATACACGATAGTTGGTGAAATAGACCAACAAGAAGTGTTACCACCAGGTCATTTCTTCATTGGAAGACCGCCATTAGAAATAGTCGAACCGATGGAAGATGAACGAATCGGAAACTTGGATAGGTGGACCCTTATCCAAAAACTTAGAAAGGATTGCTGGGTAAAATAGAAGAATGACTATTTACATACACTTCAGCAAAGAAATAAATGGAAACGGGAAAGACCCAAAATAGAAGAAGGGCAAATTGTATTGTTAAAGGATGAGAATTCCCATCCAGCAAGATGGCCTTTGGGAAAGGTGGAAAAAATCCATAAGGGAAATGATGATTAAGTCCGATTAGTTAAGGTAAAAATGCAAGACGGATTTATCACAATACCCATTACTAAAGTTTGCCCCTTAGAAGGAGTGAAATCAGTTAACAAAGATGAGGCTGACCATGCGCCAAAAAGACAAACTAGAGCGACAGCCGGAATATCAAAAATCGGGTTTGTCATGGCAATGTTGTTATTCATATTGAGTTGTCAATTCTCAACCGCATTGCCAAATAATGAAAAACCTAAATATACAATAGAACAGATAAATAAAACGTCAGCAATATACTTAGATCCAATGGGCGACGTCGAGATCGTGGCCTCCTCTTGGAACTTAGTAATTTACTATAACATGGACGTATATTTCGACATGTTGAAAAAGGGCAAACAGTTAATACCAAAAATGAGAGTAGTTTGCCAGAAGCTTTATGGTTTTGAAGATCAATGTCTTTTAGTATTAGATAATACAGAAAGGCAGATTTCGGACTTGGAGGAAAATAACAAACTCTTCATGTCTCAAGGTAAGGCCAGAAGTAGAAGATCTCCTTTTGGTTTTATGGGGTCTCTTTATCATATCATATTTGGGATAATGGATGAGGATGATAGGATCCAAATGAAAAACAAGAAAGGAAGCTAACTTCGGCTCACCGAAGTTTGTATACCCTTGCAGAGTTTAAACAAAAAATTAAAAACGAAATTCTGAAATAATAATTTGTTGGCAAATCTCAAATTTGATGGCAATGGTTTGAAACACGGCTAAGCTATGGTTTTTTTTATTTTCTTGATTGTTCCTATGGAAGCTATAGGATATAGTCAGCCGATTTTCCTGAAATAAAAATCAAAATTCAGAAATACTAAAATATGGCTAAATAACAAATTTGGTGAAAATATGTTGAAATCTGACAAAGTTATGGTTTTTTCTTTTATTTTCCTGATTGTTCCTATGGAAGCTATAGGGTATAGTCAGCCGATTTTCATGAAATTAAAATCGAAATTCAGGAATACTAAAATATGGGTAACTATAAAATTTGGTGAAAATATGTTGAAAACTGACAAAGTTATGAATTTTTCTTTTATTTTCCTGATTGTTCCTATGGAAGCTATAGGATATAGTCAACCGATTTTCATGAAATTAAAATCCAAATTCAGGAATAATAAAATATGGCTAAATATCAAATTTGGTGAAAATATGTTGAAAACTGACAAAGTTATGGTTTTTTCTTTTATTTTCCTGATTGTTCCTATGGAAGCTATAGGGTATAGTCAGCCGATTTTCATGAAATTAAAATCGAAATTCAGGAATACTAAAATATGGGTAACTATCAAATTTGGTGAAAATATGTTGAAAACTGACAAAGTTATGAATTTTTCTTTTATTTTCCTGATTGTTCCTATGGAAGCTATAGGATATAGTCAGCCGATTTTTATGAAATTAAAACCGAAATTCGGAAATAATACTAAATGGGCAAATATCAAATTTGGTGAAAATTGGTTGAAAACTGACAAAGTTGTAATTTTTTTTCGTAGATTTTTCCGATTGGCAGCTATATGATATAGTCGTCCGATCCGTCCCGTTCCGACATATGTTCGAGTGAGAGTATATAGAAGCCTAATTGCAAAGTTTCATTCAGATAGCTTTAAAACTGAGGGACTAGTTTGCGTAGAAACGGACAGACGGACAGACGGACATGGCTAGATCGACTCGGCTGTTGATCCTGATCAAGAATATATATACTTTATAGGGTCGGAGATGCCTCCTTGTTGCAAACTTTTGACTGAAACTAATATACCCTGCCAGGGTAAATTAATATGAGGAATTTAGTAAGCAATCAGCAGCATCTTAACGAACTGAGCAAAAAACAAACGTCAATGGTCGATTCTACAGCTAATATAGTATATTAAAAAGCACGACAGATAATATAAATGCTAACTTTAGAGGCATGAATAAAAGAATTGAAAATATAACTGCTGTGCTGAAAGAGTCGTATTATTTGTATAAAGAATCGATCAATTTCTTCATGATTACCAAGCAATTAAGTAATTTAATAGATGATTGTGAAAAAATACAATCAGGGATCATAAGCCTAATAATTGACATCAATCAGTGTCGACTTAATACTAATATGATAAAACCCAGTCAGCTAAAACAAGAGATTTCCAAAATAAAAGATTTATTGTCCGAAAATTTAGTATTACCATGAAAAAGGACAGGCACTGAATTAAAGGAAGACTCTTTGTTGATAACAAATTGATCATTAATGCGAAGATACCATTGTTCGGTAGGCATGCTTCAGTACTTTTTAGAGTAGTTCCAGTACCTCTTAGAATTGACGAACGTATGATTATGGTTCATCTCGAGTCTCAATATTTAGTCTACAATTTTGAATTAGATGCCTATCATTTAATGCCTGAATCAACACTTAATAAGTGCCTAAGGTGGCAATCAAACAAAAGGGTTTGTGAGGGAAGTTTGCCTTGGCGAAGTGCCAACGATAACAGCTGTGAGATCACGCCTCTGAAACCCAGTAAAGCATCAAATTGTAGGTACAAGACAATTATTGAGGATAAACCATATTGGTTTGAGTTAGATAAGCGAAGTAGTTGTCTTTTCAAGGTACAAAGCAACACTAAGGCTAGAATTCAATGCGGAAGTCCTAAGATAGAAACAGTGGATTTACCTGAACAGGGAATTTTGACAATCAGATCAGATTCTACAGCTCGAACAGACAACGATATATTAGTGGCTCACTATACGATTCAGTTGGAAGATCAAGGAACACTATCAGTATCATATATTGGAGAAATGAGCAAGATCCCTAACATTGCTTTAAATCAATGTGATACTCCAATGATTAATCATACAATAAAAATTAAGAATCTATTAAACGAAGTTAAAGATTTAAAAACGCATAAGTTGAAATTGTATGAATTAGATTTTCATCATATAACTGGCCATGCATCTTTAATATTGGTCATAATAATTATATTGTATTAATTGTATATTGTATAAGAAAAATAAAGATATGAAGGCAATTGCAAGCCCTACCGATACCTAGTGGTATATTAAATACTTAAGACAAATAAAATAATTAAAGCTTGTAAAACTAAAAATGAACTGTAACGTTTGTATGAATAAATATATTTTAAGCCATGAAAATTACGGCCGTTGTAAATTATTGGTTGCAAAAGAATTATATCGAAGAAAATAAATACAGTCCACTAAGTTTTATATTGCAACTAATTTAAATCTTACCGGCCCTTGGCAGAATGTTCAGACTAACACTAATATTTAGATATAAGATTGTTGGACTCAGTTTCATATCTGTGTAAATGGAGCGAGAGTCATAAATTTGTATATGTAATCTAATATTGGGCATGGGTGCCGCTGCACATGTAACCTAAGTACATGCCACTTATCTCTTAAGATTGTGCCCCGTCTCCTAAAATGAATCCCGTAGTGAGGGATCGCGGATAAGGTCCATGCAGCTCCAGATGTCCAGATGTGACAATGCGTTTGAAATCGATAAGGCGGGGACTATTTAGTTAGGCCTCTGCGTAGGTCATTTATCTAGAATCTGTAGCCTATATAAACCGAGGCTGCATCAAAATAAATTCAGTTTCTTACAAAAACTCAACAAATGAAAGTCTTTTAATTTGGAGGCTTTTCAGTCACAGACTATCTTATTTGCCACTCCGAATAAGGCCATACAATTTTTTACTGCCTTCACAATATTTATGCTCTCTTTAGCTGGTATTGTTATTCCCCAAGCGTACCTTGAGAACTTGTCTATTATGGTCAGCACACTTTTGTTGTTTACAAAATACAAGTCTATGTGTACTATCTCCATCGGTCCCTCTGGTGTTTCCGTAAGGCTGTACTTAACCTTGTTTGGTCTCCTATCATATTTCTGCAATTGGCAACTGCCACAGTTGTTAATCGTTTGCGTAACTGCCTGCTTCATGTGTACGAAAACCAATTTCCTTTTCAGGTGTGCCAACGTCTCCTCTATTCCTCTATGATTTGACCTTTCATGGTACTCTTTCATAACCCGTTCTTGCTCACTCTTCTCTGTTATATCAGGCAATAAGGTTGTGCATCTTATCGCCCTATACAACTTGCTATATGCGAAGTACTTACAGTACGCCTCCTGATTCGTTACCACTAAATGGTCTGGAATCAGGAGGCGAACCGTTCTTTTTGACTTTAGGATTTTTTTTAGCTATTTGCCAATTGTTTCATCATCAAAGTTGTTGTCTGTCCAAATTATTCTTTACTTGTTCCTGAACGGAACCAGTTTTTCTAATCCTGCTGTTCTCCCTTCCTTTACGACTACCTGGATATTATACTCATTGAGTGGCTTCTCCGATATCGGAAAACCCAACTGGAGGTTCTCCTCTGCGGAACGAATTGTCTCTCCGTTGTTTGCTCTCTCTGAGGCCTCCTCCAACACATTGAATTCTGGTTGGTTCCGGCTCAATGCGTCGGCCACCACGTTCAGAGAACCCTTCTTGTACACGATCTCGTAGTCATACTCCAACATTTGGAGTCTCCACCTCATGAGTTTGAAATCGGGTTCCTTCACGCTCATTAGCCAAGTTAGTGGCCTATGGTCAGTGACTATCTTGAACTTCGTACCGAATACGTAATGCCTGAAATGTTTAACCGCCCAAATAATGGCTAACATTTCCTTTTCTATTGTTGCATAGTCCACCTTTGATCCCGACAATGTTATGCTTGCGTACGCTATTGGTCTATCCGTTCCCAAACTTCCTTGGAATAAGACGGCACCAATAGCATAATTGCTCGCATCTGTGGCTAAAATAAATGGCTTGTTAAAATCGGAAAACTGTAAAATTGGGTCGTTGCACAACAAGGTCTTGCATACCTCGAATGCATCTTTGTATTCCTGGTCTGTTTGTACAGCTTTCTTCCCTTTCAGCTGTTTTGTCAATGGCTTCGTTATAGCCGCAAAATCCTCAATGAATTTCCTATAATATCCCAACAGACCTAGGAATGATTTGATTTGCTTCCTAGTTCTGGGCATCTCGAATCCTTTTATCGCTGCAAGTTTCTTAAAGACCCTTTCCAAGTCCGTGATGTGCTTTTGCAACGACGCTGAGAACACCATAATGTCGTCCATAAATATAAGACAACACTTCCCTAGCAATTCTCCGAAGATATTGTTCATCAACCTTTGAAAGGTCGCTGGGGCATTATTTAGCCCGAATGGCATACGAACATATTCAAAATGCCCACTTTCTCTTGACAATGCTGTTTTCGGAATGTCCTCTTCTTCTACCTCGATCTGGTGATAACCACTTGCCAAATCTAAGGTTGAGAAGTACTGCACTCTACCCAAACTATCTAACTCGTCATTTATTAATGGTAGAGGGAATCGATCTTTAATCACCTCCTCGTTAAGCTTCCTGTAGTCAACCACCATTCTCCATTTTCTTTCCCCGTAGGCGTCCTTTTTCTTGGTCACCAGCCATACCGGCGCACTCCACGGAGAATGGCTATGCCTAATAATCTTTTGATCCAGTAACTTCTCTAGTTGCCTCTTCACTTCTTGTCTTTCCTTGAATGCATACCTGTACGGTCTCGCATTTACTGGTATGTCGTCGTTTGTTCTAATTCGGTGTTTGACCGCATTAGTAAACGACAAGTGATCTCCTTCTACGTGAAATACCTTTGGGTACTTCCTACAAATTCGCTGGAGCTCTCTGAGCTCTTCGCTATTTAAATGCTCCGTCCTGACCTTGTGGAACGGTACAAAATGGTGGGCGGATAACGGTCTCTTCCCGTTTCCGTTCCCTGTCTCTTCTATGTTATTGAGCTCAAAATGTTGGTCGACTTCGAACTCAACCACCCTCAATGGTTCCTCTAAAAATAACTCCTAATCTCTTTCCGCATAATTTGTCACCTCGACCTCGTCACGATTATTCTGGCCATAATTCCACTTGTTATTTGTGTTGTGGTAATTACGGTACGGCCTAGTTTAATTAGAATTTTCGGTCTGGTTGAAATGATCTACCCTGAAGGGATTGCCCATCATTGGATACGGAAATCCAAATCCTGGCCATCCACCCACATTAGGCATAGGAAACGGCATCGGAAACTGGGGCTGGGTATTCCCTGCCCAACGGTACTGAAACCAACTTCCGGTTTGCGACTCTGTGGTCGGCCCATCCAGTTTCTGCGAGTCCATTACTCCCTTTACTTCCACTCCTGTTTCTTCTAGCATCCCTAAATTTTTCTCTCTGCAAGCTATCTCATAAGTCTTTGCTATATTAGACACACCCATGTTCCTAATGGTCACGCCCTTTTAATGCCGAAATAAACGCATTCAAGGCCATCTTTTCGTACCATTTAATCTTCTCTCCTCTAAATAAGGTGCCTTGCTCCGCTGATTTAGCGAGGCTAACCAAGGCTTTCTTTAAGGTCATAACTCTAGTGTACAGAACCTCTAACTCTAACTTCTTCTCCTTAATGTGTGTCAATTCCATAATTAAGTCTTGCTCTGACCTCTTATCCTTAAAATGTGTAGTCAAGACTCTTTTAATCTGATCCCAGTTCAATTCGGACTCGTCCAAACCGAGGACTTTATCCGCTGCTCCTATGATCTTTCCTCTTACTGCCCTGAGGGCAATAACCCCTACATTCGATCTCTCTTCACCCTTGATCAGCCCTAGCACCTGCTCTACTGCTCCTATAAATCCATCTTGCTTCGCAGAGTCCCCATCATATTCAGGGATAATTTCCACCAGGTGTACCACCTTGATGGCTTCTAATATAAAAATAAATAAATAAAAGCCTAACCGTGTCCTCACTACAATGATACCGTGTACCTAGTCGTTATCATGTAATCCTGGTTTGTATAATGTGTACTTAATGTATAGTGTGTCCGTAACCTCTACAATGTGTACTTAAATTTTTATATTGTGTACTTAAGTATGTTATCCTTAGTTAGTGTTATTAATTGTTATGTTATTCTTCTTAGCGTGCCGCTACGAGAGCTTCCGTGTGATAGAATGGAATTCTGTAAATAATTTTGATAAGTATTTTTCTTCTTTCAAATAAAATGTACGGCAATGGGTTTCATTTGGTTGTTATTTATTCATATTTATTCATTCTTGTTTTATATATTTTATTTATTGTCATAATTTTTTTTTGTTTTTTTTTTATTTCATATATCACAACCTAATCTTCATTGCTACCTGGCATGCTGAAGCTAGCTTGCCAGCTGTGCGATACAGCCCTCCAACCAAATGCGGACAGTCATTGCCAACGGTACTCTTCTTGGTTGTCGACCATCCCCATGCTAAGCACTTGCCTTATACATGTGAATGGCCTCCAGTCTCTTCCACCTCTTCTTTCAATATCCATTATTGAATCTTCCATTTCCTCGATCCCATGCTAAGTAGCTGCCCTGTGCGTTACAGTGCGCCGCTTAATACATGTTACCTTATTTGATTAATTCTTCTTGAATTGCATCGACTCATTGCTTCTCTTGCTAAGCAGACGACTGTGTATTACAGTTATCCGCCTAATACAAGTGAAGTCTTAATCGGTGCAATTTTAATCCATAATTTATTACTATTATCATCCTCTCATTTTCATGCTAGACGGCCGCACTGTGCACTACAGTGTGCCGGCTAATACATGCCAATGCTTTACTTAATAAAACTTCTTCACGTCCCACTGTCTTTGGCTCGATCGAACCATTCTCTTCTTATTTTAACTCAACTCGACCTGTCGACAACCTCTGCCATCCGACTGTTGTCGATCATTCCGAACCTCTTTGATAGCTAACTTCGTGTCACCTGCAACGTCACTCGTCGACTTCGCCAACGTCCAACCGTTTGACCGAACAGTCCGACTCACATCGAACCATCGACAACATTGATCGTCTGCCAACTTTCGTTAACACACAACCATTCGATCGAACCGTTCGATGCCTCTGAACCTTCTCGATCGTTCGTTGACATCTGCCAACAAGCCATTCGCTGCAATTGAACTTCTTTTTCATCTCCATTTTATTTTAATCTGAAATAATTACTTTAACTAACATTTCTCACTATTCACTTATCTGAACCACTTATTTCTTTCATTTACTAAAATTCTCGTCCGTCTCTGTTCACTTCTTGCACTACAGTTGCCCTATTCATTTATATTTTCCAACTGCGATTCATTTCTTTGATTCTTTATTTATGCCGCATGGTTCTCTTGTTGCATTTATTTTTTTTCTATATATATTATTTATATTTATTTATTTCTTTTATATTCTTCGTTTATTCTTTTCTTCTATTTATTAAACACCCTTTTTATTGCGTCGTTTTTTTATCGTTATTTAATTCCTTTATTATTGTACAATTGTACTTCGTTTCTTTACATTTTTCCACTCCATTGCACACTTCACTCTACTCACACTTACGCAATAATTATAATTATAATGCTCCAAATTCCTGTCATCCTTCGTCGTCTCAGATCCTTCCTTTATTCCTGGTTAGAATCCGTCCTTAGGCGAAGGGCTACCGACTGCGCCAGTTATGATAAGTAAGTTCAAAGGGGTTTCCAACAAGGGTCTTCCAATAATTAATATGATTGAGTTGAGAATAAAACCATCGATTTCGTTGAAAATCAGATTCAGAATGAATTCTTTATTTTGTCTTTCTTGGTTTGAAGATTACGGATTAAAAATAATGTGCTGACCTAGCGGAATGGAATTGTAATTGGAGCGGATACATACTTAGCTGAAGTCAGCGACGGCTGTTGTTGTTTATGTTTATTTGGTGACATAGTTGCCGGTCAGTTCTGTTGCTCGAATGGCTGCCGGAGGGGTTTCGGCGGGGGACCGCCGAGGGTTAATGCTGAGGCGGTAACTCGCGCGCTCGCATTCGAATTCAAGTTGTCTTTCTCTATCTTGGCCTTCCGCCTCTGCTGTCTCGCCGGTTCGTCGTCTCTTCCTGTTTCTCCTTCTTGGTCAGCTTCCTTCATGCCTGCCGTTATCTGTTCGCCTTCCTTCTTCCTCCATGACACTCGCCTTCCTTCTTCCTCCATACTTTGACCGTCCTCCTCCTGCACCTCCGCGTCCGTGCCTTCCTCCCCAACGGCTGACCTCATGTATCCCACAGTCTTTCCGTCTTCCCGTGTAGTGTACTGGCCGCGAACTCCCAAGCCTGCCTGCTCCGCTGAGCTCGCCGCCGTCTCCCAGCACTCGATGGTTTTTGCGGTGGCTATTGAAGTCTGCCCCGCAGTGTTTTGAATACCGTTCTTCGTGCAAACAGCTTCACACTACTTCTGCAATTGGCGTAGATCTGGTACAATTTCTCCTTCTCCGTCATCTCCGTAAACCTCATCATCTGCCGCAGGGTTATCGCGAATGCTCCCGTCGCTTCCTCTTCTCCCTGCCTTCGATGCGCGATTTGCTCCCTGAGCTGTCTCCGATACCCTAGCGGTAGGAAGTATTCCGCTAGCTCTCCCGTCAGCTTCCCCCAGCTGTCTATTTCGGTTGGAGTGCATTTCCACCAATCCAGCGCGGCGTCCTCCAGAACGAAAGCATCGCTCGCACCAATCGGTCATGCTGGATTTCGTATCCCGTTGCCCAATTCTTCATCTTTCGAATGAACTCCAATGGGTTTGATGTTTCCTGGTACCGTTTTCCCCAGCTTCGTACCCGGTCCAGGATCTCCACGTTCATCTGCTCCATATTTGTCGTTGGTTGCTTGCTTCTCCGTTTTTGATCCCAACTTCTCTATGACCGCAGATTCCCAGGTAGCTCGGGGACGGCCAGAGTCCGCCTAGTAAAGTTAGTCGGAGTGGTAGCTGTAAGAGAAGTGGCCCGTTTTCCAATAAGAACAGTAAAGAGAATTCAGTTGACATAAGTAGGTTGGATCGTTTATTCAGGGATTCTGTGACAGAGTTCAGATACGTAATACCGGAGCTCGGAAACGCCGCTTCGTGGGGTCATCTGGGCCCTTCGCGTCTCGGTGATCCAGATGCTAGCGGCTGCTTGGGACTCGCAAGTCTTCCGAGAAGTGGGGGGGAATCGAAAGTCTTCCAAAGAGAAAAATGCGGACTCGAAAGTCTTTTATTTGCGAGAGAGAGGCGGTTGGACTCGGAAGTCTTCAGTGAGAGAGACGCGGCGGACACGCGAGGGATAGAATGGGTGGACTCGAAAGTCTTCAGAGAGAGACGTGGCGGACTCTAAAGTCTTCAGTGAGCGAGAGAGAGATGGACTCGAAAGTCTTCAGAGAGAGAGAGATTCCGGAGACTCGGTTTGCCTAAAAAGTGACTTTGGCTGCTGACTACTGACAGGAGGTGCTAGAGGCTTACCGCTTCCGATCGCCGTCGGCTACTAAGTGATTTCCTATGGCCTGGGCCCCGCATTATATAGGCCCTGGCGTGTTCTAGTGTGCCCGTTGCGCCCGTCGTCTTCCTCTTCTTCGGGGCACACTAGCTGCTGAAGTGACCCTTCCTCGGGGCGCGCGCTTTCGAATTCAATTTGTCTTCTTCTTTTTTAACTATTTGCGCGCGACACGCGTCACAAGCTATTGGTTATGATATATATATATTTACATAGAGGTGGTGATTACAGCTATTGGTTATGATATCAAAACCTTTCTCTCTTCCAAGTGAACGGTCGTGTTTTTTTCTTGCGCTCTCGTTTTGTATAATTAATTTGCGTAAAAACCATCGGGGTTTACTTAAACTTCTACATTGTGATCTGTATAGTTCCCGTTCACTTCGCGTGTGCATGCAACTTTATTATTTTAGGATCTAATCCCTTTTATTTGCATTATTTTACTTGTGCTGCCAGTGTTTGTTTTTCTTGTTCTTTTGTATTCCTCTTTTTGCCTTCTTCGTTTAGCCGTTGTTGCTCTGTTGCGATAGCTAAACGTTCTCTAAGCTCGCTTAATCTCACGCTCTCCCCCTCTCTTGCTCATCAACTCTCTCTGTGCAGCTGCACTGTTTTTTCATTATCTATCACCCCGCTCTCTTAAGTTTACAAGTAGAGTGGTAAGTCGAAATAATGTCTTCTGATATCGTCTGCTTTTCCAAAACCTGTAAAAAGGTAATTTTGGCCAGCGATCTCACCATCGGCTGCTGGTTGTGCGACAACATTTTGCATGCAAAGTTCATTGGGGTTGCCGGCCGGACTGTCGATGATGTGAGAAAAAACATTGGCTTGCGCTACTGTTGCGATGCCTGTCGTGACGTTGAAAGGGAAATGATGTCTTTCATGCGGCAAGCCAAGGGCTGTTTTAAGGAGCTATTATCGAGTTTCAACAAAACTCATAACATCTTCTTAGCGCTTGATAAGCAATTTAAAAGCCTTACGCTATTAAATGAGTCTCCTAGGCGCAAAAAAAACTGCAACTGTAGAGCAGCATGGTGACGGATCCCTACAACCCGCGGCGAGCTCTCAACAGCAGCAACCCACGGCACAGCCCTCGATCACTGAATTAAATCCCAGAATTCTGAGATCGAGTGCTAGGAAGGAGTCGGTATCTGAAGGTGCGGGGGGACTGAACGTTCCCCCATTAACTTATTTTACGTCCCCTATGGGACCTCAAACTCGGACCCCCCATAGCCCCATAAATATATCCCCCCGGGATTACCGGCCGACAATTGCACGGCAGGCACTCAGTCTGTCTTGCCACATGCCCTCATTGCAATCCCACCTACGAAACAGATATTTGTTTCGCGGCTCTCCCCTGGTCAAACATCGGAAGATGTCATTGCCTTTATACGAGGCAAAGTCAGAGCTGAAAATATAAAATTAAAGGTGGAAAAATTCAAATTTTCTTATGCTAAGGATATTTCATCTTTCAAAATAAATGACCCAAATGAATTCTTTGGTACGATATGCTCAACCAAATTTTGGCCTGAGTATGTTGTCGTCAAAGAGTATGAAGCTAAGAAAAAGAAACGGCCTGTGGGTATAACTCTTCCCAAGCCCGACCTGACCACTGTGCCCTCTACATCCTCCAACTCTGCCCAAAAAAACTAAATACTTCGCTGTTTATCTCCTATCAGAATGCAAGAGACTTGCGTAGCAAGCTGCATAAACTATATTCTAATAGTCTTGCATTTACCTCCCATGTTATTGTGTTCACTAAAGCCGGAGATTCTTAGCTCCGAAGTTTTCCCAGCTGCGATTACGATTTATCGGCTAGATCGGCCTATCAGGCGCGGGGGTGGGGTCCTCATTGCGGTCAACTCCACTCTCACGTCAGAACTATTAACTTTCGAGGAGAGCAACGAAGTTGAATTCCTCTGTTTGAAGCTATCATTTAATGGTCGCTTTGTTTTTATTACATGTTCTTACATTCCTCCATTGTCGGAACTGCCTATTTTTTGGAACCACCTTTCCGCCATTCGAATGGTTTCCAATATGCTTTCTGATAGAGATCATTTAGTAGTCTTGGGTGATTTTAATATCCCTGGAGCTACTTGGTTCCTAGATAACTCCTCTAACACACTTCAATCCCCTACAAAACATGATTTTATTGCTGGCTTGTTCGACATTTCGTTGTCACAAGTCAACCATGTACGAAATTCCTTAGAGCGCTTGCTTGATCTTTGTTTTGTCTCAGACACGGCGAGTGTTAGTTTAGCGAGGGTGGCGCCTCTGTCGCAACCGGAAGATCATCCCACTTTCGATGTGATACTCGACATTGGTACTGATATACAGAAAATACCTGATAGACCAGCCAAACGAGTTTACTGCTTTCGCAAGTCTGACTTCGACCGGCTAAATAATTGACTTTAATTGGTCTGATTTATATATGTGCACTGACATGGCTGCCGTGGACATTTTTTACAATGCGATGAATTCATTCTTCTCTGAATGTGTTCCATTATTTTATCCCTCTACTTCAAATAAACCACCTTGGTTTACTAAAGAATTGAGTCGCTTAAAAAATTTAAAGTCAAGGTTGTACACGAAATTTAGAAAAAGCAGTTCTAGTTCTGACCTCTCTAACTATATATCGGCTCGGTCAAACTTCACTGTACTGAACGCACAGTGTTACAAGAACTATTTGAACTATTTGAACTATTAAGTTCAGTAGTTCAGTAGTTAAGTAGCTTCCAGAGGAACAATCAAGAAAATAAAAGAAAAAACCATAACTTTGTCAGTTTTCAACATATTTTCACCAAATTTGATATTTAGCCATATTTTATTATTCCTGAATTTTGATTTTAATTTCATGAAAATCGGCTGACTATATCCTATAGCTTCCATAGGAACAATCAGGAAAATAAAAGAAAAAACCATAGCTTTGTCAGATTTAAACATATTTTCACCAAATTTGATATTTAGCCATATTTTAGTATTTCTGAATTTTGATTTTAATTTCATGAAAATCGGCTGACTATATCCTATAGCTTCCATAGGAACAATCAGGAAAATAAAAGAAAAATTCATAACTTTGTCAGTTTTCAACATATTTTCACCAAATTTGATAGTTACCCATATTTTAGTATTCCTGAATTTCGATTTTAATTTCATGAAAATCGGCTGACTATACCCTATAGCTTCCATAGGAACAATCAGGAAAATAAAAGAAAAAACCATAACTTTGTCAGATTTCAACATATTTTCACCAAATTTGATATTTAGCCATATTTTAGTATTTCTGAATTTTGATTTTAATTTCATGAAAATCGGCTGACTATATCATATAGCTTCCATAGGAACAATCAGGAAAATAAAAAAACCATAGCTTAGACGTGTTTCAAACCATTGCCATCAAATTTGAGATTTGGCAACAAATTATTATTTCAGAATTTCGTTTTTAATTGTTTGTTTAAAGTCTGCTAGGGTATACAAACTTCGGTGAGCCGAAGTTAGCTTCCTTTCTTGTTTTTAATTTTTTGTTTAAACTCTGCAAGGGTATACAAACTTCGTTGAGCCGAAGTTAGCTTCCTTTCTTGTTTTTTCTTTTATTTTCCTGATTGTTCCTATGGAAGCTATAGGATATAGTCAGCCGATTTTCATGAAATTAAAACCGAAATTTAGTAATAATAAAATATGGCTAAATATCAAATTAGGAAATGAAAATATGTGAAAAACTGACAAAGTTATAATTTTTTTTTGAAAATTTTTCGGATCGTTCCTATGGCAGCTATATGATATAGTCGTCCGATCCGGCCCGTTCCGACATATGTACGAGTGAGAGTATATAGAAGCCTAACTGAGACGTGGCGGACTCGAAAGTCTTCAGTGAGCGAGAGAGAGATGGACTCGAAAGTCTTCAGAAAGAGAGAGATTCCGGAGACTCGGTTTGCCTAAAAAGTGACTTTGGCTGCTGACTACTGGCAGGAGCTGCTAGAGGCTTACCGCTTCCGATCGCCGTCGGCTGCTAAGTGATTTCCTATTAGGGTTGTTGATAATATGTCAAAATATCAAAATATCGATATTTTTTCTTTAAAATGATATATTTATATCGTGATATTTTTTTTGCCGAAATATCGGAATCGCGATATTTTTTTTTATATTTTTTGATATTTTTTCCTTGGGGACTTAAAAGGAAAAAACGAAAGTTGAACAATGAATGTAAAATCGAATTACACAAACGTCACAGGCGGCACTGCAAAGTGCCCGCATTGCGCGAAAGTGATAAAGACGAGCGGGTGCTCGTCGAATTGATAACACTTGATCAGAGCCATCAGAGAGCCTAACATCGGCAATAAAATGCGTCGTTTGGGACTCTCGAAGCCGCATGACGGACAATCATGTCAAACAACGGGTATTTTTTTAAATCGCTCGATGCACAACTTACTTACTTAATTTTAAATAATATATATTACTTAAAAATTAAGTACTTTATAATTTAAGCATTTAATTTTAATATATGAAGTGTCTTATAAAATAAAATATTATTAAAATATAAAATATTATAAAACTTGTCTAATTTTTATTGTGGAGGAAACAAATTTTATATTTAAAAAAAATATATCAAAAATATCAATATATACGGACAGACGGACAGACGGACATGGATAGATCGACTCGGCTGTCGATCCTGATCAAGAATATATATACTTTATAGGGTCGGAGATGTCTCCTTCCCTGCGTTGCAAACTTCTGACTGAAACTATAATACCCTGCAAGGGTATACAAATACATAAGGAGGATAATAGCAACCCTCACTGAGTACTAGCCGATAAGCACCCATGCGAATAAGATGGGAGCAGGGATCAAAACGGAGCTCATCTTTACTTGGAGGTTATCAGGGTAGCCTGCCCTTTTCTACCTACGTACCATTAAAGGACTGGCAGAATCACCCAAGACCATTTATTATATTGTCTTCCGTTGTGGTTCGGTGGTTCTGGCCGACTCCCCTCCTACTGGGGTGTTCGCCCTGGTTCCCCAGGCTGCGTTGCCGTGGCGTGCGGCTGCTGGCTCACCCGACTCGACTCGCTCAATTGTGAGGTTGGCGTACCGGTCGGGTTGAGGGATGGGTGTGCTAGACGTGGCGTGTGCGGCTGTCTCCGACGCGGCTTGCACATTAGGCAATCTCCCGAATATAAGTTCCGCTGGGCTATATTTCGTTGACTCCGATGCGCTGTTATACATTAACTCCGGGAGGTTCTCATTCCACCGGGTTTGGTCCTCCCCGGTTGCCTGTGCTATCATTGTTTTTATTGTCCTGTTAGTTCGCTCTGTTTTCTTGTGGTGTAGAGTGCCGTGAATTCTTAGCGTATTCCCTATTTTTCCATAGCTCATTCAGTCTTTCGCCCCGAAAATTGTACGCCGTTGTCCGAGATCAGGACCTTCGGCGCTCCCATACTTCCTAGCACCCGCTCCAGAAACGTCCTGAGGAAGGTGTCTGCCGTTGCTTATCTAAGCGCTGCGAGTTTTACCCATTTCCAGAATTTGTTCCGGTGTTCTGTTCTTGGTACTGATCCCACGAAGTCTACGCATACGGCCTCCCAGGGAGCATTCGCTATCGTGGTCAACATTTGTCCTGCGGCCTTTTGCTGGGACACCTTGTAGTGCTGACAGCATTCGCATTGTTTTATGAACTGCTTCACGTCCCTTGTCAGCACACACAGTTTCACAGATTCTCCGGCAGTGGATCCCTTCTATCCCCACTACAATGAATCAGCATCCCTCCAGGTACATCTTGTACTTGTTGATTCCCCAGTATATTGCTAAACACTCCTCCATTGATACCTCGGTCGGTTACGTGCCCTAGATATTTAAATTCCTTCTGAGAGAAATTACACTTGTCTCGGTTGATTTTCAAGTTACCCCGTTGTAGACTTTTGAATACTACTTGCAACTTTTCCAGGTGTTCTCGTTTGCTCCTAACGATTACTATAATGCAGGGACCGTAATTATTATCATTTTTTAAATAAAAATTATAAAATAAAATAAAACAAAAATTAAAATATAACTCTTACTTTTGGTTTTATAATAATAATTAGGATTAAGAATTATTTTTCAATTTTTATAAAAAAAAAATTAATTATTGAGGAATCCTGGATTATGTCCTTTAAGGACATTCGAGACATCATTTGAAAGGATCATTAATATGTTAATTTTTTAATAGGTCAGCTCAATTTCCACGTCCCGAGTAGAAATACTAGATCCTATATACCCTTAGTTTTGCGCCATTGTAGAACCTCCTTTGAACTGCATAAACCCTTTAGAGTACCGTGTGCAAGTTATAATGACTTATATTCATTAATTTCACATGTTGATAGTCTTCCCAAACTAAAAACTTTAATCCTAACCCATTTAGCTCGCTTGCAAGCATACACTCAGGCAGCACGCCGGTAGTTAATTTTCCTCGTCTTCTTTTCTATATTTTCCATCGCGTCTACTAATACCTAACCCTAACAGGCACGTGCCTGGTTTCATAAGGGCCACTTGAGTGTACTGACCGTAGTGCATCAACGTCCATATATATACACATTTGTTTGGTTGTGGCGCCTCTAGAAGCGGCGTCACAAGATACAAGAAAAAAATTTAAGGTTCCACTGCCACACAAAAATTACATTAATAATAATAAGAATGATAAATGAATATTGAAAACATGGAGACAAGAAATAAATAATTAAATATAAATAAATAAATAATAAATACAATATGAATAAGCGTCAAATAAGCATAAATAAATACAGAATAAATAAATTACGGAGAATAAATAATAATAAAATTAGAGTGACACAATAAATAATACAGATAAAAATAAAAAAATGGCTCCCGTTGCCACCCGTTGGAAGACGGAATATATGTATATATATATATGGAGAACACAGGGGCGGTTAGCAACACGTGTCCACTATGAACACCCAAATTCCAAATTAAACTTCACCGATCTTCCCTTCTCGGTGATCTTTTGCAGGATACCAGAATTCCAACTTCCGGCGGCCAGTCAGAGCTCCGCCGACAGGGAGCCAGCACCAAATGCTGTGCCGGAAAATGGCCTGGCGTTTCCTCCTTGACGCACCTAGTCCTGGTCGGCCTCTAAAAATATAGACACAAATTTTTTCCTTTGTGCTATACTCTCTCTCCCCCCTGATCACTCACCTAAAGGGTTCGCCAATCCAGCTTTCCAGGTCCTCACTTCGGAAATTCACTGCTCACTTAAAACTATGTGTTCATTTCCTTATATATGTATTTAACTTTTTTATTTTAATTTTTTAAATTTATTTTCACTGGCGGGCTTATTGCCAACTGGATTTGAACTTCTGTCTAATCAGAACCTTCGCGCGGCACTGCTTCGGCTTCCCATCCCTTTCTTTTTCCTTGGTCTGAAACAACGGAGAAAGACCAAACGACCAAATGACCAAACCAACTTTGATTCAAAATCCGTTGTTCAAAATCCCGGATCGGACCAGGTTAACAACCCTTTTTGGCTAGCTCTGCGCAACATTCCTAATTAGAGCTTGAAAACAATCGATGGGACTATCGAAATTTTCTAAACATCGATTGTTCGTTGGTTGTAGGCGTGGTGCTACAAAACGGATAAGTGTGTAAAAAGTAAGTATTGTTTTAAAATGACGCTTTGCATACAGTGAAAATGTATACATGCGTATGAATTGGTATACAAAAGCATTGAAAAGGCCGGAATTTATGCAAATACTCATTGCATTCTGTTTTTATTATTATTATATTATTAACATCAATATCAACTGGCGACATCGTGAGCTGGAGAGATTGTGCGACAGGAGATGCGCACAAAATTCAAACATTGTTGATAAACTTTTGTTCCTAAAGTACCGTATCCAGACAGTAAAACGTTTCGCAGCGGAACAAAGTGTTTAATCCTTTCAAGTGTGACCGCTGATTATATTAGCGGTTCGGCATTTTTGCCCGGCAAATGATGCGGGCATACATGCTTGTTTAGAATATTTTTAAAATGTTGATAAAAAATTAACAAGAAAATTAGAACTACTATTGCCATGGCAGTAATTATTGTAGTAATAGATAAGGAAGATTCTTAACCAAATAAAAAGCAATCCAAGTATTGGGTGAGCCCATACCTGCGAGATCAATTGAAGGGCGATATTCTCTCTATGTACCTATTGTTTACATATTTTTATATCAATAAAACACTCTCTCACCTCCTAATATCATGTCCTATCATAAACCAAAATAAACTTCCCTTCTTCCCTCAGAATACACCTATTTTTGCAAAATATCTCATCCAACACTAGAAAATATAAGTAATATTTTAACTTATTAAACATTTTAATATATATTATCAGATCTATAAATTAGATGAATACAATTAATTGAATTCAATCCTATTAAATAGTATGTAAACGAAGTAAAAACAAACTGAAAACAATACAGCCGAAGGCTCCAGATGCCATGGCTTTGTAGTAGATTTAAGTTTTGTAAACGATGTAATAATAATAATAATATATCAATAATTTAAATTTTTATCATTATCTTTTGTTTGTTTTATAGTTAGTACATATGTAGCAAACTCCTCTGATGTTTTTTGGAAATTTAACAGATTTACGGAACTAAAGAAGGTAGTCAGAGAGGCAATCGAGGGTCGAGAACAGCCTGTTTTATTAAATTTGCCATTCTTTTTCGCAGCCCGCTTGAAATATACTAAAGAGTGACCCACTCCATTCTAGTATATTTGTTTTCGTGTCAGGTTACCGGCCTTTAAAACAGAAGCTGACGAACAGCCGTTTTCAACTATTTGCCTCTCGCTCTCTCTCACTGCTTAAAAACGGTTTTTTACTGTCTGGATACGGTGCTTGAACAAGTTTAACCGAAAACATCGATGTTTCATCGATGTTTACTTTCAAAAACATCGAAAACATCGATGGTCCCAGACATCGATTGTTTTTCTGCTCTTCTTCTAATCCCCTCATCGATATTTCGGAATTGTATTCCAAGCAATATTTCGGACATTTCGAACAAATATTTATGTATTTCAATTACAATATTGGTTCTTTAGAGTATATATATTGTCATCAGTGAATTTTTGTATTTAATATATATTATATAGATATATCGGTTTTGGCCTCTATTGCATTGGCTAATGCATTGACAATGCATTAGAAGTGCCATATTGTCATCTTGCTCGCACATGTGTAAAACCATATAGAGCTGTCAAATCTTTATTGAAGTCTCTAGTTAATGCCGTAGTGCCTCATAGTATTACTGATGCAAAGAATTTTTTTAAAGAATATTTATTCAACGACCTACACATTCTATGGTGTCAACTTAAATGCTGTTTTAGCTAACAAACATTTTTGGAGGTCTGAGTACTTTCCTTCAACCAAATTATTCTTAGCGTAGAATGGTAACTAAAACACTGGGTTTCTAGATCTGGCCACTTTAAATAAAGGGATCCATATTTTTTTTCTTTGAAGCCTAAATCAAAACAGAACCCAGTTATAAGGCGTTTATTTTCACAGCTTAAATTCTCATCAGAATTATACATTTTTGTTGTACTTCTACGGCTATGAAATTGACTCCAACTTAAAATCCATACAGTAGCAAATGGAGCAGCAGCAGCAACAACAACAACAAAAAAGCGCTGCTCATGTCTCAAAATTGTTTGTCTGTACGGCCGTCGACTGTAAAGATGAAATTGAAGAGGTAAGACGCTCAGAGCTAATGGGATTAATATGCATATGTATGTCTAAGTGTTTATTTATTTTTCGTTTGGTTTTATTTAGAAATTTGAGCGGTCGTTTGTTAATCTACAGCAACAAATTGATGGACTCAGTGATAAGGAAATGCACGATGTTTTGTCACAGTTAGTGTGCAAAGACAAGCTTCACGAAGAGATTTCAATTGGCTTTCTGTACGTATTGCTAACCGATCCCGATTTGGCTCCCAAAACGTACCGCGACATAACTCTTGTCTCTAGGGACGGAATGAATGTGATAGTGGCAAACCTCACTGTGCTTGTTGCCGAGAAGTATGCAAAACTAACTGACATAGCACGCAGACAATTGATATGGGTGCTACGCGAATTCGTAAAGCACCAGGTCCTGAGTGTAGAAAATGTTATTTGGAACTGTCTCCGCCAAGCTGGCGGCGGTGATGCGTCAATAAGAAACGTTTTTCTCGTCGAAAGCCTTTTGGATATATTTATCGACTATAGAACATGGTTGGAAAGCAACCCATTTTTGGTGCAGTCAACTGTTTACAGCTACGTCCGCCTCATAGAGGACCACGCCAATCCGGCTTTAATGCCTCTTCGTCAAAAAGAAGTGCAGTTTACAATATCATTAATACGTGAACGATTTCATGATATAATACCTTTAGGAAGGGATTTCGTTCGGTAACTATTACTACTTAAGCTAAATATGTATATTGTGGAGATCCTCATATAGCTTCACCAGCATCACCGATTCGATATACATAGTATATTATTTGTTGACATTTTCAGAAACGAATATTTTATCTAGTCACTTCAGCTTTACGAATAAAATTTCAAAAAGGCATGCTGTATATGGGTAAATGTACACGTATGCATGATACAACTATATATAACTGCATAATTGTATCATGCACGTATGTATACTCTGGCCGCATCAAGGCAACAACACTTTGGACCTGATCTTATCTGACAATTATTTTGTTTCTATGATGTAGTCGCCAGAATTTTAAAACATAAAAAATATAATTATATTACACAGTATGAACATCTAAAAAACATTAAAGTTAAGCTTTTACATAAAGTCTTACATACACTACTGGCCAAAATAATAAGTACATTCGTATGTGCTGTGTTTCAAGCCTCGTAAAACTTTTTTAAGAAGGCTTATGAAAAAAAACCAAATTATTTTCAGTTTTAGGACAGTTTTAGGATAATAAAAATAGATAACAAACGATTTTATCATTTAAGATAAAAAGACTACGACCGATTTTATCAAATAACTACACAAATGGGTTGGTCAAAATAATAAGTACACCAATTCTTCTAAGCCTAAAACTCGAAACGTATCAAATATTTTTCACTTTTTTCTTTTGATTAGTAAACTTATACTAGTATGCGGTATAACTCTCCCTATTTTGAACCACTTTTGCGAATATTTTTGACATACTAGTCATAAGTTTGCAGCCAGTCTCTCTTACGAAGTTTTTTCAACAAATCTTCACCAATCTTTACCATCAGATTTTTTTTTTGTTTTCAATGCGACATTTAGAGTCTTCCCACAAATTTTCAATTAGGTTTATGTCCGCAGACTGACTGGGCTTACTCATAAACGTTACATTGTTGTCATTGAACCAGGTGTTGACTGGCTCTGAGGTAAGTTTTGAGTCGTTATCCTTTTGAAAAACCCATCGCAAGGACATGTTTTCCACAGTATATGGTTGCATGAGTTTAGATAAAATAGTTTTATATTCGACTTGGGTCCTAATACTATTTATGCGATGTTACAACTTAACGACATGCAAAGAAAAACAATCATAGAATATTACGTATCCGCCTCCGTGCATAACTTGCTTCCCCTTCATATGAATTGTCCTTAATTGTTTCCAAAAAGATTTTACTTTTGTTTCATTACTTAAAAGTGTAATTTTTCACTTTTCCGAACCTTCGGGTCAAAACAATATCGAATAATTTTTTTCAAACTTTTGCATCATCTGAAAAAAAATTTTCTCGATATAATGGGACTCTTTGGGCTATATATCCTGATAGTCCTAACAATTTCAGTCTACCATGAACCGGGCGGGAGGAAATTGCATTGCGACTTTCGGCGGAAATGGCCTTGCAAGACATGAATGAGTCCTTTTCGGGCAAAAAGACGATCCATTTTCCGGTTGCTTTGGAAGATTTCTTCCACAGATTTATTTTTTTTATAACCCCAGGATCCTAGGCGTTTTGCATTTTCGCAAGGACTTTTTCCTATCTTTTAGAAGCTTCATAACCGCTTTCCTTTCGTCAGGACTAAACTTCGTTTTTCGACCCTTCTACAAAAATTTTTTTTTACACTAATGAACTTAAAGGACTTAGAACTCAATATAAAATGACAACCCAATGCGACATTAGTGATCTATTCCTAAAAAACAAATTTTAATCACTAGTGTACTTATTATTTTGACCAAACCATTTGTGGGGTTATTTGATAAAATCGGTCGTAGTCTTTTTATCTTAAATGTTAAAATCTTTTTTTATCTATTTTTATTGTCTTAAAACTGTCCTAAAACTGAAAATAATTTGGTTTTTTTCATAAGCCTTCTTAAAAAAGTTTTACGAGGCTTGAAACACAGCACATACGAATTTACTTATTATTTTGGCCAGTAGTGTAACTATAATTATAAAAGTACCAAAAATTCCCTATTTTGGCACTTTTTAAACGATAATAAAACAGAAACCGCGCGTATACCAACGTTTATTAGGCTTTAATGAAAGCCTAATCTTTCCCCTTTCGAATTTCAGATGGATCCGGAATGTGCGAGGTCAGGTTCAGGTTCCGAAAAAACATCCAGAATATGAATTTATTACGGAATGTGCTATTCAAGTGAGCCAAATTTTTAATGGCAATTTTGGTACTTTTTGGAATTATTATTTATTTTTTTTGTTATTTATATTGAATTTTCATTTATTTCATTTTCATATTTTTTTTAAGTTTTGTTACATATATAAACAGCCTTCCAAAAATAATTATTAAGGATTTATTACATTTTTTATTTATGAGTTATTCCGTTTTTAGTGTGAGCAAGTTGGGTGGGCTATTCAAGTGAGCGGCAGTGTATATCGCATTTTCTGAACTGCTTTTTGACCCTTTTTTTTTTTGCTATAAAGCCTTTATTTAAAGCAAAATTTGAAATATTCGATAGCATATTCGCGCAATCGCATTTTTCATTATTTTGACGAAAAATCGCAAAAAAAAAGGGCATGTTTTGTTTTGCTTATTTCTTCTAAACAGAGGCATTATGCTTTGACTTATGTTTTCTAACATCACTAGAAGAATCCAAATATTCAACATAAAATGCATAAATGATCTTCTAATGTATTTAAATAATAAAAAACGGCGTCCAAAGACCGATGGAAAAATCGTACGTTCGCGACCCGTACTTAATTTAATTAAAAACAAGAAAGGAAGCTAACTTCGGCTCACCAAAGTTTGTATACCCTTGCAGAGTTTAAACAAAAAATTAAAAACGAAATTCTGAAATAATAATTTGTTGCCAAATCTCAAATTTGATGTCAATGGTTTGAAACACGGCTAAGCTATGGTTTTTTTTATTTTCCTGATTGTTTCTATGGAAGCTATAGGATATAGTCAGCCGATTTTCATGAAATTAAAATCAAAATTCAGAAATACTAAAATATGGCTAAATATCAAATTTGGTGAAAATATGTTGAAATCTGACAAAGTTATGGTTTTTTCTTTTATTTTCCTGATTGTTCCTATGGAAGCTATAGGATATAGTCAGCCGATTTTCATGAAATTAAAACCGAAATTCGGAAATAATACTAAATGGGCAAATATCAAATTTGGTGAAAATTGGTTGAAAACTGACAAAGTTATAATTTTTTTTCGTAGATTTTTCCGATTGTTCCTACGGCAGCTATATGATATAGTCGTCCGATCCGGCCCGTTCCGACATATGTACGAGTGAGAGTATATAGAAGCCTAACTGCAAAGTTTCATTCAGATAGCTTTAAAACGGAGGGACTAGTTTGCGTAGAAACGGACAGACGGACACGGCTACATCGACTCGGCTGTTGATCCTGATCAAGAATATATATAATTTATAGGGTCGGAGATGCCACCTTCACTGCGTTGCAAACTTTTGACTGAAACTAATATACTACTGTGGGCAAAAAGTAAGGTGACTTTATTTATAACTCGAAAATTCGTTCTTTATTCTTCTAAATCAATTTCATTCCCTTCAAAGTAATCCCCTCCCGATACAATACATTTAAGCCAACGTTTTTTCCAGTCCTGGAAACAGGACAAATAGTCCTGTTTTGGTATTGCCATGAGCGCCCTCGCCGATTCCGCCTTTATCTCCTCAATCGACTCAAAACGCGTTCCCCGGAGTGGTCTCTTCAGTTTTGGGAATAGACGAAAGTCACACGGAGCCAAATCAGGAGAATACGGAGCTTACGGAACGATATGCCTCGAATTCTTGGCGAAATGGTCACGAAGAACGAGTGCAATGTGAGCCGGTGCATTATCGTGATGCAAAAACTAAGTTGTTAGCCCATAATTCTGGTCTTTTTAGACGAATTGCTTCACGCAAACGACACATAACGATCAAATAATATTCCCTCTTAACAGTTTGCCGAGGTTGAAGGAATTTTTACTGCACCACGCCACGAAAATTGAAAAAAACTGACATCATGACCCTGATTTTAGACGTGCTCTTTTCGGAATTTTTTTGAAGCCTTTGTACCACTTATTAAATTGTTTCTGGGACGTGGTAAAATCACCAAAGGCCTTCCGCAATAATCCTTAACGTCTCCGCAGCCGAAATTTTGTTTCACCAATCAAAATTTGATGACTCTTCTCAGACCAATTAATTCATACATTGTAAAAATCGCCAAATTCACTCTTGATCGTTTGGTAAACACAAGCGTAAATATAGTACTGATACTAACTTTGCCATGAAATTACCCCCAGATGTCATTAATAGTCCCGGCAACTAAAAAAAAAAATAACTGGTCCGCCATCTTAATCCCGCGAATTTTAAATTAAAAAGTCACTTTACTTTTTGCCCACAGTAGTAACCTGCAAGGGTATAAAAAGTACCATAATTGCCATTAAAAATTTGGCTCACTTGAATAGCACATTCTGTAATAAATTCATATTCTGGCTTTTAATTCGGAACCTGAACCTGACGTCCGCAAATGAAAACTTGAATCGCGCTGCATTCGCATACAATTCTGAAACACCCTATATAGCTGCGTTGTTATTGGTTCATTGTCTGTCGTATGTCAGCATTGCAATGCACTGAAGTTTCGATTGGAAACCCCCGGCTTATGCTGTGCAGGTGGCAAAATTAAATTGCCCGTTTTGGCTCATCCACCAGAGCCATTGTATTCGCTACTATATATACTATATAAATTTAGCCCAATCAAACAGTTTCCTAAAGCTTGCACAAAAATATAACGGATGCTTTCAAATGACGTCATTTGGAACCGAGGTTGTTCATCAACCAGGCTACAATCCAAGTTATAAGGTATTGGCGTCCCTATATTATCAAAATGAACAACTCCCATTTTTTCAAAAATGCATCCCAATATTCAGATTCAAGGGCAAATTCACCACCGAGCGGGCGCTTTGTTACCACCACAAAACAAAAATCATAAATTCCTTCAGATCTATTCCATTGGTAATTCGGGAGTTGAACTAAATCACCGCTGTGCAATTTTTACTGCAACTAAACGTAAAATTATCGAACAATTGCCAAATCTTCTCAATGAGCATAATGAATTGGTAAGATTGTTCAAAACCGCATTGGATATAATGCATTATGACGAACACAAAATAATTATCAGCGCTGACAAAAGACCCACTGGTAGCCATGCAAGACAATTTAATGCTCCCACTATTGGCGAGAATGTGGAATCACGCGATATTGTTCTTAAGCGTCGGGATGATGGCCAATTGTATCGAGTTTATGAGACTCATCGGTCATATGATGCTCTTCAATACCCGTTGATGTTCTGTCGTGGAGAAGATGGGTATCACTTCAACATAAAGATGGTCAATCCAATGACAGGTTTGTTTACATTTCTTACATCACTTCTTTTTGATTCTACAACTAAGTTTGAATTAAAATTTTAGTAGAAGAAACGAATAAGAAGGTCAGCTCTATGAATAAAAGAAATTTATAATTTAAAATAATAAATATTACTGTTCAAGGTTCAATATGTTATTTGCTGACAACATTGTAATGTGCTCATTGCTGTTTCCTACAAATAATATACATGACAAAACAGTGTTTGCCGGGTCAACTATAATTAGTTCGGGCCCAGCAAAGCGGTTCGGGTCTGCCAGTATATTATAATATACAATATAATTAATTATTATAAATATAATATTATAAATATAATTATAGTTATACATAGTTATGCATGACTTTATGCTAAAGCTTAACTTTAATGTTGTTTGGATGTTCATACTCTGTAATATGATTATTGTTTTTATGTTTTTAAATTCTCTCTTCTAATTGTCAGATTAGAAGAGGGTCCAAAGTGTTGTTGCCCAATCTTGCTATTCCCCCTTTCTCTCTCCTGAACTAATTAGTTGTGTTTAACTATAAGTTTTCAGGTTTACAACACATTTTCATCAGATTTGAGATTTGGCCACCTTAGAATTAATTTTTTAATTTTATCAAATTTGGACGACTATAACCTATAGCTGCCATTGGAACAATCGAAAAATTTTTAGACAAAGGTTAATACGGTGCAAAACTCGCCGTTTTTCAAAAATTTGTGGCAAAACGGATAATGTTAGCGTATTAATTTAAAAACCTAACCTAACTGCGCATAGGATCTCCGGATTTAAAAAAAAACTTAATTAAAGGATAAATGTCCCGAGATACTCATGAAGCGTTTTTTTTTTAAATTTGTTTTGATTTTCTATGCAATTTTGAAGTCAAAAGTCTGATTTTTTACTAAACAAAAACAGATAAATTGTTAAAAAAAAATTATAAAAAAATTAAAAATTAAAAAAATATTTGTGCAATATTTCAAACCCATCGGACTAGCAGATTTTGCGTTATTGTATACGCTGATTTCGAAAATGCCATTCTTCAGGAGAGCGCTTTGACTCTAACTTTGTTAATTTTTATACAGTTTACACAATATTCTTAAGGGGGGGGTAAGGTTTGTAATTTTTTTTTTCGAAATTTTTTTTTTATTTTTTATTACAATTGCACAAAATGTAAAGAATATTGTGTAAAAGTTGCAAGTCAATCAAATTAAAATTAACAAAGTTATAGCCAATTTAATGGAGGTCGCTTAGTGTGCACTACATGTGCTCACAAAACTTTGAAGCGCTCTCCTGAAAAGTAGCATTTTCCAAGTCGGTGAACACGATTACAGAAAATCTACTGATCCGATCGATTTGAAATTTTGTATATATAAATATAGTTTAACTAATTCTACAGGTACTCACGTGGCCCTTTTTTTAATTTTTTTTTTAACAATTTATCTTTTTTTTTTAGTAAAAAATCGGACTTTTTGCTTCAAAATGGCATAAAAAATCAGAAAAAAATTAAAAAAATAAAAACGCTTCGGTGTTACCTCGGGACATTTATCCCTTAAGTAATGCAATTTAGTTTTTTTAAATCGCGTGATCCTGTAGGCTGTAAGGATGTTCACCGCAAACCACCTTTTTTCGATGGCGCCTTAGGAAATTCTTAATAGCTCTTAATTCTCAAATTGTTTCTTAACCAAAAAATACTCATAAAATAGTCGAAATATTGTGTTACTTTATGGTGTTTAAATTTTTACGCTAACTTTATCCGTTTCGCCACAAAAAATTTTTGAAAAACGTCCATTTTTGCACCGAACAAACCTTACCCCCCCCTTAACATGTTGTGCAATTGTAATAGAAAATAAAAAAAAAATTCGAAGAAAAAAAAATTTGTTGGTTAAAATATCGCATTCGAAATTACAGAAATGGCCATATACAGTATAGGGTCAACAGAGGCCCCTTATTCACTAAGCTTTAAAACCGTTGTACCGTTGTAATGTAATGAAAAACAAATAATTTTTGGTGAAAAAGGCTGGTGGACGCGGGAGTTAATAGTTTTTTTTTTTTATTTTACTTATAAAAATAAATAATAAATATTTAAATTTCGCAAAATAACAGGCTTTTACAAAACGTCGCACGCATACCAGAATTCGAACAATTATGGCGTGATATTCTTTATAATCCGAAGAGCTTACATCCAACATTCAACGGAATTTGGCACTTACTACAAATCCGGACCAGTCGAAGATTTCTGCAATGTCGTCTTTTACCCGAGATGGAACGAAAAATCAGTTTTTTAGCATCATCTGTAAAGTTTGGCACACAAAAAAGATACCAGGACTGGTTTCAGGATAAATACTTTGCAACACCGGAATCGCACAGTTTACGCTCTGATTTAATTCGATTCATCATAAATGTAATCCATCCGACTAATGATATGCTATGTTCGGATATTATTCCGCGGTGGGCAATCATTGGTTGGCTCATTTCTTCATGCACAAATCCAATTGCTTCGGCGAATGCCAAGTTATCATTATTTTACGATTGGCTCTTTTTCGATCCTGCCAAAGATAACATTATGAACATAGAGCCTGGAATTCTAGTTATGTACCATTCAATTAGAAATCATCCATTTGTTAGTAGCACATTATTAGATTTTCTCTGTCGAATAACAAAAAATTTTTATGTGAAGCACGACGATAAAATTCGAATGGGAGTTTACAATTCGTTGAGACTAATTCTTGACAAACAGGTACCGACTTTTATGCAAGTAATATGTAATGTAATTATTAAATTATGGATATTTCAGGTTATTCCAAATATACAGCCACTTTTTGAATCACCGAAGCTGGACAGAGAACTTCGTAATTTAATAAGGGAAAACTTTAGGGAATTCGTATCGCCATCAAATACAAACGTGAGCCAAACCGTCGTGTATCCTCTAACGCAATCAATTCAAGTTGTTACGACTTTTAAAAAAGATACGGATCAGCAGCGAACAGTACTTGGTGAGTAAGTTTATTCAGAATTATCAAATAACAGTTGACCTTTTTGGTTTTTTAATTAATGATTGGACAGGGAAAATTTAGTGTCTGAACACCTCACGTCAAATTCGTTTCTATTTGTATAGAACTCACAGTTTTTCTTGATAAAAATAATAAAATCATACTTAAAAAATAATGTAATTTAAATAGTATAGCCGACTGTAAAATAGGGGGAGATATATATATAAAAAAAAACCTTATATGCAGTGTACTATAAATCAAGAGGGGATGGCGATTTCCTCAGATTGTCATATAAGGCAGCCCTGTTTTTAAGTTTTAGTGTAATTAAATAATTGGGTGATCCTGTTCCGATTTTTAAACTGTACTTCCGATAGAAAACAAGTAAGAAAGCTACAGTCGAGTGAGCTCGACTGTGAGATACCCGCTACCCATACTTAAACCAGAAAAGCGTCAGAACGCCAGAAAAAACAGTTAATACAATTCTGAACATAACGGACAAATGCAAATGCAAGTGTAATATAATCACATGCATACAAAAATACATACACATGTATCTATGTGTGTAAAAACGCGTTATTATTGCATTTAAGCGGCTAATAATTTGTACCATTTATTAAAATTGCTTCTCGAATATCTTATAAGATTTTTTTCCGAACACAACCAAGAACGGATAAGAATATTTAGTTGGTCTAATTGGTCAACCAAATGAGGCATGCTGCCAGCAGCCGTTTGTGGCCATACAAAATTATTTCTTTAATAACTTCGACAATTTTTATTTGATCGCAACCAAATTTTCAGGGATCACACAGACTATAGTTCTTAATATACATACCGAAATTCGCGACTCTAGCTTTAAAATTATACGCTTAATAGGCTTTTTTATGATTTGCGGGGGCGGAAGTGGGCGTGGCAAAAATTTGAAATAAACTTGATCTGCGTGCAAGCATAAGAAATACTGTCGAAAAAAAATGAGAGCTCTATCTCTTATAGTCTCTGAGATCCAGTGTTTCATACGGACAGACGGACAGACGGACAGACAGACAGACAGACAGACAGACAGACGGACATGGCTAGATCGACTCGGCTGTTGATCCTGATCAAGAATATATATACTTTATAGGGTCGGAAATGCTTCCTTCTACCTGTTACATACATTTCCTGCCGGCACAAAGTTATAATACCCTTCTACCCTATGGGTAGCGGGTATAATTACTGTTGGCGAGAAAGGGGCAAAAACAGTGAGAAACAGATATACACATTGAACTGTTAAAGCAGATTGAGAATATATACATATACAGTGATGGAAAAAATAATAGAAACGAATATTACTATTTCACTTAAAGGCTTTTTTTTAAGTTTTGGCTTGAGGAATATTTATAAAACCCACTGGGCTAGTAACATTGATAACGATACTTAGTCACGATCTTCTTTTTAAACGCTTTTCGTCCGCAATTTTTTTTATTCATGGAAATTCATCAGAAGACCTCGTGTTTGGGTTGGAATAAATAATAGAAACGCAGTCGTATTTGGTCAAAATCTGTGGTTATTCTTTGTTTAAATTAAAATAAACTGTATTGTTTGGAATATTTTTATTACAAGGAGTGCTATTACAAAAATTTGTTGTTCACTTTATCATTTAATTTTGTTAAAACGATCGAAATGGGTGGTGGAGCACATTGCATTGCAGTAGAGAGAAATCGAATCCTCAAATTAAAAGAAGAGGGCCAATTCATGGCACAAATTGCCGAACTCTTTTAATGCTAAAAAAAAAGTGCTTTGTGCTATCCACTATACAGAGATACAGGAGAAACGTGGCAGAAAGCGAGCAACTTCTACAAAATTTCACACGACCCTTATAAGGAAGTCGAAAAAGGAGCCATTTTTTTCGTCGAAGGATCTTAACAACTACATGAACGCATCCGTAACGAGTCGCACCATTCGCAACAGACTGATTGAGCACGGTTTGAAAGCGCATTCAGCAAGGAGAGATCCTTTTATGAGCAAGAGACGTATTGAAAGGCACTCTGTTTTGTCAAAACCAAGAGACCCGCTAAAACTGGAAAAATGTCCTTTATTCCGATGAGTCAAAGATTGATTTGTTTGGATCTGATAGTAGATCCCATGTTAGACGCCAAAAAAACACAGCATTCGATCCCAAATACATTATACAGACGATCAAATACGGAGGTGGCAATATAGTGCTATGGGGATGTTTATCTGCTTCAGGTGTTGGTCCACCGTATTGGAGACAAGACAAAATGTGTGCTACCGACTATGTAAACATAATGAAGGACGTTATGTTACCATATGCCGAAGATTAAATGCCTTTCAAGTGGGAAATTTATGTAGGATATCGATCTCAAACTCACATCGAAGCTTGGAAAAAATGGTTCCAGGACAATAAAGTCGTCGTTATGGATTGGCCAGCTCAGTCACCCGATTTAAACCTTATTTAGAATTTGTAGGGTAGTCTAAAAAAACGTTTAAGTGGTTTTCAACCAAAATATAAGGGGCACATGTGTCGGAGAAAGTCTAGGAAGAGTCGTACTCCATTGAGCCAGCAATAAGCTCCAATCTGGTGGAGTATATGCCTCGTAGGTGTGCTGCAGTTTTAAAAAACCATGGTGACGCAACAAAATATTAAAACTGAAAACATTTCATGGTCAATTTTGCTAAACTAGTCGATTTGGATAAAGATTCATCATTTCGTTTCTATTTTTATTTCCAGGTCAAAAACATAAAAGTATACTTAAGTCTAATTTTTTAGCTAAATGAATAAAGTTAAATTCATTTTTGTTTTCTAGCATGTAAGAAAGATGTATATACATCAAAGAAAAATTAAAATTTTCACTCATTACCACGTTCCTTATTAAAAATACGTATTTGAACCCAAAGTGAAAATTCGTTTCTATTATTTTTTCCATCACTATATATGTATATATATATGTATGAAACCTATGTATGTATGTATATACCTAAAATTTTTTTAAAATTATAATTTTTTCTTGAAGCTAAAAAACAAACGTTTTTTTACTAAAAATATAAATAAATTAAAATTCATAAAGTGAAATATACAACTCGACGCCTATTTTATGCATATGCAAATAAAGAAAAACTAATAATTTAGTGTACAGTGACCAGGTACATCTAACTCATTGCTCAAAAAGTTCGATAATATTAGTATTATTATAATAATCAACTGTTCTTGGAAAGCTCTTCGTGTTATAAAATAAAAATTAAAGTGCTATGTTATTTCTTTTCATGTATTTAATTACAGAACACGTTGATTTGCCTATTATTGGTTTTAGTCATAATAGTGCGACAGCCTCTACATTGGTGGATGAAGATATCAAATCAACAACACAATTGATATCAGAGCGGGAAAATGCATTTAGCGACGAGGAAGTGGAAAATGTTGGAACTACTTTTAAGAATGAAGAAAATACCGATGATGATGATGACTTGCCACTTTCAAAGGTAAACATTTAAAAAAAGTTCTTTAAATTTAAATAATATCTTATGATAATACCCTTTTCCCAGGTCAGATTAAAAGAAAAACCAAAAGTTGAACTGAATGAAGCAATAGCTGAATCATTTGACACGTTTATTACAAAGCGAAACTCATTTACATGGGAGGCATTCTTGAAAGATCTCAGACCTTTGCCAACATCAGCTTTTGAAGAGTATCAGCTAAATTATGTGATCTCAAATACAATTTTAATTCTGCGCGACACATTGCCGCCGCATCAGAATATTTTCTCCGAGAGCAAGACTGATGAAAAGTGTTTGGCAAAGAGTATAAGCTACCCCCTTTATGGCTTGTTTCGTTTTCTGTATGAAAATGAAGAGAAAATAAAAAAACCATTTCAAACATTATTGTCGGAAATATGCAATCGCCTACCAGAAACACGGTTCTTACTTCTATACTTTATGAAGATTCATTGCAAACTTCAAACTCGCAAAAATTCTCAACAGTCTTATCAGTTTAAAACAAATATTTATCGACAAATATGCGATACGTCAGATAACAAAATAGGTGATTGCCTAGTGCGCGATCTTGATCTGCTTGAGCAGGAAAACACAGCTATCTACTTATGGCTCCTACCTGACATTTATAGAGAGTTCAAATCTATAGCCACGAATAACACTGACCTTCTGCGGATTACACTGCGCTGCATAGATGCTAAAAATGTGCGCGACATTATATACTCAGTGGCACAAGGAAAGCTTACAATATTTAAACAAGAAGGTATAATTGACTGTATTAGAGAAAGTTTGGATTTTGAGACTTATGAACAGTTTTGCCTATGGCAACTCGTTCAAGCTCATGATGTACCCCTTAAAAGTATCCAGGTATGAACTAAAATTATCATAGAGTAGCTTGTACTGGGCTGTCAAAGAAATTTTAACGATTTTTGGGATGGTGGGTTTAAAAAGCGAAAAAGAAAAACCCTTGCAGGCTATTATAATTTTAGTCAGAAGTTTGCAACCCTGTAAAAGAGTCATATTCTTGAATAGCTTCAACAGCTGAGTCAATCTAGCTATGACAGCGGAATCTTATTATAAATTCATTGATTTTAATTTTGTTACAGCATGCCAAAGATTATACGTTTTTGCTTTTTTGACCACTACTTGAAAACATGAGATGCAATCTGCGATAGGAACATCAGATTTTTAGCAGAATTCATTAAGGTATCATTCTGCACAACAATGGAGAACCCATAGTCCTTTAAAAGTCGAAACGAAAACCCCCGAATGTTTGTATCATTTTAGGTAGGAGTGTAGTATATAGGTGAAACAGGCCACATAGGATGTCTGAATCACATAGCTGCCATAAAAATGATCGGAAATTCAAAATGTCAACTTTGTCGGTTTTTAACATATTTTGGTTTTAATTTTACAAAAATCTTATAAGTATATCATATAACTGCCAAAGGAATGATCGGGAAATTAATGAATATAAAAGAAAAGAAGTTAGATTCGGCAAGCGAAAGTTTGTATACGCTTGCATTTTAAGATTGGGTCATTAAATATTCACTATTTTGGTCAAATGAAAAGCTAAGGGGAAGAGTAAAATAATACATCGGTTATGATTAAATGTACAAATTTAATAAAATGATTATTTTTAACTGGATTACTTTAAGAATGGTTCAGGTAGATCAAATATGTACATATATGTAAATGTAAGAATTTTACATATTCTAAAACAAATTTCGCAATATTTCATGGTAAAGTTGATAAATCTTTTTTTTATTTTCATGAAAAAGATCACAAAAAATGTTCCAAAAAGGCATGTTTTGTTTTAATAATAACCTCTGAAGCAGAGTCATTATGCTTTGACTTTGGCTTTCTAACATAACAAGGACACTGCAAAGTATCGAAAAAAATGCAAAAGAAAATATGCGATAACCAATAACGTATAATTTTGAATTGAATTATCGCTATCACAAATGCCCCATGCGCGTCTCATGCGAATATACCTAAAACTGAAAAAAGATGCACTACCAATTAAAATGTATTTGCTTCTGGATTCGCAGAAATATACGCTTCAATTGGTCGACCTCGAAAGTAACTTCCGTTCAAAGATCAAGATCAAAATAAATTAGGCACCTACATTAATTAGTTATTATTGTTTCTATACTTTAGTACATAGGTTGCTCTTTACTTTAGGGCTTATGCGGGTCAAAAATGGTCAAAAATGTTGTATTTTTTATTGGATACAAAAACATTTCAAGTGTGCCTTGTCAAAATTTCAAGCCGTTCCGAGCGAAACTAACGGAGATAGAATTTTATGAACGCTCCGACTCGGAGTCCCCGGCACATAGTATGTACATATATGCAATCGGACAAGTGCTTCTCAAACTTTAAACGCATTTTACTAGAAATTTTCTCAAAAAAGTCTGTGTCAAAAAATTCAGGGAAACTATCCAACCGATCGGTTTTGCACACACATTCTTAACTAATGTTTGCTCCCCCCAACGTGCTTATTTTCCCCATTTTTGGGTTGGGGCCGATTTTACAGATTTTTAAAGTCAGAGTTTCGGCGGAAAAATACTTTTTTTTTACTATATAAATTTATTTACGTTGCTCTACCAACTAAATGGCTATACAACTTTGAAGATTTATTAAAAAAAATTGTGACATTTTCAATCTTTAAAGTATGCCCCTTCAGAAGCCAGACTTTTTGTCCATCTTTCGGGCAATTTATGAATTCCCCGCCAGAAGAATTCCTTTTCCTTGGACCCAAACCAGTCTACGAGCCAATCCTGAAGGCCTTTATAGGAATCGAAGCGCTGGTTGGCTAATCCGCGTCCCAAACTGGCGAACAAATGGTAATCTGATGGAGCCAAGTCTGGTGAAAAAGCCGCATGGGGTAAGGACTCCCAGCCAAACGTGGCTACCAATTCCTTGGTGCCTCTTGCCCGGTGTGATGGCGTTTTTGTCGTCCAGAAGAATTGCTTTGTGCTGCCTTTTTGCGTATTCTGGGCGTTTTTGGATCAGAGATTCTTTCAATTCTTCCAATTGTTGCTGGTAGCGGTTGCCATCAACGGTTTCACCCAGTTTTAGGAGATCATACCAAACGATTCCGGCCTGATCCCAGAAAACGCCCAGAATGGCTTTGCGGCGGAATCGGTTTGGCCGAGATTGGGATTGGGCCGGTTGGCCTGGACTAATATAAGATTTTTTTCGTTTGGGGTTTTGAAAATATATCCACTTTTCAGCAGTTTTCTTTAAAAAAAGAGCAGAGATGCAACGATGTCGGCGAATCGTGGTTTGTGGGTATAAAACTCGACATTTTTAATATTAGAAAAAAAAATCTATTGCAAAAAAAAGTTGCAAATAACGTTTGAGCAGTTTTGCCAGATGTCAAAAGATGCTAAAAAAAAATGTTTAGAAAAAGTTTATCGATCACTTTTGTTACCAATAATTGACAATAAAGTAAAACGCAGTTTCATATGCTTAGACCTGGTACGATGTGGATCAAGGGACATGAAATCATAACAGGAAGTATAGAAAAACATCGATGATTCATTACTGTTTCAGGACTCGAGAGACATACCGTCCTCTTGTCCAGAGATCACAGGGGTGCCGTCGTTTAAGTCGTCTTCTTCTCATTGCTGCCAAGTTGGCCAAGGAGGATGCAAGGCGATTGGTGTGGGCTGCAAGGCGTTCGTTGCTAGGTCGTTCTTCCTGACGTACCAAGGCGCATTTGCAATCATGCGCAGCGCTCGGTTGTGGACCCTTTGAATTTTCATAACATTCGAGTCTGAAGCCGTGCCCCATAATTGGATGCAATACGTCATCAATGGCACTATAATTGACTTGAACAGCAAAATTATTTTTTTCCAAGACTTAGTTGGCTTGTTGGCTTGAGCATCCAGTTGAGTTTTCTAAGCTTATCCAGGATTAGACCTAAGTACTGCGCCTGGAGTGATTGAGGTATGGAAACGACGTGAAGTTCGCCTCGAGGAATGATCTCCATTAATTGCTACATTCCACCTGTTTGACCACTTGCCATACGAATCAAGAAATTCATGGGTAATCCTTGATGCATCATTTCTGCTGGAGGAGTTTACTAGGAAGGCAGTATCGTCTGTGTAAGTGGCCAGAAGTGTACCCGGCTCATTCGGACACGGCAGCACAGGACCCAGGAGGCTTCCCTGCGGAACGCCAGCGCGAGCAGTTCTTATGTTTAACCGTTGTCCTCTTACCGCGACCATATACCTGTGCTCAACCAGGTACGATTTTATTAACAGGAATTGGCCAGTGGGAAGAAGAGACTTCAACTTGTGGAGTAAGACATCACGCCATACCCGATCGAATGCTTCTTTAACGTCAAGAAAAATAGCAGAGCAGTATTGCCTATTTTCAAAAGCGTTTAAAATATGCTGAACAACTCTATGCGCTTGCTCTGGGGTCCCATGATTTTTCCTAAAACCAAACTGGTTGTCGGGAATGGCATTCTGGACACTACTTACTTCTTCTAAGTCTCCTAAGAAATATTCTATGGAATATTTTAGAGAAGGTGGGCAGCAAGTTTATTAAGCTTATTGGTCTGTAAGACGTAACAAGTTTCTCTGGTTTACCTGGCTTTGGGATCATCGTTATTACAGCACAGCGCACTTCCATTGT
Source organism: Drosophila anomelani (assembly GCA_035045905.1). Lineage (NCBI taxonomy): Eukaryota > Metazoa > Arthropoda > Insecta > Diptera > Drosophilidae > Drosophila > Drosophila anomelani. The sequence goes on from JAWNOO010000112.1 coordinate 458,213, forward strand.
GTGGGGAAGTGGCGGATATGTAACATGGAGTTGAACAGGAGGACAAGAAATAGTATACCCTTTTTTGGCAGGGCCTTAAAAACTCTGCTATCAATAGAGCTTTACTGGAGTGCAGTTTTTATACCCTTGCAGGGTATATTAGTTTCAGTCAAAAGTTTGCAACGCAGTGAAGGAGGCATCTCCGACCCTATAAAGTATATATATTCTTGATCAGGATCAACAGCCGAGTCGATCTAGCCATGTCCGTCTGTCCGTCTGTCCGTTTCTACGCAAACTAGTCCCTCAGTTTTAAAGTTATCTGAATGAAACTTTGCAGTTAGGCTTCTATATACTCTCACTCGTACATATGTCGGAACGGGCCGGATCGGACGACTATATCATATAGCTGCCATAGGAACAATCGGAAAAATCTACGAAAAAAAATTATAACTTTGATATTTGCCAATTTAGTATTATTTCCGAATTTCGGTTTTAATTTCATGAAAATCGGATGACTATTTCCTATAGCTTCCATAGGAACAATCAGGAAAATAAAAGAAAAATTCATAACTTTGTCAGTTTTCAACATATTTTCACCAAATTTGATATTTAGCCATATTTTATTATTCCTGAATTTTGACTTTAATTTCATGAAAATCGGCTGACTATATCCTATAGCTTCCATAGGAACAATCAGGAAAATAAAAGAAAAATTCATGACTTTGTCAGTTTTCAACATATTTTCACCAAATTTAATATTTAGCCATATTTTATTATTCCTGAATTTTGATTTTAATTTCATGAAAATCGGCTGACTATATCCTATAGCTTCCATAGGAACAATCAGGAAAATAAAAAAAACCATAGCTTAGCCGTGTTTCAAACCATTGCCATCAAATTTGAGATTTGGCAACAAATTATTATTTCTGAATTTTGTTTTTAATTTTTTGTATAAACTCTGCAAGGGTATACAAACTTCGGTGAGCCGAAGTTAGCTTCCTTTCTTGTTTAATTTGAAAACAAAACTCTTCCGGGCTTATATGTCGAATGGGCTCTACATCTGGGCATGCAGTATTTAGGTAAGCTAGTGTTGCTTCTACTTTCTCTCGCTTTGCAAGGTTAAACGGCTAAAATCGGCTTTCCAGTTCGTCAGCAAAAGCCAAGGATATTTCTGCATCCGACTTAAACCAAGTGCCTGCCTTTGCTGCTTTTCAGAGGTTAAACCCATGCGTTTTTGTGGGGTCAGCATTAAGTAGCAGGTCAGCGAAATATTCGTTTTATATTCGCACGACGATAAGCTGGATCAGGGCTCTTTTTGACCTCACCAGATCCAGCACCTCAGGTTTTAAAAGTGTACAATATGGGCCTGATGGGTTCATTGATCCTTGCCTACAGGTTGAGGAGTCATCGGCGATGTGGATATTTCGGACAAAGAGTGACATCGTCAATCTCCTCAGGGGAGCATAAAATCATGTTAATGTTAACAAATTTGTTAACTGCCGCCTGAAATTGTTGAATGTTTTGAGAAAGCATATGAGTCTTCCGGGAGAGCTTTTGAGCAGAAGTACTTAGTTTGATTATCAATGGGTTGTGATCAGAACTTAGTTCCAAGCTATCTGTGATCGTAATAAGCTCAGAGCGAATCCCTTCATAAATGGCAGTCAATGGCTGATGGCGTTCGCTGGCCGTGCGGGTAATGCGTGTGCCCTCCGGTTGCAAGGATCTGTATATTAATACTGAGGATACAGTCTGCCAATACTCGCCAGAGTCGATGATGTGCATTCCAGTCACCAGCAACTAGAAATTTGGGTCCTAGCTCCTCAAATAGAACGCTGAAGTCATCACCGGTGCTCTGGAAGTTTGGTGGACAATAAATGGACGCAAAGGCAATTTCGCCTTAACTTTAACTGTGACACACTGGGCACTTTGATGTTCCATTGTTAAAATATGGTAGTACTTAAGACATGACTTTATGAAAACTGCAGAGCCCTCACGGCGGCGATCGGCTGGATAATTAGATTGATGGATGTCATATCCATGTAGCTTGAGCCGAAATGTGTTTCGCTGACCAACATAATATCGATTTGAATTTTTTGCACAAAAAGCAACAGCTCTAGTGCCTTGTTGGCCACCTCATCGGCGTTCCACACGCCAATTTTGAGACCTATTTGACTCATGGTTGGGTTGGATGGACAGGAGGAAGTCCAGAGAATGCTTGAGCAGTTCCTGGCGCTAGTTGTGATATGAGGCCAGTAATGAGCGTCATCATTGACATCATCATCTGGCACATCTCAAGCTGAGCTACGAGGGCGGACATTTTTTCATCAGATTGGATGAACATTGGCTCTTGTCGCTGCCATTGTTGCACGTTATGAAAATCTCTCAGTTGCTGGGATGAATTTTGTTGAAGAGATGGTAGCTGTTGTTGTTGCTGTGGCCTTGGATTTGTGTACTGCATCGGTTGCAGCGGATGTTGGTTGCAAACCCTATCTTGGTTTTGCTGGTTCTGCTTCCGGGTTCTACTTCCTAGTGGGGGAAATTGAAGCTGCTGCAGGTGGCTTGTCCATTGCTGCTTACTTGCCTGCTACATTTGGATAGATCCACCAGCGACACTCCCATATGATAGCGTAGGCACAACGACCCTTCGTGTCTGTTGGTACACGCGGCACCCCTTGTACCAACACAGTTGAAGCATTTAACTGGGTGGATTTCGCGTTGGCCATCCCCAATGGCATTTTGCTGACCACCACAGTTAACCCCCTTATGACAGTTATTTTTGGTGTGATTAAAGGATTGACACAGATGACATTGCACGACGTCGTCCTTTTTGTATGGAAGTTTAACGCGAATCCGTGGGTGACAGAGCGTCTTAAGCTGATGTATTTCTTTATTATTGGCAGCAGGATCTAACTCGACAAAGACTAGGTTGACGAGCTTTGTTTTCTCGAATCGGCTTCTGGGTCTATTGATGAACCGAACAATATTGCCTAGCGATGTTATGCTTTCCTTAATGTCATTTTTCAAAACAGTGGGTTACAAAAACAGCTGCAATGGGCATACTTTCTAGTATTTTATATTATACTTTTTGGAAAAATCCTAGAAGCTATAATTTTGTATTTAGATACCCTTTACTGTGCGTTATCGCAGATCTGAGAAAAAAAACAAGATATTTTTTGACCAAAAAACCCTTTTTTTTTTTGTTATTTAAAAAACTATAACTTTAAAAATGAATATACAAGAAGTATTTATTGAGTGTTGCCAGCAAGAAACTATAGGCCCAAAGCTCGCCTAATGCGTTCAACGGATTCATTTGCATTTTCTATCATATTTTCTTGAACAGTTGCTCCCAATGAGTTGGTATGCAACTGTATCCATGATCTTGGTAAGAAATCCTGGTGGATGCTAGCCAGCCTCGCGGCCAATAAAACCTGGCACAATATTATTCTAGATTCGCTATGATAACTTTATGTTCAAATTGCTCCATTTTTATACCCTGTACCAAAGGTACAAAGGTATTATAGTTTTGTGCGAGTGCGATTTTCTGTAACAGGCAAAAGGAGGCATAGCAGACCCCCAAAGTTACCTAAATATTGGTCAGGACCGCTAAAGGAGCTCCCCTTTTATTTGTCACGGGTTCGAATCCCGTCCCGCGGCTCATTTTTTTTTTAAATGCAAGAAAAAACTATACTTAATTTTTTAAATTAAAAAAATTTTCTTCTGCCTGGCGGAGGAATAGAACCCAGGCCAATTGCTTACAAAAATATATGTGCAGCTTTACCCACTGAGCTACCGACTTTGCTATTGAATTAAATGACATTTGCATTATATGTAAATTGTTCTCCGTTTTTAAGTCTTCTTATTATTTTTATTTCCTATTTCCAACATATTTTAATTTATTTTTTTGTGGCCATTTTGTATTTTGGAATTCGTTCGGTATTAATTTTTTGAAAATAGGACAAATATAATCTTATATAAAAAGTATTATTCGTGAATATCACTAGCAAATATTAAAGCCCTTTGTTTCAATCGATGTCCAATAAAGTAAAATGTGTAATAAAAACAAAAGTGTATTGTACTAAATTAATTAACAACAACAAAAAAATTAAACTATATTTTGAAACCATATATATATTAGTATATAGCTTATTAATTAAACTTTCGGAAAAATATTATTTTTTGAGTAACTGTATCAATTTTTTTTTTCTTTAAGGTGTCATAGTTATGAAAAGTCAGTAAAATTAATATGGGTCTGGAAAAATGTTTTTTTTCTAATAAATAAACAGTAAAAAAACAAAAAAATTGCTATGCACTTTTATTTAAAAATGCTCCATTAATCAAGAAACAAAAATCTAACAATTCAGACAACAATTTAGAAATGCGAATCAATATAACATGCAAGTTCGTAAATTTCTAGAATGCGGCTTTTTTTCTGTCGCTGGGTGTAGATCGAATCTAAATTATAGGTGCTCATTTATAAATTCTGACAACTTCAACATATGTATTTCATTTTTACTTCAGGATCTATTGCCCGAATTGGAAGCCGGAAATCATCCTGAAGCATTAAGTCATTTTCTGTTACTGTTAAAGAATGAAGAGCCAACAAATGAAATAATTCGATTAATTCTTAGCAGAGAAGCAAAGTCTCGGGGAGATCCATTTGTAACTTCTGCTTTAAGGTAAATTAAACGCACTCATACAATACTAGCTTATACTATATTTGATTTATATAACAAATTTAGGTTTTGGTATCAGCGGTATGAAGAAAAACTGTCAGAAATTATAGCGTCTCTTCTTACATCAAAATATCCCAGTTCATCTCCTAACAAAAGAAAACGGCCGTCGAAAGGTGGTTCCATTGTGACTAGTTCACCTTCTGCTGATCAAGTGTGTTTATTAGCCTCAAATAATAATATTATTAAATTTTGTTAGTTAATATCGTGTCTTTAATATATAGGTATTAAACCATCTAGAACATTATAGACGAAGCTGCAGACATGGTACTGGAACTGGACTTTATGTTCATGATATGATGCAGCGGGCACTTCAGGCAGCCTACTCCCACAGTAATGAAAGCACAAAGGTAGCTATCTACATAATATTGTAAAACATTTATTGCTTATTATTATTTGTGCTTATAGAAACAATTTAGCGACCTTTTCGCTCTGGCAGCGGAAGACGAAACCACAGCGGTTGGCAGGCGAGGAGGAAGTGGTCGTGGACGTAAGCAACCAGTTAGTAAAAAAGATGGTAACAACCACAGCACAAATAAAAAGAGCTCTGAACAAGTAAAAACAATATACTCATCAGATGAAAACTCGAGTGAGGTTGGTTCTAATTCAATTTAATTCATAAAATTATTAAAATCAATCATTTTTCAGGAGGATTGGTCCAAACATAAAATGACGCAAGCGGCAAAAAAACGTAAAAAAGCAGTTAATGATTCGGATTGACAGTGTGAATATGAAACGCAGGTTGCAAATAACTTTAAAAAGAATCGTTAGGCAATTAATCTTGGTTTTTTAATGCAATAGAGTAGTTATACGTGGGTAAAAAACTTTTGTAAATGAATGAGTACATAATTAGTAAAACCAATTTTAGTCTTTTGAATGTTGAAAATGTAAAGTTATATTTTGTATTTTAAATAAAATAGGACCAGCTTATAGCCTATATTGTTATATTTTTAATATAATAGATACCCGGTATGCGGCTTAACCATTTGGAAATATTTGAGCTCTTTTATCATTCATCGTTACTGTTGGAAGCTGCCGAGCTTTTTCGACAACTATTGATGAACACAAGGAAAGATCGTCGATTTCTTTTCAATTATATTTCAGTAGCTTATATTTATTTATTGATTTATTTATTCTGCGATTGCTGGAGTTTGTTTTGGCACTGCCTATCGTCTTGAGGCGCCACTCACTCGTAACCACTCTTGTAGTCCTTCCTGTAGCGGTGCGCAAAACTGCAAACTCCAACAACGCCGTCAGTCCCGGGTATGACTTCGACAACTTTAGCTAAGGGCCATATAAGCAGAGGTAGTCCTTCATCCATAATGCATATGACGTCGTTGACCTTGACCGGTGGCTCTATTGATCGCCACTTGGTTCGCTGCTGGAGAAGTGCTGCTCTAACCGGCTGTAGTTTAGTTCGGAACCTGGCTCTGCAAACGAAGTGATAGGACGCCCAATGATAAAGTATCCTGGAGTAAGGACGACAAGATGTTGATGAAGATGTTGAGGGAGAATATGTGGTTTTAAAAAAACTCAGCGAAGAGATTGGCTATTGCTCGTTAGAGCAATGAGGCAGGAGTCAACGGCAATTAAAACTCCACCACCACGCTGGACAAGACGGTCTAATCTATAGATTACTTGAAAGAATTTTGGAGCAGAGGATCTCCGGCTTCAACCAGGTTTCAGTAAATACAATCACCTGAGATGCGAAAGAAAGACTATCCGAATACAATTTAGAGAGCTTACTGCGTAAGCCTCTAGTATTCTGATAGGAAAGTAGTAAGGAAGAGGGACAGAAGGTACGGCAGTGGACACTGAGGATTGTGACGGCTTGGGCAGTTATACTCCCGCAGGCCGTGTTCTCTTCTTTGGAGCCTCGTACTCCTTAACTATTACGTACTCGGGCCAGAAGTCACCCGAGCAAATAGTGTCAAAGAGTTGGGTTGAGACATTTATCTTAAAAGATGAAATGTCTCTGGCATACGAAAATTGAAATTTTTCCACCTTGATATGTCCGGCTTGGGTTTTGCCTTGTATAAAGGCTAGAACATCTTCCGATGCGAGATCAGGGGCAAGCCTCGAAACAAATATTGTTTTCGAAGGTGGGACTGCTGTGAGGGTCTTGCGTAACGAACCTGGGTTGATTTATCTACGGAGATTTGCGGAGCCAAAGACTTGGGCTCCGCATCGGACACAACGGACGACGCGGAAATTGCTGGCTGAGCGGCTGCTTCAGATTCGGTAACCGAATCTTTCCTAGTTCCTGATCTCAGAACCATTGGAACGGGGACCAGGAGCTGTGGCGCAGAGGAGTGGCAGGAAATTGGTTGCTGCGTCTCACACAGTTGCTGTCGACCAGCAGCAGATTTTTTGCGTTTCGGCGACTCATTTAATAGATTCATACTATTAAATTAAGCGTCAAGCGCGGTGGCCATGATCTCAGAAAATCCACTTCTGGTCTGACGCATGAAGGATGATATCTCCTTCTCAACCGGTCGACAGGCCTCACAGCAATAACGCAGCCCCTTTTTGCTGGACACTACGTCAGCTATTCGACCTGTCATCTCGATGCACTTAGCGTGCACTACTGCCTCGCAAAGCCAACAATGGAAATGGGCTGGTTGCCAAAATTATTTTTGACAGTTCTTAATTAAACAGACAATATTTTGGGACGTTTTCACAAACCCTAGAACCACTGTGCACACTATCAGTACCAAAAAGCCAAGAGAAAGAACAAAAGAGCGCAAGGTAAAGAGTATGAGCAGAGAAATCACAAGAGCGATGAGAGCTATAACGGCTTAGATGCAGCTAACAGCAAACGACACCAAGCGGGGGAGAGAAAAATAATAAAAACGAGAAAAAGATAAGGAGGAAAATAAGATAACCGTCTTAGCACAATAAAAGTGATTATTAACACAATTATTCACAGACAGTGATGATGGGTAGGAAACGGTTTATTTTAATTAGGTGATGAATAGAGGAAACCCGGTGGTTTAAGATCAAATTAACACAAAAATCGGAGGAAAACAAAAACACGACCGTCCGCTATGAAAGAGAAAGATCGTGATACTGGGTGGGTTATGGTCCCGCGGGCCGAGATGTACCCGGTACGACTCCATCGGTCCCACAGGGATCAGGCGAGGGTCCGATCACTATGAAGTCATCAAGATACCGATGCCGGTGCCGAGTGTAGGCCGTAAGGCATCACCCTCCAGTGGAATAATCCTGTGAATGCGGTGCACTCGCGTCTGTCGTGGGCTACTGGTATCTGCCAATACCCGTTATTCAGCGTCGAGATGAAACGTGCGTTGCGTAGTCGTTCCAGGATGTGGTGAATCCGTGGCAGAGCGTACGCGTCAGGAATGGAGTTTTCATTCAGCTGACGGTAGTCGACGCTCATGCGTACGTCGCCGTTTTTCGCCGGTGGATGCGCTCGTGGAGCGGCTTGTTGTTGCGTCTGTGAGGCGATCGGTGGATGCGCTCGTGGAGCGGCTTGTTGTTGCGAATGTGTGGCGGCCGTTGGATGCACTTGTAAGCCGGCTGGCTGCGCACGTGGAGCGGCTTGAGACGATCCGTCCTGGCGGGGCGGCTGAAGTGTAGTCTCTGCTCCCCCGCACTGTAGGGAGACTGCTTCGTAACAAAGGAAGTCCATCTCCAGCAGGAGATCGTCCAGAACGTCCGCCATGATGACGGCCGCGAGACGGAATCGGGTCTTACCAAGTTGGACGGTAAGTCTGAGTGCTTGTGTTACCTCACGCTTGGTCCCGTCCACGAGTCGGACTTGGGAGCGCACAGCTCGGAGGTTGTGTCAGTTGTTAAATCTGCTAGCTAGGCGTTCGCTCATAAAACTGTGCGAGGCCCCCGTATCCGTGACCCTCGCGCGGATACGGTTTTGTTCTTGGTAGATGGTGAGCGTTAATTTCTTGGGGCGTTTGTCGGGACCCACAGGTAACTCCCGGATACTCGAGGCCCTTGTCCGTTTCCTGAGTACTCCAGCAGTCTATGGTCCGAATCCCCTGTCGGCCACAATCCCAACATAAGATGGCTCTGGGATTGCAACACTCTGCCGAGATGTGTCCGTCCTGTCCGCAATTGCGGCCGGCTGGTTACGTTGATGCGCCCTGTGGACAGGGGTGGCTGCTATTGAAAGCCTTGGTTCGTTAGCAGATTCCAGCGTGTGACGCCGGTAGAAGTGACCCGCGGTCGTAAGTGTTGCGTCGTCGTAGTGGAATGCGTAGTTTGGGTTCGTTCGGCTGTTGGGATCCGTGTGATCCACTTCGTTGCTTTGGTGTACTCGGGGTGTTCGGCCTCCACGGCTTCGTGCGACTTCGTAGTTAACCAAAGTTCTAAAGTCCTGACATCGTGTGAACATCTGTGCCTCTGGAAGCATGTTCTCATAAATGCGTTCCAGTTCTTGCTCTGCTGTGAATCCGGCTCTCTGCATCTGCAGCCTCAAGTCGACGAGGTATATTTTGAACGGCTCGCTAGTCAGTTGGCAGCGCGTACGGTTTACGTCATTCAGGCCTTGATAATACCGGGGCGGCAGAAAGAGTTTCCCAAATTCTCGGCGCACCTCGGTCCATGTGCTACCTTGGAGGCCGCTGGTTAGAAACCAGTTATCTGCTTTTCACGTCAAGAGAACGATGATCGCGTGCGACAGATACTTTCGTTTGATCTGATAAGTATCTGCCCGTTCTTCCAGATGCTGGATGAAACTGAGAGCGTCTGTGGTACCTGTTCGACGGTACCACAGACCACTCCCACTTGGTGACCTTGTCTACCAAGAGTGAGTGACTAGTTTACCTTCTGCTGATCAAGTGTGTTTATTAGCCTCAAATAATAATATTATTAAATTTTGTTAGTTAATATCGTGTCTTTAATATATAGGTATTAAACCATCTAGAACATTATAGACGAAGCTGCAGACATGGTACTGGAACTGGACTTTATGTTCATGATATGATGCAGCGGGCACTTCAGGCAGCCTACTCCCACAGTAATGAAAGCACAAAGGTAGCTATCTACATAATATTGTAAAACATTTATTGCTTATTATTATTTGTGATTATAGAAACAATTTAGCGACCTTTTCGCTCTGGCAGCGGAAGACGAAACCACAGCGGTTGGCAGGCGAGGAGGAAGTGGTCGTGGACGTAAGCAACCAGTTAGTAAAAAAGACAACCACAGCACAAATAAAAAGAGCTCTGAACAAGTAAAAACAATATACTCATCAGATGAAAACTCGAGTGAGGTTGGTTCTAATTCAATTTAATTCATAAAATTATTAAAATCAATCATTTTTCAGGAGGATTGGTCCAAACATAAAATGACGCAAGCGGCAAAAAAACGTAAAAAAGCAGTTAATGATTCGGATTGACAGTGTGAATATGAAACGCAGGTTGCAAATAACTTTAAAAAGAATCGTTAGGCAATTAATCTTGGTTTTTTAATGCAATAGAGTAGTTATACGTGGGTAAAAAACTTTTGTAAATGAATGAGTACATAATTAGTAAAACCAATTTTAGTCTTTTGAATGTTGAAAATGTAAAGTTATATTTTGTATTTTAAATAAAATAGGACCAGCTTATAGCCTATATTGTTATATTTTTAATATAATAGATACCCGGTATGCGGCTTAACCATTTGGAAATATTTGAGCTCTTTTATCATTCATCGTTACTGTTGGAAGCTGCCGAGCTTTTTCGACAACTATTGATGAACACAAGGAAAGATCGTCGATTTCTTTTCAATTATATTTCAGTAGCTTATATTTATTTATTGATTTATTTATTCTGCGATTGCTGGAGTTTGTTTTGGCACTGCCTATCGTCTTGAGGCGACACTCACTCGTAACCACTCTTGTAGTCCTTCCTGTAGCGATGCGCAAAACTGCAAACTCCAACAACGCCGTCAGTACCGGGTATGACTTCGACAACTTTAGCTAAGGGCCATATAAGCAGAGGTAGTCCTTCATCCATAATGCATATGACGTCGTTGTGGCTCTGCAAACGAAGTGATAGGACGCCCAATGATAAAGTATCCTGGAGTAAGGACGACAAGATCGTCGGGAATGTCTGAAAGTGGTACAAGAGGTCGGAAGTTGATTACTGCTTGGAATACCATTGTACGCATTGTACGTCAAAGCCACTACGGGCAAGTACTACAAGCAATACAGTTTTTAGGTTTTGAAGGCTTTCTACGCCTTCAATACTACTAAAAAGGCGATTGTAATCAGTACATAAAACCCTGAAGGGTTCATGTACTTTAAACTCACGCCCACAGTGGTTAACTACTAGGGGGATACAATTTCTAGATGAAAGACGGGGAATATGGAAATTGAGCTGCCTAAGCAGGTAGGGGCTCTCCACATCGCCGTGAATAAGTTTATGTAGAAAGACGACGCCAAGCATCGTCCTACGGTTAGTTAAAGAAGGTAAATTAATTAGGAGAAGTCTACTAGAGTAAGACAGTAATCTAAGGTTAGCCACGGAGGGCGAAAAGTAAAAACTTCTTTTGGACAGATTCGATGCGGCTGCTATGGACGCACGAGCCATACTCCAATATAGGGCGTACTAACGAAGTATATAGGGTCTTCGTTACATAAGGAGAATCGAATTCCTTCGACCACCTTTTAATGAATCCAAGCATGCCGGCGGTTTTATTAACCATACAGGAAATATGTTGTTAAAACGAAAGTTTACGGTCCAGGCGGACGCCTAGGTCATCAACAATAGTAATTATTTCCAAAGAGCAATCGTTAAGCATATACGTGGCAGGGAGAGGAATGGTGCGAGAAAATGTCATCAGTTTGCATTTAGAGCTGTTGAGATATAAATCGTTAGCATGACACCATGCTTGAAAGTTATCGAGATCCGATTGTAGGTCTGTAGGCACGCAAAGTTTAACATCATCAGCATACATGAGTACTCTGGATTTGGTTAGAACATGCGGCAAATCGTTGATAAACAATGTAAATAGTAGTGGTCCCAGGTGGCTACCCTGTGGGACGCCAGATGTGACACTGAGGCTATTGGATAGAACATTTCTGAACAGAACCTTTTGGGACCTGTCACTTAGATAACTCGAAATCCACTTAAGAAGATCACTTGGAAACCCCAATGAATCGAGTTTCCTAACCAGAAGAGAATGATTAACCGAGTCGAAAGCTTTACTAAAGTCCGTGTAAATGACATCGGTTTGAAAGTTTTGTTGAAAACCCCTAATAACGAAAGAAGTGAGTTCCAGAAGATTGGTCGTGGTTGATCTTCGCCTCATAAAACCATGCTGACATGGAGAGATGACGGATCTGCATAGATATTGCAAGTGAGGAGTGATTAAATTCTCGAAAAGTTTGGGGATTGCCGATAACTTAGAGATACCTCTATAGTTACTGGCATCCGACTTGCTACCTTTTTTGTGGAGAGGAATAACAAATGATTCCCTCCAAATAAGGGGAAATTCTGAGGATTCTAAAGATAAGGTAAACAATTTAAGAAGTGGGTTACACAGCGTCTCGGAGCAATACCTTAGTACAGAGCCCGGTATTCCATCAGGACCTGGTGAATATACTGGCTTAACACGTTGAATATCAAGAATAAGTGAGCTTTCGTTTAAAATAGGACTGAAGATTAGGTTCGAACTGGGCATAGCTGGAGAAAATGTATGATCTGAAGATGTTGAGGGAGAATATGTGGTTTTAAAAAAACTCAGCGAAGAGATTGGCTATTGCTCGTTAGATGCATCCTGTTCCGAGATGAGGCAGGAGTCAACGGCAATTAAAACTCCACCACCACGCTGGACAAGACGGTCTAATCTATAGATTACTTGAAAGAATTTTGGAGCAGAGGATCTCCGCCTTCAACCAGGTTTCAGTAAATACAATCACCTGAGATGCAAAAGAAAGGCTATCCGAATACAATTTAGAGAGCTTACTGCGTAAGCCTCTAGTATTCTGATAGGAAAGTAGTAAGGAAGAGGTGGCCATGATCTCAGAAAATCCACTTCTGGTCTGACGCATGAAGGATGATATCTCCTTCTCAACCGGTCGACAGGCCTCACAGCAATAACGCAGCCCCTTTTTGCTGGACACTACGTCAGCTATTCGACCTGTCATCTCGATGCACTTAGCGTGCACTACTGCCTCGCAAAGCCAACAATGGAAACTGGGCTGGTCTGCCAAAATATATTTTTGACAGTTCTTAATTCAACAGACAATATTTTGGGACGTTTTCACAAACCCTAGAACCACTGTGCACACTATCAGTACCAAAAAGCCAAGAGAAAGAACAAAAGAGCGCAAGGTAAAGAGTATGAGCAGCAGAAATCACAAGAGCGATGAGAGCTATAACGGCTTAGATGCAGCTAACAGCAAACGACACTCAAGCGGGGGAGAGAAAAATAATAAAAACGAGAAAAAGAATAAGGAGGAAAATAAGATAACCGTCTTAGCACAAACTAAAAAGTGATTATTAACACAAATTAATTACACAGACAAGTGCATGCATGCGCGATAGCGAAACGGTATATAATTTTAAATATTTAGGTGATGAATTCAGAGGAAACCCCGGTGGTTTAAGATCAAATTAACACAAAAATCGGAGCGCAAAACAAAAACACGACCGTCCGCTATGAAAGAGAAAGATCGTGATACTGGGTGGGTTATGGTCCCGCGGGCCGAGAACTGTACCCGGTACTGCACTCCATCGTGCTCCCACAGGGATCCAGGCGAGGGTCCGATCACTATGAAGTCATCAAGATACCGATGCCGGTGCCGAGTGTAGGCCGTAAGGCATCACCCTCCAGTGGAATAATCCAGGGCCGGGAACTGTGAGGTGCACTCGCGTCTGTCGTGGGCTACTGGTATCTGCCAATACCCGTTATTCAGCGTCGAGATGAAACGTGCGTTGCGTAGTCGTTCCAGGATGTGGTGAATCCGTGGCAGAGCGTACGCGTCAGGAATGGAGTTTTCATTCAGCTGACGGTAGTCGACGCTCATGCGTACGTCGCCGTTTTTCTTGGCGGCGATGACGATCGGCGCGCTATGTGGGCTCTTGGAGGTTTCGATCCTCCCGTCATGGAGCAGTTCGTCAATTTGTTTGTCTATGCTCTCATGGCAGGGTTTCGTGGATGACAAAGAATAACAATAATGTAAATAATCGTAATCAGATGTAAATATTAAGCCTAGATTTAGCTAGAAATAAATAGATTTAAGGCTACGAAAGCCGTAATAAATAGTTAAGCAGCCTCGAACTCCCATCGCTAGCCTTAGAACTCAACGCACACGGACACACACACACAGGCGCATCAATGAAAATTTACCACGATCAGCGGCCACATACCCCTAATTAAGTATGCAAGAGGGAGAGAGAAAGAACACGATGACGCCATACAATTAACCCCAGCAAATTGGCACGCCCTAAAGAAAGAACGAGAGGAAACGACGAACTTCAGGAAGTTTCGAAAGCCAGCCACGAGAAACTTCGGTTTGCAAAGTGAGGGGAGTTGCGAGTGAGACGTCAAGTGACGCGGACCTATATTTTGGACACAGGAGCTAGCGAGTGCCTCTCCTAAGAAAAAACTAAAATCCGCGAAAAGAAAACCAACGCCACCGATCGTGAAACAAGTGACCAAGGAGAAATTTGAAAAAAAAAACCCAGCAGGAGAGTGACGGCTGACGCAGGAAGCAAAACAGGAGGCAGCAAGGAGCTTGTGCCGGCCCAGGACCAGCGGCGGAGCACTCAACAGACAGGCGCGTTTTTTTGTATTCAAATTTCAAAAAAGAAGTCCAAGGTACCGCCGCAAAGCATTGCTTCGCGCGAGCGGCAGGCTTCCTTTTCCGCGCTAGCCCTTCTCGTCCTCTCCAGGGAACGCAGCGGTTTTAATACGCTAGCAGCGAACTTTGCTACCGCGTCCCAGTACTCATTGCTCACGAGCATGGTCGGCACGAGGTTTTCGGCCGTAACGGTTTTTCCAACGCCGGCAACCAGCTCCTCCCGCTCGTGGTGGAAGCGGTAGCACTCGAGCAGGACGTGTTGAGCGTCCTCCACGATACCGGCGCCGCAAGCTGGACAGTTTTCCTCCTCGTCGTGTCCAAAGCGCTTGAGGTAGCTCCGGAAGCACCCATGTCCGCTGAGTATCTGCATCAGGTAGCAATCTACCTCGCCGTGTTTTCGGCTTACCCAGCTGCTGATATCTGGTATCAGTCGGTGGGTCCAGCGTCCCTTGGTTGAGCTGTCCCACGATGCTTGCCATCTTTTGATGCTCCTATGTCTAGCATCCAGTCTTGCGTCGCGGCTGGTTGATCCTGGATCAGCCCGAGTGAGGCGGGATTCTCTCGCCTCTTGGGCTAGCTCGCAGACAGGAGCTGCGTAGAGAAGCTGGGACGTGACCACGTTGGAGAGCAGCTTCCTCTTCCACTGCTTGGGTCTCCTGGTGTTCAGAAGGATCCTCGATAGCGCTCTTGCTGTATGGCTGGCCTTTTTTTGCATAAGCAAGGTGCTCCCTGAATGAGAGGCGTGTTTCCAGGAGGACCCCCAGTTACCGGATTGCGCGCTGCGAGGTGATGGGCAGCCCGCCAACCCGGATTTCTGCCGTCTCGACCCGCTTTCTGCTTGAGATAAGCACCGCCTCAGTCTTATGCGAGGCAAACTGAAGACCGGCAACGGCGAGCCACGCTTCGACAGCCAGGATCGCGCTGTTAGCCGCAGCCTCGGCGACGGCCAGCCCCTTCTCGGTCACCACCAACGCTACATCGTCGGCGGTAGCGGAAGGTTCAACACGCCGTTGTACATCACGTTCCATAGGAGTGGGCCCAGAACGGAGCCCTGCGAGCCTCCGGCCGTGACCGAGTGCGTTCTGGACCCCCGGGCGGTGTCCAGGATGAGAATTCGATCACTAAGGTAATCGCGGACGATTCGCAGCAGGTAGCCGGGGATGTTGAAGGCCTCCAGCGCCTGAAGCGTCTTCCTCCAGTCTGCCGAGTTGAAGGCATTCCGGACGTCCAGGGTCACGACTAGGCAGTACTTTTTCGTGCCGTTCCTCCATCTCGAGCCTGCAATGGCGCTTTCAGCCAGGCTTTTGACGCTTTCGATGGTGTCCAGGGTCGACATCTTTTTGCGGAAGCCAAACTGGTTTGGCGCCAATACACCCCGAAACTTGTCCGAGTAGGCTCATCCGGCTGTACGCGTGGGCCGCGAGTGCGGACGGCGGAATATGCAATCCATGGTGACGACTCTCTCGCAGAGTGCAGGTGGCGACTCCACTTCAAATTCATAACCTCGAATTTAGATAAATGTCTCTTTATCAATCCCTCTTGGTCTCCTCGCGGCAAGTGCCATGAGACAGACCCAATACGCACTTCCGCGGATCCCCTTCGCTATTTTGTCAACACCAAACAAAAACCGTTTTCCTACAGAGGTTTTCTTTTCGTAGCGGACGGTCGTGTTTTTGTTTTGCTCTCCGACTTTTGTGTTCATTTAACTTCAAACCACCGGGGTTTTATTCAAATTTATCACATAAATATTCATAATTATATACCGTTTCGCTAACGCGCGCGCATGCAATTTCTGTGTAATTAATTTGAATTAATAATCACTTTTTAGTTTGTGCAAAGACGGTTATCTTTTTCCTCTTTCTTCTTTATCCCGTTTTATTTTTCTCTTCCCCGCTTGAGTTGTCGGTTGCTGTTAGCTGCATATAAGTGGTTCATAGCTCTCATCGCTCTTGTGATTTCTGCTGCTCATACTCTAGCCCTTGCGCTCTTTCTGTTCTCTCTTTATCTCTTTGTTTTTCTTGGCACTGATAGTGTGCACAGTGATTCTAGGGTCTGTGAAAATGTCTCAAAATATTGTCTGCAACATAAAGAACTGTCAAAAAAATGTTTTGGCAGACCAGCCCGGTATCCATTGCTGCTGCTAAGTGCATCGAAATGACAGGTCGCATAGCTGACGCAGTGTCTAGCAAAAAGGGCCTGCGTTATTGTTGTGAGGCCTGTCGACCGGTTGAGATGGAGATATCATCCTTCATGCGTCAGACCAGGAGTGGATTTTCTGAGATCATGGCCACTTTCCGCAAGGCGAATGACCTGTTATCCGCGCTTGACGCTCAATTTAATAGTATGAAGCTATTAAATGAGTCGCCGAAACGCAAAAAATCTGCTGCTGGTCGGCTGCAACTGGTTGAGACACAGCAACCGAGTTCCTGCCACTCTCCTGCGCCTCAGCTCCTGGTCCCCGCTCCTATGGTGCTGAGGTCAGGAACTAGGAAAGATTCGGTAACCGAATCAAACGCTGGGGTATCGGCAACCGCTCAGCCAGTAATTTCCGCGTCGTCTGCTGTGTCCGCTGCGAAGCCCAAATCTTTGGCTCCACAAATCACCGTAGAAAAAGCTACCCAGGGTCCAACAATGCCTGGAATACCGGCCGTGGTTGGTAACAATTCGTTACGTAAGCCCCTTACAGCAGTCCCACCTTCGAAAATAATATTTGTTTTGAGGCTTGCCCCTGATCTCGCATCGGAAGATGTTCTAGCCTATATACAAGGAAAAACCCAAGCCGGTAATATCAAGGTGGAAAAAGTCAAATTTTCGTATGCCAGAGATATTTCGTCATTCAAGATAAATGTCTTATTCCTAAAGACACATTTGGTTGCCTTGAGACAGGAAATAAAGCCATAAAAAAGCGAATTTCCTAATTGGTACGTAAGGAGAGGCGTATATATAGCGGGAAATAAGAATCTAAGACGAGAATCAAAAATATATATATGCGCGACGAATCGCACATTTATTACATACATTCGGGCGAATTTTTTTCCCAAAGTATACCAATACACGTAGAATACACACATAAGCAAAGCACGAACATAACCTTAAATACAAGGTATACTGATCCGAGTTTTCGCAATCACCGTCGAACAAATTTAAATCATCGCCTTACGCCTTGTTTCGGGTTTTCATCGTTTCGCTTGGACATTTACTAACACGTCGCAAATAAACATTTACTTTTCGCCGTCGAATTTCTTTGAGCTTCGTGTGAACCTTGCTACAAATTTCTCCACCGCTGTATCGAAAATCTTTCTTATTCTTGGGTGGTATTACTGTTGCATAAACATGGGCGCACGTTGAATTTCGTATCTCCGCAAACGGGAACTGGAGGCGATCCTTAAGGAGTTTTCCCTAGAAGAAATGCGAAGCCATTTGGCTACATTCAATAATCGCGAAGATCACGTATTGGATGTTGCAAAGCGATTGCAGGAATGTGAATGTGAAATTCTGGCCGCGCTCAGCGAGAGAAAACAATGGACGCCGAGTCCTCACCCACCAGGTCCCACGAATCTTCAAGTTTCAGCACGTGGAGGCAGCAACACTACAGATATAGTAGGCGAAAACAAACACGGCCAGGGGGGACATTTTTCCCAGGATACCCGAGATGGTAGCAACAACTTTGGCTGAAAAGTTGCGGAATTGGGGAATAAATTTTGATGGGACAACGGACACAATCACGTTTATCCAGCACCTCGATGAACGAGCCACTGCTTTCGAAATTAACGTAGAAAGAATGCCACAAGCCATCCCGGGTGTCTTGACAGATACGGCCGAATAGGACCAACCAGCTACTGGGAGAATCCTGGATAAATTTCAAAAAGGCGTTTCTTGACTTTTTCTTGCCACCGAGATATTTTCAGCGACCTGAGGATGAGATCCGCATTAAGCATTCGCTTAATGATGCGCAGAGCGCAGGTTAACTGGCCGCAATTGTGTGCAGGAGGGGCATTTTCAATACGACTGCCGTAATCCCAGATTTCCTTTCTGCTGGAAGTGTGGTTGCCGAGGAATGCGGATTAACGAGAGGAGTCTTCGCTCACTCGAATAGCGGCCGGAGACTGCAAGGAGGAGTCCCCGGAATTAGGAGATGTCCAAGCTGTGACGAAGTCACATGTATATAGTGTAAATAAAACCCTAGCTATAAGTTCCTGCAAAATAATGGCCATAAGCTTACTAGCTATAAGTTAAAATAGCTACATATACACTGCCGATCAACTGAATAGGTTCATGACCTCAATGGTAGAAATTTATCTATAATTCCTAAACCAGTTTTCCGATTTACATAATTTTTTTTTTTTTCTTTAATTCTTAAACCATATTAAAATTGAAATTTGAAGAAAAATTTTTTAAAAACTTATTTATGCCTCATATATTTTTTCTTTTGAAAGCTTAACAAAATCAATGATTTTTTTGTTTCAACTGAATATGTTCAGCTGTAAGATTTTTAGTTTGCAATTAAACTAGGAGGCTAAATGACATATTTTTAATGCAAATTTTTAATTTCATATATTTTTTTAAAATTAATTGAAAAATGGGACGCGGGGTTAAAGTCAGTGTGTCAACAGTTAAAAGACTGATTTCATAGGCTGATCATTTAAAACAAATAAAACTTAAAAAAAAACCATAGTTAAATGATGCACGTAATGCTTCACGACTGCTCTTTGTGCACCAGCATATGAGCTGGACGAGCGAGTGGCAGAAAGTGGTCTTTTCCGACGAAAAAAAATTTAATTTGGACGGACCCGATGGATACAATTATTACACAGGGAGAATAGGAAATTGGGTCACGATCAAATTGAAATCTGATATGAAAATCATTCGTGATAAAACCGCCCAAGTGACCAGAAGTTTATTTCAAAGTGACCAAGTTTAAAGTTGACGACAACGACAACAGTACGGGTGAGCGGGGCGCAGCAGCCCAAATCAAGAAAACCTTTCTGCCGGGGTGTGTGTGTTAGGCAATTACAAAGAAGGCAGGGAAAAGAATAGAAATACGCAAACCAAACAAAGAACACGGTGAAAACACGAAATAAAACACTAAGCTAGGCATATTAAATGGCTCCGGTCGTATTATTTCCCTCGATCTTTCTAGCCAACCACGACCTACTGTGCCCCTCCTCCCCACCTCGACCGCCGTTGGGTTTCCCCAGACGACGAGCTGGGCAGGACGGGACCAGGAGCGCCACGCTGCTTAGATTAATTCAGTTGGCGAGGACGACGGCTGTTGGGATCTTTCCAAGGCGTAGTCTGATCTCAGAAAGTCGCCGCAGGGATTAGCCCGGGCGCATCCGCGGGCTATCACGAGTTAGTTGGGGGGCATAGTTGGGGAGGCAGCTCGCCGGTGGGTACACCAGGCGGAGCCGCCAGGCCGCGGCGCTTGGGTGAGCCAAGCCGTGGTTTTTAGGTCAGGGTTGCGGGCGTGGAAGCAGGCTGATGGGACCGCCAGAGCCTCGTTTCTCCAGTCTCTAGTGGAGGGTCCGGCCGCTGGGAAATCCGACCGTTAGCCTTTTTACCCGTCCAGCGTGGACAATCAGAGTCTGCAGTTTCGTGGCCGCCGGCAAAAACCCACCCCTAAAAGTCTCAACAAAAAGGGCTCCTTCATGTTCTGGCGTTTCCATTAAATACATATTTTCTGGATGGGACTCTGGGCCGCTGAGGTTCATCTCGGCCAGTGCACCCTTACAGAATGGCGCCCGTAAAAAAGGGAGCGTCAGGACATGGAGGATGTAAGAATCCTTACCCTGGAATCCCACAAATATCTACCGCTCAGACGGCACCATGACAGCCACATATATCAAACCTAAATGATATTCCGGTCTTAAACCAAAACACCATACAACAACTCAACCTTCTACTCAGCAAAACCAAACTTTTCCCCCACAAACACTTAGGCTGATGTCAGAGTGGGCGCGAGAAGCGAAGCGAAGCGATGCGAGAAGCGATGAGCAAAGAGAGAAGGTGGCAGAGTGAAAGCTTTGAGCGAGGCAAGCTGAGCTGTTTGTTTGTTTGTTTTTTAAGTTATTGATTTGATCGTAATGGATTCGGACGAAGATTTCTTTGCTTCCAGTGCAACATTTAATTTTGTATTAAAAAAAAAGTGGGCGTCCACCCGCTGAACTGCAGTAGGGACAGTAAAAGAGAGTTCGCAAATTTGTATAATGACTTACGAAAGCATCCAGAAAAGTTCTTTAACTATTCCTGGATGTCTATTTCGACCTTCGACTATATTTTAAATAAAATTAGTAGTCGCATGAATGTAGACAAATCTGAAAATAAAGCTCAGAATGCAACAAAACAATTGTACGTTCTCAGCGATAAAGCAGGTTGCAAACTGCTCTCTCGCTTTGCTCTCGCTTTATCGATTGAACTCGCAACTAGCTTCGCTCTCACTCTGACATCTTTCAAGCGATTTCATATGAAAAAGGTTGCAGAGGTTTATCACGCGTTCTCGCCCAATATTATCGCATCGCTACTCGCGCCCACTCTGACATCAGCCTTAGAAGTATTAAATCTACACAAGCTATTTCACAAATATTATGATATCGATTCAAAGTTCATTACAAGAACTACTGCGAAACCAAGCCTCCTAATCGAACTGCTGATCAAACAAAAGTCTATATAAATGGACTCCTTAAGAATACGCTTCTGGAACGCAAACGGCGTTTCCCGTTTCTAAAACCCATTTATCTAATAAAAACCACTTCCATAACATCGGTTATATATTCCATGCGACCAACCACCCGGACGGTAAATCACACGGGGATATCGGTATACTGATAAAAGAACGCAAGCTACCTGCAGGCCACATCCCTACGTATAAACCCGACCAGCCATATATGTCTATCTTCTGTAACGCCCCCAACATCTGACATAAAAAAAAACAAACTGGCTGAAGTACAAAAAATATGTAAGTGCACACACGTACTTGATTCTGAAATTTCCTCTGAATCTAAACACCTCACGGACGTAATATCCTCTGCCACCAAACATTCCACACCGGAACCCTCGGCCACAAGCCCTCTAAAAACTGGACGTTTAAGTACCCAGATCGAGTCTCTCCTACTTGAAAAACGCAGATTTCGCAGAGACTACAGACTCATCGGTCTCCAGCTACTAAGAAAAGATTAAATGAAGCATCTCGAAAATTGTCGAAGGCCCTCTCTACCGAAAGGAACCAGGCCCAACGAGCCTACATTGCGAAACTATCTCCGACTGCCAACAAATTCCCACTATGGAGAGCTCACCCAAACATTAAACCACCAATAGAAACCGATTGGCTAATTCAATCACAAACGGGTGCCTGGGCGCGCAGTTACGAAGAAAGAGCTATCACCTTGGCCCATCACTTGGAAAACGTTTTCAAACCTCATCCGCCATTCAACCAATTCACTCTACCGAATGTTTTGGCAGCGTCCCCAGTTACCCTTGAAGCCAGCATAATACTTAAGGCCATTAAAGAACACATAAACCCAAAAAAAGCTTCTAGTCACGATTTTATGTCTCCGAAAATGATATTTGTATGCGCAGTAAGATGAATCGCATTTATACTTTAACTCAATATTGAAATGATCCCAAAGCCAGGTAAAGACAAAAACCAGGCTTAATCGTACCGGCCCATCAGTATGCTCCCATGTTTATCAAAGCTACTTGAAAAACTGATTTTTGTTCAAAGCAACAGAACGATCCCTCTGCACCAATTTGGATTTAGGATTTAGCTTGAAACTACCGCTTAACATCTGAAATTCACGGCTTTTGAACACAAGCAATATTGCAGTGTCTTATTTCTGAACGTATCGCAAGCAGTTGATCCCATCTGCATCGACGGCCTGGTATATAATACAGAGTGGCTCGCGAAAGATTTGAGTTTTAAAATATCTATACAAAAAACTAGTATATATTTTTCACAATTTGCTTTTTAATGTATAGCCTCAACATTGCGGTTTATATATGAAACACCATTTCGTTCATATGGATTCATATGATTCCCCAGCGCCTAAGAGGAGCAGTTTAACCTATAATAAAAAGCGTTAAATCAACACATTAAAGGAAACTATTTATTTATTTATTTGTACACTGTGGACTTAATTGTAAAAATTAAGGCACAGGAGAAGGGCGGCCATAGCTGCCTGGGCTTTCGGCCGTAAAGGAAACTATTATAATATTCGAGTTCGAGTTTCTTATCTCAATAAATCTACTTCTTCTTTTTTTGACTTCTGCTAAGGGGAGATTTTGTTTATATATTCGATATATTATTCGATCTTTCTCTTTCTTTGGCTCCGCAAATCTCCGTAGATAAATCAACCCAGGGTCCAACAATGCCCGGAATACCGGCCGTAGTTGGTAACAATTCGTTACGCAAGACCCTCACAGCAGTCCCACCTTCGAAAACAATATTTGTTTCGAGGCTTGCCCCTAATCTCGCATCGGAAGATGTTATAGCCTTTATACTAGGCAAAACCCAAGCCGGACATATCAAGGTGGAAAAATTTCAATTTTCGTATGCCAGAGACATTTCATCTTTTAAGATAAATGTCTCAACCCAACTCTTTGACACTATTTGCCCGGGTGACTTCTGGCCCGAGTACGTAATAGTTAAGGAGTACGAGGCTCGAAAGAAGAGAACACGGCCTGCGGGAGTACAACTGCCCAGGCCGTCACAATCCTCAGTGTCCACTGAAGGTACCTTCTGTCCCAAAAAACTAACCTCTTCCTTACTACTTTCCTATCAGAATACTAGAGGCTTACGCAGTAAGCTCTCTAAATTGTATTCGGATAGCCTTTCTTTTGCATCTCAGGTGATTGTATTTACTGAAACCTGGTTGAAGGCGGAGATCCTCTGCTCCAAAATTCTTTCAAGTAATCTATAGATTAGACCGTCTTGTCCAGCGTGGTGGTGGAGTTTTAATTGCCGTTGACTCCTGCCTCATCTCGGAACAGGATGCATCTAACGAGCAATAGCCAATCTCTTCGCTGAGTTTTTTTTAAACCACATATTCTCCCTCAACATCTTCAGATCATACATTTTCTCCAGCTATGCCCAGTTCGAACCTAATCTTCAGTCCTATTTTAAACGAAAGCTCACTTATTCTTGATATTCAACGTGTTAAGCCAGTATATTCACCAGGTCCTGATGGAATACCGGACTCTGTACTAAGGTATTGCTCCGAGACGCTGTGTAACCCACTTCTTAAATTGTTTACCTTATCTTTAGAATCCTCAGAATTTCCCCTTATTTGGAGGGAATCATTTGTTATTCCTCTCCACAAAAAAGGTAGCAAGTCGGATGCCAGTAACTATAGAGGTATCTCTAAGTTATCGGCAATCCCCAAACTTTTCGAGAATTTAATCACTCCTCACTTGCAATATCTATGCAGATCCGTCATCTCTCCATGTCAGCATGGACCAATCTTCTGGAACTCACTTCTTTCGTTATTAGGGGTTTTCAACAAAACTTTCAAACCGATGTCATTTACACGGACTTTAGTAAAGCTTTCGACTCGGTTAATCATTCTCTTCTGGTTAGGAAACTCGATTCATTGGGGTTTCCAAGTGATCTTCTTAAGTGGATTTCGAGTTATCTAAGTGACAGGTCCCAAAAGGTTCTGTTCAGAAATGTTCTATCCAATAGCCTCAGTGTCACATCTGGCGTCCCACAGGGTAGCCACCTGGGACCACTACTATTTACATTGTTTATCAACGATTTGCCGCATGTTCTAACCAAATCCAGAGTACTCATGTATGCTGATGATGTTAAACTTTGCATGCCTACAGACCTACAATCGGATCTCGATAACTTTCAAGCATGGTGTCATGCTAACGATTTATATCTCAACAGCTCTAAATGCAAACTGATGACATTTTCTCGCACCACTCCTCTCCCTGCCACGTATATGCTTAACGATTGCTCTTTGGAAATAATTACTATTGTTGATGACCTAGGCGTCCGCCTGGACCCTAAACTTTCGTTCTAACAACATATTTCCTGTATGGTTAATAAAACCGCCGGCATGCTTGGATTCATTAAAAGGTGGTCGAAGGAATTCGATTCTCCTTATGTAACGAAGACCCTATATACTTTGTTAGTACGCCCTATATTGGAGTATGGCTCGTGCGTCTGGAGTCCTCAATACGGAGTCCATAGCAGCCGCATCGAATCTGTCCAAAAGAAGTTTTTACTTTTCGCCCTCCGTTGCCTACCCAGGGATGCTAACCTTAGATTACCGTTTTACTCTAGTAGACTTCTCCTAATTAATTTACCTTCTTTAACTAACCGTAGGACAATGCTTGGCGTCGTCTTTCTACATAAAATTATTCACGGCGATGTGGAGAGCCCCTACCTGCTTGGGCAGCTCAATTTCCATATTCCCCGTCTTTCATCTAGAAATTGTATCCCCCTAGTAATTAACCACTGTGGGCGTGAGTTTAAAGTACATGAACCCTTTAGGGTTTTTTGTACTGATTACAATCGCCTTTCTAGTAGTATTGAAGGCGTAGAAAGCCTTCAAAACCTAAAAACTGTATTGCTTGTAGTACTTGCCCGTAGTGTATCCTAATTTTCCTCGTTCTATTCTATTTTTATTTTCTCGCGTCTATCTAGTACGCTTTCATGTCGTACGTCACGCTTCGTTGGGATTCGGGCGAGAAAAAAAAAAAAGGATATTTTTTTTTATTTTAAATGCTTAATATCCTAAGAATATTATTTAAACGATTACTATTTACACGATCATTGAAAAAATCCTAAAGAACTGGTTTTTACTTTACGATGATAAATATTAGTAAATATAAAATTTATCAATCATCCATAATTTCAACAACTCCTACATCATCATTATCAGCGTTTTCATCATAATTATAAAGATTTTCATCAAATTCTAAAACTGAAACAATAGGTCTATGGTAACTAAAGTAGGAAATGAACAATTTTGATTTAAATCTATTTATATATCTTGTGAATACTGCATCAATAGTAGTTTTGTATTTTGTTGTGCTAAGACTGCGATCGTTGAACATCGTTACATCAAATTCTTCATATAAAAACTCAATTATTGAAATCTCTACTCAAAATCATATAATAATGATCGAATCTTCTATTCATTTTCATCATAAATAGTGCGGAAGCAGCTTTAGAATAAATTAATAAATTTGAATACAAGAACTCTCGCATTGCTTGTAAATACTTTTTTGGTGAAATATAAACGACAGCCATTATTATTGTTTGTCCATTAGAATGGCATTAGTAAATACAAATGTATATCACCAATATTCGAAACATTAGTGCTAAACTTAGTGGTATATCTCGCATGCACTTCCATATGATCTATAGAATAACACAATACTATTACAGCAAAACAAGTCAAATGAAATATTTAAATACATAAATTTTCCGTTTAATATTCATTTATAAAATATATATAAAAAACTCTTAATCTCGTCTGTCGCGAGAGCACGAACGAATGTCCATGCAAAGAGCGTGTATAGCAAGCACCGCTCTCGCATACTTTATACTATACTACATACTATATCTGTGTAAAATCTCATATGTCGCTAATTGCTAGAAAATGCTCACCCAAAAAGTGCCCAACGAGCCATAGGAAGTTTTTACTTCAAAAATATTTAAAAGATTAAATTCTTTTATTTTAATTTTCTCATTTAGACTTTACTAAGAATAAACTATATTATGGGGATTTCTAAAATATTTAGCACTTCTGGAATATAATCAATTTGTGTTCTATCTTTTCGCAAATTTACGTGCGAAACGGACCCGTACTAACTGCCAGGAGTTTGGGCATACAGGAAGCTACTGCACCCTGCGACCTGTCTGTGTCGCCTGTGGGGATTTACATTGCATTGAAGCATTCCTGGGAAATAAAGATGACCCTACTCTGAGGAAATGCAGTAACTGTGGCGGAAATCATACTGCCAACTACCGGGGCTGTCCCATTATATATAACTCAAGAACCGCCCAAATCAGAGACGCAGTAACCCATTCACCGCTCAACACTCTGCCCAACCAAATATCCCATCAACAACCACTCCTGGTGTCTCCTTTGCCAACGCTCTTCGATACCCTGGAATCTCACAAACATCTACCGCTCAGACGGCACCATGACAGCCACTTATATCAAACCTAAATGATTTTCCGCTATTAAACCAAAACACCATACAACAACTCAACCTTCTACTCAGCAAAATCAAACTTTTTTTATTTATTTATTTATTTATTGAGAAAAATGGCAAACAGCTGTCATATAAGGCCGTACCCTTACCTCTGACCAAGAAAGGAGTGTTTTTTAAAGATGTGCTCCGAGTCACATCAGGTGGTCGGAGATAAGGATAGGTATCGTAAAATACAAGCTGAATTAAAATCTAAGGATATCTCAACATGTAACAAATGGTAATTCTCATTATACAAAGAACATAAAACACGAAAAGGCTCATACATATCGAGGTTTGTCCTACAGACCTCCAGGGCGATAGGTCGAAAGTGACGGGAAGGCCTTGTAGGAACCGAGAGCCTTATAAGGTTTAAAAGGTAATTTGATGAAATGTGACCATGGATGAGTCATTAACATGAACATTACACCATGGCAGGTCCGACGGTCCTTAAGCGTAGACAGGCCTAAGAGCCGCAGTCTGTCTAAGTAGGAAGGAAGACGACGATGTGGATCCCAGTTTAAACCACGAAGAGCAAACAAGAGGAATTGTTTCTGCACCGATTCTATTAGATCCTGATATTTCGCGTACTGGGGTGACCAAACACAAGAGCAGTATTCCAAAATAGGACGAACAAGAGAAACAAATAGGAGTTTGGTGGTATAGGGATCATCAAACTTCTTGGACCAGCGCTTAACAAAAGCGAAGACACCCTTAGCTTTACCAACAGTTAAACTAATGTGATCATTGAAATTCAAGTTGTGGGTAAACAAAACTCCAAGATCTGTAACTGAACTGATGCGTTCAAGAGCACCAGTCTCTAAGTAATAATTGGCAATAAAACAGTTTTTCCGATAAAATTACATAGATTTGCATTTTGAATTATTAAGAAACAGCAGATTGTTAATGCACCAAGATTGCATGTTATTCAGGTCAGTTTGTAAAAACAAATGAGACTCAGAGTTAGTCAGAGGCAAGCATAGTTTTACATCATCAGCGTACATCATTACCTGAGAATGAGCAACAACATTGGGCAAGTCATTGATGAAAATTGCAAAAAGAAGAGGTCCGAGATGGCTCCCTTGTGGAACACCTGAAGTCACGTAAACTAGATCCGAGAATGAGCCCTTGAAAGCAACTTTTTTAATACGGTTAGATAAATATGTTGCAATCTAGTCAGTCAATAAAGGGGGGAAGCCCAATAATGAACGTTTTTTCAGCAAAAGCTGGTGATTCACTGAGTCAAACGCTTTGCTGAAATCCGTGAAGATAACGTCAGTCTGGGTATTGTATCTAAAAGCATTTCGAATAACAGCACAGAACTCAAGAAGGTTTGTAGTGGTAGATCTTTGGTTTATAAAGCCATGCTGCGAGGAGGACAGAAATGAGCTACATTGGTGCTTCAGTTGAGCTGTAATCAGTAATTCAAAAAGCTTGGGAATCGCACTAAGTTTTGCAATACCTCTGTAGTTCTCAACATTTAACTTGCTGCCCTTTTTATGAAGCGGAAGTATAAAAGACACCTTCCAGCTATCGGGAAAGAATGAAATGTTAAGAGATAACTGAAAGAGCTTAGACAAGGGACTACATAACCCATTAGCACAGTTTCTCAATACACAACTAGGCACAAGATCGGGACCAGAAGAGAAGGATGGCTTGAGAGATTTTAAACTACGAAGAATATCGTCCTCGCCGATTGTGGGCATAAAAATGCAGTTGGAGTGCGGAAGAGCATAATAATACAACGACGTTACATCAAAAGTAGTAGTAGAATACGTAGACTGGAAAAATTTTGCGAATAAGTTTGAAATATCATACTCAGAGGAAGCAGACTCAGTTTTGAGATGAAGACGGGACGGGAAGAGCTGTGATTTACGTTTAGAATTGACGAAAGCATAAAATTGCTTAGGATTGGTCTGAAACTCACTTCATAGAAACGTTCAAACAGGTAAGAGGGATCGTCAGTATCATTTAAAAAGGTCCAGTCTATTAAGGATAAGTGATTATTCATATCAGTGAAATTGGCTTTGCGGAAGCAGCGAAAGGTAGCAGGCTCGGCAGGAGCACAAGGCAGTAATGGAGCCGAAGCCTCGAGAATTATCTCGATGGTAGGGTCGTAAGCATCTTCAGGACAAGAGAGAGGGTCAATTCTAGAGACATATGCATTGGCGAATCCGACACAAAAATAAGGTCTAAGATTTTATCACAGCAGTTTTAAATATTATTTAATTGTCCTAAAGAGAGGTCAATAAGTCCGTGAATGAAGTCGTGAGGGACAGAGGGAATGAGAATATTAGAGTCAGGTGAGGGTATCCAGGATATGAAAGGGAGATTGAAGTCGCCAAGAACAATGAAGTGGTCATTTGCCCCCAGAGTAGAGTGGATGTTTTGAATTAGGGATAAGTGCTGAGAATATAAATCGAAGACCTAGGTGGAATATACGAGCCAGACACATAAACAACAAAATCGAAAACTTGAATGCGAACAGCAACAAATTCCAAAGTGCAGTCGAGGTCAATTATCGGAGCCAAGTTAGAGACAAGATTTGATTTAACGGCGATAAGAACACCGCTGCCGATGCGTGTAGGACGGTCGCGCCTATAGACAACATAATTGTCTGCAAACAGTTCAGTATCACAGACAGTAGAGTTAAGCCACGTTTCCGTAAAGACAATTACGTCGGCATCAAAGGAAGCACTATTAACGTGCAGTTTGCTGAGCTTCCCCAGTAAACTACGAGCGTTCTGATAGTGGATGGAGAAAGAATCTATTAGTTTTTTGAAGGCAAAACTAGGGGAGTCTGAGGCGCATGAGTACGGGGATTATTTTTGTTAATAAATTCATGAACTATGGCATGTTCAGGCCAGACGGAAAGATCAAGAACCCTGTCCAAGAGACCATCAGAAAGTGCAATTTTAAACGAAGATATATCACGTCTTTGTTTAAAATTGAACTTTGAGACAATAGATTCGCTGCCAGAAACATTCAGCTTGCTGCTCAAATGGGTCTTAACATCGTTTTCGGAAGCACCAGGGTTCAGGCGGGAAACGAAGACAAACTTCCTGGGAGCAACGCCGGCAAGAGGCACCGGTTTACGCTGAGCAACTCCCGAGATTGCGGAGTGCTGTAGTCCGGGCGTGGTGAAAGGTGACGAAGAAACGGAGACTGCCGGTATCACAGGATGAGCGTCTCTGTTGCAATCCACCGCTGACACATTAGAAGCGGCAGCCCTCGACGTGGAAGCCTGATCAAAACTAGCAGGCTGACGATGCAAGGGTGCAGCGACATCGGCTAATAAAGGGCCAAGAGCCGCAGTTTTGGTTGGTCCAGGTGGAGCACCCTCGCAATAGTCATCTGCCGCGTCCGAGGTGTTGACCGCGGATAGGTTTTGCGGGCTGAACTGCATAAGGGGGCTCCCAGGGTCTGGAACTTGAAGAGAAATATTAGGGAGAGGTCTCGAGTTGATATTAGGCGCGCAACTTAGCAGTTTCAGACTTTTGAAGTTGCACAACAGGTAGCCATAATTTGTGTAGTAAGAATGTTAAATAATAATAATTCGTAAAAAAGCGTACGAATTAAAAATTGAGGGAAAGATTATTTAATTTGCGCGGCGAAGGAAACGATCAAAACAGATATCGAGCGAGAATAATCAAAGCTTTTTTCTAAGCGGCACAAAAGCAGTAGTTTGATTGTATGTTCGTGGTATGCAGAAACGCTTGCACCAACAACAAAGTTGAAACGGAACGCAGCGGTAAGCGGTAACGCACAGCACACGAAAACCAAAGGGAAATAGAAATAGAAAAATAAAATAAAACCGAGTTTGTTTTCGTAGATTAAAGTCACTATCTTTATACGAAAAGAACCACATGTTTTGGGTAAACAAAGGCCGTCAAAACACGGATCGGTTGCCAAGAATTTGGACTTTGAATACACAAGAAAAACTTTGAAAGAAGGGAGAGCGATGGGAAACACGACCGACTCAAAGCTTGACTCAAAACTTTACTTTTCCTGGTTTCTGCACCAGCACCACTGGAGACGACCATGCGCTGTCGGATTCCTCGATGACTCCTAATTTTAACATCCGGTCTACCTCGGCATATAGAAGCTTTTCGATAGCCGGAGATACAGGAAAATGCCGCTGTTTTAGAGGCTTGGCATCTCTTAAATCAATCGAGTGCGACAGAACGGAGGTTCTCCCTAAACCGGCAACAGCAAATGACGGGAATTCGCAGATAACTTCCTTCAACTGCTCATTTTGGCTTGGGGACAATTCATGTGATTCGGGAGTTATTTCTGCTACTTGCATCTCTGGTGGTTAAAGATTGAATCTGGTCCAGAAATCGATGCCTAAATACCTGGCTTAGCGACGGAATTACGAAAAATTCCAATTTTTTGGTATCGGACTCATAAGTAACAGGAGTGTTCCATCGCCCAATGACTTCTTGACGCCCACCATCGGCAGTATGCGTGATCGACATGCCCCGTTTGAAAGGAATTCGTTTGCTTATAATATCCCTGGCCAAATTTCCACCAACTACACTCATTGCTGCCCCTGTATCTAGTAATCCTAGAACTACTCGATCCAGGACCTTTACCTCCGCATAAGGACGTTTATCGCTCTTCTTGTATCGGATGGCATTTATAGTTCTGGCTGCCTTCCAAAATGCCCTCATCCGCTTGGAACTTCTTGATGTAACTTTCTGCCGGTCTAAATCCTTATCTATTAAAGAGTTTGGCTTAATTATCAGGTTTTTCGGTATTATTTTGCTTGGACTAGAATTAAAATGGACTAATTTATTGCTGACTATTTCTACTAATTGTCGTCTCGACTCGAGGGCTGTTGGCGACGAACACGCGTCAGCTGGGCAATGGCTTCATAAAAGCAATCGAAACTTTCTTTCTCCCTCTGCTTTCGATCCTTAATTGCCTCTTCGATATCCCCCTCAGTCCGTGTGTCCTTGAACTGTTTCCTTAATGCCTGACAAAGCAAATCCCAGCGAATACATCTAGCAGCCTTGTGGAATCTCCAATAGAATTCTCTGACTTTGCCATCAAAGAGAATGCTGGCATTGCTACATAAGACTGGAAAATTCCCTTCTAAAGTCTGCTGGGTTTTAGTCTCGACTCGGTAGATAAAGCGATCCATAGGAATGCTTCCCGGACTGCTGTCGAAACGTAACTTCCACCCATTCATAATTTTGACTACTTTGTCTGGCCTATTCGCCAGACCGGATATTTGGCTTCTGGGAGTTTGTCTTCCGTCTGGCTGAAACACTCGAGACGGATGAAAATCAATTTCATCTTGATCTTCCCCTATCGGAACCGGAGTATTATTTCTCCCTAACGCAAACGACTGAAATTGAGCAGCTACATTGGTTTGAACTAACTGCGACATCAGCCCGGACAACTGTGCCATCATTTCGTTTTGCATCTTTTTCACAGCTTCCGTAACCATAGCTGCAATAGCTTCGGAAGAGACCGCCGGTTGAGCTGACGTTCTAGTTCCGCCTCTATCTGCTGCACTCTTGGCTGCAGCGCCGGCTTTGCTTCCTGGTGTCGACTTGGTGCCCTGCGACCCAGAACTCCCAGTTACTGTCTCAAAACACGCAGTGTTGCAGTGCGGTCACCTCCCATACTTCTTGGAGTAGGCCGAAAGACAGGATCGGTGGTATTCCTGCTTGCATCCGGTTTTATAAATGTCTCCCTGTCCTAGTTCTGCTCCGCAAAATGTGCACTTGACTTGAGTAGTCTGCTCTCCCTCCATTGCAGACACCTAAAATCTACCAATCTACACCAATCCAAACAAACAGAGTCCTAATGTCCCAACAATATATAGTGAGAAATAAATAATCAATATTCTATAATAAATAAAAATAAAATTATAATGAGTAATGAGAAATAAGTAATAAATATGATAATAATTAATAATTGACCAAAATAAATAAAATTTTGTAAACACTAACTTTGTAAACGAACTCAGCGAACAAAACAAAATCAAAACATTTATTTGCCTTCAAGCATAGCTTCTTCCCTAGGTCAAACCTAAACATATGATTGCCGAATTGATACGAGACGAGTAGAGCAGAAAAACAAAAAAAAAACTAACAAAACAAAAAAAACGCAAATGCTAATTAGCATTGCATTGCTTAAAACCGAGCAAACGCTAATCAATCTCTTTGCTAATTATTTCTTCCTTCCTGCCTTTATTACTTTGCTCATTATCCGTGGCCAGATAAACTCTTATAAGTGAGTAGTCTCTGTATATCCATGCGTTTAATAAGCCAGTTCTGCCCTGGATATGTTGTTGATGCATAAGGGTCCTTGTCAAGACTGGTGACCGTGGCCAGGTGACAGACTACTTATAGACATTATCCCTGTTTTTCCTAAGCATTCACCCAGTCCTAACTACCGATCCCTAAACTGTAGGGTATAAAATCGCCCTCTTTTAATTACTCCTAAGCCGTGGCCGGATTATCACTGCTGGCAGCTTGATCATCCGTTTTACCTATGCGACTAATTAATAATCAAAGCTGGCTAATGAGGTATCTACCTTCCCGGTACATACACTGGAGCAACTGTGGCTTGCAGGCACTAATACAAATGTATTTGCCTGTAAAACCCACTCCAGTACCTATGCCGCTAGAAGGCAATGAACATGATAGGTATATAAATGTGTTATTAATTGTTGCAGCTCTAACAAAATGTATTTGGCCTCTAAGTTGGGCGCCATTATCTTTATGATCTCAACTTATTTCTTTATAATAAATTATACATGTAACGATCCGTGGCAGATGTTACTAGTCCCGAAGAGGGCGCACGCTTCTTGTCCCGGCTGGGGCTCGTCGGCTACTGGGTGGATTTTTCCCTCCCGGACTATGCCACCATCATCATAAAGACTAAATTACGAAACGCGTGCTACGACGAAAAATCACAGCCAAAACATAACATATACACCGACAGATGAACTGGCAACCACATGGAACATTAACCGATACGCTTCTGATGGCAGTGAAGCGCTCGTGCCCACCCTTCCTTGGTCATCTTTATTCCTAATCTCCCATGTTGACGACCCCTTCTGTCTCGATCAGGGATTCCCTAGAGACATTGTTATCTGAAGGCAAAAAGATAGGCTGATTAAAACATTATACAATATATTTCCTTAATACTAACAACGAACATAAATAGAGTAACTAAAACCTAACATTCGACGAACCATTAACCAAAAATTAAACTAACTCAAAATAGACAAATGGAAGTAAATTTGGGTGCCTTATGCTTATATAAGTTTAAATTAAACAAAGTTTCCGGAGATCTAGAGAGGTAGACGAGGACCGAAGGGGAGGTTAAACCACTGCAGAATTCATCTGATACTCAGACCTTCTTATTTTTTTTCTTGAGTTTCTATATTGCCACAAGGGCGCAAATTCCAGGGCGGGGATAGAATTAACACGGGCCTTTGTGCCCCATCCAAAACAAATCAAGCGTATCCGGCTATTTGCCACTCACCGATATCTCCTATCCCGCGAAGAAAGCGCTTTCCTGCGGCGATACTTCGATGTGATTTGACGCTGTGGATAGAAATAAATTACACCTATTCCCTGCTGAAAATGTTGGCCCTATTCGGAATTTTTTTAAATCTTTCCTTTCCATCAGATCCTCTCCTCACTCATATATTTCCTTATCTCTACCTTGCTCCTTTGATCGGTTTACAATCGCCGCTAAGTTAAGATATTTACTATCCGATAAAATAATTAAATAGCATAGGCGCCGCCATATGCATATATGGTCCGCCTGCGGCTACTGCCTTGGCCGGAGATTGGCCAGAAACTTCTACACTTTTGGTTGCAGCTCCCTTATACGCCAAATTCGCACAATCGGCTCACAAATGGGATTAGGAGCCGGGGATAAATACCCTCCGCCCTGTCGTGCCAAAGAAAAATCACAGCAACACCTCAGCAGGGCCCTATACAATATAACCTAAGCGCCCGCTGCTCTGTTATCCCACGCTTCTAGGGAAAAGGGGAAGCGGTAATTCTATTCTCCTGCTCCTTCACCGACGCTGATCCGTTCGCGCTCGAAGATGAGCCGCTGTTTTGGTCGTACGCTTTGCTTGAACTCTCCTCCGCTTGCACTGCCGCTGGTCCGCCCGCGCTTGCGGATGAGCCGCTATTTCGGTCGTACGCTCTCCTCTCCCCTCGCTGGCCTGAGCCCTTGCACTTTGGCGGGGCAGTATTGGCGTCGGGGCAACTCCAAATCTATTTAAACACACTTATTATAATAGTGCGTTTTTCCAGCTATCCTATTCCGTCCTCTTACCGAAAACAGTCTCTCCACTGCAGTAGGGGTCCAAGGGAATAAATCCCGGCACTGAGTAATAAATAGGTAATTGCTTGGCAGATCCCTCACTGAACTTTGAGGCGACACAACTTGCCGGTATCGAGGCCAGAGCGGTATAAAGTCAACCGCTTAGCCCTCACTCTATCCAGAGCCGATCACTCCTCCCGAAGGCGGAAACTTCTCGGATGAAAGGCGGAAACTTGGCTCTGTTACCGACTACTAAGCTTCCCCTCTCGAGTCCTAGCGGGCGCCACCGATTTCTACACCCAAGCGTTACAAATACCCCCCGCCAAAAATCAGACTTGGGGGTAGATTAACCCAAGCTGATCCCAACTGAGCTTGGGGCTATTGTTTTAAGTCTTTAGCATGGAAACGACCAACTGAACGCCCTTGGAGGTCCTCTAGCTCATAATAAACACTGCCAACTTTCTTGCGAATTCTGAGCTTTACGTAGGCTGGGCCTAATTTGGAGCTGTATCCGGCCTGCAAGTTACTCTGCTTGAAATTTTTCCGAAATACTTCCTGACCGACGCTATAAGACACTTTTCTCGACCGCAAGTTGTAATTTTTCTCATTCTTTTCCCTTTGCTTCTCCATTACTTGAAGGTCTTTAATTCGCACCAACTCCAAAGAATCTGGCTTAGAAAATCCAATGGATCTATTTTCTAGCAGATTGAGCGCTCTCAGCAATTTGTAGCTTGTACCACACGAAACGTATTGTTGTCCAAAAACCATATAATACGGCGATGTTCCCAAAGCCGAATGGACAGCAGTTCGCAATGCACACGCAATGCTGCTGAGCTCCTTATCCCAATTTTTCTGATCCGCCTTTACGTAAGAACGAATTGCTGCCACAACCGAACGATTGACTCGCTCGGAGGCATTAGCCTGAGGGGAATAAACAGCCGTGAGAGTGTGCAAAATGTTGTACTTCCTAAGAAATTTCTGAAAATTGTCCGATTTGAATTGGGGACCATTGTCGAGACTATGGTTTCCGGAAAGCCAAAGGTGTGGAAAAGTTCCTGCTGCCAGTATCTAATCACTACATCCGCCGTTAACTTCCTAACAGGCTTCAAAAACACAAATTTGGAGTAATGATCGAGAACTATGAAAATTCCCACATGTCCACTTCTCGAACGCGGGTACGGTCCGAAAAAGTCCACATACAATCTCTAGAAAAACCTTTGAGACTCGGGGGTTGCCCCCATCGGCGGTCTTTGAATGCTATTTGGCGCCTTCGTTGCCTTGCACGTGTCGCAAGCGAGGACATTAGCTTTGACGTCCTTGACCAAACTTGGCCAATAATAAAACCGCCTTATTCGCTCTAAAGTTTTATGGATGCCACCGTGTGACGATAGAGGACTCTCATGCACTTCAGCCAAAACATCTGGTATTAGCTCTTGCGGAACCCACAGCTTCCATGCAAAATTATCATGAAGTAGCTCGCCTGTTAAATGCTCGGTTCTTTTGTACAATCGCCCATCCTCAACCTTTAGATCTGGCATACTGTCCTTATTGGCTTTAACTTGATCCACCAAGGCTAAGTACTCTTCCGACTTGAAAGCTGGAGACTCCAAATCAATCCCCAGATTGGCATCTACTGCCGCCAAATCTTCCTCATTAACCCTAGAAAGAGCATCCGGCACCACATTAAGCCGGCCCCTTCGATGTTCAATCTTGAAATTAAACCCCTGCAATTTTAATGCCCATCGTGCCAAGCCACTTGAGTGAGGCATGATCTTTGATCACTGTAAACTCCTGTCCTTCGACATAAGCTCTGAACCGGCTCACACAGACTATGGCTGCCAAGCACTCCTGCTCGGTCACGGAGTAGTTGCGTTGGGCCTTGTTGAGTTTCTTCGACACAAACGCAATCGGGAACTCATCACCTTCCGGTGTCTTTTGCACCAACACACCACCAACTCCAGTTTTACTAGCATCACAGTGGATAAAGAAAGGCTGGCCAAAATCAGGACTATGCAGTACTGGTGCCGCGCATAGCACACTTTTCAGATCTTCAAATGCTTTCCTTCCCTCTGCAGTCATAACAAACTTGCTTCTAGGTTTTAATAAATCTGTGAGTGGCGAAGCTATCGCAGCAAAATTACTGATGAATTTCCTATACCATCCAACCATCCCGAGGAATCTCGGAAGAGCCTTCAGGGAATTTGGTATCGGGAACTCCGTCATGGCCGATATCTTATCCGTGTCCGTTCGGATGACCCCCTCTCCAACATTGTGGCCGAGATATTTCACCGACTGCATACAAAATGTACTTTTCCCTACATTCAAAGTCAAGCCCGCACATTTTACATGTTTTGCTACCCTCTTCAACACCTTTAGATGGGAATCAAGGCAATCGGAAACTATGAGCAAGTCGTCTAAATAGACAAACACTTCATTTCTCAGATCAGCCGGTATAACCTTGTACATCAGCCGCGTCATGGTCTGAGATGCATTAGTGAGCCCAAAAGGCATGACCTTGTATTGGTAAAACGGCTTGCCTGGAATGGTAAAAGTCGTTTTGTCTTGAGACTCTGGATCCAAGGGTATCTGCCAGTAAGCATCCTTAAGATCCAGACTGGAAATAAACATCGCCCTAGGCAAACAACTCAAAATTCCGTCTATTTGCGGCAACGGATACGCATCCTTTCTGGTGAAAGCATTTACCTTCCTGCTATCTCCCACAAACATTTACGCTGATGTCAGAGTGCGCGCGAGAAGCGAAGCCAAGCGATGCGAGAAGCGATGAGCAAAGAGAGAAGGTGGCAGAGTGAAAGCTTTGAGAGAAGCAGGCTGAGCTACATTGTTTTGATTTTTAAGCTCTTGATTTGATCGTAATGGATTCGGACGAAGATTTCTTTGCTTCCAATGCAACATTTAAATTTACCCTTGCAGGGTATATTAGTTTCAGTCAAAAGTTTGCAACGCAGTGAAGGAAGCATCTCCGACCCTATAAAGTATATATATTCTAGATCAGGATCAACAGCCGAGTTGGAGAGTTGATTGAGCTCAGTGTCAGACGTATTTTTGTATTGCTCCGCCGGCCAATCAAAATACACTGAATCTAACTACAATTAATTCGCGAAAAGACGCTTAGGGCAGGCATGAGTACTTGTGCTTGGTTTGCCCTTGGAAATTATCAAACAATTAACAGTTAACCAACAGTTAGCTAATTTAATAAAAAGTTATATATACAAATGCCAACGTGTAAGAGCTTAAGCTCGGCAAGCAAAGAAAAAATGAGCCAAGCTCGGCAACAACAACATGATGAGCGTCGGCTGTCGTCGCTGCGAAACAACGCGAACTTCTCTATACGCGCCCCCGATGTAACCGTCCCAACAACAACTGCAACGCTGCAAGCAAACACGGAGAGAGCACGCTCGCTCTCCCCTGCGTTGTTGTGCTCAAGCGGTACTCTGCAATCGTGGAGTGCACAGTGCCCGTCCCCCGACGTCAACGATCTACTAACAACAACAACAACTAGTACAACGCCCTCGCTTAAAACCGTATCTTCGACATCAAAAACTGCAACTACCACAACAACAACCTCTGCTGTTTCTCAGACCCCGGTGATGACAACGATCTGCGACAAGCTCTCCCAACAAAGCACTATAAAGAATGCTAATGGTGCGTTAATCCAAACTGGGCTCGATCGATATATACAAACGAAGAGAAAATTAAGCCCTCAGCCAAACAAGAAAGCCAATGCACCCAAGATAACGAAAACTACTGAAAACACAGTGCCAAAAAATTCGCTCGCTAACAATAGATTCGCGATTCTCCGTGACCTGGATGAAGGTGTTACTGCTCCAACACAGACGGCCAAAAAAGTAAGGCCGCCACCTATATACGTGCGTCAGGCCAATTGTACTGAACTGGTTAATAAAATTACAGCTACCATTGGTGCAAACGAATTTTATGTAACGTCCATAAAAAGGGGCAACATAAATGAAATTAAAATACAGGTCAACGACGAACACAATTTTCGAGCCGTTACCAACTATCTTGACAATGGAAAGTTCAACTACTACACCTATCAACTGAAAAGTAGCAAGGGTCTACAAGTAGTAATCAAAGGGATAGAACCAACAGTCCCAATTAACGAGATAATAAATGGACTAGCCGACAACGGCTTTAAAGTAAAAACAGCTATAAATATAATGAACAGAAATAAAATTCCTCAACCAATGTTTAAGGTAGAACTAATGCCAAACAGTACTACCCTAAGTAAAAACAAGAAAGGAAGCTAACTTCGACTCACCGAAGTTTGTATACCCTAGCAGACTTTAAACAAACAATTAAAAACGAAATTCTGAAATAATAATTTGTTGCCAAATCTCAAATTTGATGGCAATGGTTTGAAACACGGCTAAGATATGGTTTTTTTATTTTCCTGATTGTTCCTATGGAAGCTATAGGATATAGTCAGCCGATTTTCATGAAATTAAAATCAAAATTCAGAAATACTAAAATATGGCTAAATATCAAATTTGGTGAAAATATGTTGAAATCTGACAAAGTTATGGTTTTTTCTATTATTTTCCTGATTGTTCCTATGGAAGCTATAGGGTATAGTCAGCCGATTTTCATGAAATTAAAATCGAAATTCAGGAATACTAAAATATGGGTAACTATCAAATTTGGTGAAAATATGTTGAAAACTGACAAAGTTATGAATTTTTCTTTTATTTTCCTGATTGTTCCTATGGAAGCTATAGGATATAGTCAGCCGATTTTCATGAAATTAAAATCAAAATTCAGGAATAATAAAATATGGCCAAATATCAAATTTGGTGAAAATATGTAGAAAACTGACAAAGTTATGGTTTTTTCTTTTATTTTCCTGATTGTTCCTATGGAAGCTATAGGATATAGTCAGCCGATTTTCATGAAATTAAAACCGAAATTCGGAAATAATACTAAATGGGCAAATATCAAATTTGGTGAAAATTGGTTGAAAACTGACAAAGTTATAATTTTCCTGATTGTTCCTATGGAAGCTATAGGATATAGTCAGCCGATTTTCATGAAATTAAAACCGAAATTCGGAAATAATACTAAATGGGCAAATATCAAATTTGGTGAAAATTGGTTGAAAACTGACAAAGTTATAATTTTCCTGATTGTTCCTATGGAAGCTATAGGATATAGTCAGCCGATTTTCATGAAATTAAAACCGAAATTCGGAAATAATACTAAATGGGCAAATATCAAGTTTGGTGAAAATTGGTTGAAAACTGACAAAGTTATAATTTTCCTGATTGTTCCTATGGAAGCTATAGGATATAGTCAGCCGATTTTCATGAAATTAAAACCGAAATTCGGAAATAATACTAAATGGGCAAATATCAAATTTGGTGAAAATATGTTGAAAACTGACAAAGTTATAATTGTTTTTTGAAAATTTTTCGGATCGTTCCTCTGGCAGCTTATGATATAGTGGTCCGATCCGGCCCGTTCCGACATATGTACGAGTGAGAGTATATAGAAGCCTAACTGCAAAGTTTCATTCAGATAGCTTTAAAACTGAGGGACTAGTTTGCGTAGAAACGGACAGACGGACAGACGGACTTCTGACTGAAACTAATATACCCTGCTAGGGTATAATGAAGTTCACCCGATATATAAGCTTCAATACCTGCTGCATCGCAGAATCACAGTAGAGGAACCGCACAAACGAAATGGACCAGTTCAATGCACGAACTGTCAAGAATACGGACACACGAAAACATACTGCACTCTCCGCGCAGTCTGCATTGCTTGCGGAGATGTGCATCCCACTGAGGCCTGTCCCGTTAATAAGAATGACCCATCTGCCAAAAAATGCAGCAACTGTGGGGGAAATCACACTGCCAACTATAGGGGGTGCCCCGTCTATAAAGATTTAAGAGTCCGCCTTACCCAAAAAATTACCATAGCTCGAAATCCAGTCAGCCGAAACAGTTTGCCGTATACACCATCAACCACGACCCCAGGAGTTTCTTTTGCTCGAGCGCTACGATACAACAAAGAAACTTACGCCTCAGTCTCTAATCCGGGGCCTTCACAATCCACTGAAGACATACAACAGGCGCAGACATTTAAAGTAAACCCCGCATTTACTGCCCATCGTAGCGATCAAAATTCACACCAACTGCCTAATGGAATCGAGGCAATGCTGGCAACTTTAACAAATACAATGGTAGCTATACAACAAACAATGCAGGAGCTTATGCGCAACCAAAATCTTCTACTGGAGTTCATGATCAAACAATCACACTCATCCAAATAATGACTTCCCTACGGATATCTACGTGGAACGCTAACGGCGTTTCGCAGCATAAACTTGAGTTAGCTCAATTCCTACTTGACAACCATATCGACACACCTTACAAACAAATACAATTTTCAACTACGAGGATATACATTCTACGGAACAAATCACCCAGATGGTAAAGCACATGGAGGGACCGGAATTCTAATCAGAAACCGTATTAAGCACCACTACCACAACAAATTTGCTAAAAACTACCTACAGGCCACATCTATAAATATACAACTAAACACTGGCAACCAAATTACACTAGCCGCCGTATACTGCCCCCCTCGCTTTACTATAGCTAAAGACGAGTTTATGCAGTTTTTCAACTCACTAGGAGACCACTTCATAGCAGCAGGAGACTACAACGCCAAGCACACACACTGGGGATCTCGTCTCGTGACTCCAAAAGGAAAGCAGCTCTATAATGCAATTATCAAACCCAAGAACAAGCTCGACTATGTTTCTTCTGGCAGACTAACATACTGGCCGGCAGACCCAAAGAAACTACCCGACTTAATAGACTTTGCGATCATCAAAAACATTCCTAACAAGAAAGGAAGCTAACTTCGGCTCACCGAAGTTTGTATACCCTAGCAGACTTTAAACAAAAAATTAAAAACGAAATTCTGAAATAATAATTTGTTGTCAAATCTCAAATTTGATGGCAATGGTTTGAAACACGGCTAAACTATGGTTTTTTTATTTTCCTGATTGTTCCTATGGAAGCTATAGGGTAAAGTCAGCCGATTTTCATGAAATTAAAATCGAAATTCAGGAATACTAAAATATGGGTAACTATCAAATTTGATGAAAATATGTTGAAAACTGACAAAGTTATGAATTTTTCTTTTATTTTCCTGATTGTTCCTATGGAAGCTATAGGATATAGTCAGCCGATTTTCATGAAATTAAAACCGAAATTCGGAAATAATACTAAATGGGCAAATATCAAATTTGGTGAAAATTGGTTGAAAACTGACAAAGTTATAATTGTTTTTTGAAAATTTTTCGGATTGTTCCTCTGGCAGCTTATGATATAGTGGTCCGATCCGGCCCGTTCCGACATATGTACGAGTGAGATTATATAGAAGCCTAACTGCAAAGTTTCATTCAGATAGTTTTAAAACTGAGGGACTAGTTTGCGTAGAAACGGACAGACGGACAGACGGACATGGCTAGATCGACTCGGCTGTTGATCCTGATCAAGAATATATATACTTTATAGGGTCGGAGATGCTTCCTTCACTGCGTTGCAAACTTCTGACTGAAACTAATATACCCTGCTAGGGTATAAAAATCTGATAAGCGCCGAATGCCTTTCGGATCTTTCATCTGACCACTTGCCTATCCTGTTTATTCTACTCCGTAACCCAGGAACATTCGAACAACCATTCAAATTGACCTCACAGAAAACCAATTGGGTTAAGTACCGAAAGTACATTAGCTCACACATTGAGCTAAGTCCTCATCTTAATGACGAAGCCGATGTAGACAGCTTTGTAAAGTCACTGGAGTCTGTACTCGTCTCCGCAGCTCGAGCTTCAACACCTCAAACTATAAATTCACAATGCAATCAAAAGAAGACAAATCTACAAATCGAACAGCTCGTCCTTGAAACGCGTCGTTTACGCCGAGAGTGGCAATCCCACAGATCGCCATCTGCTAAGCAAAGCTTTAGACGTGCCTCACGCCAACTCACCAAAGCTCTACATCAAGAAGAAGCAAATGTCCACCGTCGCTACATAGAGCACTTGTCAACTTCTAGTACAAAACATTCACTATGGAGAGCTCACCCAACTCTGAGCTCACCAAAAGAAATCGTGATGCCTATTAGAAATCCTACAGGCGGCTGGGCACGCAGCGACGCAGACAGAGCCAGCACGTTTGCCAACCACCTTAAAAATGTCTTCCAACCAAATCCTGCCACTAGTGCGTTTACTCTGCCCACTTTACCATATGAGCCTCAGCCTCAACATGAGCCAATTGAGTTTCGTCCAAAGGAAATCGTTAAGATAATCAAAAATCAACTGAATCCGAAAAAATCCCCAGGATGCGACCACATAACTCCCAAAATGATCTCTGAGCTCCCATATTGCGCCGTTTGCACTATCACCCAGCTTTTCAATGCCATCGCGAAACTTGGCCACTATCCAGTGAGATGGAAAAAGTCAATTATAATAATGATAGCAAAGCCGGGAAAAGACCACACAATCCCCACGTCGTATAGACCTATAAGCCTACTTTCATGCTTATCTAAACTCTTTGAAAAATGCGTTTTGACACGGATAAACACACACCTAAGACTACAGGAAGGAATCCCGTCACATCAGTTTGGGTTTCGTGAAAAGCACGGAACAATTGAGCAGGTCAACCGGATAACATCAGAAATTCGGAACGCTTTCGAAAAACGAGAGTACTGCACAGCCACATTCTTAGATGTATCTCAAGCATTTGATAGAGTCTGGTTAGAAGGTCTAATGTACAAGATCAAGACAATGCTCCCCTACAACACCCATAAGCTTTTAGAGTCTTACCTGTATGACAGAAAATTTGTGGTGAGGTGCAACACTGCTATATCTGATGATTTCACTGTTGGAGCTGGAGTTCCTCAAGGTAGCGTGCTAGGGCCAACATT
This sequence comes from Drosophila anomelani, assembly GCA_035045905.1. Taxonomy (NCBI): domain Eukaryota; kingdom Metazoa; phylum Arthropoda; class Insecta; order Diptera; family Drosophilidae; genus Drosophila; species Drosophila anomelani. The sequence goes on from JAWNOO010000112.1 coordinate 502,171, forward strand.
ATATGTCCTATACACAGCAGACATCCCGACAAGCACACGACTAACAACTTCTACGTTTGCTGACGATACAGCTATTCTTAGTCGTTCAAAATTCCCGATGCAAGCAACTGCGCAGCTAGCTCTTCACTTGCTCGATGTTGAAAAATGGCTATCAGATTGGCGAATTAAAGTGAACGAACAAAAATGCAAGCACGTTACGTTCACCCTGAACAGACAAAACTGCCCGCCTCTTATGCTAAACAACACATTACTTCCGCAAGCAAACGAAGTGACATATCTAGGAGTACACCTCGACAGAAGACTCACATGGCGCCGGCACATCGAAGCCAAGAGAACACATCTAAAGCTAAAAGCCAGCAGCCTTATGGCTTATCAACGCCCGGTCTCCTCTTAGCCTTGAATATAAAGTCCTGCTGTATAACTCGGTACTAAAACCTATATGGACGTACGGCTCCCAGCTATGGGGGAATGCCAGCAATAGCAATATTGACATAGTCCAGCGAGCCCAGTCGAAGATCTTGAGAACAATCACCGGGGCACCGTGGTACGTTCGCAACGAAGACATACATCGCGACTTAAACATTCCACCAGTCAAAGAAGTGATCGCAGAACAGAAGGAAAAGTACTTCACCAAGCTATCGTTGCACCCTAACCACCTGGCGAGAGGACTAACAAGGTTGAGCAGCCAATCGTGTCTTCGTCGCAATGACTTACCCACCCAATGACTGACCTGAGGAACGCGTAACCAGAATGCAGTCCTAATATTGTTTGTAAACTTATTGTTAGTCTCAACTTAAGAGAAGATTCAATAAATAAAGCAAAGCAATAAAAAAAAAAAAAAAAAAAAAAGGATCAACAGCCGAGTCGATCTCGCCATGTCCGTCTGTCCGTCTGTCCGTTTCTACGCAAACTAGTCCCTCAGTTTTAAAGCTATCTGAATGAAACTTTGCAGTTAGGCTTCTATATACTCTCACTCGTACATATGTCGGAACGGGCCGGATCGGACCACTATATCATAAGCTGCCAGAGGAACGATCCGAAAAATTTTCAAAAAACAATTATAACTTTGTCAGTTTTCAACCAATTTTCACCAAATTTGATATTTGCCCATTTAGTATTATTTCCGAATTTCGGTTTTAATTTCATGAAAATCGGCTAACTATATCCTATAGCTTCCATAGGAACAATCAGGAAAATAAAAAAACCAAAGCTTAGCCCTGTTTCAAACCATTGCCATCAAATTTGAGATTTGGCAACAAATTATTATTTCAGAATTTCGTTTTTAATTTTTTGTTTTAACTCTGCAAGGGTATACAAACTTCGGTGAGCCGAAGTTAGCTAAAATCTCATATGTCGCTAATCGCTAGAAAATGCTCACCCAAAAAGTGCCCAACGAGCCATAGGAAGTTTTTACTTCAAAAATATTTAAAAAATTAAATTCTTTTATTTTAATTTTCTCATTTAGACTTTACTAAGAATAAACTATATTATGGGGATTTCTAAAATATTTAGCACTTCTGGAATATAATCAATTTGTGTTCTATCTTTTCGCAAATTTACTTGCCCCTGAAATGTCATTAACAAAGAGAACAAGGTAAAATTACTTGCGCGCTTCAGTTACCCTCAGGACATAGGCAGTGTAATTGGCGGGGCTGGGTGAACTATTGGACAACTGACAGGTTACCGAAAAATCACCGTAGAGGAACCGCATAAGCGAAACGGGCCCGTACAGTGTACTAACTGCCAGGAGTTTGGGCATACAGGAAGCTACTGCACCCTGCGACCTGTCTGTGTCGCCTGTGGGGATTTACATTGCATTGAAGCATTCCTGGGAAATAAAGATGACCCTACTCTGAGGAAATGCAGTAACTGTGGCGGAAATCATACTGCCAACTACCGGGGCTGTCCCATTATATAGAACTCAAGAACCGCCCAAATCAGAGACCAACCAAAATCCTATCAACAACCACTCCTGGTGTCTCCTTTGCCAATGCTCTTCGATACCCTGGAATCTCACAAACATCTACCGCTCAGACGGCACCAGGACAGCCACTTATATCAAACCTAAATGATTTTCCGCTCTTAAACCAAAACACCATACAACAACTCAACCTTCTACTCAGCAAAACCAAGCTTTTCCCCCACAAACACTTAGCAGTATTAAATCTACACTAGCTATTTCACAAATATTATGATGTCGATTCAAAGTTCATTACAAGAACTACTGCGAAACCAAGCCTCCTAATGGAACTGCTGATCAAACAAAAGTCTATATAAATGGACTCCTAAGAATACGCTTCTGGAACGCAAACGGCGATTCCCGTTTCTAAAACCCATTTATCTAATAAAAACCACTTCCATAACATCGGTTATATATTCCATGCGACCAACCACCCGGACGGTAAATCACACGGGGATATCGGTATACTAATAAAAGAACGCAAGCTACCTGCAGGCCACATCCCTACGTATAAACCCGACCAGCCTTATATGTCTATCTTCTGTAACGCCCCCAACATCTGACATAAAAAAAAACAAACTGGCTGAAGTACAAAAAATATGTAAGTGCACACACGTACTTGATTCTGAAATTTCCTCTGAATCTAAACACCTCACGGACGTAATATCCTCTGCCACCAAACATTCCACACCAGAACCCTCGGCCACAAGCCCTCTAAAAACTGGACGTTTAAGTACCCAGATCGAGTCTCTCCTACTTGAAAAACGCAGATTTCGCAGAGACTACAGACTCATCGGTCTCCAGCTACTAAGAAAAGATTAAATGAAGCATCTCGAAAATTGTCGAAGGCCCTCTCTACCGAAAGGAACCAGGCCCAACGAGCCTACATTGCGAAACTATCTCCAACTGCCAACAAATTCCCACCATGGAGAGCTCACCCAAACATTAAAACACCAATAGAAACCGATTGGCTAATTCGATCACAAACGGGTGCCTGGGCGCGCAGTTACGAAGAAAGAGCTATCACCTTGGCCCATCACTTGGAAAACGTTTTCAAACCTCATCCGCCATTCAACCAATTCACTCTACCGAATGTTTTGGCAGCGTCCCCAGTTACCCTTGAAGCCAGCAAAATACTTAAGTCCATTAAAGAACAAATAAACCAAAAAAAAGCTTCTGGTCTCGATTTTATGTCTCAGAAAATGGTATTTGAATTACCTGTATGTGCAGTCAGATGAATCGCATTTATATTTAACTCAATATTGAAATGATTCCAAAGCCAGGTAAAGACAAAACCCAGGCTTAATCGTATGCTCCCATGTCTATCAAAGCTGTTTGAAAAACTGCTTCTTGTTCAAAGCAACAGAACGATCCCTGTGCACCAATTTGGATTTAGGGAAAAGCTTGAAACTACCGCTTAATATATAAAATTCGCGGCTTTCGAACACAAGCAATATTGCAGTGCCTTATTTCTGGACGTATCACAAACAGTTGATCGTATATGCATCGACGGCCTGGTATATAATACAGGGTGGCTCACGAAAGATTTGAGTTTTAAAATATCTATAAAAAAAACGAGTATATATTTTTCACAATTTGTTTTTTATTGTATAGCCTCAACAGCGGTTTATATATGAAACACCACTTCGTTCATATGGCTATTTCGGCTGGCTTTACAATAGCCCATTCGGTCGACCCAATTTCTACACATTTTCAATGGTATGGCCTTCAATGGGCCTGAAGGCGGCTTCAATCTCGTGCTTTAGGTCGCCAATCGTCTCTGGGTAGTTGACGGCATCCCACAAAAAATAGTCCAACGGGGTCAAATCGCAGCTGAGAGGCTGATTATTCGATTTTCGAACGTACCGCGCATAAGATCGATTGTAACGTTGGCTGTGTGGCTTTTCTATTCGGGAAAAGAAAGTCTTCCAACATGCCGCGATAGCGCACACCAATAACGGTTACGGCGGCTCCTTCCTCGTTTTCAAAGAAAAACGGCCCAATGATGCCGCCAGACCACATACTGCACCAAACAGTCACTCGATGTGGTTGCATTGGCTTCTCCAAAACGACGCACAGTGTAAGATTTTGGCGTCGATGCGCTTTAAGCTGCACTTTTAGAAATGTTCAACTATGAGGAAATCACAATCCAAACGAAATTAAAAATTTTTGCTTTGAAGATAACGATTTTTAAAGTGGAACGTTAGAAATGCCTGCAAACTTTCATTGAGCTGCGAGCAATAGTTGACAAAGTTTAGTCTTTTCAATTGCATTGCGTAATCAGTGCGTTCAGCCAAAAATTATGTTTATCATATTAATTGATTGATTCTTTATCTATTTTCAATAACAAATATATTTTTTTCCAACTTTAACATTTTTTTTTCTTTTTTTGAAAAAAAAAAAAACCAAAAAGTAAGGGGTTTTTATGATGTTTCCTATTTTTGGTGGAAAAAAACTTATATAATTCTTTCCCATTCTATTACACCAGAACATACACCATTTGCAGCAATTCATATAGAATCAGTTTCAGAGTTTCAGTTTTTAGAGGTTTGAGCAAGAAACGTAACCGAAATTCACGTGAAGAACAGTCAGTAATGGCGTTTGGCCATGACATTTGGTCATTTTATACTGCAATAACATATTTCCAAACTATGTTTTGAATTTCCAAACAAATATCGAAGATTTGGGAAAGATAAAGCCAGAAATTTATAAACAATGCAAGTTTATTATGAAAACTTCGCGTGTACATACGAATGTTGATCTTATGGAGGTGCTAAGAATCATATGATATATTTCTTTAAAATTTTTTAACACCACCGTAAATTAGGCACTAAGAGCATTCAGAAAATGTGCCCAACTATTGTCTTAAGATCAATACGGTGACAATAGCTCTGAAACAAACTCGAATCAAATAAGGTTGATGGCCAAAAGGCTGTAAATTTTTTTTTTTAAATAGCATTATTTCATTTTTTGTATTTAAAATAAATTCTAAAAATTCAAACGTAAGTTTTTTTCTTTCTCAGTCAATTACGTTCAATATAAGCCCTAGTTTTTGATGGTTTGACTTATAATCTTGAAGTTATAGCTAAAAACATGAGCTTATATCCAAAAACACAAATTTCACACAAAATTAAAAAAAACAAGGTGGACATACAGTCGGGTGTCCCGACAGTAGAATACCCTGTACCGTTATAAAGCGCGTGCCAAAATTATAGGAAAGAAAGATAAAAGAAGACTTAACAAGATGGACGTACAGTCGGGTGTCCCGACAGTAGAATACCATGTACCATTACAAGGCGCGTCCCAAAATTATATAAAAGAAAGATAATAAGAATAAAAAACTGAGACAAATTTACATATAATGCAAATGTCTTCCCATTCAAGAGCAAAGTCGATAGCTCAGTTAGCTCAGGTAAAGCTACACATACATTTTTATAAGCAATTGGCCTGGGTTCGAAATAACCCCAGGCATAAGGAATTTTTTTTAAACATTAAGTATAGTTCTTTGCTTCTATTTTTTTATTTCTTAGTATTAAATACTGCAATTATTTTAATTTACTGCAATAAAAAAAAAAATATTTGCTATAAATAAAAAAGTTTTCACTCGTCGCCGACGGGATTCGAACCCGTGACAACTAACATAACATTTCAGCTTAGCCAGCTGCACCACCAACCAATTCAAAATTAGAAACCTTATTTTCATAGTAATGTGAACATAAGTAAAATGTTTAATGAACGTTTTGATTTATTTGGAGCCCTCTGCCTGGGCTGCTTCTTGTACACGTAATGTGTATAAAGTAAAAAGCCTATATTTCTGCTATTTATGGCACGATCGCAATGAAATTTGGACAATCTGTGTATTTTGATAAAATACATTAAGCTTTTCAATATGGTTCACATAACATAAATTTAGGATCTATACGTTTTTGTCAAATAGCTCCTCCAAAAAGGGGAGCATCAAAAATTTAAAACAAAACTTGATCTGCGTGCAGATATAAGAAGTCTAAATCCCAAGTTTGGTGTCTCTAGCTCTTATAGTCTCTGAGATCTAGGCGTTCATACAGACAGACAGACAGACAGACAGACAGACAGACGGACGGACGGACAGACGGAAATGGCTATATCGACTCCTTTAGTGGTCCAGACCAATATTTAGGTAACTTTTGGGGGTCTGCCACGCCTCCTTCTGCCTGTTACAGAAAATCGCACTCGCACAAAACTATAATACCTTTGTACCTTTGGTACAGGGTATAAAAACAGGAAATGAAGCTAACTTCGGCTCACTGAAGTTTGTATACCCTTGCAGAGTTTAAACAAAAAATTAAAACCGAAATTCTGAAATAATAATTAGTTGCCAAATCTCAAATTTGATGGCAATGGTTTGAAACACGGCTAAGCTATGGTTTTATATATTTTCCTTATTTTTCCTATGGAAGCTTTAGTCTGATATTCATGAAATTAAAATCGAAATTCGAAAATATTATTAAATGGGCAATTATTAAAATTGGTGAAAATTGGTTGAAAACTAACAAAGTTATACTTTTTTTCGAAGATTTTCCCGATTGTTCCTATGGCAGCTATATGATATAGTCGTCCGATCCGGCCGGTTCCGAATTATGTACGAGTGAGAGTATATAGAAGACTAACTACAAAGTTTCATTCAGATAGCTTTGAAAATGAGGGACTAGTTTGCGTATAATCGGACAGACGGACGGACAGACGGACATGGCTAGATCAACTCGGCTGTTGATCCTGATCAAGAATATATGTACTTTATAGGGTCGGAGATGTCTCCTACACTGCGTTGCAATCTTCTGACTGAAATTATAATACCCTGCAAGGGTATAACAGGAAAGGAAGCTAACTTCGGCTCACCGAAGTTTCTATACCCTTGCAGATTACAAATTAAATCAAATAATTAAGAGCTAAATTCTGAAATAATAAAAAGTGTTGCCTACTTAGGGGCGTGCGTGACTGTAATGCTAGGCTGCCACGCCGGGGAAAAGAAATAGTCGTCCGATTTTGATCAAATTAAAACCGAAATTCAGGAATAATACCAAGTTCCCAAATCTCAAATATGATGAAAATATGTTGAGAAACGAAGGTATGATTTTTTCTTTTATTTCCCCGATTGTTCCTATGGCAGCTATAGGATATAGTTGTCCGATTTTCATGAAATTAAAACCGAAATTCGGAAATAATATTGAATGGCAAAATATTAAATTTGGTGAAAATTGGTTGAAAACTGACAAAAAAAAATAATGTTTTTTCGAAGATTTTTCCGATTGTTCCTATGGCAGCTATATGATATAGTCGTCCGATTCGGCCCGTTCCGACTTATGTACGAGTGAGAATATATAGAAGACTAACTACAAAGTTTTATTCAGATAGCTTTGAAACTGATAGTTCGCGTATAATCGGACAGACGGACAGACGGACGGACAGATGGACAGATATATATACTTTATAGGGTCGGAGATGTCTCCTTCACTGCGTTGCAAACTTCTGACTGACAAGGGTATAATAATACCCTGCAAGGGTATAAATATTGTCTCCAAAGTAAGAAATTGAATACTTTTTTAATGTTAAAAATTACAACAAACGAGAAAGGAAGCTAACTTCGGCTGACCGAAGTTTGTATACCCTTGCAGAGTTTAAACAAAAAATTAAAAACGAAATTCTGAAATAATAATTTGTTGCCAAATCTCAAATTTATGGTTTGAATGGTTTGAAACACGGCTAAGCTATGGTTTTTTATTTTCCTGATTGTTCCTATGAAAGCTATAGGATATAGTCAGCCGATTTTCATGAAATTAAAATCAAAATTCAGGAATAATACTAAATGGGCAAATATCAAATTTTGTGAAAATATGTTGAAAACTGACAAAGTTATGGTTTTTTCTTTTATTTTCCTAATTGTTCCTATGGAAGCTATAGGATATAGTCAGCCGATTTTCATGAAATTAAAATCAAAATTCAGGAATAATAAAATATGGCTAAATATCAAATTTGGTGAAAATATGTTGAAAACTGACAAAGTTATGGTTTTTTCTTTTATTTTCCTGATTGTTCCTATGAAAGCTATAGGATATAGTCAGCCGATTTTCATGAAATTAAAACCGAAATTCGGAAATAATACTAAATGGGCAAATATCAAATTAGGTGAAAATTGGTTGAAAACTGACAAAGTTATAATTTTCCTGATTGTTCCTATGGAAGCTATAGGATATAGTCAGCCGATTTTTATGAAATTAAAACCGAAATTCAGGAATACTAAAATATGGCTAAATATCAAATTTGGTGAAAATATGTTGAAAACTGAGAAAGTTATGAATTTTTCTTTTATTTTCCTGATTGTTCCTATGGAAGCTATAGGATATAGTCAGCCGATTTTCATGAAATTAAAACCGAAATTCAGGAATAATAAAATATGGCTAAATATCAAATTTGGTGAAAATATGTTGAAAACTGACAAAGTTATGGTTTTTTCTTTTATTTTCCTGATTGTTCCTATGAAAGCTATAGGATATAGTCAGCCGATTTTCATGAAATTAAAACCGAAATTCGGAAATAATACTAAATGGGCAAATATCAAATTCATTAAAACCGAAATTCGGAAATAATACTAAATGTCAAATATCAAATTTGGCAAAAATTGGTTGAAAACTGACAAAGTTATGAATTTTTCTTTTATTTTCCTGATTGTTCCTATGGAAGCTATAGGATATAGTCAGCCGATTTTCATGAACTTAAAACCGAAATTCGGAAATAATACTAAATGGGCAATTATCAAATTAGGTGAAAATTGGTTGAAAACTGACAAAGTTATAATTTTCCTGATTGTTCCTATGGAAGCTTTAGGGTATAGTCAGCCGATTTTCATGGAATTAAAACCGAAATTCGGAAATAATACTAAATGGGCAAATATCAAATTTGGTGAAAATTGGTTGAAAACTGACAAAGTTATAATTTTTTTTGAAATTTTTTCGGATCGTTCCTCTGGCAGCTATAATAGATAGTCGTCCGATCCGGCCCGTTCCGACATATGTACGAGTGAGAGTATATAGAAGCCTAACTGCAAAGTTTCATTCAGATAGCTTTAAAACTGAGGGACTAGTTTGCGTAGAAACGGACAGACGGACAGACGGATACCCTGCTAGGGTATAAAAAACGAGTATATATTTTTCACAATTTGTTTTTTATTGTATAGCCTCAACAGCGGTTTATATATGAAACACCACTTCGTTCATATGGCTATTTCGGCTGGCTTTACAATAGCCCATTCGGTCGACCCAATTTCTACACATTTTCAATGGTATGGCCTTCATTGGGCCTGAAGGCGGCTTCAATCTCGTGCTTTAGGTCGCCAATCGTCTCTGGGTAGTTGACGGCATCCCACAAAAAATAGTCCAACGGGGTCAAATCGCAGCTGAGAGACTGATTATTCGATTTTCGAACGTACCGCGCATAAGATCGATTGTAACGTTGGCTGTGTGGCTTTTCTATTCGGGAAAAGAAAGTCTTCCAACATGCCGCGATAGCGCACACCAATAACGGTTACGGCGGCTCCTTCCTCGTTTTCAAAGAAAAACGGCCCAATGATGCCGCCAGATCACATACTGCACCAAACAGTCACTCGATGTGGTTGCATTGGCTTCTCCAAAACGACGCACAGTGTAAGATTTTGGCGTCGATGCGCTTTAAGCTGCACTTTTAGAAATGTTCAACTATGAGGAAATCACAATCCAAACCAAATTAAAAATTTTTGCTTTGAAGATAACGATTTTTAAAGTGGAACGTTAGAAATGCCTGCAAACTTTCATTGAGCTGCGAGCAATAGTTGACAAAGTTTAGTCTTTTTAATTGCATTGCGTAATCAGTGCGTTCAGCCAAAAATTATGTTTATCATATTAATTGATTGATTCTTTATCTATTTTCAATAACAAATATATTTTTTTCCAACTTTAACATTTTTTTTTCTTTTTTTGAAAAAAAAAAAAACCAAAAAGTAAGGGGTTTTTATGATGTTTCCTATTTTTGGTGGAAAAAAACTTATATAATTCTTTCCCATTCTATTACACCAGAACATACACCATTTGCAGCAATTCATATAGAATCAGTTTCAGAGTTTCAGTTTTTAGAGGTTTGAGCAAGAAACGTAACCGAAATTCACGTGAAGAACAGTCAGTAATGGCGCTTGGCCATGACATTTGGTCATTTTATACTGCAATAACATATTTCCAAACTATGTTTTGAATTTCCAAAAAAATATCGAAGATTTGGGAAAGATAAAGCCAGAAATTTATAAACAATGCAAGTTTGTTATGAAAACTTCGCGTGTACATACGAATGTTGATCTTATGGAGGTGCTAAGAATCATATGATATATTTCTTTAAAATTTTTTAACACCACCGTAAATTAAGCACTAAGAGCATTCAGAAAATGTGCCCAACTATTGTCTTAAGATCAATACGGCGACAATAGCTTTGAAACAAACTCGAATCAAACAAGTAAGAATGCTACAGTCGAGTGAGCTCGACTGTGAGATACCCGCTACCCATACTTAAACCAGAAAAGCGTCAGAACGCCAGAAAAAACAGTTTATACAATTTTGAACATAACGGACAAATGCAAATGCAAGTGTAATATAATCACATGCATACAAAAATACATACACGTGTATCTATGTGTGTAAAAACGCGTTATAATTGCATTTAAGCGGCTAATAATTTTTACCATTTATTAAAATTGCTTCTCGAATATCTTATAAGATTCTTTTCCGAACACAACCAAGAACGGATAAGAATATTTAGTTGGTCTAATTGGTCAACCAAATGAGGCATGCTGCCAGCAGCCGTTTGTGGCCATACAAAATTATTTCTTTAATAACTTCGACAATTTTTATTTGATCGCAACCAAATTTTCAGGGATCATACGGACTATAGTTCTTAATATACATACTGAAATTCGCGACTCTAGCTTTAATTATACGCTTAATACGCTGTCTTATGATTTGCGGGGGCGGAAGTGGGCGTGGCAAAAATTTGAAATAAACTTGATCTGCGTGCAAGCATAAGAAATACTGTCGAAAAAAAATTAGAGCTCTATCTCTTATAGTCTCTGAGATCCAGTGTTTCATACGGACAGACGGACAGACAGACAGACAGACGGACATGGCTAGATCGACTCGGCTGTTGATCCTGATCAAGAATATATATACTTTATAGGGTCGGAAATGCTTCCTTCTACCTGTTACATACATTTACTGCCGGCACAAAGTTATAATACCCTTCTACCCTATGGGTAGCGGGTATAAAAAGCTTGATGGCCAAAAAGCTGTTAAATCTATATATATAAAAATGGAGACAAAAAATGTACGGAAACGCATTACAAGAGAACGGCTGGGCCGATTTGGCTCACATTTTATTCCACCTATTTGTAATTGACAGAAGGAGGTCATAGCATAAGAACGTTTTGGTAAAACCTTCTGGAAAAGTCGCTAGGTGCTCAAGAGTTTTACACAGTTGTATGTAAAACTGTTACTGTACAATAGTAGGCGATGTGGTGTTATTCATAATATAGTTAACATATATTTTAAATTTAATTCGAATTTTAAAGTTGAGCAAGACAGACTTGGAGTAACTAATTGCCCATCTCAAACAGATAAGTAATTTTGTCACTTCGGAGTGACGGTTATACGTATTATTTATATGTTCTAAACCTACAGTCAGCAAAATAATGCCTGCTGTTAGACGATCAAGACTTGGACGGCATTCGCGCAATGCAATAAATAGTCCGAATTTCCGTAATAGTCGGACGCAAGAGGAACGTGCAATTATAAATGCATCGACACGTGCCTGAATTGCACAGCTTCGCAATGCAATGGCGTCTCTTTATTATCAAAATGAACAACAACCATTTTTTCAAAATTGCATCCCAATATTCAGATTCAAGGGCAAATTCACCACCGAGCGGGCGGTTTGTTACCACCACAAAACAAAGATCATAAATTCCTTCAGATCTATTTCATTGGTGATTCGGCAGTTGAACTAAATCACCGCTGTGCAATTTACACTGCAACTAAACGTGAAATTATCGAACAATTGCAAAATCTTCTCCATGAGCATAATGAATTGGTCAGATTGTTTAAAACACGCATTGGATATAATGCCTTATGACGAACACAAAATCATTATCAGCGCTAACGAAAGATCCACTGGTAGCCATGCAAAACAATTTAATGATGATATTGTTCTCAAGCGTCGGGATGATGGCCAATTGCAGCGAGTTTATGAGACTCATCGGTCATATGATGCTCTTTAATACCCGTTGATGTTCTGTTGTGGAGAAGATGGGTATCACTTTAACATAAAGATGATCAATCCAATGACAGGTTTGTTTTCACGTCATCACTTCTTTTTGAGTCTACAACTAAGTTAGAATTAAAATTTTAGGAGAAGAAACGAATAAGAAGCTTAGCTGTATGAATTTTTATGCGTATCGATTGATGATTCGACAGGTCCGCTACACAAAATTTTACTAAGACAAAAAACATAAATTAGGGGCGAGATAAAGTTCGCCGGGTCCGCTATTTTCTTTATAAAATGACAATATTAATTTTTTTTTATTTAAACAAAAAGCTAAAAATTTAAACGTAAGTTTTTTTTGTTTCTCAGTAATTATGTTCAATAGTTTTTAATGGTTTGACTTATAATCTTGAAGTTATAGCTAAAAACATGAGCCTATATCCAAAAAACACAAATTTCACACAAAATTAAAAAAAGAAAATGGTCTCCAAATTAAAAAATACAAAACTTTTGTAATGTTAAAAATTACAACAAAAAATATACAATTGTTTAAAATTCTCGACAATATATGTAAATATATTTTTTTTTAATTTTTAAGTTTTAAAATGAATTTTTTTTTTTAATTTTGGTGCCCACGAAAATGCCACGCCCATTTTCTTATATCTATCCAATTCTTTGGGCGTTGTAGAATGTTCGTTTCAAATTTAAACTTGATATCTCAAAAAATACGAAAGTTATTGAATTAAGGCGCCCTAGATTGGCAAAATCTTACACTGTGCACCGTCGAGGTGGGCGCACTGTCGGCGGACACAGAAAGAAGTTCGGAGCAGCTGTCATAGTTCTTTTTCATCTCTTTTCACAGGGCCCAAATTTGGTACCGATAGACTTAGCACATGTAAGGGAAAAATCTTTTAATTTTCTGGGGCGCCCGCAGTGTGGATCTTAGCCTTGAATTGGCTAACACGGTTAGTTGTGGCAATACATTTTTTTAGAACGACTTCGATCGCACTTTGCGCCATTACCGCAACGGAGTAACTAAGCCTTTGTGAGGGATCGGGGATCGGCGATCGGGGATCGTATCGACGGGCTCGTCACTTTTTATACCCTTGCAGGGTATTATTATACCCTTGTCAGTCAGAAGTTTGCAACGCAGTGAGGGAGACATTTCCGACCCTATAAAGTATATATATTCTTGATCAAGATCAACAGCCGAGTCGATCTAGCCATGTCCGTCTGTCCACCCCTCTGTCCGATTATACGCAAACTAAAAGGAGGGGCGTCGTTGGTTTCTTTTAAACGACACAATACCTTCATACATTGCTTCATACATACACAGCCACATCGACATGTATCCGGCCGGGTGAGGTTGAGGCCAAAATAGCTCTCGCACCCATTGTACAGCTAAACAGCAGTCAACTCTGATAAAATAACATCGGGCCACATCAGCCATCACTGTAAAATATTTCATGTAACATAAGCGGCTAACATAAGCAGAACTTAGCATAGAACCGCCAACGATACACACACGTAAGTACAGAGAAAAACGATGAAGCCCACAGCGGCAGAGGAGACGACAAAGCCCACAGCGTCAGAGAATGCAACGAAGCCCACAGCGCATAGACAACAACGAAGCCCGCAAGGCCAAAGAGAGCGATCAGCAGAGACCACAGCCAATCCGCAGCAACGCTTCGACCGACGCCAGCAGCAGCCGGCCAGAGAGCCGAAACAGAACGAAGCGGCCCTTAGCAATAGTGTCGAACATGGCACGTGAGGGCCGCCGAAGCCTAGGAACGAAAAAAGACACACGTGCCTAGCACGAGAGGCCGAAGCTTGACGCCGCCACGTCAGCAGCGAGCTTCGTGGGGGCCGAATGCGACAAAGCCAGCGACGCCGACGGGATCAGAGGAGGGCTCCCGAGGGATTCGAGAAGTACAATAAATCTAGGACAGTCACGGCAAAAGAAGTTGCTAAGTTAACAAAGGCAGACTTTAAGGACGAAGAAGCAGGACGAAGGTGCAGGACGACGCGGCGGAATGACGCCATGGAGACCCACGGGAGCCTCGCTACCGTGGATAGGCAAAATCCCGTGACGGAAGAATAATTCGGTGTGGCGGGCCTCGGTGCCCCCTCCCCTCGGGGATCGACTAGGTGCGAGAGTAGGGAAAGTACGCTTAGTTAGGGTATAAAACATATAAGACATAAGAAGAAGTATAGCCAACTAAGTGACCCGCCAAATGTAGGAGAATAAACACACGTTAACAGACGTCAACTCCTTTCTTGCTAGCTTCCCTTCATCTCTCCTTCCCTCAGTGGCTAAGGCCCGAATGGCATCCGGCTCTGGGTCGTGAAAGCAGCGGCCATTGAGATCCTGGCGGAATTCCTCCGGGCACAGTGGGCTGTCACCAGTTGTGACGAGTCGCCGCCCGAGACACATTCTGGCATCGAGGCTGGCATCTGGCTCCAGGGCCGGTTGAACCTTCCTCGAACGGGCCTCCCGAGCCAAGGAGTACTCTGCCGGGTGACGGTGCCTGTGTCCTCGGCGCACACGCACGCGTGGCTATAGGCTTGTCCGGCGTCGATACCCGGAGAATGGGGTTGATGCCGGCCAGTCGATGGCTGCCCAGGATCCTTGACGGATCGGACTTTTCCACACCTTTTACCCCTTCCCTGAACCTAAATCCGGCTGTTCCGGCCAACTTCCTGCCTGTCTCCGAAAATTATAAAAATTTCTGTGAAGGGCCCTGGACCGCTGCGTATTTATCCTGGCCCTTGATTTAGATCCTACAACCCTTTGTGGGTGATGGCAGGTGTAGTTTATGGTCCCTCCGTTGAGGGCGGATCGTAAGATCCCGAACAGGGCCCGCAGCACTGTATGGGTACCATGGCCATCCTAGGAAAAATGTTCATCGACGTCCGTAGCGGATGGATTTCGGGGCACAATGGCCACTGGTAGGACTAAGTACCTCGGGTATGTCTGCCCTCCATAACGTTTGCTGTGGAGACATCGGTGCACTGGACTTTCGTGGTGCTGATTGCTCTTTTTTATATATGTACATCACCACTACTAGGGCACGTCTTCTCGGAATGTTCGTGATCCAAAAAATTTTAACATTATTGTTTCTCGATGTCTTCCCGGACCAGTTTCTAAGTGCTAAGCTTAAGAAAACAGAGGCATTTTCGAAGAAGGTAGAATAGAATTCCTCGGAAACGTGTGCTTTCATGGGTGGCCGCAATAGGTTTGGCAGGGAAGTTTCTCAACGAACAGGACGAGAAGGAAATGCTTGTAGACACTGGGCATGTTAGTTGCAAACCGAAAATCGCTTCTTGGGCCAGAAGAGAGCCCAAAAGCATGTACATCAAGTTAGCAGGACAACTTTGGAAAATCAAACTTTATATTATACCATAATTTGCCGTTAATTATTCGTGAAAGAAAAAAATTTGCCGATCAATTTTTTAACTTAATTTTTTAATGTCCTGCTAAGTTGATATCAAGTTAGCAGGACAACACCGGAAATCCTTCACATTTCCAAAATCATTTTTAGCCATAATTTGCCGTTAATTATCCCTTCATTATTCGTGAAAGAATTAAATTTGTTGCTTAAGTTGTTATTAATATTTTTTAAAAACAAAAAGTTGCCCTGCTAAGTTGATATCAAGTTAGCAGGACAACACCAGAAATCCTTCACATTTCCAAAATGTTTTTTAGCCAGAATTTGCCGTTAATTATCCGTTCATTATTCGTGAAAGAATTAAATGTGTTGCTTAAGTTTTTATTAATATCACAGGTCTACAAAAATTGACCTTACAAAAGTACGGTGAATAAAACCTTCAGATTGTGAAAGATCCCGGTCTGTATATTGCTAGTTCAAAAATCAAAAAAATTTCTCACGTACCAATTTTGAGGAAATCGCCCTCAAAGTACCAAAAATGACCTATTTTGGCACTTTTCAAACGCTAATAACACAGAAACCGCGCGTGTACCAAAGTTGAATTTGGACTTAAATGAAAGGCCAATCTTTCCCCTTTCAGATTTCAGATGGGTCCTGATTTTAGGACGTAAGGTTCAGGAGCTATATCGCTTTTTCTAAACTGATTTTTGAGCCCTTTTTTTGCTATGTTGTAGCCCTGAAACTAGAACAAATTTTTTGGGAGTTACATCTGAGTCATCACATTTTGTACTGAGTTCCAGGGCTACAACATAGCAAAAAAAGGGCTCAAAAATCAGTTTAGAAAAAGCGATATAGCTCCTGAACCTTACGTCCTAAAATCAGGACCCATCTGAAATCTGAAAGGGGAAAGATTGGCCTTTCATTTAAGTCCAAATTCAACTTTGGTACACGCGCGGTTTCTGTGTTATTAGCGTTTGAAAAGTGCGAAAATAGGTCATTTTTGGTACTTTGAGGGCGATTTCCTCAAAATTGGTACGTGAGAAATTTTTTTGATTTTTGAACTAGCAATATACAGACCGAGATCTTTCACAATCTGAAGGTTTTATTCACCGTACTTTTGTAAGGTCAATTTTTGTAGACCTGTGTATTTTTTAAAAACAAAAAGTTGTCCTGCTAAGTTGATATAAGACTTCCTAACAGTCAAGCTTTGAGTCGGTCGTGTTTTCCATCGCTCTCCCTTCTTTCAAAGTTTTTCTTGTGTATTCCAAATTTTTGGCAACCGATCCGTGTTTTGACGGCCTTTGTTTACCCAAAACATCTGGTTCTTTTCCTATAAAGATAGTGACTTTAATCTACGAAAACAAACTCGGTTTTATTTTATTTTTCTATTTATTTTCCTTTTGTTTTCGTGTGCTGTGCGTTTACCGCTTTGTTGTTGGTGCAAGCGTTTCTGCATACCGCGAACATACAATCAAACTACTGCTTTTGTGCCGCTTAGAAAAAAGCTTTGATTATTCTCGCTCGATCTCTGTTTTGATCGTTTCCTTCGTCGCGCAAATTAAATAATCTTTCCCTCAATTTTTAATTCGTACGCTTTTTTACGAATTATTATTATTTAACATTCTTACTTCACTAATTATGGCTACCTGTTGTGCAACTGAATGCCCAAACGGCCGCAAAATCACCCCGCGGCAGGCCACTGTTTTTTGCTGGCTCTGCGACAATATCGCCCACCCTGGCTGCGCCGGTCTTGGGCATATCGGCCCACGGATTGCGGATTGCCTTCGAGATCACGTCGGATTGGACTGGACGTGCCCAAGCTGTCTACATATCAAATCCGATATGAGCACGTTCATGAGGCAAACTCATCTTGAATTTCAGTCTCTGGCGGCTGGCTTTAAGGAGCTTTTCAGTCGTTTCCAGACGGCGGAGTCCCACTTCAAAAGTCTGAAACTGCTAAGTTGCGCGCCTACTATCAACTCGAAAACTCTCCCTAATATTTCTCTTCAAGTTCCAGACCCTGGGAGCCCCCTTATGCGTTCAAGCCCGCGAAACCTATCCGCGGTCAACACCTCGGACGCGGCAGATGACTATTGCGAGGGTGCTCCACCTGGACCAACCAAAACCGCGGCTCTTGGCCCTTTATTAGCCGATGTCGCTGCACCCTTGCATCGTCAGCCTGCTAGTTTTGATCAGGCTTCCACGTCGAGGGCTGCCGCTTCTAATGTGTCAGCGGTGGATTGCAACAGAGACGCTCATCCTGTGATACCGGCAGTCTCCGTTTCTTCGTCACCTTTCACCACGCCTGGACTACAGCACTCCGCAATCTCGGGAGTTTCTCAGCGTAAACCGGTACCTCTTGCCGGCGTTGCTCCCAGGAAGTTTGTCTTCGTTTCCCGCCTGAACCCTGGTGCTTCCGAAAACGATGTTAAGACCCATTTGAGCAGCAAGCTGAATGTTTCTGGCACCGAATTTATTGTCTCAAAGTTCAATTTTAAATAAAGACGTGATATATCTTCGTTTAAAATTGCACTTTCTGATTGTCTCTTGGACAGGGTTCTTGATCTTTCCGTCTGGCCTGAACATGCCATAGTTCATGAATTTATTAACAAAAATAATCCCCGTACTCGTGCGCCTCAGACTCCCCTAGTTTTGCCTTCAAAAAACTAATAGATTCTTTCTCCATCCACTATCAGAACGCTCGTAGTTTACTGGGGAAGCTCAGCAAACTGCACGTTAATAGTGCTTCCTTTGATGCCGACGTAATTGTCTTTACGGAAACGTGGCTTAACTCTTCTGTCTGTGATACTGAACTGTTTGCAGGCAATTATGTTGTCTATAGGCGCGACCGTCCTACACGCATCGGCGGCGGTGTTCTTATCGCCGTTAAATCAAATCTTGTCTCTAACTTTGCTCCGATAATCGACTTCGACTGCGCTTTGGAATTTGTTGCTGTTCGCATTCAAGTTTTCGATTTTGTTGTTTATGTATATCGTATATATAGCTCGTATATTCCACCTAGGTCTGACTTCGATTTATATTCTCAGCACTTATCCCTAATTCAAAACATCCACTCTACTCTGGGTGCAAATGACCACTTCATTGTTCTTGGCGACTTCAATCTCCCTTTCATATCCTGGATACCCTCACCTGACTCTAATATTCTCATTCCCTTCATTCACGGACTTATTGACCTCTCTTTAGGACAATTAAATAATATTAAAAACTGCTGTGATAAAATCTTAAACCTTATTTTTGTGTCGGACTTCGCCAATGCATATGTCTCTAGAATTGACCCTCTCTCTTGTCCTGAAGATGCTTACCACCCTACCATCGAGATAATTCTCGAGGCTTCGGCTCCATTACTGCCTTGTGCTCCTGCCGAGCCTGCTACCTTTCGCTGCTTCCGCAAAGCCAATTTCACTGATATGAATAATCACTGATCCTCAATAGACTGGACCTTTTTAAATGATACTGACGATCCCTCTTACCTGTTTGAACGTTTCTATGACATTTTATATTCCTGTTTTGATACATTCGTCCCGTCATTTCCCTCTTTTGTTAGCTCACACAAACCCCCCTGGTTTTCCCGTCGTCTTTCGTATCTAAAAAATGTGAAGTCCAGACTCTTTAAAAAATTCAGCCGAACCGGACTTCAAGCCGACCGAGCTAAATATTTAGGAGCTCGATCAGATTTCTTGACGCATAATTCCGAATGTTACAACAATCACTTAAATCGGTGCAGAAGTGAGTTTCAGACGAATCCTAAGCAATTTTATGCTTTCGTCAATTCTAAACGTAAATCACAGCTCTTCCCGTCCCGTCTTCATCTCAAAACTGAGTCTGCTTCCTCTGAGTATGATATTTCAAACTTATTCGCAAAATTTTTCCAGTCTACGTATTCTACTACTACTTTTGATGTAACGTCGTTGTATTATTATGCTCTTCCGCACTCCAACTGCATTTTTATGCCCACAATCGGCGAGGACGATGTTCTTCGTAGTTTAAAATCTCTCAAGCCATCCTTCTCTTCTGGTCCCGATCTTGTGCCTAGTTGTGTATTGAGAAACTGTGCTAATGCGTTATGTAGTCCCTTGTCTAAGCTCTTTCAGTTATCTCTTAACATTTCATTCTTTCCCGATAGCTGGAAGGTGTCTTTTATACTTCCGCTTCATAAAAAGGGCAGCAAGTCAAATGTTGAGAACTACAGAGGTATTGCAAAACTTAGTGCGATTCCCAAGCTTTTTGAATTACTGATTACAGCTCAACTGAAGCACCAATGTAGCTCATTTCTGTCCTCCTCGCAGCATGGCTTTATGAAACAAAGATCTACCACTACAAACCTTCTTGAGTTCTGTGCTGTTATTCGAAACGCTTTTAGATACAATACCCAGACTGACGTTATCTTCACGGATTTCAGCAAAGCGTTTGACTCAGTGAATCACCAGCTTTTGCCGAAAAAACGTTCATTATTGGGCTTCCCCCCTTTATTGACTGACTGGATTGCAACATATTTATCTAACCGTACTCAGAGAGTTGCTTTCAAGGGCTCAATCTCGGATCTAGTTTACGTGACTTCAGGTGTTCCACAAGGGAGCCATCTCGGACCTCTTCTTTTTGCAATTTTCATCAATGACTTGCCCAATGTTGTTGCTCATTCTCAGGTAATGATGTACACTGATGATGTAAAACTATGCTTGCCTCTGACTAACTCTGAGTCTCATTTGTTTTTACAAACTGACCTGAATAACATGCAATCTTGGTGCATTAACAATCTGCTGTTTCTTAATAATTCAAAATGCAAATCTATGTCATTTTATCGGAAAAACTGTTTTATTGCCAATTATTACTTAGAGACTGGTGCTCTTGAACGCATCAGTTCAGTTACAGATCTTGGAGTTTTGTTTACCCACAACTTGAATTTCAATGATCACATTAGTTTAACTGTTGGTAAAGCTAAGGGTCTCTTCGCTTTTGTTAAGCGCTGGTCCAATGAGTTTGATGATCCCTATACCACCAAACTCCTATTTGTTTCTCTTGTTCGTCCTATTTTGGAATACTGCTCTTGTGTTTGGTCACCCCAGTACGCGAAATATCAGGATCTAATAGAATCGGTGCAGAAACAATTCCTCTTGTTTGCTCTTCGTGGTTTAAACTGGGATCCACATCGTCGTCTGCCTTCCTACTTAGACAGACTGCGGCTTTTAGGCCTGCCAACGCTTAAGGACCGTCGGACCTGCCATGGTGTAATGTTCATGCACAAACTCATCCATGGTCACATTTCATCAAATTACCTTTTAAACCTTATAAGGCTCTCGGTTCCTACAAGGCCTTCCCGTCACTTTCGACCTATCGCCCTGGAGGTCTGTAGGACAAACCTCGATATGTATGAGCCTTTTCGTGTTTTATGTTCTTTGTATAATGAGAATTACCATTTGTTACATGTTGAGATGTCCTTAGATTTTAATTCAGCTTGTATTTTACGTTACCTATCCTTACCTCCGACCACCTGATGTGAGTCGGAGCACATCCTTAAAACACACTCCCTTCTTGGTCAGAGGTAAGGGTACGGCCTTATATGGCAGCTATTTGCCATTTTTCTCAATAAATAAATATCAAGTAAGCAGGACAACACCAGAAATCCTTCACATTTACAAAATGTTTTTTAGCCAGAATTTGCCGTTAATTATCCGTTCATTATTCGTGAAAGAATTAAATTTGTTGCTTTTCTTTTTTAGTTTTATTTTAAATTAAATGTTTTGATTTATGGCATACATAATCGCTGCCAACGCCGATATGCGTTTGTATAGTTATGCATGCATTAGTGTTCGGCTGGAGTTAGTCGACATTCAGCACCTCATTTTATTTGACGTTTGAACAAGTTGATGAATTGTTGATGACAAGTTGATATCAACTTAGCAGGACATTAAAAAATTAAGTTAAAAAATTGAACGGCAAATTTTTTTTCTTTCACGAATAATTAACGGATAATTAACGGCAAATTATGGTATAATCAAAAGTTTGATTTTCCAAAGTTGTCCTGCTAACTTGATGTACATCCCAAAAGCACAGACGAAAGAATGTTTTCGCAACGGAGCGAGTGAGCTTTGGTAAGGAACCGGGAATAGCATCGACAAACTCGTCGCTGTTTGCCCTTGGAATGGCAGTGGTAGCCTGTGAGACACCCGCGAAGATGTGGAGTGGGACCTGTCCAAACGGATAGATGGAATCAGACACGGCTTCTTGTAATCTCCCGTGGGCTGATGGTCACACTAATGCGAGATCGGCAAAAACCGAGGACAGCTATGTCTGGGATAAAATTAGAGTACAAGGAACTAGTTCTCGGATTAAAAGAAAACTAAACGACCGCCGAATATTAAAAAACAGCAGCAGGAAAACAATCAAAAAGAAGAAGTCGGCTGTTATTCCAGGCTGATGGTGTCTGTTGTGGAATGGGAGCCAAATTTGAAATACAACAATATGTATCGGAACGTCCGTATACAGTACGTAGAAAATATGCTTATGTAAATATACACAGTGGCGTGCAAGTTTGAGTACATGATCAATAGTTTCATGGTTGAGCTCTCATAAAAATGAGACCAATAAAGTAAATAATAAAAACCTTTTTTTAATTTTTGACTATTAGTTTATTGTTAACAATTAAGCATAAGAAAAAAAGAATTGAATAGAATAGTAATAATTTACAAAAAATGAAGTGGCATGATGTCAATTATGCACGTTTTTAGAAAAAATACAAAATAAATTCTTTAAAAATATGTTGTCTAGAATCGCACAGGGGAATAATTTTCTGTAATATTTTGCATATAGTTTGGGATGATCTCAAGCATTTTTTCTAAAATTCCTTTTGGAATTTTATTCCGTTTTATTTTCATACACTCTCAAAGGTCCTGCGAGTTGGATGCTGCCGTCCTTTCGCGTTTGGCCATAGGATTTCAATCGGATTGACATCATGTATACGTGAATTGCCACGTTAAACGAATGTAAAAAATAGACGGGATTATCCAAAACTAATACTATTTAAGCATTTTGGAAGCCCATCTTCCCGATTTTCTTGACCGTCACGGACCGTCAATCTAGGCCGCGAAAATCTCACGCCTCCTACTGCAATAAATTTAGTCGATTTAGACTCCGGTCCGCCGGAGATGGGTGGTGCCCCTAGATGAACCGGAGGCACCGCAAGATGGACGGGTGCATCGTGGCGATTACATCGAAACCACCAATTGCGGAAACAGTGTCGTCCAGTTTGTTATGATTGTTTGTTTACTTTTTTTTGTTCCTAGTGTTATGTAGTGCTGTAGTTTTGAGACGTCCGGTATCTATTGTGCGGACTGTGGGCATCGGGTCGAACCCACCCTGGGAATCCTGAGCTAGCCCGGCGTTGCCCAGGGAAGAATGCAGTTCCGTTACACCCATTACACCAGTACGGTGAATCCCATGCTTGACGATAATGATAAAATTCTCTTTTATGACCAAATCGCTGTGCCGATTTTCTTAAAACATTTTCTTGTCTCAGCGTTCAAATTGACCGCACTGAGAAAAACTAAAATAATTTGTACGTGATGGAAACTTTTGGTTTTCAAATAGCAATAAGCAATAATAGCAATATGACTAAGATCTTTCAGAATCTGTCAGTTTTAATCGTCGTAATTTTTGTCGGCCTGTGTAATTTACTGCATTTCAATTTGTATTATACCCTGTACCAAAGGTATTATAATTTTGTGCGAGTGCAATTTTCTGTAACAGGCAGAAGGCGTAGCAGACCTCCAAAAGTTACCTAAATATTGATCAGGACCACTAAAGGAGTCGTTATACTTTCAGCAAATAATTTTTTTCAAATTTTTCCCTGATAACCAAAATAATTACAGTATTTAATACTAAGAAATAAAAAAATGGAAGAAAACAACTATACCTACTTTTTTTAAATTAAACAAATTTTTGTATGCCTTGCGGCAGAATTGTACCCAGGAAAATTCCTTACAAAAATATGTGCGCAGCTTTACCCACTAAGCTATCGTTTATGCTGTTGAATTGGCAGACATTTGCATTATATGTAAATTTTTCGCTTTTTTTCATATGATTTTGGTACGCGCCTTGTAATGGTACAGGGTATTCTACTGTCGGGCCACCCGACCTTATGTCCATCTTGTTTTTAAGTTAAAAAATTGGCATCTCCACAAATTCGCTATAAATTTATTTGATTAGAAAACACTATTCAGTACAATTTATTTATTAAATTATCTTTTAAAACTAAATATTTAAGATCTAAACTCCAATATTCAGATTCTGTCTATTATTTTTACAACAATATACATATCTACACATATACATATATATATATACAGTTGTGCATTATAAATAAAATATCAAACTCACTTATACTATATATAAAGTAATATAATTTTATTCACCTCATATATACTATATATTTAATCATGTCTAAAACTTTATTAACAACTTGGTCGCTTCAGAAATTGATTATATATTTCAGACATCAAGCGCATTCGTCGGTAAGGACCTGTATACAAAAATTCTGCTCTATTTGCTTGTATTTATGTAACAGCGATATTTTCGTATTTAATAAATATTGCTACTGCAACATAAGAGCATTTAAGTTACGTTGCAATATTGTATCCTTAACAGAATTGAACACAATATTAATATTGCGTGTATTAATGGCAGTGGTAAAATGATGGTAAATCCTACTAGGGCTGGTGCTGCGGCGAACATTCATAAACATTTGCAATATAAAATTTTGAACATCCATAAGCGAGTGAGAATTTCCATTAAACTGCGGATAATACCAGCGAATATCAGTCTCAGGATTACCGACTTTCTTTTCAAGCAAATCTGTCTTGTTTAAAAATAATATAACTGATATCCCCTTGAATGTGTTGTTGTTGACAATAGTATCGAATATATTCTTTGATTCATATAAACGATTTGTTTTTCTGTAATGGCAATAGAGGCGGTTTGATCAGATTATAAGATTATGTTCGTGTAATATTTTACCTGTCTTCCGCAAGCACCTGATCAAACTCTGAACTAGATACCAGAAATATAATTGATGTTACAGAAGTATCAAAACATTTTGTCCACTTTTGACGCTGAGTTCGCTGTCCACCAACATCAACAAATACAAATGGAATGTTCTGCAATTACGAGCTGTTTTTAGAATCCATTTAAGATTATACATATAATCAATTAAGCCACCTGTATTTTTACACAAAATTCATAAACACCTTTAGTTGCTTTGCGACAGTGTAAAATATCTTTGTGCGAGGGTTCATATTCTGGATTGGCCAGCCTTTCGATGTCGTCTAGAAAGTAGCTAACAGAATCGCACTGAAAAATTAGAGAAATGACATAAAGTATAAATCATAATTTTCTGTCTACCAAACAAAGGCATACAATTTGAAATTCACGTCTTCTCTCATACGCTCTTCTAATGCCTCGATCCTGCCATAGGCGGTGTATTAATGGAGCATATTCCATAAATCTAGGTGCCTCTATTGAATAGCACTCCATTAATTTAGCGTCATTAGCATCCTGCTCGCGGCCGTCGCTTCCCCATGGGATATCGAGCTTTTCCCGAGCGTCCAGCAAGACTTGCATACCTTAAAGGTAGAAAACGTAAATAAGGTAACAATTTTAAGTTTAACAAATAACGGACTCACCCCTAATAACATTTTGGTATATCACATGCTGATATTCACATAGCAATTCGGGTTCAAAATTTATGCCATGAATTATACGCATTTGTTTAAGAAAAGTAGATTTTCCCGATTCTCCAGCGCCTAAGAGGAGCAGTTTTACCTATAATAAAAAGCGTTAAATCAACACATTAAAGGAAACTATTATAATATTCGAGTTTCGAGTTCGAGTTTCTACTCCCAATAAATCTACATGGCCTGGCTAGTTTTCACTTCTTTTTGTTGGCTTCTGCTAAGGGGAGATTTTGTTTATATATTTATATTTTGTATTTTGTATATTTTTTTTTGTATTTTGTATATTTTGTTTATATTTTATATAATACCCTTGCAGGGTATTATAATTTCAGTCAGAACTTTGCAACACAGTGAAGAAGACATCTCCGACCCTATAAAGTATATATATTCTTGATCTGGATCAACAGCCGAGTCGATCTAGCCATGTCCGTCTGTCCGTCCGTCCGTCTGTCCGATTATACGCAAACTAGTCCCTCAGTTTCAAAGCTATCTCAATGAAACTTTGTAGTTAGACTTCTATATACTCTCACTCGTACATAAGTGGGAACGGGCCGAATCGGACGACTATATCATATAGCTGCCATAGAAACAATCGGAAAAATCTTCGAAAAAAAATTATAACTTTGTCAGTTTTCAACCAATTTTCACCAATTTTTATAATTGCCCATTTAATATTATTTCCGAATTTCGGTTTTAATTTCATGAAAATCGGACAACTATATCCTATAGCTTCCATAGGAAAAATCAGGGAAATAAAAGGAAAAATCATACCTTCGCTGTTTCTCAACATATTTTCATCAGAATTTCAGAATTTCGGTTTTAATTTTTTGTTTAAACTCTGCAAGGGTATACAAACTTCGGTGAGCCGAAGGAAGCTTCATTTCCTGTTTTTATTTTAAATTCTTGATATCCTAAGAATATTATTTAAACGATTACTATTTACACGATCATAGAAAAAATCATAATGAACTGGTTATACCCTTGCAGGGTTATTAGTTTCAGTCAAAAGTTTCCAACGCAGTGAAGGAAGCATCTCCGACCCTATAAAGTATATATATTCTAGATCAGGATCAACAGCCGAGTCGATCTCGCCATGTCCGTCTGTCCGTCTGTCCTTCTGTCCTTCTGTCCGTCTGTCCGTCTGTCCGTTTCTACGCAAACTAGTCCCTCAGTTTTAAAGCTATTTGAATGAAACTTTGCAGTTAGGCTTCTATATACTCTCACTCGTACATATGTCGGAACGGGCCGGATCGGACGACTATATCATATAGCTGCCTAATTTGATATTTGCCCATTTAGTATTATTTCCGAATTTCGGTTTTAATTTCATGAAAATCGGCTGACTATATCCTATAGCTTGCATAGGAACAATCAGGAAAATAAAAGAAAAAACCATAACTTTGTCAGTTTTCCACATATTATCACCAAATTTGATATTTAGCCATATTTTATTATTCCTGAATTTTGATTTTAATTTCATGAAAATCGGCTGACTACATCCTATAGCTTCCATAGGAACAATCAGGAAAATAAAAGAAAAAACCATAACTTTGTCAGTTTTCAACATATTTTCACCAAATTTGATAGTTACCCATATTTTAGTATTCCTGAATTTCGATTTTAATTTCATGAAAATCGGCTGACAATACCCTATAGCTTCCATAGGAACAATCAGGAAAATAAAAGAAAAAACCATAACTTTGTCAGATTTCAACATATTTTCACCAAATTTGATATTTAGCCATATTTTAGTATTTCTGAATTTTGATTTTAATTTCATGAAAATCGGCACACTATATCCTAAAGCTTCCATAGGAACAATCAGGAAAATAAAAAAAACCATAGCTTAGCCGTGTTTCAAACCATTGCCATCCAATTTGAGATTTGGCAACAAATTATTATTTCAGAATTTCGTTTTTAATTTTTTGTTTAAACTCTGCAAGGGTATACAAACTTCGGTGAGCCGAAGTTAGCTTCCTTTCTTGTTTTTACTTTACATTCTTTACTTTCAATAAAAAATTGATTTAGCCATCGATGATAAATATAAGTAAATAGTAAATACAAAATTGATCAATTCTCATCCATAATTTCAAGAACTCTTACATCATCATTATCAGCATTTTCATCATAATTATCAGGATTTTCATCAAATTTTAAAACTGAAACAATAGGTCTATGGTAACTATGGGGTATAGGTCTAAAGTATGAAATGAACAATTTTTATTTAAATCTATTTATATATCTTATGAATACTGCATCAATAGTAGTTTTGTATTTTGTTGTGCTAAGACTGCGATCGTTGAACATCGTTAAATCAAATTCTTCATATAAAAATTCAATTATTGAAATCTCCACTCAAAATCATATAATAATGATCGAATCTTCTATTCATTTTCATCATAAATAGTGCGGAAGCAGCTTTAGAATAAATTAATAAATTTGAATACAAGAACTCTCGCATTGCTTGTAAATACTTTTTTGGTGAAATATAAACGGCAGCAATTATAATTGTTTGTCCATTAGAATAGCATTAGTAAATACAAATGTATATCACCAATATTCGAAACATTAGTGCTAAACTTAGTGGTATATCTCGCATGCACTTCCATATGATCTATAGAATAACACAATACTATTACAGCAACACAAGTCAAATGAAATATTTAAATACATAAATTTTCCGTTTAATATTAATTTATAAAATATATATAAAAAACTCTTAATCTCGTCTGTCGCGAGAGCACGAACGAATGCCCATGCAAAGAGCGTGTATAGCAAGCAGCGCTCTCGCATACTTTATACTATACTACATACTATATCTGTGTAAAATCTCATATGTCGCTAATCGCTAGAAAATGCTCACCCAAAAAGTGCCCAACGAGCCATAGGAAGTTTTTACTTCAAAAATATTTAAAAAATTAAATTCTTTTATTTTAATTTTCTCATTTAGACTTTACTAAGAATAAACTATATTATGGGGATTTCTAAAATATTTAGCACTTCTGGAATATAATCAATTTGTGTTCTATCTTTTCGCAAATTTACGTGCGAAACGGACCCGTACTAACTGCCAGGAGTTTGGGCATACAGGAAGCTACTGCACCCTGCGACCTGTCTGTGTCGCCTGTGGGGATTTACATTGCATTGAAGCATTCCTGGGAAATAAAGATGACCCTACTCTGAGGAAATGCAGTAACTGTGGCGGAAATCATACTGCCAACTACCGGGGCTGTCCCATTATATAGAACTCAATAACCGCCCAAATCAGAGACCAACCAAAATCCTATCAACAACCACTCCTGGTGTCTCCTTTGCCAACGCTCTTCGATACCCTGGAATCTCACAAACATCTACCGCTCAGACGGCACCATGACAGCCACTTATATCAAACCTAAATGATTTTCCGCTCTTAAACCAAAACACCATACAACAACTCAACCTTCTACTCAGCAAAACCAAGCTTTTCCCCCACAAACACTATGATGTCGATTCAAAGTTCATTACAAGAACTACTGCGAAACCAAGTCTCCTAATGGAACTGCTGATCAAACAAAAGTCTATATAAATGGACTCCTTAAGAATACGCTTCTGGAACGCAAACGGCGTTTCCCGTTTCTAAAACCCATTTATCTAATAAAAACCACTTCCATAACATCGGTTATATATTCCATGCGACCAACCACCCGGACGGTAAATCACACGGGGATATCGGTATACTAATAAAAGAACGCAAGCTACCTGCAGGCCACATCCCTGCGTATAAACCCGACCAGCCATATATGTCTATCTTCTGTAACGCCCCCAACATCTGACATAAAAAAAAAAACTGGCTGAAGTACAAAAAATATGTAAGTGCACACACGTACTTGATTCTGAAATTTCCTCTGAATCTAAACACCTCACGGACGTAATATCCTCTGCCACCAAACATTCCACACCGGAACCCTCGGCCACAAGCCCTCTAAAAACTGGACGTTTAAGTACCCAGATCGAGTCTCTCCTACTTGAACAACGCAGATTTCGCAGAGACTGGCAGACTAATCGGTCCCCAACTACTAAGAAAAAATTAAATGAAGCATCTTGAAAATTGTCGAAGGCCCTCTCTACCGAAAGGAACCAGGCCCAACGAGCCTACATTGCGAAACTATCTCCAACTGCCAACAAATTCCCACCATGGAGAGCTCACCCAAACATTAAAACACCAATAGAAACCGATTGGCTAATTCGATCACAAACGGGTGCCTGGGCGCGCAGTTACGAAGAAAGAGCTATCACCTTGGCCCATCACTTGGAAAACGTTTTCAAACCTCATCCGCCATTCAACCAATTCACTCTACCGAATGTTTTGGCAGCGTCCCCAGTTACCCTTGAAGCCAGCATAATACTTAAGGCCATTAAAAAACAAATAAACAAAAAAAAAAGTTTCTGGTCACGATTTTATGTCTCAGAAAATGGTATTTGAATTACCTGTATGCGCAGTCAGATGAATCGCATTTATATTTAACTCAATATTGAAATGATCCCAAAGACAGGTAAAGACAAAACCCAGGCTTAATCGTACCGCCCCATCAGTATGCTCCCATGTCTATCAATTCGCGCTTTCGAACACAAGCAATATTGCAGTGCATTATTTCTGGACGTATCACAAACAGTTGATCGTACGGCCTGGTATATAATACAGGGTGGCTCACGAAAGATTTGAGTTTTAAAATATCTATAAAAAAACGAGTATATATTTTTCACAATTTGTTTTTTATTGTATAGCCTCAACAGCGGTTTATATATGAAACACCACTTCGTTCATACGGCCTGGTATATAATACAGGGTGGCTCACGAAAGATTTGAGTTTTAAAATATCTATAAAAAAACGAGTATATATTTTTCACAATTTGTTTTTTATTGTATAGCCTCAACAGCGGTTTATATATGAAACACCACTTCGTTCATATGGCTGTTTCGGCTGGCTTTACAATAGCCCATTCGGTCGACCCAATTTCTACACATTTTCAATGGTATGGCCTTCAATGGGCTTGAAGGCGGCTTCAATCTCGTGCTTTAGGTCGTCAATCGTCTCTGGGTAGTTGACGGCATCCCACAAAAAATAGTCCAACGGGGTCAAATCGCAGCTGAGAGGCTGATTATTCGATTTTCGAACGTACCGCGCATAAAATCGATTGTAACGTTGGCTGTGTGGCTTTTCTATTCGGGAAAAGAAAGTCTTCCAACATGCCGCGATAGCGCACACCAATAACGGTTACGGCGGCTCCTTCCTCGTTTTCAAAGAAAAACGGCCCAATGATGCCGCCAGACCACATACTGCACCAAACAGTCACTCGATGTGGTTGCATTGGCTTCTCCAAAACGACGCACAGTGTAAGATTTTGGCGTCGATGCGCTTTAAGCTGCACTTTTAGAAATGTTCAACTATGAGGAAATCACAATCCAAACCAAATTAAAAATTTTTGCTTTGAAGATAACGATTTTTAAAGTGGAACGTTAGAAATGCCTGCAAACTTTCATTGAGCTGCGAGCAATAGTTGACAAAGTTTAGTCTTTTCAATTGCATTGCGTAATCAGTGCGTTCAGCCAAAAATTATGTTTATCATATTAATTGATTGACTCTTTATCTATTTTCAATAACAAATATATATTTTTCCAACTTTAACATTTTTTTTTCTTTTTTTGAAAAAAAAAAGAATACCAAAAAGTAAGGGGTTTTTATGATGTTTCCTATTTTTGGTGGAAAAAAACTTATATAATTCTTTCCCATTCTATTACACCAGAACATACACCATTTGCAGCAATTCATATAGAATCAGTTTCAGAGTTTCAGTTTTTAGAGGTTTGAGCAAGAAACGTAACCGAAATTCACGTGAAGAACAGTCAGTAATGGCGCTTGGCCATGACATTTGGTCATTTTATACTGCAATAACATATTTCCAAACTATGTTTTGAATTTCCAAAAAAATATCGAAGATTTGGGAAAGATAAAGCCAGAAATTTATAAACAATGCAAGTTTGTTATGAAAACTTCGCGTGTACATACGAATGTTGATCTTATGGAGGTGCTAAGAATCATATGATAAATTTCTTTAAAATTTTTTAACACCACCGTAAATTAGGCACTAAGAGCATTCAGAAAATGTGCCCAACTATTGTCTTAAGATCAATACGGTGACAATAGCTCTGAAACAAACTCGAATCAAATAAGGTTGATGGCCAAAAGGCTGTAAATTTTTTTTTTAAATAGCATTATTTCATTTTTTGTATTTAAAAAAAATTCTAAAAATTCAAACGTAAGTTTTTTTCTTTCTCAGTCAATTACGTTCAATATAAGCCCTAGTTTTTGATGGTTTGACTTATAATCTTGAAGTTATAGCTAAAAACATGAGCTTATATCTAAAAACACAAATTTCACACAAAATAAAAAAAAAACAAGGTGGACATACAGTCGGGTGTCCCGACAGTAGAATACCCTGTACCGTTATAAAGCGCGTGCCAAAATTATAGGAAAGAAAGATAAAAGAAGACTTAACAAGATGGACGTACAGTCGGGTGTCCCGACAGTAGAATACCATGTACCATTACAAGGCGCGTCCCAAAATTATATAAAAGAAAGATAATAAGAATAAAAAACTGAGACAAATTTACATATAATGCAAATGTCTTCCCATTCAAGAGCAAAGTCGATAGCTCAGTTAGCTCAGGTAAAGCTACACATACATTTTTATAAGCAATTGGCCTGGGTTCGAAATAACCCCAGGCATAAGGAATTTTTTTTAAACATTAAGTATAGTTCTTTGCTTCTATTTTTTTATTTCTTAGTATTAAATACTGCAATTATTTTAATTTACTGCAATAAAAAAAAAATATTTGCAATAAATAAAAAAGTTTTCACTCGTCGCCGACGGGATTCGAACCCGTGACAACTAACATTTGAAAAAGACTTCAGCTTAGCCAGCTGCACCACCAACCAATTCAAAATTAGAAACCTTATTTTCATAGTAATGTGAACATACACTACTGGCCAAAATAATAAGTACATTCGTATGTGCTGTGTTTCAAGCCTCGTAAAACTTTTTTAAGAAGGCTTATGAAAAAAACCAAATTATTTTCAGTTTTAGGACAGTTTTAGGATAATAAAAATAGATAACAAAAGATTTTATCATTTAAGATAAAAAAACTACGACCGATTTTATCAAATAACCCCACAAATGGGTTGGTCAAAATAATAAGTACACTAGTGATTAAAATTGGTTTTTAAGGATTATATCACTAATGTCGCATTGGGTTGTCATTTTATATTGAGTTCTAAGTCCTTTAAGTTCATTAGTGTAAAAAAAAATTTTTGTAGAAGGGTCGAAAAACGAAGTTTAGTCCTGACGAAAGGAAAGCGGTTATGAAGCTTCTAAAAGATAGGAAAAAGTCCTTGCGAAAATGCAAAACGCCTAGGATCCTTACTCTGTTTTATGCAAAATGCCTTATAGACAACTGGGGTTATAAAAAAAATAAATCTGTGGAAGAAATCTTCCAAAGCTACCGGAAATTGGATCGTCTTTTTGCCCGAAAAGGACTCATTCATGTCTTGCAAGGGCATTTCCGCCGAAAGTGGCAATGTAATTTCCTCCCGCCCGGTTCATGGTAGACTGAAATTGTCAGGACTATCAGGATATATAGCCCAAAAGGTCCCATTATATCGAGAAAATTTTTTTTCAGATGATGCAAAAGTTTAAAAAAAATTATTCGATATTGTTTTGACCCGAGGGTTCAGAAAAGTGGAAAATTACACTTTTAAGTAATGAAACAAAAGTAAATCTTTTTGGAAACAATTAAGGACAATTCATATGACAACCCAAAAGCCAAGAATTCGGCCCCTGGTGAAGGGGAAGCAAGTTATGGACGGAGGCGGATACGTAATATTCTATGATTGTTTTTCTTTGCATGTCGTTAAGTTGTAACATCGCATAAATAGTATTAGGACCCAAGTCGAATATAAAACTATTTTATCTAAACTCATGCAACCATATACTGTGGAAAACATGTCCTTGCGATGGGTTTTTCAAAAGGATAACGACTCAAAACTTACCTCAGAGCCAGTCAACACCTGGTTCAATGACAACAATGTAACGTTTATGAGTAAGCCCAGTCAGTCTGCGGACATAAACCTAATTGAAAATTTGTGGGAAGACTCTAAATGTCGCATTGAAAACAAAAAAAAAATCTGATGGTAAAGATTGGTGGAGATTTTTTGAAAAAACTTCGTAAGAGAGACTGGCTGCAAACTTATGACTAGTATGTCAAAAATATTCGCAAAAGTGGTTCAAAATAGGGAGAGTTATACCGCATACTAGTATAAGTTTACTAATCAAAAGAAAAAAGTGAAAAATATTTGATACGTTTCGAGTTTTAGGCTTAGAAGAATTGGTGTACTTATTATTTTGACCAACCCATTTGTGGGGTTATTTGATAAAATCGGTCGTAGTCTTTTTATCTTAAATGATAAAATCTTTTGTTATCTATTTTTATTATCCTAAAACTGTCCTAAAACTGAAAATAATTTGGTTTTTTTCATAAGCCTTCTTAAAAAAGTTTTACGAGGCTTGAAACACAGCACATACGAATGTACTTATTATTTTGGCCAGTAGTGTAAGTAAAATGTTTAATGAACGTTTTGATTTATTTGGAGCCCTCTGCCTGGGCTGCTTCTTGTACACGTAATGTGTATAAAGTAAAAAGCCTATATTTCTGCTATTTATGGCACGATCGCAATGAAATTTGGACAATCTGTGTATTTTGATAAAATACATTAAGCTTTTCAATATGGTTCACATAACATAAATTTAGGATCTATACGTTTTTGTCAAATAGCTCCTCCAAAAAGGGGAGCATCAAAAATTTAAAACAAAACTTGATCTGCGTGCAGATATAAGAAGTCTAAATCCCAAGTTTGGTGTCTCTAGCTCTTATAGTCTCTGAGATCTAGGCGTTCATACAGACAGACAGACAGACAGACAGACAGACAGACAGACGGACGGACGGACAGACGGAAATGGCTATATCGACTCCTTTAGTGGTCCAGACCAATATTTAGGTAACTTTTGGGGGTCTGCCACGCCTCCTTCTGCCTGTTACAGAAAATCGCACTCGCACAAAACTATAATACCTTTGTACCTTTAGTACAGGGTATAAAAACAGGAAATGAAGCTAACTTCGGCTCACTGAAGTTTGTATACCCTTGCAGAGTTTAAACAAAAAATTAAAACCGAAATTCTGAAATAATAATTAGTTGCCAAATCTCAAATTTGATGGCAATGGTTTGAAACACGGCTAAGCTATGGTTTTATATATTTTCCTAATTTTTCCTATGGAAGCTTTAGTCTGATATTCATGAAATTAAAATCGAAATTCGAAAATATTATTAAATGGGCAATTATTAAAATTGGTGAAAATTGGTTGAAAACTAACAAAGTTATACTTTTTTTCGAAGATTTTCCCGATTGTTCCTATGGCAGCTATATGATATAGTCGTCCGATCCGGCCGGTTCCGACTTATGTACGAGTGAGAGTATATAGAAGACTAACTACAAAGTTTCATTCAGATAGCTTTGAAAATGAGGGACTAGTTTGCGTATAATCGGACAGACGGACGGACAGACGGACATGGCTAGATCAACTCGGCTGTTGATCCTGATCAAGAATATATGTACTTTATAGGGTCGGAGATGTCTCCTACACTGCGTTGCAATCTTCTGACTGAAATTATAATACCCTGCAAGGGTATAACAGGAAAGGAAGCTAACTTCGGCTCACCGAAGTTTCTATACCCTTGCAGATTACAAATTAAATCAAATAATTAAGAGCTAAATTCTGAAATAATAAAAAGTGTTGCCTACTTAGGGGCGTGCGTGACTGTAATGCTAGGCTGCCACGCCGGGGAAAAGAAATAGTCGTCCGATTTTGATAAAATTAAAACCGAAATTCAGGAATAATACCAAGTTCCCAAATCTCAAATATGATGAAAATATGTTGAGAAACGAAGGTATGATTTTTTCTTTTATTTCCCCGATTGTTCCTATGGCAGCTATAGGATATAGTTGTCCGATTTTCATGAAATTAAAACCGAAATTCGGAAATAATATTGAATGGCAAAATATTAAATTTGGTGAAAATTGGTTGAAAACTGACAAAAAAAAATAATGTTTTTTCGAAGATTTTTCCGATTGTTCCTATGGCAGCTATATGATATAGTCGTCCGATTCGGCCCGTTCCGACTTATGTACGAGTGAGAATATATAGAAGACTAACTACAAAGTTTTATTCAGATAGCTTTGAAACTGAGGGACTAGTTCGCGTATAATCGGACAGACGGACGGACAGATGGACATGGCTAGATCGACTCGGCTGTTGATCCTGATCAAGAATATATATACTTACTTTATAGGGTCGGAGATGTCTCCTTCACTGCGTTGCAAACTTCTGACTGACAAGGGTATAATAATACCCTGCAAGGGTATAAATATTGTCTCCAAAGTAAGAAATATAATACTTTTTTAATGTTAAAAATTACAACAAACGAGAAAGGAAGCTAACTTCGGCTAAACAAAAAATTAAAAACGAAATTCTGAAATAATAATTTGTTGCCAAATCTCAAATTTAATGGCAATGGTTTGAAACACGGCTAAGCTATGGTTTTTTATTTTCCTGATTGTTCCTATGAAAGCTATAGGATATAGTCAGCCGATTTTCATGAAATTAAAATCAAAATTCAGGAATAATAAAATATGGCTAAATATCAAATTTGGTGAAAATATGTTGAAAACTGACAAAGTTATGGTTTTTTCTTTTATTTTCCTGATTGTTCCTATGGAAGCTATAGGATATAGTCAGCCGATTTTCATGAAATTAAAACCGAAATTCGGAAATAATACTAAATGGGCAAATATCAAATTAGGTGAAAATTGGTTGAAAACTGACAAAGTTATAATTTTCCTGATTGTTCCTATGGAAGCTATAGGATATAGTCAGCCGATTTTCATGAAATTAAAATCAAAATTCAGGAATAATAAAATATGGCTAAATATCAAATTTGGTGAAAATATGTTGAAAACTGACAAAGTTATGGTTTTTTCTTTTATTTTCCTGATTGTTCCTATGGAAGCTATAGGATATAGTCAGCCGATTTTCATGAAATTAAAACCGAAATTCGGAAATAATACTAAATGGGCAAATATCAAATTAGGTGAAAATTGGTTGAAAACTGACAAAGTTATAATTTTCCTGATTGTTCCTATGAAAGCTATAGGATATAGTCAGCCGATTTTCATGAAATTAAAATCAAAATTCAGGAATAATAAAATATGGCTAAATATCAAATTTGGTGAAAATATGTTGAAAACTGACAAAGTAATGGTTTTTTCTTTTATTTTCCTGATTTTTCCTATGAAAGCTATAGGATATAGTCAGCCGATTTTCATGAAATTAAAACCGAAATTCGGAAATAATACTAAATGGGCAAATATCAAATTAGGTGAAAATTGGTTGAAAACTGACAAAGTTATAATTTTCCTGATTGTTCCTATGGAACCTATAGGATATAGTCAGCCGATTTTCATGAAATTAAAACCGAAATTCGGAAATAATACTAAATGGGCAAATATCAAATTCATTAAAACCGAAATTCGGAAATAATACTAAATGTCAAATATCAAATTTGTCGAAAATTGGTTGAAAACTGACAAAGTTATGAATTTTTCTTTTATTTTCCTGATTGTTCCTATGGAAGCTATAGGATATAGTCAGCCGATTTTCATGAAATTAAAACCGAAATTCGGAAATAATACTAAATGGGCAAATATCAAATTTGGTGAAAATTGGTTGAAAACTGACAAAGTTATAATTTTCCTGATTGTTCCTATGGAAGCTATAGGATATAGTCAGCCGATTTTCGGAAATTCGGAAATAATACTAAATGGGCAAATATCAAATTTGGTGAAAATTGGTTGAAAACTGACAAAGTTATAATTTTCCTGATTGTTCCTATGGAAGCTATAGGATATAGTCAGCCGATTTTCATGGAATTAAAACCGAAATTCGGAAATAATACTAAATGGGCAAATATCAAATTTGGTGAAAATTGGTTGAAAACTGACAAAGTTATAATTTTCCTGATTGTTCCTATGGAAGCTATAGGATATAGTCAGCCGATTTTCATGAAATTAAAACCGAAATTCGGAAATAATACTAAATGGGCAAATATCAAATTTGGTGAAAATTGGTTGAAAACTGACAAAGTTATAATTTTTTTGAAATTTTTTCGGATCGTTCCTCTGGCAGCTATATGATATAGTCGTCCGATCCGGCCCGTTCCGACATATGTACGAGTGAGAGTATATAGAAGCCTAACTGCAAAGTTTCATTCAGATAGCTTTAAAACTGAGGGACTAGTTTGCGTAGAAACGGACAGACGGACAGACGGACATGGCGAGATCGACTCGGCTGTTGATCCTGATCTTGAATATATATACTTTATAGGGTCGGAGATGCTTCCTTCACTGCGTTTCAAACTTTTGACTGAAACTAATATACCCTGCAAGGGTATAAAAATATACAATTGTTTAAAATTCTCGAAAAAAGATGTAAATAATTTTTTTGTTTTATTTTTATGTTTTGAAATGAATTTTTTTTTTAATTTTGGTGCCCACGAAAATGCCACGCTTATTTTCTTATATCTATCCAATTCTTTGGGCTTTGTAGAATGTTCATTTCAAATTTCAACTTGATATGTCAAAAAATATGAAAGTTATTGAATTAAGGCGCCCTAGATTGGCAAAATCTTACACTGTGCGACGTGTGGATTTTCTGAAAAATGCGACAGTTTTGTCTTATTAATATAACCACCGAGGTGGAAATGGGCCTCATCAGAAAACATGATTGTTCGGTAAAAATGATCATCTTCGACCAAGCGCTCCTGAGCCCATTCCGCGAACCTAAAACGCATTGGGTGGTCATGCGGCTTAAGCTGCTAAACCAACTGAATCTTATATGGCCTTAGACAAAATTCTTTGGTTAAAATCCGTTGCAGGGAAGTGTGCGAAATGTCCAACTCTTGAGCACGGTGCGGAGTTGACGTCGACGGATTGTTATTGGCACTTTTGGCCATAGCAGCGACCGACCGAACTGGACGAGCACGTAAACATGTTGTTTTATCCATCAACGATCCAGTCTCACCCAAATGCTTCAAAACAAAACAAAACAATTCACAAACTGCCTGGAAGGCGTTTTTTTTTCGAATTTTGACCGCAATTTTCTTGCAGTTTCGGCTGAAGACTCAAACGCTTGATGGGCCACCCTGTATAAAATCCAAACCCTGTTATCGAAAAACAGCCACATGTTGCTTGTGTCATACCTCAGAAACAGGAGTACCCCAAGGAAGTGTGCTTGTGCATCCTTTACACGGCAGACATTTCGACAAACCGCCAGACCCTCATCTCAACCTTCGCTGAGCACATTGCCATTATCAGCCGCTCGAAATGCCCAAAAACAGCAACAGCATATCTAAAAAAACACCTGGTAGCTGTAGAAAAATGGCTAACAGACTGGCGGATCAAAGTTAACAAGCATAAGTGTAAGCACATTACATTTACACTAAACTTGACGAAATGCCCACCACTGGCGCTAAACTACAACCAGATTCCACAAGCAGACGAAGTCACCTATCTTGGCATACATTTAGACAGGAGGCTTACCTGGAGAAAGCATATAGAAGCAAAGAAGACCCAAAGAGGCCATCAGCCTTCACTGGCTCACGGACTACCGCTCCGCTGTATAACTCGTGCTAAAAGCTGATCTGGACCTACGGTTCCGTGCTCTGAGAAACGCAAGCACCAGCAAAATAGAAATTATTCAAAGAGTACTGTTCTGTACTGTACAAAAGGCAGTGTAATTCCACCTACACCCTCATTCTAGTCCGTCTCCAGCTAGTCCGGTGGCTTTAACCCTGCATAAGATATGTTCTAATAACATTATTGCTGCCGGTCATACAGTTGGTTTTTGCGAAACTCAATTCGTCTAACCACTCTGTAATGAATATTGTCCGATCCGATATCCAGTCCGCAACGGCAGCCAAAAAATTCCAATTCCAAATTTAAGACATATAAGAATTTCTAAATCCAAAGTTTATGTCTAAATAAATGCCACAAGCCACAGCACTGTGGTTGCGCCCTTAGGCCAAAAAAATAAAAAGAAATGTTCAAAACGGGTGCGATTTGTCTCAAAATCTAATGAGATATCCAAAAAAAGAATGCAAAGAGCAAGCAACTGTTCATTTTTTGCAGCGCAGCGGAGTTTTGTTTGCTTTTCGTCACAACAAAACTGAATTTCAAAGTGGTCTAACGTGTGCTAGAAAGATCCGATTTAAACAACTTAAAATGGATTTTAAAGGTATGGTTCGAATTTTCGGTGCAATTCACACTGCGCAGTGGTTGCGCTTGTATGGAGCGAGCGGCCATAAATACTTCCCGTTGAGATATTGGTGTGAAATTTTCCCCAAAAATCTAAAAAAATGTTTAAAAAATATACTAAAAAAATTGGCTCTATCGGACGACTATATCCTATAGCTCCCATATTACCGTAGTAGGGCGCAACCACTGTTAACACACAGTTAACTTTTCAATTGTGGTCCGCTTGTATTTATACAAATACAGTCCAATCCAGTGATATACATACATTCGGCTAAATATGTTTAAAAAATTTACGTAAATATATATTCACAAATATTCACACAAAAATGAGCAATATAAATCATTAATTTAAATAAAAACTCCGAATAAATTTCGATTCAACTTCTGTGAGTTCCGAAATTCAAAAGTGTGTGTTTAAATAAAGAAAAAGGCAACAGTGAAAGTTCACCAAGTAGTCCATACTTACCCAGCAGACAAAGTGCGGACATAAATCGGATGGATCCGAAAAATGTCCGAAAAAGATATTAACAAGTAAGAAAGCTACAGTCGAGTGAGCTCGACTTTGAGATACCCGCTACCCATACTTAAACCAGAAAAGCGTCAGGACGCCAGAAAAAACAGTTAATACAATTTTGAACATAACGGACAAATGCAAATGCAAGTGTAATATAATCACATGCATACAAAAATACATACACGTGTATCTATGTGTGTAAAAACGCGTTATTATTGCATTTAAGCGGCTAATAATTTTTACCATTTATTAAAATTGCTTCTCGAATATCTTATAAGATTCTTTTCCGAACACAACCAAGAACGGATAAGAATATTTAGTTGGTCTAATTGGTCAACCAAATGAGGCATGCTGCCAGCAGCCGTTTGTGGCCATACAAAATTATTTCTTTAATAACTTCGACAATTTTTATCTGATCGCAACCAAATTTTCAGGAATCACACAGACTATAGTTCTTAATATACATACCGAAATTCGCGACTCTAGCTTGATAAGCTTTTTTATGATTTGCGGGGGCGGAAGTGGGCGTGGCAAAAATTTGAAATAAACTTGATCTGCGTGCAAGCATAAGAAATACTGTCGAAAAAAAATTAGAGCTCTATCTCTTATAGTCTCTGAGATCCAGTGTTTCATACGGACAGACGGACAGACAGACAGACAGACAGACAGACAGACAGACAGACGGACACAGCTAGATCGACTCGGCTGTTGATCCTGATCAAGAATATATATAGTTTATTGGGTCGGAAATGCTTCCTTCTACCTGTTACATACATTTCCTGCCGGCACAAAGTTATAATACCCTTCTACCCTATGGGTAGCGGGTATAAAAACGGACATAGAGTCGGATATTCCGCATTATGCTCGCTAAATGCTCAAAAACGTACACTAAAACGAAGGGCAATCGGAACTATGCCGTCCCTCGTAAACGGGGCGAAATAGTGTCGTTAGCGGACACTAAAACGTACAGTGAGCGGGCATATTGCGGATTTACCGCACTATGTTCGCCAAATTATCAAAACCTGGCCCGAAAACGGACAAGTTATCGGACCCGTGCAAGTGTCGCAAATGTCCCGCTGGCGGACACGGAAACGTACAGCAGGCGAAACAAAATCGAAATAAAATTCAACGGTAATTCCCCTTCCTTTCGATATGTGAGTTAGCTTTGCCTCAATAGCCGAGTTGGTAAGCAGACGGTCTGCGAATTCCGGGACCCGGGTTCAAATCCCGCACGCAAAAATGAAAGTAAGCTTTTATTTGGGTTTTATTTCCTAGTCATATGATTTAATAACAATTTATATCTTTATAATTACAGATTTAAATAACATATATTCTTTCAGACCGTAGCTTAGGCGAAACTTAGTTAAGTTGAAGTCAAATTTGGGATTTATACGAAGTTTAATAAAGTTTCCTTCAAGAGTTAAAGGAATAATTAGGACTGAATTTAATTAATTAATTTTAATTTTTAAAAATATCCCCGATTTTTTATCTCAAACAATACCAAATCTGTATCGTAAATAATATTAAAAAACTATCTTTAAAGATAAGAAATCGACCCGCTTTCGATATTAAAAAAGGTCCGAAAAAGTATCATTTTCGGGTTCCGAAAATGATAGCTTTTGCTGCCACAAAACCCATGGCAGATGATTTACTTTCTTATCGTTTTTGAGTCCGAAATCGGACGTTTTGTCCGCCTGAAATCCGCAAAACTATCATTTTTAATATTAAAAATGATAGCTTTTGTCTGCTGGGTAATTTCTTTTCGTTCAATGTGTTTCAGCGCTTGCATTTATTTACACTTTTATCCTCACATAATCGGTACAGTTCCCTCCAATGATCTACAACCGATTCCAAAACTTTCAAATACATACCCCTATATTTACTACAAATATTCCAAAATAAATAATTGGTACAACGAATATCCATACATCCAACTCCTATATAAACAAACACATTTCCTCACAAATACATAACCACAAATGTAATTACAAGAGTCAGCACAAAGCCACAGACTTAATTTACATACGTATATTTAGCGACTCCCCGTTGCTCTATCCTGAGCTGAGCTATATCCAAGCACACGCATATAAACAAAACATACATATTTGCAGGTATAACCGTCAACAAGTCGACGCTTCGAACTTGGACAATTTTTTCCGCCGCTTGTTATCTCTGCTATTCTGCATCAGCAAACGGCGAGCGCACAAACATATTCACACAAACATTTTGTCTCCAAACCGCTACTAATACAGCAGCGGTCAACCACATAATTCCAGACACATAAAATAATTGTTGAATTATTTTTTTTTTATAAAATTTCAACTAACTAATTCAGTTAGAAACTTGCATGCGCTTCCACATCCGCATTAGTGTGACCCTATATGTTTTATCGCTGAGCTGAATTATTGAGTTTTCGAATATTTCCGTTTCAGATTGGATCCTAAATCTTAAATCCATTTGTAAACAATTCGAAACCATATATTTCTATATATAAACAATCCGGATTTTCGAAAACATAAAATATATATTATATATTCACTATGGCTCCAACCCTTTTTATTAAATTTATTTTGACTTCTGATCGTTTGAGTCAATTCGAATCCAAATTCTGCAATCCAGCAGCGCCCATCCCATCTCAGTATACGTGCAAAATTCATCTCGATCAAGTCCGAGCCCTATGGTCTAAGGTCGAGAAAGGTGTGCTGCCCGGCTCATGAAACAGATCGACACGATATCTTCCAAACCCGTTCCGCCCCAAAATTCTTTTCCGTCTGGCTGTCGGCTTCCTCCGTGCGATACGGAACTTTTCTCGGGCGATTAACTTCGCTGGCCGACTTTCCGAGACCTTTTCACAGCGGTCTATATAGATAATCCTGCGCTGACCCCTGTAGAAAAGTTATTCCATATAAATGCCAAGACAAGAGGTGAAGCTCATTCCATAGATGACTTCCGCTTAG
The DNA here is from genome assembly GCA_035045905.1 of Drosophila anomelani. Lineage (NCBI taxonomy): Eukaryota > Metazoa > Arthropoda > Insecta > Diptera > Drosophilidae > Drosophila > Drosophila anomelani. Next base: position 545,505 of record JAWNOO010000112.1, read on the forward strand.
CCTGGGAAAACCTAACAAAGCGTTTGGCAAGAAATAGATTCCTTTCTAACGGAGCGCCGAACTCTAGAGTCCATAGATTCTTTTAAACCTCCTACGTTTAGCCTCCGGTCATCCATACTGACAACCTCCAACGTGACACTCTGAGTACTAAAATCCTTTAGTACAAGGATGGTTTCATTATCCAAAATATGCGATTTGTGTTCAAAAGAGAACCAACCACTGCGTTTATGTCCACGCTTCCTTCAAATGACGCCCACAACTGCTTTACGTGCGACGGTCGGCATCACACTTTGTTGCATCCAAACAACTCCTCCGGTAGTGTTCTGATTCCGCCCAACGCTTCAAGAGCCGTTTCCGCGCCAATCCAAAGGATTTCCTCGCTCTCCACGCGAGTTACGACTCATCCCAAGTCCTTCAACTACTGGGTTCCATACGACATCAATAGTAGAGGTCCCCGAGGTATTTTATCCTACACATGCAGAGTCTACAAAGGAAACCATCCTCTTCGGGAATGCCACCGTTTTCTTAGGCTTAGCGCTGAGAATCGGCTCCAGGCAGTCGTCGAAAAGAAATACTGCGTCAACTGTCTGGCCCACCACCATTCCGAAGGATCTTGCCGCAGTAACGACCGATGTCAGTCGTGTGGACAGGGTCACCACACACTTATACATGTCTACGAACGCTCAGCGTATCCAATGCTTTCCCGAGCGAAGCCCTCCTAATGTTCGCGCCAAAAGAGCGCTTATTTTTAAGAGGCAGTGTAATTCCACCTACACCCTCAAAGAACAACCGCTCTCTCCATATTCCTCCCGGCTTCCAAGACATAGAGCTTGCAATCCGCTCTCCAAGCTAAAGAAAAAATTGTTTCATTCGGTTTGAACTACCGAACTGAGCGGATGTGCTTTGCCCGAGCTCCAGGAAAACTGCAACATAGTAGTTTTTTAATAAAATAATAAAACAGTTAACCAAATACAAAATCTGGGGTAACCCAATATAAATGGAAAAACCGGCGATTAAGAGAAACCCAGCTCTACTGACCGCTGAAAGAGAAAGGGCACGGTCTTGCTCACCCGCTCTGCTCACTCCGACTCCCGCGTCATGGAGTTCGCAGTGTAAAACACCCCTCCAATGGCTGAAACAAATTTCGCACCAACAACAAGCAGTGCTACAATTTCTACAACCACAGCAACATCCACTGCAATTCAAAACACCGCGACGTCAACGACTACAGCGGCCCCGGCAACACAGATTGAAATGGATTGCTACAAATTAAGCGCAAGCTTAGCCCGCAGAGTAATCCGGCAAGCAATAAAACAAAAATTAACCGAGTCTAGAAGATCGACGAAGAACCAGGCAGCTCCAGTACTAACAGATTTGTCCCACTGGCGGAGGTCGAGGAAAACCAACTAGCGCAAGACACCGCAAAAAAACCCAAGACCCCTCCACTTTATATCAGGGAGAAAAGCTCGAGTGCCCTGGGAACGGTGACAACTTTCAAATATCTAGACAATGCTCAGAAAAACTATTACACGTACCAGCTGAAAAGCAGCAAGGGCCTACAAGTGGTAGTAAAGGGAATCGACCCCAATTTACCGCCGCGGAAATAAAAACTGCCCTCAAAGAAAAGGGCTTCGCCGCCAAGAATGTTATTAACAGTCTAAATAAAGATAAAGAGCCACAACCCCTCTTCAAGGTCGAGCTCGAGCCAGAAAGCAGGTTGCTGAAGAAGAACGAAGTCCACCCCATCTACCAGCTGCAATAACTTCTACATCGAAGAATCACTGTTGAAGAGCCACATAAACGCAACGGCCCAGTGCAATGCACTAATTGCCAAGAGTATGGACACACTAGGTCATTCTGCACACTTCGAGCTGTCTGTGTAGTCTGCGGGGACGCCCACAACTCCGCTCACTGCACTACAAACAAGGACAGTACCGTGAAGAAATGTGGAAACTGCGAAGGCAACCATACGGCAAACTATAGGGGATGTGTGGTGTACAAGGAGTCGAAGAGTCGCAAGCGTCAAGCGACCGCAACGCGCAACCAAAATCCACAGAATGCGTACATTGCGTCAAAAGCCATCTTCTTCGCCAAAGCTGCGAGGTCTTCATTCGGTCCCCTAAACACCACCAACGGTTTCTCCTATGCCGATGCTCTACGATCTGGAACGGAAAATTGAATTCAGCCTAACTCACAAAGCGCTCAACAGGCCCCAGAACAGCCACATAGCAAAACGGAAACTATGATGCTCTTACCCTCCAACAAAGTATGATGGAATTTATGTCATTCATGAAAACGACCATGCCAACACTTGTTCAAAACCAGAACATGGTAATACAGCTGCTCGTAGCACAACAGTCTAAATAATCTATGCAGACTCTACGAATATCAATTTGGAACGCCAATGGTGTCTCACGGCATAACCTAGAATTGTCACAATTCTTGGCAGAAAACCATATTGACGTTATGCTACTGGTGAAAACGCATCTTACAAGCAAATACAACTTTCAAATAAGAGGCTATACAATCTACTGCACAGATCATCCAGATGGAAAAGCCCTCGGCGGAACTGGAGTCCTAATCAGAGAACGCATTAAACACAATTTTCACAAAAGGTTTGCAACAAACTTCTTGCAGGCTACATCGATACAAATTCAGTCAAGAAACGGAAGCCTTTCAATCGCTGCCGTTTACTGCCCTCCTCGTTTCTCAGTCTCGGAAGGACAATTTATGGACTTCTACAATTCACTTGGGGATCGTTTTATAGCCGCAGGAGACTACAATGCCAAGCATACGCACTGGGGATCACGCCTAGTGACTCCCAAAGGAAGGCAATTGCACAATAGATGTCTGCATGAATACAGTCAAAGCAGCATTTGGCACTCTCACTCAAAGTTCTGACAGACTGAGTGAGACATTGAGTAAATCGGATTTGGTAAATGTGGTAAAGGCATGAGTAGAAAATTAACTATATCCGAACGGCGAAGCAATGCACAAATGAGTTTTGCGACAGAGTACTCGGTTAGTTGGCGCCGCATTGGCGACGTCAAACTTATTGTCTGTTTGTTTTTATACCCTTGCAGGGTATTATAGTTTCAGTCAAAAGTTTGCAACGCAGTGAAGGAGGCATCTCCGACCCTATAAAGTGTAAATATTCTTGATCAGGATCAACAGCCGAGTCGATCTAGCCATGTCCGTCTGTCCGTCTGTCCGTTTCTACGCAAACTAGTCCCTCAGTTTTAAAGCTATCTGAATGAAACTTTGCAGTTAGCCTTCTATATACTCTCACTCGTACATATGTCGGAACGGGCCGGATCGGACGACTATATCATATAGCTGCCATAGGAACGATCCGAAAAATTAAAAAAAAAAATTATAACTTTGCCAGTTTTTCACAAATTTTCACCAAATTTGATATTTAGCCATATTTTATTATTCCTGAATTTCGGTTTTAATTTCATGAAAATCGGCTGACTAGATCCTATAGCTTCCATAGGAACAATCAGGAAAATAAAAGAAAAAACCATAACTTTGTCAGTTTTCAACATATTTTCACCAAATTTGATATTTAGCCATATTTTATTATTCCTGAATTTTGATTTTAATTTCATGAAAATCGGCTGACTATATCCTATAGCTTCCATAGGAACAATCAGGAAAATAAAAGAAAAATACATAACTTTGTCAGTTTTCAACATATTTTCACCAAATTTGATATTAGCTATATTTTATTATTCCTGAATTTTGATTTTAATTTCATGAAAATCGGCTGACTATATCCTATAGCTTCCATAGGAACAATCAGGAAAATAAAAGAAAAATACATAACTTTGTCAGTTTTCAACATATTTTCACCAATTTTGATATTTGCGCATTTAATATTATTTCCGAATTTCGGTTTTAATTTCGGAGCTCTGAGCCATCGAGTCGACTATAATATTTCTGTATTTGTCGTATGATTCACGACAGTCGACGTAGAACTTTAAATATTCTTCGCTTCTATTTGCTGCGGGAATATTTTTGTCGTTCTCCGCAAATCGATTCCATACTTCATCGATTGCGAGTTACGGAATCTTCCTGGGGGTCTGACGTATTCAGGACAATTTCCTGTGAGTCAGGGCTCACCAATGGTATTTATGGCGAGTGAAAATTAGGAAAATCCCAAGAGTTACGGATTATCCTGCGGGAGGTTCCTATGAGTTAGCGGAAATTTCCCTATGTCGACGTCCACGGCTAGCGTGTTCGTCGTGTTTGTGTAAGGAGGCTTAGATGCCTGGCAGATAGTGCATAAACTATTGCCTGTTTGTTGTCGCAACTAGCACTTGGAACTAGGTGGACGGTTTGGTTGGTTGAGGGTCTGAAGACACAGCGACAGCCTCTGATGCATGAATAAAAGTTCTTGGTTGAGGTAGAACTCTTACTGACTTTATTAATGAAACTTAACAATATATATAGGTACACAAACACTTATGCTAATAGAAATAACGTATAAGAAATAGTGTGCGGTTACTTGTGAATGTGGGTTAATGTCGCGAGCTGAGACCATCGCCCCAAGTTCATTTCCTCGTCTCAGTTGACCATGCATGTTCGCTTGACCTGGTAAATGATACTTTATTTACGACAAATGCAGGTCACTGTGACTGAAGAGTTGTTACATAATGTGTGTTGTGTTTTGAGATATTCTTACTTATGACTACATACTGCTGCGACTGAACAATATCCTATAGCTTTCATAGGAACAATCAGGAAAATAAAAAAACCTTAGCTTAGCCGTGTTTTAAACCATTGCCATCAAATTTGAGATTTGGCAACTAATTATTTCAGAATTTCGGTTTTAATTTTTTGTTTAAATTCTGCAAGGGTATACCAACTTCGGTGAGCCGAAGTTAGCTTCCTTTCTTGTTTCGTTTTTGTTTTGCTTTTCAATACAAGACAAAGAAAAATAGAAAGACATGGATAAATTATTATATATATGTACATAATATAATAATTCATGTATTTATTTTATTTTTCAATTACTGAATGCAGAAACATTATTCTGTTTATAGTATCTGAAATATTAGCAATAATGCATCGTTTTTCTGTTATTAAATTTCTAGCTTAATGGGCTCATGCATAAAATTAAAACGTATTTGCCAACATACACCCACAAGCTACTGGAATCATACCTCTACAATAGGGCATTCTCAGTGAGATGCAACGCAGCTTATTCGGGCGACTACATCATCGAAGCTGGAGTTCCACAAGGAAGCGCACTCGGCCCGAGTCTATATGTTTTGTATATTGCGATATTCCTATGAACGCACAACTAAAAACGTCAACGTTCGCCGACGATACCGCTATCCTTAGTCGCTCCAGAAGCCCAACGCAAGCAAAAAAACCAACTGGCTAATCATCGAATAGTAGTCGAATGCAAGAAGATGCACCTGAAACTGAAAGCCAGCAGCTTCCACTGGATCACAAACTCACGATCACCACTGTGCCTAGACTGCAAGTTACTACTCTACAATTCAGTGCTAAAGCCAATCTGGACGTATGGCTCTCATCTGTGGGGGAACGCGAACAGCAGCAACATGGATATCATACAGCGCGCACAATCAAAAATCTTGAGAACTATCACTGGAGCACCTTGGTAAGTTCGCAACGAAAACATCCACCGGGATCTGGGCATCCTCGCAGAGAAACTCGAAATCCAGAAGCAAAAAGAGTCCTACAAAGAAAAACTGTCTTAGCACCCAAATATCCTCGCTCGGGGATTGACTCGGATTTCTAGCAGATTCTGCCTGCGTCGCCGCGACCTCCCAACCCAGCAATCGATTTTTAGGGCCGTCTAGCTCTGTATCAGTCAATACGACTGTTAGTTAAGTTAAAAATATAAGATTTGATACACCTCTTGTTAGTCTCGCAAAGAGAAGATTCAAGAAATAAAAGCAACGTAAAAAAAAAACAAACTAGTCAGCATCTAGGTAGCAGCCCTGCCGTTGGAGCTATACCAGGCGAGACTACAGGGTCACGGCGGTTGGAGTTATTCCAGACCGCGGATTAGGTTTCAGCAGTGTGGGTATGGAGGACTGGCTGCTGGAACCATTTCTAGCCTTTTATCCGGTCTCTAAAGGGGGAGCGGCCGCTGGAAGATTCCGAGCCGGTAGCTATTTTCCGTCCCAATTAGGAATTAGGAAACTCGACCGTCTTTTTTCGTCACAAATGCACCCTAAAAGTCTCGCTAAAAATCGCGTTTCCGGAAAATTATAAATAATTTCTGGGAGTGACCCTGGCCGCTGAGGTTCACCCTGGCCAGAGACTTCCTTACAATGCACAGTGGTTCCCCCCAAGGTCAAAAAAAAAAAAAAAAAATTTATAAATTATAGCTAAAAATTGGGCAGACCTGTCTTCTAAAAGCTCAAACCTTATTAATATAACGGAATTTTTGCTTTGTTCGAGCATTCCTCAAATTCAATTGGTTTTTCAGTGCGCAGCGGTGTTAGTGTCTTTTGTTCGCGCCATAAGGGCGCTTAGTTTCGAGCGGCAGTGTAAGAGCGAGCGCTGCACTGGCGCTTGCACTCCCGCTTGCACTCCGCGGTCCAGGGTTTTTTCCCTCTTTAGTTTTAACTTAATCTTAATTTGAAAGTCTTGTGAATAAAACGTGTGATAAATTGAAGTCGAGTTCGCCGCTTTTTTTCTTCGCGATTTCGGGACTTTGGAATTTACCAGCAGCTGCAACCACCCCCATCCAACTTCTACGGCCGACATCCTGCCACGATAGCCGGTGCTATTATTTTTGGACAACTCCGCCCACTCCAGTTCACGGTCCTTCGTCGCCTGCGATCTATCCTGATCAGCGCCCCCCTTTGCGGATTTTTCCAAGATAAGTACGACTATTTTCCAAACCTTTCGTCCGTGGTCGCCATATTCCTTTTCCAAGGCGTTATTTCCATCTGAGTCCAAATTCCAAGTGAAAAAGTGAGAAGTGATATATATATGCCTATATACAAGAATATAGGTATTAAAAACATACGCCTAGCCGCAGTGAATTTTTTTTCGATTTTAAAGTGCAAAGTGCTTTGCCAATATTGGCCCTCTACATAGTTTTTCACTGTGATCCGCTAGTTTCCAAGCGTACATACATATATACATTCATATGTGCATATATATATTACAGCAAAATCACTTTCACATATCCACGTCCGGCACTAAACTGCATGTTGAAAATTCCAAATATATATATGTCGGGAATTGGCCATCGTTTTCCTCTGTCATCTTGAACTTTTTAACGCGCAGCGAGTCGCAATGATATTTTTTACGTCCGTTCACTTCAGAGGGCTATTCTTAATTGCCTTCCCTCTCCTCTTCCTCCTTTCCATCATTGCGCCACGCTCAGCAGGGCTTTACTCTCTTTCCCCACCGCGCTCTTATTCACAAAGCTTGTCTCTCTTCATTTGCAATGCTTATTTATTTCCTCTTAGACTATGCTCTTGACTTATAATTAATCAGTAAATATGGTATTTGAAATTAAATCTAACTTATCTCCGACACGGCCTTCCTGACTATAACACGTCCTCGTGTTGCTCTGCATAGACAAGATTCATCATAACACCTCATTATCAATATCCTTGTAAAGTGTAAGAAGGCTTAGATGCCTGGCAAATAGTGCATAAACTATTTGCCTGTTTGTTGTCGCAGCTAGCACTTGGAACTAGGTGGACGGTTTGGAGTGTGTGAGTGCATGAATTGTTCTAGGGGAACGGTTTGGTTGTGGTGAGGGTCTGAAGACACAGCGACAGCCTCTGATGCATGAATAAAAGCTCTTGGGTTGGCGTTAGAACTCTTACTGACTTTATTAATGAAACTTAACAATATATATAGGTACACAAATGCTTATGCTAACAGAAATAACGTATAAGAAAAGTGTGCGGTTACTTGTGAATGTGGGTTGTGTTGCGACCTGAGACTATTGCCCCAGGTCATTACCTCGTCTCAGTTGACCATGCATATTCGCTTGACCTGGTAAATGATACTTTATTTACGATAAATGCAGGTCACTGTGACGAAGAGTTGTTACATAATGTGTGTGGTGTTCTGAACTATTATTACTTATGACTACATACTGCTGCGACTGAACATTCTCCCGGCCGTTGAGCAAGTGTTCAACCTTCAATTACGTCGAGCAAGAACCTTCGTGGGGTAGGTTCTGGTTGTGGTTCTTCCACGTTCTGCCGGGCTTCGGGTTTCCGGCATGTTGGTGTCCAATTGCCGATCGTTCGTCTGAAAACCCATGCAATGCCTAATAACATTGACATTGCTAAGGCCACATACGCAGCTATTTGATGGTGCTCGGGAGTGTTGTTTTGATTTTTCCAGGTGGCTTCTTTTAGGTTGGCCAGTTGGTGCTGCAAAGCGCCCAGTTCCTCCAAGTTGACTTCCTTGGCTGCCGTTCCTTGCAGTGGCTCAGGTGTGTTCTTAAGGTCCATCCTTGTGATGTTACCAAAACGAACATATGCCGCCCTTGTTTCGCTGACTACGGTGCTGAATGTGCTCACGCTAATTTTTGAGTTGCGTGCAGTGCAGCCTGGGGCCAGTGACAATAAGCCTGCGTGTGGCAAACATCCACCTGTTTTGCTGATGCGTTGCTGACCACCACAGCTCGGCCCTCGACTGAGAGACCTCGCAGATAGTTTCCGTCTTGTTATTAAACAACTGGAATTCACACCGATTTTCCACGCTGAATGTGGCTTTGATGGTTGAAACAGATGTGCTCGTCGTGTGGCAGTTCTAGACCTGCTTGAATTCATCCTTGGTCAATCCCATGAACTGATCTCTATGGGCATTGACGGCTATGATTTCGGTTTGTAGCCTGAATTGCTGCCAGCTTCCAGCCTTCCATGTTGGGATCGCCATAATGCTGAACACTTCCTTTTGAGTTACAGACACCAGTGACAGCGATATCTTAAAGATGACGTGGCTGATCGTTGTGGTGCCTTCGGCCTGCATAATTTTATAAAGCTGGATAATATTAGCCGATGCTACTGGAAGCAGTTGGCCAATATTCCCCTGTCGCTCCAATATGGTTTTATATCGTAATATACAATTATTTTCCATTCGGAGATTGCCATTCTGGATGTACCCAGCCGTTCGTAGAATGTTCCTGGCTGGCTGCAAACGGAGTTATGTTGACTGACTGCGTTTTCCTGTTCCCAGCACTCGACTTCGCTGGTCCAGGAAACCTAGTATTGTATCGAGCCCTTGAAGCTCTCTTGAGCCGTGTAAGGATTGTTCGTATAGGGCTCTATTCGCAAGTTCCAATTTTTGCTTAAAGATGGCAATTATGATTGTATCCCAGCTGGATACATCAATGCCTAGTCCCTTTAATGATGCTAGAGACTCATTTGATGTAATATACAATTCCTTAAGTGACTGTTTGTTTGCTGTTGCAGAAGGCGATTGAGAATCGTATCTGCTACATGGCGGGGATTGTTGTATGCATCACCTAGTATTTCCCATGCGCTGATGTAGTTCTCCGTTTTCAGATCGATATGCCTTATAAGTCTCTCTGCCTCTCCGGTCACAGTGGTTTTAAGGTACCACATCTTCCTGACTGTGGGCATGATGGTGTCATGTACCATGCATTTGAACAAATCGAAGAATTGCGTCCATTTGAGTAGATCCCCATTGAACTTGGGGATGCTGACTCTGGGCAAGTGTACATCTTCATTGCTTGATGTGTTGGTTTGTGCCCGGACTTTCTGTACTTCCCTTTCTAGTCGGAGGAACGACTGCATGTCGTATCCCTCCCTGACCGGGCCTTCGTACTCTTCATGGATCGAGAAATGGATCTCTTGGTATTGGGACCACAATGAGTTTATTGAACTCCTTGATACGGCCCTGCCGGTCTCTGAACATTGTTTCAGAGCCCGTTTGATTGAGTCGGCGATTGCTTTTTGTTGCCGACATGCTGATATAAGTTTACGTGCAGGTTGCGCTAAGCTTGCAACGTCTGCAGTTTCCCGGCCATTGCTCGCGGTTGCCAGATTTGGGGCATTGCTTGAGCTCTGAGCCATCGAGTCGACTATAATATTCCTGTATTTATCGTATGAATCACGACAGTCGACGTAGAACTTTAAATACTCTTCGGTTCTATATGTTGCAGGAATATTTTTGTCCTTCTCCGCAAATCGATTCCATACTTCATCGATTGCGACCAACTTTGTTTGGTAATATGTTGGATTTAATTTTCTATCCGCTGAATCTTTTCTAAAGTTGCGGATAAGCCTTGCGATCTCTTGACTGATCTCTTCCTGCAAGTCTAATGCCTCTTTGACTGCTTGCTCCTCCTTGTTAGACATATTGATAATTGTTTAATTTCCTGACCGTTGGGAGTGTTTTATTTGCTTTGACAGCTGGATACGCTCCTATTCGCAACCGTGGTGTGGTCGAAGGAATTAACAATTGTTCAATAGACTTGGAGGATCTAGAACTCTAGAAAGGATTTGAAGGCTCTTGACTGTGTAATGACAGCGTCAAAACAGAATCCCAAAAGTTACGGATTCTTTCCTGCGGGAGGTTCCCAAGAGTTACGAAACTTTCCCTGTTGGTTCCCAATGTTCTATGACAAGAGTGAAATTCTGGAAGATTCCAAGAGTTACGAAATCTTTCCTGTGGGTTTGACGTATTCAGGACAATTTCCTGTGAGTCAGGGCTCACCAAATGGTTTTTATGGCGAGTGAAAAGTTAGGAAAATCCCAAGAGTTACGGATTGTTTCCTGCGGGAGGTTCCCAATAGTTACGAACTTTCCCAAGATTCCCAAGAGTTACGGAATCTCTCCTGTTGATTTGACGTATTCAGGACAATTTCCTGTGAGTCAGGGCTCACCAAATGGTTTTTATGGCGAGTGAAAAGTTAGGAAAATCCCAAGAGTTACGGATTGTTTCCTGCGGGAGGTTCCCAATAGTTACGGAACTTTCCCAAGACTCCCAAAATGTTTTTATGGCGAGTGAAAAGTTAGGAAAATCCCAAGAGTTACGGATTGTTTCCAGCGGGAGGTTCCCAATAGTTACGGAACTTTCCCAAGATTCCCAAGAGTTACGAAATCTTTCCTGAGTAGCCTTGAGATCTCTTGAGTGATCTCATCCTGCAAGTCTAACGCCCCTGTGACTGCTTGCTCCTCCTTGTTAGACATATTGACAATTGTCAATAGACTTGGGGGATTTCCACATAGAAAAGGATTGCAGGCTCTTGACTGCGGGAGGTTCCCAAGAATTACGGAACTTTCCCTGTCGGTCTCACCAATTGTTCTCTGGCAAGAGTGAAAAAATCTGGAAGACTCCCAAAAGTTACGGAATCTTCCTGGGGTTCTGACGTATTCAGGACAATTTCCTGTGCGTCAGGGCTCACCAATGGTATTTATGGCGAGTGAAAATTAGGAAATCCCAAGAGTTACGGATTATCCTGCGGGAGGTTCCTATAAGTTAGCGGAAATTTCCCTACGTTGACGTCCACGGCTAGCGTGTTCGTCGGGCGAAAATGCATCAGAAGCTGTCGCTGAGACTTGCAGCGACGTGGAAAGATTCCCAAGAGTTACGGAATCTTTCCTGTTCGATGACAGTGTCGAGGAGGTTCCAAGAGTTACGGAACTTTCCCGTTCGATGACAGTGTCGAAGAAGGTTCCTAAGAAAGGATCAGGAAGATTCCCAAGAGATACGGAATCTTCCCGGGGGTCCACGGCTAGCGTGTGTGAAAAAATCAGGAAGATTCCCAAGAGTTACGGAATCCTTCCTGTTGGTTGACGTGTTCGTCGGGGTCACCAAAATGTTTTTTGGCGAGTGTGAAAAAAAAATCAGGAAGATTCCCAAGAGTTACGGAATCCTTCCTGTTGGTTGACGTGTTCGTCGGGGTCACCAAATGTTTTTTGGCGAGTGTGAAAAAAAAAAATCAGGAAGATTCCCAAGAGTTACGGAATCCTTCCTGTTGGTTGACGTGTTCGTCGGGATCACCAAAATGTTTTTTGGCGAGTGTGAAAAAAAAATCAGGAAGAATCCCAAGAGTTACGGAATCCTTCCTGTTGGTTGACGTGTTCGTCGGGGTCACCAAAATGTAAAGTGTAAGAAGGCTTAGATGCCTGGCAAATAGTGCATAAACTATTTGCCTGTTTGTTGTCGCAACTAGCACTTGGAACTAGGTGGACGGTTTGGAGTGTGTGAGTGCATGAATTGTTCTAGGGGAACGGTTTGGTTGTGGTGAGGGTCTGAAGACACAGCGACAGCCTCTGATGCATGAATAAAAGCTCTTGGGTTGGCGTTAGAACTCTTACTGACTTTATTAATGAAACTTAACAATATATATAGGTACACAAATGCTTATGCTAACAGAAATAACGTATAAGAAAAGTGTGCGGTTACTTGTGAATGTGGGTTGTGTTGCGACCTGAGACTATTGCCCCAGGTCATTACCTCGTCTCAGTTGAGCATGCATATTCGCTTGACCTGGTAAATGATACTTTATTTACGATAAATGCAGGTCACTGTGACGAAGAGTTGTTACATAATGTGTGTGGTGTTCTGAACTATTATTACTTATGACTACATACTGCTGCGACTGAACAATCCTATATTACTCATCTTATTTCTACGATTACAAAACTCAATTATTCTTTAAAACAAATTTAATTGCACCTCTTGTGCCTTCAAGCGTTAGTTTGACGGGACACTTCTCGAACTCTCTAGAGTACAAGCTCTCTTCCGTTCAAACCCAACCACTTGGATGTCCATCAGAGATTAGCTTAGCAGGATAACTTTCTTCTCTTTTACATGTTCTAGAGTACACGCTCTCTTCCGCTCAAGCTCAATCCTCTGGTTATCAATTCAATTATAATCAAAGCATCATTTTAGCAGGCTTCTCACACATAAATCAGAATACTACGTTCTCTTCTGCATAAAAATCTCTCTGCACCCCTCTTGGGTCACAGATCTCTTGTTTACACACACTACTTTTTGCCATCATCAAACTCTCCAGCTAATTCTAATGTCTCTCGATCTTTAGGCACACTACGCACACTATCGTGTGGATATTTGTACACTCGTTTAGTTGTCAATGATTTTAACAAGTATCGGTCACCATCTAGCAATTGTACAATTTCGAATGGTCCCTTAAATTTTGGATCCAACTTCGTTTGGTGCCGCTCTTCGCTTTTCAGTAATACATGATCGCCAATTTTATGCCTTACTACCTGCGCATGCTTTTTATCCACTCTTGCCTTATCATACTGAGCATTCTTACTTATTCCTTCCTTAGCCTCTTTTCTAGCCTTATTCAGGTCTACTCGCTCTTCCTCATTTACAGTTAGCATTCCCAAGGGCCTCGCTTCTTTTCCAATCATCAATTCTAATGGACTATGGTTAGTTACACGGTTCATGGTACAGTTTATTGCAAATTGTACTTCGCCTAATGCCTCTTGCCATGTTCGTTCACTCGTCTCTACAGCCGTTAGCATGCCCTTTAGCACACTCATGACACGCTCCACCTGGCCATTTGCTCTACTGGCACCCGTTGCTACTACATGGAGGTCAATTTTATTATTGGAACAAAATTTTCGAAACTCGCTACTTGTAAAGCATCTGCCTTGGTCCGCTATTATTCTGTTAGGAACACCAAATACTGATATTGCAGACTTTACTGACTGTATGCAGTTCACCGTGTCCAAGTTCCAGGTGTGGTACAGGTAAACAAACTTGGTGAAGGCATCAATTTGAACGATCACATATTCCTTCTCGTCCTTTTTCCCGCTTAATTTCCCACTGATATCTATGTGTACCGTATGCCACGGTATCTCTACCTTGGGAATGGGATGTAACTCCGATTGTATTTTACCTGACACTGATTTTGACAATTTACATGTCACACAGTTTTCTACAAATCTTCGTACGTATTTTGACATTCCATCGAACCAGTATTGCTCGTAAATCTTATCTAGGGTTTTTTGCCACCCCAAGTGCATTATAGCTTCATGAACATGATTAACAACTGACCACCTGAATGCTCTGGGTACGACTGGCAAGCATCCTGTTTTCCCATTTCTTTGAATTTTACGATGCAGCAAACTATTCCTAATTTCATAAGAATTGGCTAGTTCTTTCTGCATTTCATCACTATTTAAATCGGTCATTGTTTGCGATATGTCTTGATCACGCTTCTGTTCGGATATAAGCCAGTTGTGGGTTATAGTTGCCAAGTCAACTCGTACCTCTACTACCTTACTCAAACTTTCCTGCTCTACTATAGTGACGGGATTCCTAGACAAGCAGTCAACGTGAGCCATTTGGCTCCCCTTCTTGTATTCCACCTGGAATTCGTATGCCTGTACAAATGACCACCAACGATGAACCCGCGGTGTCAATGCCGCTTTCTTTTGACTTGCTCTAACATAATTACAATCCGTATATACTGTAAACTTTCTGCCGCTTAAATAATGTCGGAAATTTCTGACCGCGTTGTACACCGCCAATGTCTCGAGTTCATACGAGTGATATTTTGATTCAGGTATTGTGGTGCATTTACTGTAGTACTCAATTACACGGCGCTGACCATCTACCATGTGTAATAGCATAGCGCCATACCCATTGGCGCTAGCATCCGTATGCAGCTCTATTGGTAAGTTGGGATCGAATATGGTCAACACGGGGTCACTAGTTAGCACCTTTATAATCTTTTTACGAATTTCCTCATGCTATTCTTTCCAGTCAAATTCGTTTGTCTTTGATGTTAGCAAATATAGAGGCTTCATTACTTCTGAGAAATGTGGGACAAATTTCCTAAAGAAAGATGCTAAACCTATGAACTGTCTAGTTTGTGTGACTGATTCTGGTTTGGGCATTTGGGTTAGTGCTTGTATTTTTCGGGGATTGGGTTTTAGCTCACCATCTCTTATAAGAAAACCTAAGTACTCTATCTCTGCTTGCAGAAATTTGCACTTTTTAATGTTAAAGGAAAAGCCTGACTTTGATAATACGCTTAGTACTGTTTCCAATCTGTCAAATGCTTCCTCTATAGTACTAGAAACAATTAATACGTCATCAATGTAGACTACTGCGTATTTATTAACCAAGTCCCCTAAAGCTCGAACTATGGCACGTTGAAAGACAGAAGAAGCGTTTTTGAGGCCGAAGGGCATGGCTAAAAATTCATATTGACCCTCTGGGGTCACGAATGCAGTTCGCTCGACCGAATCGGGGTGAATTGGCACCTGATAGAAGCCCCTGGCCATGTCTAGACTAGATAAATATTTACCGCCTCGCAGGCGATCTATTTGGTCTGATATTAATGGCAAGGGGTATCTATCTGACACAGTATTTGCGTTGAGTTCTCGATAATCTATGCATAGTCTATCGCTGCCGTCCTTCTTTTTTACTAGTAACATTGGACTAGAGAAAGGGGAGCTACTTGGTCGAATTACGTTGGATTCTAGCATTTGCTGAATTTTCTCTCTCACTATTTCTTTCTCACCCTCGCTAAGACGATATGGTCGTCTCTGTACCGTTTTGTTTACGTCTACTAAACGTATTTCTAAGGAACCTGTAGTTACTCGTCTGTTTGGAATGCCATCAATAAGAAATTTGGCATATTTGGCCAATATGTCGTTTAATATTAACTTATCACTATTACTTAATTCCACATTAACATTACTTTTATGATCCATCGCATTTACATTTTCATTATTGTTTACAGATAATACGGTTTGAGTTCTGTAGATATCGAATCTATCTCTTTCTAAATTTACTCCAAAACCAAGCTCAAAAATGTCTTGTCCAATTATCATATCATATTTAAGGCACTTATTATCTACTACGTGAAATAACAATTCAAAATTAAATTCAGAGACTTGAATGGTGGACAGAATTTGCATATTGCTCTTGACAACGTTGTCGCCTATGCCTTTCAAAACAACCATGTTATGGATTCTTTTACCAGCCAGCTTCGCGCCGACTGTTTCTTTTACCAAAGAGCATTCTGATCCCGAATCAAAGAAAAATGGAAACTTCTCACCAAATTGAATTGCTGTCCCGTTAGGCTGATGTACTGCGCACATGTCTACTCTTCTTTCGATGCTGCTTCGGCTCGCTGTTGCTGTTCCCCTCGTACACACTGATGCGATATGTCCAACGCCGCCACACTTGAAACAAGTTACTGTTGATCTCTCTCTCATCGTTGTTCTGTTGTTGCTATGTCCTGGTCTAGTCTCGTTTCGCTCGTCTGTTCTCCTCTTGCGACATTCCATTGCCTTATGTCCAAGTTTCCCGCAATTATGGCATCTAATCGGCGTCTGCATTTTGAACCTCTTCTTTTCGGGTCCCTCAGTTCCAGAAAATTCTACATTTCTGCTGAACGTGTGCGCCTTGAGTTGTTGTTGCAGTTCAGCACGCGTTTTTATGTTTGTGGTGAACGCTACACGCTGCAGTCTAGGGTCAATTTGGGATGCATGAGCCAAGACTAGGGATATGGCAATCTCCTCATGGGTCATTGATTTCCACTTGGTCAATAATGATGTAATTAGTCGACTGGAATACACCGAGAGGCATTCATTTGCATTGGGACGACCCTTGAGCATGTTGAGCAATACTGCTGCCGGCGTCTCGTTGCCTTCGTAGCGTTCCATGAACAATTCTCGGAATTGCGACCAGCTCATTCCAGGAAAACAAATTTGCGACAGCCACTGCGATGCACTACCGAGCAGCGATTTGCTTATCGTCATCACCAAGGATGCACCTTCTTGTGGATGTTCACTTAAGATCATATCCGCCGTTTTGCACCATGCTGCCGCGTCGGCTTCTGCAGCTTCGGGGTTGAATGTCGGTAACATCGCGGATGCGGCGCGCGTGTCAGGCTGCGGCGTTGCTTTTAGTAGTTCAGTTATCACTCTATTTTGTGATTCTAATAGCCTGCGCCAGCTATTTTCCGTGTTATCTTGTAGGGGCGGTGATCCCACTTCTGATGTCGGGAATTGGCCATCGTTTTCCTCTGTCATCTTGAACTTTTTAACGCGCAGCGAGTCGCAATGATATTTTTTACGTCCGTTCACTTCAGAGGGCTATTCTTAATTGCCTTCCCTCTCCTCTTCCTCCTTTCCATCATTGCGCCACGCTCAGCAGGGCTTTACTCTCTTTCCCCACCGCGCTCTTATTCACAAAGCTCTTCATTTGCAATGCTTATTTATTTCCTCTTAGACTATGCTCTTGACTTATAATTAATCAGTAAATATGGTATTTGAAATTAAATCTAACTTATCTCCGACATATACACACACAAATCAAACAAAGATTAAAATTAATTAAAATTATATTCTTTACACATATCCAAGTATACACATACAAATTAACCCATACACATATTAACAATTGAAAATCAAATTTACGCGCAATTTTTACATACACACAAATATAAAATATTTTTACGCCGAAATTTATAGTTTTATATTAATGGTTAAATTGTCAATTTATACGATTTTTGAAAAATTGTAATAAAGAATAAAATATACCCAAAAACTAAAATTTCGTTCCAGCAATAAAATAAATATATATCATATACATATACATACATATATCCGAAAAAATTAATTGTGGTTTTAATTGCTTTCCTGATATTCATATACATATATCCGAAAAAACTTAATTGTTTTTTTTTAATTGCTATCCTGATATTCATATACATATATCCGAAAAAACTTAATTGTGTTTTTTAATTGCTATCCTGACATACATATATATTCGCATACATAAGCTCCCCGCTATTCTGCGAGCAGCCAAAATTTTTCCATCAAATACATACATACATATGTACATGAGCAGAGCTTAGCGCTATTCTGTGCTAAGCATCAAACTCCATATAACACATACATATATTTGGGTAATTTTTATTTCGTCTCCGTTTAGTTCATATGCAAGCATAGGCACTTACACGATTCAAGTAGTAACGAGCAAAACACAGGGCACCAATCCTACATCCATACCGTAATACAAAATCGAGCGCAAAAAAAAAAAAAAAAAAAAAATATTTTTCGAATAATCGTCAAAGAAAATTTCAAGGTCGATAGCTATTTCAGATTCGTTTTTCAGCTAGTTTTTTTTGGCTTCTTTTTTCTTGTGTCGCAAAAGTGGTTAAACTTCGATTGTGTTCCTAAATTACAAAAAATTTTTTGCCAGAGAATTCCAAATCTAAATTCTGCTCCTAGGCTATCGTACCACCAGCCATTTAATTTTTTTTTTGGCTATTTAATTTTTTTTGAAATTGATTGTCGAAGGTTTTTTGCGGTTAATGTGTCGTTATTTTTTCCATCGTTTCGGTTGGTTTTGTGTTTAGCTATTCAGCCTTTTTAGTCGTTTGTTTTGATTCTCTCAGCGAGATTTAGCTATTTTTCGTCAGGAAGCATTCAGCTATTGTTTGCTGTTTCCGTAACTCTTAGCTATATTTAGCTATTTTTTCCAATAAGCGTTCCGTAAGCGGTCGGCTACATTCAGCTATTTTCCAGCTATTTTATAGATATTTTTCTAGCTATATCAGCTAATTTGCTCCAAACCGAGTCTGCGGGTCAGTTTTTTTTTCGTTTCCTTAATTTTTTGGCGGCGGGAAGGCCTTCCGATTTGAACAGCGTAGCTGAGTATGCCCGTTGAGGGTGACACCAAAAAAGGAAACAAAGACCACCCTTTCCTCTCCGCTGCCTTCTCGCGTCAAACAAGTGCCCAAGTCCACTAGCCCGAGACCTAGAAGCTCGAGTGCCACGCCAAAGATCAGAGATCGCCCAACGACGAGCTCAAAAACAAGTCCGAGAATTGTCGTCTCCAAACCGGTGGCGAAAGCGTCGAGCGAATCTTCACTTGTGGAACAGCCAGAGAATCCCTCTGCATCCGGGACTAAATTTCTGAGGGTCACACGCGCTAGTAGGAAAATGTCGGTAGCCGAGCAGCCAACGGCCGCAACCGCTGCGTTGCACAAATTCATCGCTGTGAGCGATCGTGTCAGCGCTTTCGAAGACAAGATCAACACTCCTGGTCAAGCTTCTGCAGCAAGTGCGAGCCGTAATTGCCCAGGAAGGATCCCTCAGCACCTTGCCTCTCCTACAAGCAAAATATGACTATTGCTACTCCGTATACGAGACGTGTGCAGCACAGATTAGCGAAACGCTCGAAAGAGTGACGCCTCAAGCCGTTCAAGCTCCTCCCTCTCAACCGCATATTTCGTCCGGTTGCCGGCTACCGCCCTGCGATACAGAAGTTTTCGATGGGGACTACCTACGATGGCCCACTTTCCGGGACCTGTTCACGGCAGTTTATGTTAACAACCCCAGGCTGACACCGGTCGAGAAGCTTTTCCATCTCCTCACCAAAACTAGTGGCGAGGCAAAGGCCATAGTGTCAAAATCCCCGCTTACTAATGACGGTTAGTCAACAGACAACTCAAGCTCTTGTTAAACTTGGGCTCTATTTCTCAAGAGTCGGGACATGCTCTAAAGAAGCTGCAGTCTACGATTCAGGGGTGTTTGACAGAGCTAGCACACTCCAATATCTCCACTGACAACTGGGATTGTCTGCTGGTGTTCCTGTGCGCAAGCAAACTGCCGAAGTTAACCCTCTCCTTATGGGAACAGTCCCTAACTTCGAAGTCCGAAATTCCGGCTTGGGAGGAAATGAACACCTTCCTGAGCGAAAGGTAACGGACACTGGAGGTTATAGAGGATATGAAGCCGACTCAGTCAGTTCCCAAAAGGCTGCACTCCTTCGAGACCAAGGTCAGCACCAAACCAAAAGGGTGTGACTTATGTTCAAAGGAAAATCATCCGATTAGATTGTGCCCGCGCTTTCTTCACATGTCTGTCGACGCGCGTTCCGGCTACATAAAAAAGAAGCAGCTATGCCTGAATTGTTTCGCGAGAGGCCATCAGCTACGTGATTGCACGAGCACACACAGCTGTTTGACGTGTAGGGGGAAGCATCACACTCTGCTGCATCGCGGCTCCCCAAGTTCCTGAACCACGAGTTCTCCAACCTCGGCGCCCTCTACGCAACCGTCCTCGAGACCCTCCAGTCACAATGCATCCGCGAGCACCTCAACGGTGCAAAATTATTTCGCTGAGGGTACTACAGCCGTCCTGCTGAGCACGGCAATTGTTGACGTGTGCCATCTGGGCACGAGCTACCGAGCCCGAGCTTTATTCGACTCGGGATCGGAAGTTACCTTCATCTCCGAACGCATGTTCAACCTCCTTAAGTTGCCTTTCCGAAAAATCCAAACCCAAGTCTCAGGGCTAAACCAATCGGTTTCGGCAGAGTCAACGAGACTCTGCCAGTTTGCTATCCACTCCCCTACTATGCCGGGTCTTCAACTAGATACCGCAGCCTATGTCCTTCCGGAATTAGCGGGCAAACTGCCCTCCCATCCAGTTTCCAGGAATTCTTTGCAAGACCTGCCCAATCTCCAATGGGCAGACCCAAACTTCTTTGAAAGTTCCCAAATCGATTTACTGATCGGAGCTGATATTCTACCGTCGGTGATGATGCAAGGCACTCGGAGAAACATTTGTGGCTCCCTCCTAGGCCAAGAGACCATCTTCGGCTGGGTACTTACCGGGCCGATCTCCAATACTAAGGCCAACAGAGTCGCATCCTTCACGACTCAAGTACACCACCAAAAGGAAGATTCGTTAGACTCGCTTCTCAGCAAGTTCTGGGAGGTGGAGGATCTACCATTCCAGATAGTGAAAGAGTCGGATTCCTATTGCGAAAGGAACTTCCTCCGCACTACCAAAAGAGACGCAAGCGGGAGGTACGTGGTTACGCTCCCATTCTGCGACCCCGAAAACTCGGGGTCCGATCTGGGATATTCAAGGTCCATTGCGTTAGCTCAGTTTCTTCGAAACGAGAATCGTTTAAAAAGAGACTTTCCGTTAAAAGAGCAATATGACAGCGTGATTCAGGAGTATCTGGATCTGGGTCATATGCACGAAGTTCCATCGACTCATAGTTCGCCCACTTACTATCTTCCACATCACGCGGTAATCAAGCCCGAAAGTACTACGACAAAGCTTCGCGTTGTATTTAACGCCTCCAGTCCATCTGCGAATGGAACCAGCTTAAATGATATTCTTCATGCTGGTCCAGTCCTGCAATCCGATCTGACCATTCAAATTCTGAAATGGCGATATTTCCAATATGTGTTCAGCGCGGACATCACAAAGATGTACCGTCAGATCTGGGTCGATCCGAAACATACACCCTTTCAAAGAATCCTGTTCCGAGATAAGGAGGGGGAGATTCGAGACTTTGAGTTGAAAACAGTTACCTTCGGGGTCAACTGTGCGCCCTTCCTCGCTATTCGAGTGCTGCAGCAGCTAGCAGAGGATGTCCAAGGGGCGTTTCCAAAAGCCAGCCACATTCTTCAACAACATATGTACGTCGATGACGTTCTGGCAGGGGCAAATTCCATATCTGAGGCCCATAGTTCAATCCAAGAGCTACAAGCAGCTCTTAGCTCTGCTGGTTTCCCTTTGAGGAAGTGGACTTCAAACCACACGAGCATACTACATAATATTCCGGCCGAACACCTCCTTTATAGCGAGTTCCTCGATATCGATACCGAAAGCACGGCCAAAACGCTCGGGATTCGATGGAGGGCTAAGTCCGACGAATTCTACTTCGTGCCGCCAGAAATAGTGGTGGAACCCTCCTTTACAAAGCGGGAGGTGTTGTCACAAATCGCGAGGTTGTTTGATCCAGCCGGATGGCTCGCTCCGTTTATAATACGTTCCAAAATGTTTATGCAGGAGATTTGGCTACAAGATTTAAGCTGGGATGATAAGCTTCCCAGCGAAATGAGTCAGAGGTGGCAGGCGTTTCTTCATGAGTATTCCGACCTCAACCAGATCCGCGTTCCGAGATGGGTCTGTTTTCAGCCTGAGATCAAAGTGGCGTATCATGGATCCTGTGATGCGTCCCAAAAGGCTTATGGAGCGGCGATCTACGTGCGCGTCGAGGTGGGTCAGAAAATACTTTCTAACCTCCTCACATCCAAGACCCGAGTCGCTCCAGTCAAGACCGTGTCCCTTCCACGGCTAGAGCTATGTGGCGCCGTGTTGTTAGCCGAAATGGTAACTGCTATTCTTCCTAATATGCCCACACCAAGTTCCGACATACGCTGCTGGACCGATTCGACCATCGTTCTGGCCTGGTTACGGAAGCCGGCGTGCAACTGGACCACGTTTGTTGCCAACAGAGTGGCCAAGATAACGCAGGCAGTACCAGTCGACTGCTGGGCACACGTTCGATCCGAACACAGCTTCTAGAGCCCTCCAGTATGATGAACGGCATCCAATAATTCTGCCCTACGGCTGTAGACTGTCTCGCCTTCTCGTCCAATTCACCCACCAGATTACTCTTCACGGCGGTAGTCAGTTGATCGTACGCCTGATCCGATCGAAGTATTGGATTCCTAAACTCAAGAATCTGGTCAAGGCAGTGGTGAATCCGTGTAAGATCTGCACGATTTACAAGAAGAGACTGCAAACTCAGCTGATGGGCGATCTTCCAAAGGACAGAGTGTCCTTCTCGAGGCCTTTTACATATACGGGCATTGATTATGCCGGGCCGTTCGAGATTAAAAACTATACCGGGAGAGCGTGTCTCATTACCAAGGGATATGTATGTGTATTTGTGTGTTTTTCCACGAAGGCTATCCATTTAGAGCCGACATCCGATCTCACCGCCGAAAAGTTCCTAGCCGCGTTTGCTCGTTTCGTAGCTAGGCGCGGGTGCCCCAGGCGGATTCATTCTGATAATGGCAAGACGTTTGTGGGGGCAGTTTCTCTACTTTCTCGGGACTTCCTTCAAGCCGTCAAAGAGTCTGTGACTGATGTACACAGCCATCAGGGACTTGACTGGCGCTTCATCCCGCCCGGGGTTCCGCATATGGGGGGTCTGTGGGAAGCAGGGGTGAAAAGTTTCAAAACTCTTTTCTATAAAGCCACGGCTACGCGCAAGTATACATTTGAGAAACTTGCGACGCTCCTAGCCAAGATCGAAGCTTGCCTCAACTCCAGACCCCTATCCCCGATGTCTGAAGATCCCTCCGATCTGCTAGCCCTTACGCCTGGCCATTTCCTGATTGGCGGGCCGTTGCTTTCCACGGCTGAGCCTGAGATAAAGGGCGAAGCCAAGTCGATAATCAATCGATGGCAACATTTGAAAGCCCAACATCAGCAGTTTAGTGCGCGGTGGAAAGAGGAGTATCTCAAAGAACTCCACAAACGCAACAAATGGCAATTTCCGACCCGAAACATCCAAATTGACGATATGGTGGTAGTCAAGGAGGATAATTTGCCCTCGAACGAATGGCGGCTCGGCAGAATTGTTTCTGTTTTCACCGGAGCCAATGGCCGAGTCGAGTGGCTGAAGTCCGTACGGCGCGCGGCACAATAAAACGCCCTGTGCATAAGGTTATCCTTCTCCCTATGGAGAGCAAGGAACCGGCTACTTCCAGCCATTAATCTATTTCCGTCTGCGAGGTCACATACTAAGCCAATTTTTTATCTCTTTTCCTCGCAGAACAACTTCAGCATAATGGTGCCGCGTCCCCGCACAGCCCAGGATTTGGATAGCAGACGTACCCGAGGTATTCAATCCTACCGCTGCCGAGTCTGCCGGGGCATCCATCCTCTTCGGAAATGCAAGAGGTTCCAGAAACTGAGCGCTGAGAAGCGCCTTCGGGCAGTGCTGATTAATAAGTACTGCTCGAATTGCCTCGCCCACGAGCACTCAGGAGGGACCTGCCGAAGCACCGAGGGATGTAAAACGTGCGGGGGGGACCATCACACTCTGCTCCATATGCACGAGGAGGTGCCATCAACCTCTCGTCCACGCCCTGAACGATCCGCTCGTCAGCCCGTCTCCAGGGATCCTGCTCGGCCGGCGGCCCCCACTCCAGCGCCGGCTCGTCATCCCGTCCCAAGGGAACCAGCGCGTGCAGTGGCCCCCACTCCATCTCAGACCGTGGCGGCCTATCTGCGACAGAGGGTGGTCCACATCCTCCCGACCGCCTGCGTGCTGCTCGACACCGGGAGCACCACGTTCGAGATGGGGGCCCTGATCGACCCGTGTTGGCGACGGCATACCGGCTGCCCGTCACGCAGGCAGGCGAGAATGAGGTCTGCACGGCGACCATCCGATCCCGCACGGGCGACTTCAGGCTCGACGTCGTTTTAAGGCTTGATCCCAGCCTTAGGATTCGCACGCCAGTACGGGCTCTGAGTGACACCATCCGGGCCAAGTTCGAGGATATCCGGCTCGCGGATGAACAGTTCCATCGCCCATCGACCATTTCCCTCGCGTTGGGGTCAGACTTGTTCCCCAAGCTGATCAAACCGGGGTTCCTGAAGCTGGAAGATGGGCTGCCCGTCGCTCAGAGCACCGTGTTTGGATGGACCGTCTCCGGAGTGTGCCACGAGGAGTAATCCTGACTCTTGCTGCCGCAAGGGGGGGGAGAATGTTCGCGCCATAAGGGCGCTTAGTTTCGAGCGGCAGTGTAAGAGCGAGCGCTGCATCGGCGCTTGCACTCCCGCTCTCCGTTGCTCTCCCGCTCCCGGCGAAACCCACCACTCCGCGGTCCCGGTCATTTTTCCTCTTAGTTTTAACTTAATCTAGAAATTGATCTGTGCCAATAAAGGCTTATTTTTGTGAAGTCGATTTCTCGCCGTTTTCTCTTCGTTTGGACTTTTGGGAATTTCCAGCAGCACCAACAACTTCAACTTCTACGGCCACCATCCCACCACGACAGCCGGGCTTATTTTTGGACAACTCCGCCCACTCCAGTTCATTTTGGAAAAAAAAATACCAAAAAGTAAGGAGGGGTTCTTATCATGTTTCCTATTTTTGGTGGAAAAAAACTTGCTGAACTTTTGGAGGCTTGAGCAAGAAACGTAAGCGAAATTTACGTTAGAACCGTCAGTAATGGCGTTTGGCCATGACATTTGGTCATTTTATACTGCAATAACATATTTCCAAACTATGTTTTGAATTTCCAAACAAATATCGAAGATTTGGGAAAGATAAAGCCAGAAATTTATAAACAATGCAAGTTTATTATGAAAACTTCGCGTGTACATACGAATGTTGATCTTATGGAGGTGCTAAGAATCATATGATATATTTCTTTAAAATTTTTTAACACCACCGTAAATTAGGCACTAAGAGCATTCAGAAAATGTGCCCAACTATTGTCTTAAGATCAATACGGTGACAATAGCTCTGAAACAAACTCGAATCAAATAAGCTTGATGGCCAAAAAGCTGTAAAATATTTTTTTTAAATAGCATTATTTTATTTTTTGTATTTAAAAAAAATTCTAAAAATTCAAACGTAAGTTTTTTTCTTTCTCAGTCAATTACGTTCAATATAAGCTCTAGTTTTTCATGGTTTGACATATAATCTTGAAGTTATAGCTAAAAACGTGAGCCTATATCAAAAAACACAAATTTCAAACCAAATTTAAAAAAAAATTGTCTCCAAATTAAAAAATAGAATACTTTTTTAATGTTAAAAATTACAATATGAAATGGTTTGAAATTCTCGAAAAAATATGTAAATATATATTTTTTTAAATTTTATGTTTTGAAATGAATTTTTTTTTTGATCTATCTATCTATATCTATCCAATTCGTTGGGCTTTGTAAAATGTTCATTTCAAATTTAAAGTTGATATCGCAAAAAATACGAAAGTTATTGAATTAAGGCGCCCTAGATTGACAAAATCTTACACTGTGCGCTCTGCTGCAGCGCAGCTATGTGGCTTTATACATAAGAATGTATGTATTAAGGCTAAGAGCAAATTTATTTTGAAACAATAAAACATTCACTTGAAATGACCCAAACCGCTTTTCGCTTTGACTACTAGCTACTAAAAGAGTAGAACTACTAAACTACATTGGAAAAGCAAACATACGGGGGGAACTACGGGCGAACAATGAAAGAAAAACTGAGTGAGTACAGGGGGCATGAGCTCTCATAATACTTTTTAAGGCAAAAGGCGCACTGGCATTAAAGAGCGGATCAAATAGAGAAAGTCTGAGATCGTAAGACTCTTATATAAGACCAATAACCCACTACCTTGGGAAACTGCGGTCAAGTTGCACGACGAACTCGAACTGTCGTCGACTCGAGATGTCGTTGGAAAAAGTAAAGAGCCCCCCTGTTCCTCAAACAATACCACAATTAATCCCCATACGCATCGCCCCCAGCCAAAAGAGATCCCGAAAAAGCAATGCCGATGTCCAGTAGACTGTGAGGGACCGCTATAAAGCCCACATTGCCTGGGCACATGTCAGCGGCGAGAAGAACAAGAATAAGTACGAGAGGCAGACCGCTGCTTTTACCCACGAAAAACACTTTACCAACATGTTAGATGTAAAAAATATACTCTCGACAGCTAGTGTCATAAGTAAGGTCGAAGTCCAAAATGTAGACTTAAAAGTAATAACAATACTAATAATAGTAATATTACTAATTGTCTTATGCATTCATTGTACAAATTGTAAAAGTACCACAATAAATGCCTTAAAAAACGCTATCAGAGCCAGGCAAATGACATGGATAAAATTTAAAAATTGTTATTCTAAAAAGGAAATACGAGATTGATTAATAAATGGCTAAAGTGAATAATAAATAAAAAGGGGGTTGCACTCCGGGAGTGCAGGCAGAAGTGAAAACTTGAACTAATGGCGCCGCGTTGGGCACTTTTTTTGGTGAGCATTTTTAGATGCGCTCGCATCATATGATTTAGCACTAATGTTTTCAATATTGGTGATATATGTATTTTCCAATCCCATTCTAATTGACAAACAATAATAATGGCTACCGTTTATATTTCACCAAAACAATCTGTACAAGCACTACGAGATTTCTTGTATTCAAATTGATTTATTTATTCCAAAGCTGCTTCCGTTATATTTATGATGAAAATTAATAGAAGTTTGTATCATTATCCTATGATTTTATGTGAAGATTATAAAAAAAACTTTGCAGATGTCAACAATCAATCAATAATTGAAAATTTATATGAAGATTTTGATTTAACGATGTCCAATGATCGCAATCTTAGCACAACAAAATATATAACTACTATTGATGCAGAATTCACAAGATTATAAATAGATTTAAATAAAAATTGTTCATTTCATACTTTAGACCTATAGACCCATAGGTTTAGGTTTGGAATTTGATAATAATGGTGAAAATGCTGATAATGATGATGTTGAAAGTTGTTGAAATTATGGAATATACATTTTGTATCTACTATTTACTAATATTTACTCATTTATATACATTTAAATACATTTTGTATTTCCCAGCAGTTTGGCTGGTGGCAATAGTTCTCTTTGGGTATGGATTTGGGTACTCTTTTGTGGGTACCCATATCGCTTACTGTTGGTATAGCAACAGTTGTTTCTGTTTTCTGTTGTTTCGTTTCTTATTCTTCTCTTTTTTTGATTTTGGCTTCAGTATAACTTGAGCATATTTGGTGACGCGACGTGAAAGTGTGGTTGGATACACTAAATAAATAATAAAAACAGTGACAGTGAAACAGTGATAAGCAAAGGATAAAAAAGGTAACAATAATAAGTATTGTTGGCAAACAATATTGGTTTTAATTTTAATTATGATTTTTCTATAATATTAGATGCAATTACTGCTGATGGAGGCAATGGAACCGCTGACAGCCAACTTCGCCGGGCTATTCATTTACAAAAGAAAAGGCAATTCAAAAATAAATATGCCAACAAGAACAACAACGACAACATCAACAACAACGACAACATCACCACATAATTTTTTTTCACATAACATAAGTATTTGAAAGCCAAATTAAAAAGGTATCAATAAATGAATTCATTACATATTAAATAATTTTAAAAATATTAAAAATTAATGAAATGTATTTTGTATTATTTTAAATAATTTTATATATGTATATTAAAAAACAAAAATTTATAAGAAAAAAAAATCTTTTTCTGGGTATGTAAATCGATGTCCCTTGGTAGATACCCAAGTGGCTATACTGTATAGAGTACCCAATTCCGTACCTAAATCGATGTCCCTTAGTAGTATGTATTTGGGTACCCTTCTTGAGTACCCCATTCGATACTCATTGGTATACGAGGAGGTGACGATTGTACACTGCCTATGACATGCCTTAGTTAAATTCGCCACTGAAATACACGTCTTAGGTATTGACCGGGGAGTACTCGTCTACCCTAGGGGCATAGTGGATTCGACACCCACGCACTAGTCCGGCGAACTGTTGGGTTACTATTTACTAATATATTTACTCATTTCTACCTTCGTCTGTCGCGAGGGCACAAACGAATGCCCATGCAAAGACTTGCATACATATACACTCTGAGTATACATATAAGTATGTATGTGATATCGTCTGTGGCGAGAGCATGAGAGAAAGAGCCTATGCAAAGAGAACGTATAGCTTCCCTTCAGTACCAGAATTCCTTTTACGGCCTTTTCCTCGCGGCCTGTCCGAAAAACAAAAACAAATTGTATGGGCTTCGTGGACTGAAGTCCGAAAAGAAGTAGGAAAACAAAATTCGGACTGCATTCGGCTACAGCCGACGGCTCGCGAAGTTCGGACAACATATTTTTTGTTGTTTTCGAAGTCATTCGGATTTGTTTCGTTTCTCCTAATTCTCTTTTCATTTTCTTCTTCTGTTGTGATTACACATGTTCGCGTGTTGTATAGTTAAAGTTGCGTATAAATTTAAATATTCTAAGGTAAGTCAAGTTAATTTTACTCAATTAATAATTAAATAAATAAATAATAAAAATAATTAAGCATAGATATGACTTCATCTTAGACTGTTTAAATGCTGAACTCTTTAGGTATGCGGAGTTTCTTTTTAGTTAAAACTGGTATGTATCTTTGTACATATTTATATGCAAACTGGAATTTTTAATTTGATTCTAACATTAAATTTACAGATAACATAAATTCCCGGAAGGATCTGCAGTCGGCGGAGGTAGCCCGTGAAACGTACTTTACATTAATTTTAATTTTAATTTTAATTTTATATTAATAAAAGTATAAAATTTAAATACAAAATAGGAATATATTAATCTTAGATTCCAGGGATTTTC
The DNA here is from genome assembly GCA_035045905.1 of Drosophila anomelani. Lineage (NCBI taxonomy): Eukaryota > Metazoa > Arthropoda > Insecta > Diptera > Drosophilidae > Drosophila > Drosophila anomelani. The sequence continues at coordinate 574,674 of JAWNOO010000112.1, forward strand.
TATAGGTTTTCTTTTGTGATTCCTCTGGGATTCTTAACTGAATTCCTAGCTGATTCCGCTTATAAATTCACGTTTGATTCAGGAGGGAATCTACTTCGAAAATCACGATGAATTCATGCCCTGATTCAGGTCGGATTCCGATATGATTCACCGGGTAGTTCGAATTCACCGCTGGAGCCTCTTTTTGTATGAAGATTCAGCATGCATTCAGCATGAATTCACGAGTGAATCAGATTCAGTCCTACATGATTCCTCTATGAATCAGGTCTGAACGGTACTGAAGGGATGCAGCGCTTTCGCACACCTATACACTTCTGAGTATACATATACACGCGGTGTATATCTGTGTAAAATCTCATCTATCGCGAAATCGTTAGAAAACCCAAAAAAAGTTCCAAACGCACCATAAGAAGTTTTCACTTCAAAATAGTTTATTTACAAACTAGCAATACCCGCCGCGACGTTGTCCGCGTCAATTAGCAGAGCATTGCTAGTTTTTTTAATGCATATTAGTGCAATAAAAGAAATGTTGGTTACATTGATTAAATTTAAGTGAACCTCATTTCCACACCACCCTGGAGGTAGAGGATTTGGCGCATCTTTTTTAAAGTGGTGTCCCCAGGGGTACCCCAGGTTTATTCCACGTGAAGAAGATTTTTAATTGTAACCTTTAATTTAAAACCTCTTGATAAACAACATTTTTTGATTTTCCATCAGGTGCCAAAATTATTAAATTACTTGCCGAACTAACTCGGGAACAGGCAACATAAAACTGACCACGAGAAAAGCAATCCTCTCTTAGATCTAATCCGGCCAACTTTAAAGTCTGTCCCTGGGATTTATTGATAGTTATTGCAAAACAGACTTTCACGGGAAATTGCAGTCTTTTGAATTCAAAGGGTAGGTTAGATCTTATAAGGGGAATTCTAGGTATAAACACCTTTTCACCCTTAGCGCATCCAGTAAAAACTACTGCTTCTATGACAAATTAATGGAGAGCTTTAACTTGCAATCTCGTTCCGTTGCAAAGTTTTGGAGGACTTAAATTACGTAGCAACATTATGGGGGCCCCAATTTTAAGAGAAAGATTATGCAAAGGAAAACCTGGAGGGTTCTGTTTGTTCAGGAACTCGACAGGAAAGTGAACAGCATCTTCTAATACCGTGAAAGATTCTTAGAGTTTCAAAAATCGATAAAAAATAGTAAACATTAAAATATCCGATATTAAATTAAATAGAATCTTTATTATGTAAAGGACTAATTTGTGGCCAAAAATCGCATCGATTGATTAACGCGTTTAGCGTCCAGATTTTTTTTTATAGAAATTGGGGGTTTTTTGCCACTGGAAGAAAATGGGGGCATGTTTGTGGCCAAAATAAATCTTAGCAAATCAGTTTAGTGTTATAAGAATTGAATGTTAAAAAAATGTAATAGGGTCATTTAATTGGTTTAGGCTGTGCGTTGATTCTTAGTTTTCAGTGAACAGTTTTATATATATAGATGACAACTCCCCCTTCCACTTTCCCAAAGCCCAGCGGCTTGAACGCTTTGACGGGGTTTATTCGTGTGTCTTGCTGGTATAATTTCATTTTAATTTATTGTTAATTTATTGTTTAGTTTAATTTAGTTTTAAGTTTTTAATTTTATGTTTTAAAAAGAAATCAAAATCACCCGCCGTTCAATTATTGTAGTGCATAGAGTCAGAGAGGGAGAGAGAGAGAGAGAGGGATAATAATTCAATGCTTGTGTATAATTTGTTGGAATTATTATTCCTACTTTAGGCTAATGTAACTTTTTATAGAATTGACCTAGAGCTTCAGTAAAACCACCATATGAATTCTTAAACTATCAGGATTCCCTCGATAAATTCTCATATTGCTAATTGACTTAGATCAGTGTTTTTTTGCCGTTAGGAAAAAATGAGGAAGATTCTTAGAGTTTCAAAAATGGATAAAAAATAGTAAACATTAAAATATCCGATATTAAATTAAATAGAATCTTTATTATGTAAAGGACTAATTTGTGGCCAAGAATCGCATCGATTGATTAACGCGTTTAGCGTCCCGATTTTTTTTTATAGAAATTGGGGGTTTTTTTGCCACTGGAAGAAAGTGGGGGCATGTTTGTGGCCAAAATAAATCTTAGCAAATCAGTTTAGTGTTATAATAGGGTCATTTAATTAGTTTAGGCTGTGCGTTGATTCTTAGTTTTCAGTGAACAGTTTTATATATATAGATGACAACTCCCCCTTCCACTTTCACAAAGCCCAGCGGCTTGAACGCTTTGACGGGGTTTATTCATGTGTGTTGCTGGTATAATTTAATTTTAATTTATTGTTAATTTATTGTTAAGTTTAATTTAGATTTAAATTTTTTATTTTAAGTTTTAAAATGAATTCAAAATCAGCCGCCGCATTTGTTGCTGGATTGGCTGCTGTTGTTGTTGCTGCACTTGCTGCTGTTGTTGTTGCTGCACATGCTGTTGTTGTTGGTATGGATGCTGTTGTTGTTGATTTTGCTGCTGTTGTTGGTAAGACTGCTGTTGTTGTTGGTTTTGCTGTTGTTGTTGCTGGTATGGCTGCTGTTGTTGTGGGTTTTGCTGCTGTTGTTGTTGGTTTGGCTGCTGTTGTTGTTGCTGAACTTGGTGTTGAAAGTCCTGTTGCTGTTTCTGCATCTGTGGCTGTAGCTGGCCTAATTGGCGAAGTAGGGCCGCGTTTACCGCCCAGAGCCGATAAATTTCCATTTGGAACTCGTTAGGTGGCGCCTGGCCACCCGCACGTCCGTCTTGTGCATCACCTATTTTTGAACTGACGAAAATCAAAGCGAGGATCAACTGCTTCTTTTCGCTTGCATATATGTATGCGTCGCCAACATATATTTGTCTCACTCACACCAGAGGTCAAAAGAGGGACAATTTTGTTTGTGTGAGCTTTTTGATTTTTTCTACTTATATTAGAAGAAGAAGAAACTCATCCAAACACACAAATGTGGTAAAAAGCTTTGGCACAACAATCTAATTCTGAGAAATGAAGTACTTTTGAACAAACATACATATATCCCAAATCATAACATTACATAAATTGTCCAGTTAATTGAAACGCTTTATATGTATCTGTAAGGTATGCTATGCTTTCTATACCCAATGATAGCAACAATAGATACGATTTCGCTGATTTGAAACAAATTTTTAAAAATCTATATCAAAACTGAAATTGTTAAGAAAGTTTCGATAAACGTTTCAGGTTTTTCTTTTGAGTGCATTGAAGGTAATGCATCTTCGGAAATAGTTCAATTTTATTTTTAGGACTGACAAAGCTAATAAAATAAATTAGCAAATTAAATGGGAATTTTAATTTTTGAACGCTAAATTTACATTTAATATTTTAAACACATTGATGTGCATATTCTGTTTTTTAAGAATATTTTTAAGAATAGAGCTCAAAAACTCAAGCTGCTAAATTTTTTCGTAGCTAAATTTTTTCGAGTGTATAAACGTAAACAACGTTCGGCCGAAGTCTTCCCGAAACATTGAAAATTTAGGAACAATGCATACACAGAGAGAATTTTTCATGAACGTTGCACTCAAATTGACAATTTTTACTCAAAATATAACCAAGTACTCACTTTAAGTAAAAATACTCACTTTGAGTACAAAATTTTAAAATAATATACCTTGGAATTAAGTCCTTTTTCGAGATTTTTTTTCTCGTATGTCGCAATCGTTTTCGTCAATTTTGTTGTTTCCTGCTGAATATTTCAGCTGGTCTAAAAAAGTAGGCACAACGCATACATACATGCCGACTTGTCAATGTGTGTGTAAGTCGTTGCGTTTTTTACATTTAAATGTGACGACTACAATTTTTCCCTTCTTTCCCCTTAAATACCCTCAAATGAATTATTTAAAATCAAAACAAAACAAGTAAGAAAGCTACAGTCGAGTGAGCTCGACTGTGAGATACCCGCTACCCATACTTAAACCAGAAAAGCGTCACGACGCCAGAAAAACAGTTAATACAATTTTGAACATAACGGACAAATGCAAGTGTAATATAATCACATGCATACAAAAATACATACACATGTATCTATGTGTGTAAAAACGCGTTATTATTGCATTAAAGCGGCTAATACTTATTACCATTTATTAAAATTCCTTCTCGAATATCTTATAAGATTAATTTCCGAACACAACCAAGAACTGATAAGAATATTTAGTTGGTCTAATTGGTCAACCAAAGGAAGCCTGCTGCCAGCAGCCGATTGTGGCCATACAAAATTATTTGTTTAATAACTTCGACAATTTTTATATGATCGCAACCAAATTTTCAGGAATCACACAGACTATAGTTCTTAATATACATACCGAAATTCGACTCTAGCTTTAAAATGAATACGCTTAATACCCTTTTTTATGATTTGCGGGGGCGGAAGTGGGCGTGGCAAAAATTTGAAACAAACTTGATCTGCGTGCAAGGAAAACAAATACTGTCGAAAAAAAATTAGAGCTCTATCTCTTATAGTCTCTTATAGTCCGTCTGTCTGTCTGTCTGTCCGTCTGTCCGTATGAAACACTGGATCTCGGGTTCCGAAAATGATAGCTTTTGCTGCCACAAAACCCATGGCAGCTGATTTACTTTCTTATCGTTTTTGAGTCCGAAATCGGACGTTTTTTAATATTAAAAATGATAGCTTTTGTCTGCTGGGATATGCTATACCTACATACACATGTATATACATATGTGCATGTGTATATGTATGCTTTCTAAGAAGACAATCGAAAATTTATCCGCGTCACTCTAGCATTCATGATGTTGCCAATTTAAGTGCTGCTCTGCAACTAGCGTTAGACAGTTAGGGTAAAAAAAGCTCAGAACTAATGTATTACTTTTTAATATAGAATCATTGACGTCCGCTGCATCTTGACTCACCTGACGTCGAAACGTATGTTTTTCCTTCTCCAAAATTTTATCAATCTCTTTAGACTTGTAACGTTGCTCTAGTTCATCGGGAGTGCTGCGCAGTCGTACCAGATATGTAAAAAAGTTGCCGCAGCTTCTGAGACAGGAAAAACGGGACGTTTGCAACAGACTGCCTTGGCGTCGTAAGTGGTCCGATCTATCCGATATTAACCCGCCCGCAGTTTCTTCACCTGGAACCGTTTCCCCACGAGTCTGATGTAATTCCATAAGATGCGTCAGAGTACCTGTCCGAGTGTCGCTGTTACTGTTGTTAATGTCGGTTATGTTGATGCCTTCGCCGTGCGCGAACGTGGTCAATGTAATTCTGGACATCACTGGCAAGCCAACGCCTGACGTGCACACTTTCTATAGACACATACACACACCGACAAGCTGTACTGTCGCACACACAGTATAGCAAGCTGCAGCTATAGTCCTTTTGCAGTATGTATAATCGTATTTGTTCTTCTAGTCTTATGCTTTGCTTTTTCTATAGTTAGAGTCTGCGAAACATAGGTTTTTTACTTTTGTCGCAATGTCGCCATTTCCAAGACGCTGCCGCATAATCTGCACTTGTTTTGTCGTATGTCTGCATCGCAATATCAAATTTAACAAACATAACAAACACGACCACAGCACGAAAACATAAATAGATCTGTGAATCTTTAAAGGATCAGAGCGATATTTTTACAGAATGAGGGAAAATAAATACAAAGAATTAAGATTAGATTAGTAAATAAATATCCAAAAGAGATGGAAAAATAATCGGTTATCGATATAGATATGTCAAAATAACGGGATATATCGATGTTTACTTAAGACTCGTATCTAGTCTTTATTTACACGAAAGAATTTTTTCCAGAAAGCATAGAAGAATCCCTACTTTCCAATTCATAATTCTTCGATATTATATTATATAATGTATTGAGCTTCAGGTGACAAACAGTTGGATTGAAATCAATTGCATATGGATTTATTAATCCATGCATTCAAAATTTGACCGACTTTTTTAGCCAATTCTTTAAAAATATATAAGAAAGAAGCCAAAAATAAAAGTCTGTAAGTAAGTATGTAAAAAAAACGGTATTTCCGGCATATTTTTACTTCAAGATGTCTAGAATGGCTACTAAAATAAAAAGAATATCGCCTAATTCATTTTATGTACACTTTTCGGAAATTTTGAATACTATTACAGAGAGAATCTACAGTTTCTTGTCAAATAAATCATATTAATAATATGTCAATAAAAATTTTCCCAATCTTCGGGTTTTCCGTTGTTGAACAGCTAACACTTGTAGGTATAATATTCATTTTAATATTACAACAACGGCTTCAATGACTTTTATTTACATTTTCGATGACCTACAAACATGGTATCAATGAACTTTTTTTTTATAAAAAAATTTAATAATATTTAAAATATCACAGCAAAATATCAATACTTTTCATATGTGTTTCGTTGAATAATTTTTTTCCTGCACATTTTAAAGACGAAAAGTTTTATTAAGTTTAATTTTTTAATTACATTTTTAATTATTATATAAACATAATACATACAAGATAATACATTTAAAATGAAACCCTATGTTTGGAACTTTACGATTTTGAAAATACTGTTTGCTTAATGTGGTAGAGTTGGAAATAGTATCGGCGATGTATCGATACATCGATGTTTTCCACAACATCAAAACATCGAGGTTTCCAAACATCGATGTTCGATGTTTCCCCTTCACCCATTAGAATCTTGGTAATCTAGAGCTCCTTTTTTTTGTTTTTATTTTTTTTACTTATGTTTGTTTTAATTTAATTTAAGTTTATATATTTAAAAAGGTAAATAAATTGTTCTCAAATGATGAGTAATTTTGTATAATGGAGTAAAAACATTTTTTTTAATTACACCAGAAAAGAAGTTGATGTATCGATACATCGATGTTTTATCCTGCAAAACATCGAAACATCGATGATTTTCCAGCACTATAATGTGGGTATCCGTCATCCTGCTCCATGAGTCGCACAAGACACATTTAATGGCGGATGCCACCCGCTCTGAAGGCACCGAGCTACCTGAGGTGATAAGGTGTTTAATGGCATGTGCGTCAAATTTGCGTCGGTGAGTTAGCGTCGAAATAGAACGGTGGCAAAATGGAGCACAAAGACATTTTTATACCCTTGCAGGGTATTATAATTTCAGTCAGAAGTTTGCAATGCAGTGAAGGAGACATCTCCGATCCTATAAAGTATATATATTCTTGATCAGGATCAACAGCCGAGTCGATCTAGCCATGTCCGTCTGTCCGTTCGTATGTCCGTCTGTCCGTCTGTCCGTCCGTCCGTCTGTCCGATTATACGCAAACTAGTCCCTGCAAGGGTATACAAACTTCGGTGAGCCGAAGTTAGCTTCCTTTCTTGTTATACCCTTGCAGGGTATATTAGTTTCAGTCAAAAGTTTGACACGCAGTGAAGGAAGCATCTCCGACCCTATAACGTATATATATTGTAGATCAGGATCAACAGCCGAGTCGATCTCGCCATGTCCGTCTGTCCGTTTGTCCGTCTGTCCGTTTCTACGCAAACTAGTCCCTCAGTTTTAAAGCTATCTGAATGAAACTTTGCAGTTAGGCTTCTATATACTCTCACTCGTACATATGTCGGAACGGGCCGGATCGGACCACTATATCATAAGCTGCCAGAGGAACGATCCGAAAAATTTTCAAAAAACAATTATAACTTTGTCAGTTTTCAACCAATTTTCACCAAATTTGATATTTGCCCATTTAGTATTATTTCCGAATTTCGGTTTTAATTTCATGAAAATCGGCTGACTATATCCTATAGCTTCCATAGGAACAATCAGGAAAATTATAACTTTGTCAGTTTTCAACATATTTTCACCAAATTTGATATTTGCCCATTTAGTATTATTTCCGAATTTCGATTTTAATTTCATGAAAATCGGCTGACTATATCCTATAGCTTCCATAGGAACAATCAGGAAAATAAAAGAAAAAACCATAACTTTGTCAGTTTTCAACATATTTTCACCAAATTTGATAGTTACCCATATTTTAGTATTCCTGAATTTCGATTTTAATTTCATGAAAATCGGCTGACTATACCCTATAGCTTCCATAGGAACAATCAGGAAAATAAAAGAAAAAACCAAAACTTTGTCAGATTTCAACATATTTTTACCAAATTTGATAGTTACCCATATTTTAGTATTTCTGAATTTTGATTTTAATTTCATGAAAATCGGCTGACTATATCCTATAGCTTCCATAGGAACAATCAGGAAAATAAAAAAACCATAGCTTAGCCGTGTTTCGAACCATTGCCATCAAATTTGAGATTTGGCAACAAATTATTATTTCAGAATTTCGTTTTTAATTTTTTGTTTAAACTCTGCAAGGGTATACATACTTCGGTGAGCCGAAGTTAGCTTCCTTTCTTGTTTATATTTTATTTGTTTTGTAAATAAGCGACTAATTTGAACAGAGTAAACTTCCAGCATTTTGAGAATTCAATTTACTAATAGTTTTTCTTGGGTTTGGGAAGAGTTGAGTACCTTAAGTACCGTAAGTATCCATTTGAAAAATCAAGGCTCCACCTTTTTGGAGATTGGACCCCCCCCCCCCCCCCCCTATAGAGATCGTGCGCAAATGCACGGTAAGCCAGGTTTTGGAGCACTTATTCAAGTATTTTCCCAGAAAGTTTCATAAAAATCCCAAAGACAGTTTTCGAGAAAATTGCGCAACAGTGCTCAAACCTCTGGATCCGCTCCATACAAAAACAAGGAGCAAATATTAAAGTTCCTAGAGCTTTGTTATTAGAGGTCGTGCGCTTATGCACGGATTATGGGCATATTGGGGATCAAATAGAGATCATTTGGTGAAGTTGTCAATAAAATCCTAGAATGGTGTGGGTCACTCTTTAGTATATTTCGAGCGGGTTGCGAAAAAGAATGGCAAATTTAATAAAACAGGCAGTTTTCGACCCTCAATTGCCTCTCTGCCTACCTTCTTCAGTTCCGTAAATTTTCAAAAAACATCACAGGAGCTTGTTGCAGATGTACTAACTATAAAACTAACAAAAGATAATGATAAAAATGTAAATTATTATTATTATTACATCATAGACTTAGGTTTACAAAACTAAAATCTACTACAGAAGCCATGGCGTCTGGGGTCTTCGGCTGTATTGTTTTCAGTTTGTTTTTACTTTGTTTACATACTATTTAATAAGATTGAATTCAATTAATTGTATTAATAAAATTTATAGATCTGATAATATATATTAAATTGATTAATAAGTTTTAAAATATTACTTATATTTTCTGGTGTTGGATGAGATATTGCAGAAATAGGTGTATTCTGTGGGAAGAAGGGAAGTTCATTTTGGATTATGATAGAACATGATATTAGGAGGTGGGAGAGTGTATTACTGATATAAAAATATGTAAACAATACGTACATAGGAAGAATATCGCCCTTTAATTGATCTTGCAGGTATGAGCTCACCCAATACTTGGGGCGCTTTCTATTTGGTTGAGAATCTTCATTATCTATTACGACAATAATAAATATGTTGAGAAACAGCGAATGTATGATTTTTTTCTTTTATTTCCCTGATTTTTCCTATGGTAGCTATAGGATATAGTTGTTCGATTTTCATGAAATTAAATCGAAATTCTGAAATAAAATTAAATGGCTAAATGTCAAATTTGGTGAAAATATGTTAAAAACTGACATAGTTACAGTTTTTTTTCGAAAATTTTTCCGAATGTTCCTATGGCAGCTTTATGATATAGTCGTCCGATCCGGCCCGTTCAGAGTTATGTACGAGTGAGAGCATATAGAAAACTAACTACAAAGTTTCATTCAGATAGCTTTAAAACTGAAGGATTAGTTTGCGTTTTATCGGACAGACGGAAGGACAGACGGACTTAGATAAATCGACTCGGCTGTTGATCCTGATCAAGAATATATATATACTTTATAGGGTCGGAGATGTCTCCTTCACTGCGTTGCAAACTTCTGACTGAAATTATAATACCTTGCAAGGGTATACATATCGATGTTTTGATATTTTTATATATTATCAACAACCTTATTTTTGACTGTCTGGATACTATGCTATATAATTTATTAATACTATTATAATACTATTCAACCTTATTCTTATATTTCTTTGGTCACACTGGGCTTCGAACAAAATTAATAGCAATTTCGCTGATGACATCTCTCAAGCGGATTTTCTATTACTAGGACTAAATTCAACGCCATTAGATCTTGACGTGTTTTAATGTAGTACCCCGCAATTAAGGTTAAGGTAAATACCACAAGGATCTAAAAGCCGAAAGTATGGATATTTTCGTAATAGTATCTTCCCACAGAAATTCATTTGCCATTTATAATCTATTGAGCTGATGGTCCTGAAGCTATTGCCGATTCCAATTTTTTTTGTACATCTGTTTTCCGTCCGAATTTTAATGGACTTGTTTTCCTTTGCAACGTTAAATTCTTCTTGAATTCTTTTTTTGCTCGAGTAGTTTTAACTATTCTCTACGAAAATTTAAATAATATGGTAATGCTATTATGATACTACAGCATTCATTAAAGACTTCATTCAAGATTTGACAGCTTTATAGGGTGTTACACAAGTGCAAACAAGATGACTATACGTCACTTATGCATTGTCAATGCATTAGAGGCCAAAATCGATAGATCTACATAAAACATACTAGATATGAAATTAGACCGATGTCAATATACTGCTCTATTGAAACAAAATTGTAATTAAAAAGTATATTATCCAGCTCATTAGAGGTCACTAGTCAAATTGGGCACAGCATACAAATTTATTTTTGCTGATGTTGTGCAACTATTTGTTGAAACTAAAGTGAAAAAAATCTTTACAAATTGAAAACAATAAATTTTGTTAGTTGACGAGGTTCTTGAGTTGCAAAGTTAACTTAAATTAATATACATAAATTAATAACATAGTTTATTTTTAACCTTTTAAACCTTTTAAATTTTGTTAGTTGACGAGGTTCTTGAGTTGCAAAATTAACTTAAATTAATAAACATAAATTAATCACATAGTTTATTACTAACCTTTTAAAATCGTTGTGACGGTTTGTAATGGCACTTCAAAATAATACATATAATTGTCTTTTTCTAGGTTCTAATGAAGTTTCTAATGAATGAAAAATGCATTACTGTATCATACCGCCATAAGGAATAATTGATTGGAATTTCTTCTACAACATTTTGCAAGCAAATTTGTTCCTATTACTGTTAAAAAAAAATAGAGAAGCCAAACGATAGGTGGAATTAGGCAAACATTTTTTTTATCACCACTAAGTTCCGATATTTGACAGCATAGGAATAATTCGAATGAATTATTCAATTTCAAAAAGAAAAACAACTTTTACATACGTTCAAACGTGTTAGACGTCATGGCCCAACCTTCTCAAAGTGATGAATGGATCGACTCTTTTGATAAATTGGTAAACAGCAGGCGGTGAGATGAAATAACATTAATATTTTATAAAATAAAGACATAAAGTTTTCCCCTTCAGGCAACTACGTGAACCTAACGTAATTAAAAATACTGTAAGAGTATCATTCAATATTGACTCAAGTATAGAAAACAGTATCAAGGCCGTAGAAATGGAGCAAGGAGAACAAGAACATATTTCAGATATTATATCAACTCCTTGCTCAAAACCTTTAGTTTCAGATTTATTTCATTGCGGACTGTCTCCTATAACTGGTATAAAACTTGACGGGTTTGGATGTAATACAAATAAACCCAAAAACAGTGAAATAGAATCTAAAATTAAAAACGAAATTAAATTTAAAAATATACCTAAACATGGTGGTCAAGATGTAAATGAAATTAACTTAAATTGCAAAAACAATATTGTTTTTTGGCCTTCTGTTGCATTACACCCAGGGAAGTGGCGCAAATCTTTAAACACTTGGCGCAGGACTCATGAAAGTGGACCAACCATAAACAAATGCATTTCACCACACGGCATCCTTAAAGCCAGGCCATTAAGATCACTCTTAACGAGTCGTATGTCAGTATGTCTAACTAATTTAAATGAAATTGATTGTGATCATGAACAAGAAGTTTTAAAACATTGCGATCAGTTCAAGCCGCTTTCATTTCATGCAACATACGCATTAACAAAAATGACGAACCCGCTTAAAGTAGGCGAAGGTGCTTACGGTGAAGTTTTTAGGTGGACCAATAATTATGGCGAACATAACGTCGATATCGTACTAAAGATAATACCAATCGAAGGATCAATCGAAATTAACGGAGAGAAGCAAAAAACATTTGCGGAAATCTTGCCAGAAATAATCATAACTAAGAAAATGTCCAGTCTTCAAGCTAATGCAAATAATTCCACTGTCGGATTTGTAAATATACACAAGGTAAAGGGGTATGATTTATTATTATCAGGGATCGTAAATAATGATTAATAATGATTAATAATTAATTTTGGAGTTTTGGAGCTAAAAAAAAATTGTATTATTTTTTAGCTCAAATCGCAATAAGTTCTTTTTGAGGGGATTGCTTGGAAAAATTTGTATTTATTATAGTTGCATACATCTACTTTTCTCATTAAAATTCCACAGGCCGAAAATTGACATTTTTTCCTTAAGAATAGTATCCAGACAGTAAAAAACCGTCTTTAATCACTGAGAGTGAGCGAGAGGCAAATAGTTTAACCCTTTCGGGACGGGGTTTTATTTCGAAAACCAAGATAGTTAGAGAAAATCCTATTTCAGATTCTGAAAGATGACTAAAAATAATTATGTACTGCATACTTGGAAATCCTGAATTCGTCCTTTTATCCTGGGACATATAATCCCAATCCGTTTTTGGGTGGGATTTAGAATCCCAATACATAATTTGAGCGGGATATATAATCCCAATACATAATTTGAGCGGGATAAATGTTGATCGGGATTATAAAACCCACTCAAAAAACTGGTTGGGACCTTAGATTGGGATGGTATGTCCCACTTTTATAAATTCATGTATAAAACGTACATTATAAAGTGATAACCACCTCTAATGTTATTAATTGGTTAGAACAAATATTCTTTTTCTCGATTATGCACTTAAAGCTACCACTTACTAGATTTTACGTATATACTGTGCAAATGTTTTCATCGAACTGACGAAATTTGACCGATGTTGTGAAATTCTTCAGCGACTTGTGCGCACACGAAGATATTCACCGTTGCTTTTTTGTTTACATTATGAAATAGACACTTAAAACTGTGTTTGGGATATTTCACAAGTGCTCTAGCATTAAAATTATAGAAAATACGATGCAATGAAAAATTTTGGGACGTATTGTCCCAGTAGTCCCGAAAGGGTTAAAACGGTTGTTTGTCAGCGGCCGTTTTAAAGGTCGGTATCCTGACACGAAAACAAATATACTAGAAAAGTGTGTGGGACTCTTTAGTATTTTCCGAGCCGGTTGCGAAAAAGAATGGCAAATTTAATAAAACAGGCTGTCTACCTTCTTCAGTTCCGTAAATCCGTTAAATTTTCAAAAAACATCACAGGAGTTTGCTTCAGATTTACAAACTATAAAACAAACAAAAGATAATGATAAGAATGTAAATTATTGATGTATTATTATTATTATTACATCGTAGGCTTAGATTTACAAAACTTAAATCTACTACAGAAGTCTTGGCGTCTGGGGTCTTTGGATGTATTGTTTTCAGTTTGTTTTTACTTTGTTTACATACAATTTAATTGTATTAACCTAATTTTTAAATCTGATAATATATATTAAAATGTTTAATAAGTTTTAAAATATTACTTATATTTTCTGGTGTTGAAAGAGATATTGCAGAGATAGGTGTATTCTGAAGAAAAAAGGGAAGTTTATTTTGGATTATGATAGGACATGATATTAGGATGTGAGAGAGTGTATTATTGATTTAAAAATATGTAAACAATACGTGCCATAGGAAGAATATCGCCCTTTAATTGGTCTCGGAGGTATGGGCTCACCCAATATTTGGATCGCTTCTTGTTTGGTTGAGAATCTTCCTGATCTATTACGACATTTTAAAAATATTGTAAACAAGCCTGTATTCCGCTGCGAAACGTTTTACTGTCAGGATACTATCCTTTACGGAGATTGTGAAAGATTTCGGTCTGTATATTGCTAGTTTAAAATCCGAAACTTTCCATCAAATTACTAAAAATGGCATGTTTTGGCAGATTTTAAACGCTAATAAAACAGTAACCGCGCGTGTAACAAAATTGGGCTTGAATGAAAGCCTAATCTTTTCCCTTTAAAGTTTATGATGAATGTGGGACATAAAAACTTCTTATGGCGCGTTGTGCGCTTTTGTGGCTTCGCATTTGTTTTTTGCTAGTGGCCTGATGTTGGTGCTTTGCACTAAGGTAAGTCAGAGGTAACATGTCTTATCTTCAAGATAGTTGGAGTAATATATATTCATATAATCTGAGATTTGGCCATTTCTTATTACTTCGGAATTTAAGTTTTAATTTTTAGAAAATTAGACGACTATAACCTATAGCTGTCTTAAGAAAAATTTGGAAAATAATTATATATTTTATTTTATACCCGCTACCCATAGGGTAGGAGGGTATTATAACTTTGTGCCGGCAGGAAATGTATGTAACAGGTAGGAGGAGGCATCTCCGACCCTATAAAATATAAATATTCTTGATCAGCGTTAACAGCCGAGACCATCTAGCCATGTCCGTCTGTCCGTATGAAACACTAGATCTCAGAGACTATTAGAGATAGAGCTATAATTTTTTTTCGACATTATTTTTTATCCTTGCACGAAGATCAAGTTTGTTTCACAATTTTATTTTAAAAAGCGTAATTTTAAAGCTAGAGTCGAATTTCGGTATGTATATTAAGAACTATAGTCTGTGTGATCCCTGAAAATTTGGTTGCGATCAGATAAAAATTGTCGAAGTTATTAAAGAAATACATAATTTTGTATGGCCACAAACGGCTGCTGGCAGCATGCATCATTTGGTTGACCAAATAGAAACGTATTAAAGCTAGAGTCGCGAATTTCGGTACGTATATTAAGAACTATAGTCTGTGTGTTCCCAAAAAAATTTGGTTGCGATCAGATAAAAATTGTCGAAGTTATTAAAGAAATAATTTTGTATGGCCACAAACGGCTGCTGGCAGCATGCCTCATTTGGTTGACCAATTAGACCAACTAAATATTCTTATCAGTTCTTGGTTGTGTTCGGAAAATAATCTTGTAAGATATTCGAGAAGCAATTTTAATAAATGGTAATAATTATTAGCCGCTTGAATGATAATAACGCGTTTTTACACACTTAGATGTATGTGTATGTATTTTTGTATGCATGTGATAACGCGTGATAATAACGCGTTTTTACACACATAGATGTATGTGTATGTATTTTTGTATGCATGTGATTATATTAACTTGCATTTGCATTTGTCAGTTATGTTCAAAATTGTATTAACTGTTTTTTTCTGGTGTCCTGACGCTTTTCTGGTTTAAGTATGGGTAGCGGGTATCTCAGTCGAGCTCACTCGACTGTAGCTTTCTTACTTGTTACTTATAATTTTGGCACGCGTCTTGTAATGGTACTGGGTATTCTACTGGCGAGACACCCGACTGTATGTCCACCTTGTTAGACATACAGTGAGAAGTCGTCGCTGAAAAGAGCATGATGCCAATTTGTAGCTTTGTTGGTCGCTTATTTGAGCTGTGCTGAAAAGATGTAATTCGATTTGTATTTCATAGTGCTGTTTGTCGCCCATTTAATGTTTACCCTTGAGAGAGGTAGGATTTAAGGAGGCCTGATCCTCACAAGGATCGGTTCTTCGTTTGATCTTGGTGGGACTTCTCGCTAGAGATTCTCCATAAGGAGACATGATTTTGTAACTATCCTTTGGATGGGTTAGTTTTTTGTTTCATACTTTAGACCTATAGACCCATAGAGTTGTTGAAATTATGGATGAGAACTGATAAATTTTGTATTTACTATTTACTAATATAAATGTGTAAATATAAATGAGTACATATGAGTAAATAGTAATAACAAAATTTATCAATTCTCATCCATAATTTTGACAACATTTACATCACATCATCATTATTATCAGGATTTTCAACAAATCTTAAAACTGAAACAATAGGGGTATGGTAACTAAAGTAGGAAATGAGCAATTTTGATTTAAATCTATTTATCTTGTGAATACTGCATCAATAGTATTTTGTTGGGCTAAGATTGCGATCATTGGACATCGTTAAATCAAATTCTTCATACAAAAATTTAATTATTAATTGATCTTTGGCATCTGCAAAGTTTATGTTGAAATCTCCACTCAAAATCATAGGATAATGATAAAATCTTCTATTAATTTTCATCATAAATAGTGCGGAAGCAGCTTTAGAATAAATTAATAAATTTGAATACAAGAACTGTCGTATTGCTTGTAAAGAATTTTTTGGTGAAGTATAAACGGCAGGCATTATTATTGTTTGTCCATTAGAATGGCATTGGCAATATAAATTTTCCGTTTAATATTAATTTATAAAATACATTTAAAAACTCTCAATCTCGCCTGTCGCGAGAGCAGGAACAAATGCCCATGCAAAGAGCACGTATAGCATACAGCGCTCTCGCATACCTATACACTCTGAGTATACATATACATTCTTTGATCGATCCATGATGTTTCCACAGGCTGCAGAAAAGGAGAAAGGGAGAAAAATGTTTGATTTCTCCCATTTCGCTTAGATTAAGGTTAATCTGGCATGGAACCTAATTTCTTAAGGGCTTATGCGGGCTTTGTGGCCAACAAAAATATGTATTTTTTTTAAATTTTTTTCTCAGCTCTGCGATAAGGTTATCGGAGTACATTTTATCTGAATAGTTGTAGTTTCTAGTATTTTTGTCCAAAAGTATGCCCATGTCAGCTGGTTTTCTAACCCTCTGTTTTGAAAAAGGCCTTTGCGGTGTCAAAAACGAATTGTCGAAAATTAAAAAAAAAAATTGGTTCCATTAAAAGAAATATGGTTCCAATCACGTTGGTGCTTTGATTTTTTTTTAATTGGTTTGGTTTTGGTAAATAAAAACCATTAGAAATCTGTAAAATCGGCCCCAAAATAAAAATGGGAAAGAAGCACGTTGGGGGGAGTAAAAATTAGTTAAGAATGTTTGTGCAAAATTTCATATCGATCGGTTGCATAGAATCTGACAATTTCTTGACACCGACTTTTTTGAGACAATTTGGAAAAAAATGCTTTTAAAGTATAAAGTCGGAACGAAATTTGAAATTTTTACAGAATACTCTTCAAATGTTTTTCTATCGAATAAAAAATAAAAAATTTTTGACAATTTTTGACCCGCATAGGCCCTTAATTCGGTGCAAGATAAGATTAAGTGTTGGTGGTAAGTTTGTCTGTAGGAGAAGAAAGTGTCGAGCAATTTGTTAGACGCGGCCCAAAAACTCACCAAAAACTCGGCTTTCGAATGGGTTTCTGTGTCGGCGTACCGTAAAATGGTTCTCAAACTTGCTAGAGATGGCATGTATTTGCACGTATATTAGGAAGAACTGGGCACTACTGAATTTGAGACTTTGACCACGATTTGGTTCAAATGGTCATTGTTAAAAAAAATTTTTTTTTAAGTTTAACATATAAATTTATTTACGTTGCTCAACCTTAACGACTTAATGGCTATAAAACTTTGTTTACGATGTGGATCAAGGGACATGAAATCATAACAGGAAGTATGGAAAAACATCGATGATTCATTACTGTTTCAGGACTCGGGATACATATCGCCCTCTTGTCCAGAGATCACAGTGGTGCCGTCGTTTAAGTCTTCTTCTTTTCGTTGCCGTCGAGTTGGCCAAGTAAGCTGAAAGGCAATTGGTGTGAGCTGCAAGGCGTTCGTTGTACCGACTCGAATGTCGGTTGATCTACTCCCTAACCGAGGGGATGTGGAGGTCACTTGCTAGGTCGTTCTTCCTGACGTACCAAGGCGCATTTGCAATACGTCATCGATGGCACTATAATTGACTTGAACAGCAAAATTTTTTTTCAAAGACTTAGTTGGCTTGTTGGCTTGAGCATCCAGTTGAGTTTTCTAAGCTTGGTACGACATGTGGCTGCTATTTTAGTTTTGTGCTGCTTCCATGTGAGTCGCTTATCCAGGAGTAGACCTAAGTACTGCGCCTGGGGTGATTGAGGTATGGCAACGTCGTGAAGTTCGCCTCGAGGAAGGATCTGTCCTCTCAAGGTGAAATTGCAGTGTTGGGACTTATTTCCATTGATTTCCACCTGTTTGACCACTTGCCATACGAATCCAGAAATTCATGGATAATCCTTGATGCATCATTTCTGCTGGAGGAGTTCATTAAGAAGGCAGTATCGTCTGCGTAAGTGGCCAGAAGTGTACCCGGCTCATTCGGACACGGCAGATCTGAAGTGAACAGATCTGTCCCTGCGGAACGCCAGCGCGAGCAGTTCTTATGTTTAACCGTTGTTCTCTTACCGCGACCATAAACCTGTGCTCAAGCAGGTACGATTTTATTAATAGGAATTGGCCAGTGGGAAGAAGAGACTTCAACTTGTGGAGTAAGACATCACGCCATACCCGATTGAACGCTTCTTTACGTCGGGGAAAATAGCAGAGATGTATTGCTTATTTGTAAAAGCGTTTAAAATATGCTGAACAACTCTATGCGCTTGTTCTGGGATCCCATGATTTTTCCTGAACTCTTCTTGCTCCGAAAATTCTACTATGAAATATTCTCTCGGATATTTTAGAGAAGGTGGGCAGCAAGCTTATTTGTCTGTAAGACCTAACAAGGTTCTTTGGTTTACCTGGCTTTGGGATCATCGTTATCACCAGGGTTTGAAAAGCCACGCTGCTCCCGTAGTATTTTGTTTTCCTATTGCTATTGCTGTCACTTTGACGAGAGCAGTAGCAGAGCCGTAGCAATAAAATTGTAAACTTTTTGCTATGCTCTGCTCCGAGTTTTCTGACATGTTAGCTACAGCCAAATGCTATAGCAGAAAATTTTAGAAAATGGTCTGGGGATAAGTAGCCTTAGTAAAAATTTTAGAGCAAGGTGAGAGCAGAGCCAATGAAATTTTGATGTGTGCTACGCTTTCAGAGGTCAGCGAAATATTCGTTTTTTTGGAGATCCTCCTCGTCACGACGATAAGCTCTTTTATCAGTTGGATCTCTAGACTGCATGAACCTGCGACGCAAGGCTCTTTTTGACCTCACCAGATCTAGGACCTCAGGTTTTAAAAGAGTATAATGTAGGTCTGATTGGTTCAGAGGCGTTGTGGATATTTCGGACAAAGAGCTCAGTGGCATCGTCAATCTCCTCAGGAGAGCTTAAAATCATGTTAAGGT
Organism: Drosophila anomelani; assembly: GCA_035045905.1. Classification (NCBI taxonomy): domain Eukaryota; kingdom Metazoa; phylum Arthropoda; class Insecta; order Diptera; family Drosophilidae; genus Drosophila; species Drosophila anomelani. The sequence goes on from JAWNOO010000112.1 coordinate 594,076, forward strand.
TAACAAATTGGTTAACTGCTGCCAGGAACCGTGGAATGTTAGCGTTTTGAGGAAGGATATGAGTCTGCCGGGAGAGCTTTTGAGCAGAAGTACTTAGTTTGATTACACAGGTCAACAAGAAAAGGTACGAAGAATAAAACCTTCAGATTGTGAAAGATCTCGGTCTGTATATTGCTAGTTCGAAAATAAAAAAAATTTCTCACTTACCAATTTCGAGGAAATCGCCCTCAAAGTACCAAAAATTAGGTAATTTTTTGCTATGTTGTAGCCCTGGAACTAGAACAAATTTTTTGGGAGTTACATCTCAGTCATCACATTTTGTACTGAGTTCCAGGGCTACAACATAGCAAAAAAATGGGTCAAGAAGCAGTTCAGAAAAAGCAATATAGCTCCTGAAATTCAGCACCCATCTGAAATCTGAAAGGGGAAAGATTGGCCTTTCATTTAAGCCCAATTTAAACTTTGGTGCAATATACAGACCGAGATCTTTCACAATCTGAAGGTTTTATTCTCCGTACTTTTGTAAGGTAAATTTTTGTAGACCTGTGTTATCGTAATAAGCTCAGAGCGAATCCCTCCCGGTACGGGTAAAGCGTGGGCCCTCCGGTTGCAAGGACCTGTATATTAGTACTGAGGATACAATCCGCCAATACTCTTCAACTGGCTGAACAATTTCCAGAGCCCCAGAGTCGATGGTGTCCATTCCTTAAATAGAACGCTGAAATCATCGCCGGTGCGCTGGAAGTTTGGTGGACAATAAATAGACGCAATGGCAATTTCGCCTTGATCCGTTTTAACTTTAATAGCGACACACTGGGCACTTTGATGTTCCATTGTTAAAAATTGGTAGTACTTAAGACATGACTTTATGAGAACTGGAGAGCCCCTCACGGCGGTGATCGGCTGGATGATTAGATTGATGAATGTCATGTCCATGTAGCTTGAAGTATGGGCTAGAACAGAATTGTGTTTCGCTGACCAACATTATATCGATGTGATGTTTTTGCACTAAAGGCTCAAGCTTTAGTGCCTTGTTGGCCAGCCCATCGGAGTTCCACACGCCAACACCTCTTCGTGCAGCTGGTGGAATAGCTGCTTGTTGAGCGGGGTTACGATGGGATGAAGCACTCCTACGTCGACTTAATGTCTGTTGGTACATGAGACAGCCCTTGTAGCTTGCTGTGTGATTACCTTTGGATTTCACTTTGGCAATCCTCAATGGCATGTTGCCGACCACATCGGACACAGTTAACCTCCTTATGGCAGTTATTTTTGGTCGACGTCGTTCTTTTTGTATGGAAGTTCAACGCGAATCCGTTGGCGACAGAGCGTCTGATGTATTTCTTTATTATTGGCAGCAGGCCCTAACTTGACAAAGATTACGTTGACGAGTTTTGTTTTGTCGAATCGGCTTCTGCGTCTATTGATGAACCAAACAATATGGCCAATATGGCCGGGATTGAGTGATGAACATCTTGGATGACTATGCGGTAGGATCTTTCCTTTTTAAGTTGTCAGGTGTGGAATGGCACCTTTTTTAAGGTAAACGATTTCGTAACGGCTCTGTACGCATCTGAGTCTGAAGCCAGGATTGAGTCGGAATTATCTGGGTGGGAGTTGGGCTAGAGGTGGAGAACTATCGACACTATCGATGGTTGGCCACTATCGAGCCGCGATCGATTGTGTCAGACACGTTCGATAGTGACCCAACCACTATCGATGGTGCCTTCGATTGCTGGCGTCTCACATCGCTAAAATAATTTCATCATTCGCTTGTGTAAAAATTGGAAACTTTTGTGGAAAATTGACGGAAACTAAAAAAGGAACTAATAAATATGGATCGCTTTTTGGTATGTATATTCAATGTATTCTACATAAGTATTTTGATGGATAAAGTGGCGAATTTGAGGTACACGTCGGAGGTCCGCAACGCCTACTGCGCCAAGTTGTAATACTTGCGCTTGTCGCGGCGGCAGCCTGAAAGAAGGCAATCGAATAGCTGACGTAGTGTCCAGCAAAAAGGGCCTGCGTTATTGCTGTGAGGCCTGTCGACCGGTTGAGAAGGAGATATCATCCTTCATGCGTCAGACCAGAAGTGGATTTTCTGAGATCATGGCCACTTTCCGCAAGGCGAGTGACATGTTCTCCGCGCTTGACGCTCAATTTATTAGTATGAAGCTATTAAATGAGTCGCCGAAACGCAAAAAATCTGCTGCTGGTCGACAGCAACTGTGTGAGACACAGCAACCGATTTCCTGCCACTCTCCTGCGCCTCAGCTCCTGGTCCCCGCTCCTATGGTGCTGAGATCAGGAACGAGGAAAGATTCGGTAACCGAATCGGACGCTGGGGTATCGGCAGCCGCTCAGCCAGCAATTTCCGCGTCGTCTGTTGTGTCCGCTGCGGAGCCCAAATCTTTGGCTCCGCAAATCTCCGTAGAAAAAGGGTCCAGGTCCCAGGGTCCAACAATGCCCGGAATACCGGCCGTGGTTGGTAACAATTCGTTACGTAAGCCCCTTGTAATATGCACACATATAAATATATCAGACATACGCAATCCACTGTATCTAAACATACTTAAATGCATTGAAGGGTTATACAACCCAAGGCCAGGTCATAAACCTCAGCGTAAATGCACCACGAGCGGACCTTACGTATGCATGTGCATATACCTCCGCGCTCCAAACTAAGCGAGCATAGCTATATACTTAAGAATACATAGCTGCCTTCCCGCTGCCGCTGTTGGCAGCGCGGCTATCATATTTAGCTTTCCTTAGCCCATAAGTAAATTGATAAATTAAGAACTAATTACGAGCTCAGAGCGGCAAAAACGGCTGCTCAGCTCAAAATCATAAATTATTCAACCCATATAAAATTTGAATAAAATTATATTAATGAAGAACTAAATATCCCTAACTGACTAATTACTGGTGGAACATGGATCGCAAGATATAAAATACTACACCCTTACAGCAGTCCCACCTTCGAAAACAATATTTGCTTCGAGGCTTGCAGCTGATCTCGCATCGGAAGATATTCTAGCCTTTATACAAGGCAAAACCGAAGCCGGACATATCAAGGTGGAAAAATTTCAATTTTCGTATGCCAGAGACATTTCATCTTTTAAGATAAATGTCTCAACCCAACTCTTTGACACTATTTGCTCGGGTGACTTCTGGCCCGAGTACGTAATAGTTAAGGAGTACGAGGCTCGAAAGAAGAGAACTCGGCCTGCGGGAGTACAACTGCCCAGGCCGTCTCAATCCTCAGAGTCCACTGCCGTACCTTCTGTCCCAAAAAACTAACCTCTTCCTTTCTACTTTCCTATCAGAATACTAGAGGCTTACGCAGTAAGCTCTCTAAATTGTATTCGGATAGTCTTTCTTTCGCATCTCAGGTGATTGTATTTACTGAAACCTGGTTGAAGCCGGAGATCCTCTGCTCCGAAATTCTTCCAAGTAAGTACACAATCTATAGATTAGACCGTATTGTCCAGCGTGGTGGTGGAGTTTTAATTGCCGTTGGCTCCTGCCTCATCTCGGAACAGGTGGTATCTAACGAATTTCTGGACATTGAATTCATATGCGTTAAATTATTTTTTACAGGCAGCTGTATATATATTACCTGCTCTTATATTCCTCCATCATCGGAAATGCCAACTTATTGGAAACACCTTTCGGCAATTCAGGCAGTTTCCAACTGGCTTTCTGATAGGGACCAATTGGTGACTTTGGGTGACTTCAACATACCTGGAGCTCACTGGTCTTCTGACGGTGTGTCTAATATTCTCCTGACTGCGGCACAGCATGACCTTATAAATGGCTTGTTTGATTTATCCTTATCTCAAGTTAACCATGTCTTTAATTCTCTAAACCGCTTACTGGATCTATGTTTTGTTTCAGATCCGGCTGGCGTAAACCTAAGTAGAGTTCCTCCAATGACGCAACCTGAAGATCCTTATCATCCAACTTTCGATGTGACCATCGACACTGGGACAGTTTTAGCAACGACATCTGGTAGTAGGTTAAACAGAGTCCGCTGTTTCCGAAAGGCCGACTACCAGAGGCTAAACACTTTAATAGCTGAATTTGATTGGTCTAATCTCTTCATGAGCTCAGACATGGCAACCGCCGTTGATATCTTTTATAGTGCCATGAACTCATTTTTCTTCTTATGTGTTCCTGAAACCTATCCGTCGGTCTCTAATAAACCACTGTGGTTTAACAAAGAGCTGACACGTTTAAAAAACGTAAAATCTAGGCTTTATAATAAATATAAACGTACTGGTTCAAGAACGGCTTTCTCATCCTATCTAAGTGCTCGATCTAGCTTTACCGTGCTTAACGCTCAGTGTTATAAAAATTATTTGACTCGTTGCAAGGTCCAGTTCACGCAGGACCCCAAACAGTTTTATAACTTTGTTAACTCTAAACGTAAACCCACGTTGTACCCTCCCTCGCTGTCATTTAACAATATTACTGTAAATTCTGATCAAGCAATAGCCAATCTCTTCGTTGAGTTTTTTAAAACCACATATTCTCCCGCAACATCTTCAGATCATACATTTTCTCCAGCTTTGCCCAGTTCGAACCTAATCTTCAGTCCTATTTTAAACGAAAGCTCACTTATTCTTGATCTTCAACGTGTTAAGCCAGTATATTCACCAGGTCCTGATGGAATACCGGGCTCTGTGCTAAGGTATTGCTCCGAGACGCTGTGTAACCCCCTTCTAAAATTGTTTACCTTATCTTTAGAATCCTCAGAATTTCCCCTTATTTGGAGGGAATCATTTGTTATTCCTCTCCACAAAAAAGGTAGCAAGTCGGATGCCAGTAACTATAGAGGTATCTCTAAGTTATCGGCAATCCCCAAACTCTTCGAGAATGTAATCACTCCTCGCTTGCAACATCTATGCAGATCCGTCATCTCTCCATGTCAGCATGGTTTTATGAGGCGAAGATCAACCACGACCAATTTTCTGGAACTCACCTCTTTCGTTATTAGGGGTTTCCAACAAAACTTTCAAACCGATGTCATTTACACGGATTTTAGTAAAGCTTTCGACTCGGTTAATCATTCTCTTCTGGTTAGGAAACTCGATTCATTGGGGTTTCCAAGTGATCTTCTTAAGTGGATTTCGAGTTATCTAAGTGACAGGTCCCAAAAGGTTCTGTTCAGAAATGTTCTATCCAATAGCCTCAGTGTCACTTCTGGCGTCCCACAGGGCAGCCACCTGGGACCACTACTATTTACATTGTTTATCAACGATTTGCCGCAGGTTCTAACCAAATCCAGAGTACTCATGTATGCTGATGATGTTAAACTTTGCGTGCAATATAGGGAAAGCTCACGCCAATCTGACCTACAAACGGATCTCGATAACTTTCAAGCATGGTGTCATGCTAACGATTTATATCTCAACAGTTCTAAGTGCAAACTGATGACATTTTCTAGCACCACTCCTCTCCCTGCCACGTATATGCTTAACGATTGCTCTTTGGAAAGAATTACTATGGTTGATGACCTAGGCGTCCGCCTGGACCCTAAAATTTCCTTCTCAGAACATATTTCCTGTATGGTTAATAAAGCCGCCGGTATGCTTGGATTCATTAAAAGGTGGTCGAAGGAATTCGATTCTCCTTATGTAACGAAGACCCTATATACTTCGTTAGTACGCCCTATATTGGAGTATGGCTCGTGCGTCTGGAGTCCTCAATACGGAGTCCATAGCAGCCGCATCGAATCTGTCCAAAAGAAGTTTTTACTTTTCGCCCTCCGTGGCTAACCTTAGATTACCGTCTTACTCTAGTAGACTTCTCCTAATTAATTTACCTTCTTTAACTAACCGTAGGACGATGCTTGGCGTCGTCCCTCTACATAAACTCATTTACGGCGAGGTGGAGAGCCCCTACCTGCTTGGGCAGCTC